>JASPKZ010010655.1:1765000-2500000 GCA_030220185.1 Diploptera punctata | reverse complement strand
AAAACTTGGAAAAAGCCGTACTGGCTGTAATGTATAATTCCCAAATATGTCTTCTTAATAAAGGAGCCGCCATTTGCAAGATAGAAGCATGGCTTCACAGCATTTGGTGGATGGGAATTACAATGTATATAGAAAAAGATTTGCGTTTAGATCGGTACTTGCTCAGGTAGCTCAGTTGGTAGAGCACTTGGTCTAGAGAACCAAGGGTCCCGGGTTCAAGTCCCGGTCTGAGCGTATAATTTTTCTCTTCAAATATAAAAAATAAAAGATATTTTTTATGTTATCTAAAGTACTTGACATATTGTCATTAGCCATTTAAAAATTAAATGGCGCCTACAATTAATTATGCATGTGACAGGTGATCATACATTAATGAGTAATAACAAAAATAATAGGAGCCTAAAATTTATCATGCATTTGGCAGGTGATCAGATATCGATGAGTAATGACATTATAAATAAATTAGAAGTTGCAGCAAATTATTTCAACTTACTATCAGACAATTTAATATGAAAACATCTATTATTAAACTAAATTTATAGCTATTCAGTAAAATTATATAAAGAAAAATAATTGATCATCATCATAGAATTTAGGCCATTTGTTGACCTGTTTCGGCCTCAAGAGAAACACCATCCAGAAGTATTTTGAGTAGACGTTCTGGTCTTCTTCTTCCTGCAGGTTGATATCTTAACATTTGTTTGGGTATCCTGTGATCTTCCATTCGATGAACATGTTGCATCCATCTTGACTTATAATCAGAAATTTTGTTTTCTAAATGTTCCATGTGTAATTCTTCTAGACGTCTTCATTTTTTTGTGATCTAGTAGTGTGTATTCTGCAGTCCTCCGAGGGTATCTAATTTCAACATATCTAAGTCTCTGTATATATTTTGTGCTTCAACGTCCATACTGCGCTACCATACAAAAGAGTTGGAAGAGCCAGTGTTTTATTCACTTTTAATCTTGAATGTTTTTGGACTACAATTCTTAAAAATTTAGATATTTTTGCATTGCGTATATAACCTCTCCTACCCAATTCTCATCATCACCTTCTCTTGTTACAACCCGTTTTTCACAAACGAGGTCCTGAGGACCGAGTCACGACGGTATAACCGTTCCATCGGGTACTGAGTAAATGCGGTATCCTAATGTCTGTCCAGAGACTAAAAGGTAGCAGTCCTACCACTGGACTACTGTACTTAGCGTCGGGCCAGTAACCCGTACTAAGAAACTTTAACACTGCATTCAAGTCTCTACACGAAAAAATGCAGAAGGAAAAATTGATTATATAACTGATAAATTGTTAGAGTTAAACATAATCTAATTTTACAATGAGGATTTTTTCAATTCCATTATCGCAGTTAAACCTCTCACCTTAGAGGTACTTTTACATGTCACATGCCATCCGGATCTTACAGTGAAGCCTTGTCGGGAGAGGGCTTTTAACCGTGGATTACATACATGACACAAGGGCATGGAGGGCCTCCCCGAATGCGTGATCAACTCAATGTAAGGGCCTCCTCCGGGAGAACACGACATTAAGACGAAATACACACAATGAGGATTTAAACTTTAAAAATACGGAACACCAATAGAATAATTAGGAGATATTGGGATAAACAATATTAATGATAATAGACATTAAATTCCGAATACACAATATTACTTCAAAGGCGGTGTTCAAACATGACAGTGAAAATTGTATACATACGGTCTTACTAATAAAAATCTCTAATACAGGCTTTCATCAGTTGTTTAATTATACAATATATAAGCCTTATGTAGATCACGTATAATTTCCTTACTAATAAACGTTGTGCCGGAGCTATATAGCAAAACAGCGGTTATACACAATACGCCACATATTCGTCATCATAATGACGTCAGAACAATATTACTCGCAGTTTGTAACAGAAATAAAACAACATCAACTAGTGATTATTGTGTAAGAAATGAATATGGATAAGAATTAATAGAGATTCCCTAATTGAGGAGGTACGGAAAAAATAAGTGCGTTTTAATTTATATACATTTCACTTCACGCTATGTCCAATAAAACGTAGAATTGGTTTCACAGATAATGTGCTGCCATCTAACGTCAAGAATTTCGAGCAATTCTTGGATACTAATAAAAGCTTTCCCCATTACTTATGAATTATATGCAGTGTTTTAAGATGAGTTAGAAAACGTTCAAAATAGTAGGAAATGTTACCGACAACAAAACATCATTTCAAGCGAAAGAAAAAAAAAACACTACAGTTTGACCGGGAATCGAACCTACGACCTCACGCATCGCAGTCAGAAGCTCTAACCACAAGACTACCAAGTTAACATGTATCTTCTTGCAATAATCGTACCTCTATACTTAAATACATTTTTATATCGGTGTGTGTGTTATGTATTAAAGATGCAAGAAAGTCTTCTTAAAATAATATTATGAAGCATTTAAACTACATTCAGGTTAAATCTTGTCTACAGCAATTATTGTAGAACATATCCTTTTGTGATTCAATGTTAAATTTTAAAATATTTTTAGGCCTAATCGAGAATGAGTGTAACGAAAGGCATTTTATGATGCCTTTATTTTCCTACCCAGAGATTTATTAATATTATTTAAGCCCTGTGCACCCATCAAACAGTCGTTAAAGTGTTGCATTTTGGGTTAAATTTAAGGAAACTTTCATCAATATCATAAGAAAACAATCAGTTGATCTTGATGTCCGACATTTTGTCTAGTTATAGAATCCTTAAACAAGGCTGGAGGCATGTATAACGATTCCCATGTAAAGTTGTACACCTCTTCTACACTGAACAGCTAATACAGTGTTTATTAGTAAGAATTTTCAACTGAGATGTGTATAAACCTTGTATAAAAGTTATATATGGATTATTAGTAAGAGGGATAATGTATAACAGGTGAATAAGATGCCAAGTGTTTTGTCCCGTCTTATACGAAAGGAAACGGTCAAAGGGAGTGTTTTGAATATTATGGGCTCCTGGAGTTCACAAATTCTACTTATTGAGGAATTAGCATAATTTACACAGCTCCTGTGCGGCGAAGGATATTTTTTTCCTTCTTTACAATATCTAATATATGTAGATTTATGCTGTATTTTGAGTTTATATTTGCGTACATTTAAACTTTTTTTTTTTTGGGACATTTAAACTTGCCAGTAGAGAAGATGGCATTACTTTCAACTTCGTACAAATTTCTAAGAAATATATTAGTAAGCAGACTTACTGCCTATATTGATGACATTCTTGGAGATCAATGTGGATTTAGAAGAAACAGGTCTACAACATATCAGATTTTTTGTATAAGACAGATTTTAGAAAATAAATGAGAATATAATGATGTTGTACATCAACTATATGTAGATTTAAAAAAGGCATATGATTCAATTAAGAGAGGGAAGTTATATATTTGCTGGAGTTCGAAATTCCTAAAACGTTAGTTAGACTTAAAAGAATGAGTCTAAATGACACAAAGAGTTGGGTGTGTGTATGCAAACAGTTTTCGAATACTTTTCAAATTCATAATAAGTTGAATCAAGGAGATGCGCTATCTCCTCTACTATTCCATTTTGTACCAGAGCATGCCATGAAATCTTTAGAAGATGAAGAAAACTTACAACTCAATGACAATAACAAACTCTTAGTTTATGCTGATGATTTAGTACTACTAGAATAGAATAGAATAGAATAGAATAGAATAGAATAGAATAGAATAGAATAGAATAGAATAGATTTATTTAGCCTGCTAGGCAATAGCGAGGAGATACTAAGGGCCAATACGCACACACCATTGAGTAATACTAAGAAACTAGGACTGGAAGAAATATCAATAAATCTAAATATATAGTCACACACAGAAATACATTACATAGTGTAAATGGACAGCTAATGACAAATGAGGGAAATTTTGAAGAAGTGGCTGAATTCAGATAGGCCTACCTACGAACAATAATCACAAATAGGAATGAGATGCACAAAGAAATTAAACATAGTCTCAATTCTGGAAATTCGTGCTATTATGCATTACAGAGACTTTTGACGTCTCAACTACTTTCAAAAAACGTTAAATTGAGAATATATAAAACTATTATTCTACCAGTTATATTGTATGAATGCGAAAGATGGGCTCTTACTTGAAGGGAGGAAAGGAGATTATGAGTATCTGAGAATAAAGTTCTTAGGAACATTTTTGGACCAAAGAGAGATGAACAGACAGGTGAATGGAGAAGACCACATTCATGACATTGAACTACGTGGTTTTTGTAGGAAGCCAGATATAACAATAACAGTTAAATCTCTTGACTGAGGTGGCCAGGACATGTGTCACGAATGGGAATGAAACATGTGCATGTAAGCTTCTTGTAGGAAAACCAGAGGAAAAACTCCCAGTTGGTAGACCAAGAATGAGGTGGGAAAATAACATTAATAAAGATTTGAGGGAAGTAGATTATACGTAGAAATTCAGTATATAAAGGAAATGGAACCGCTAATGACAAATGCGTGAGGAAATTTTGAGGAAGTGGCGGAATTCAAATACCTAGGAACCAATAATCACAAATAGGAATGAGATGCACAAAGAAATTAAACATAGGCTCAATTCTGAAAAAATGCGTGCTATTATGCATTGCAGAGACTGCCTTTACGTCCCACATCCTTTACACAAAAACGGTAAATTGAAAATATATACAACTATTATTCTATCAGTTATATGGTATATGGGTTGCGAAACATGGACTCTTACGTTAAGGGAGGAAAGGAGATTACGAGTATTTGAGAATACAGTTCGTAGGAAAATTTTTGGACCAAAGAGAGATGAACAGCACAAGGTGCATGGAGAAGACTACATAACAATGAGCATAACATGACACATTTATAGGAATCGCCGATATAGGTAAGGCGCCGTTAAGGCTCGTAGACTTCAGATGGTCAGGACATTGTTGCAACGTAGTGGGAATGAAGGACGTACATTGAACACTTTCTGTGGGTAGGAAGCTCCATGAAGGGAAACGCCCCGGTTGGTTAGACCAAGAATGAGGTGGGAGAACAACATTAAATATGATTTGAGGGAAGTAGATCATACAGGGAATGATTGGAAAGCATTAGCTCAGGATAGGGATGTATGGAGAGCTTATGTCCGCACGCCCATGAACCTACGGGTTCGATAGTGCCAGTGAGTATGTAAGTAAGATTATACTGGGAATGATTGGAAAACATTATTTCAGGAGACGTATGTATGGAGAACTTATGTCCGCGCGGCCTAGAACCTACGGGTTCGAGAGTGCCAGTGAGTTAGTTAGTAGAGAAGATGGAAAGAGTCTAATATATATTGAAGTGAAGTGTCCCCATTTTTCTGTTAAGGTGTGAATGAATATGTCACTTGCTCAATTATGAACTCCAAGAGCGTCGAATTTGAGAGCAACGTATGTGATCGAGTTTAAACAAGAGTATTTTTTTAGTTTGTAACACAGAAGCAGCAGTGTAAATGCTACTAGTAGTTATTAAATTATTGTTTTGAGCTAAGAACGTTCTGATGTGGTCAGAAGACCACAAACCTCAGCCGTTGGAAAACCATTATATGAACACTTGTTTGTGGATTCCTTCGTTCCTCTTAGCTTACCTTATTACAGTCTTCTTCTCTCTCTAGGTCAAGGCATTATTGTGGTTATTTGTAAAGATTTCCAACTTCTTTCTGAACAAGTTTCTTTACACTTCATTGAAAATTCTTAATAAACCTAGTTTCATTTTTATATATTAGATTCTTCGATTCTCTGTATTTATCAGATATTTTTTATTTTATTATTTTACAGATTTTTACTAACTAATTAACTCACTAGCTATATCGAAGTCCATAGGTTCATTACCGCGCGGACGTAAGTTCTCCATACATCCCTATACTGAGGTATTGTTTTCCAATCATCCCTGTATAATGATTTCTCTCAAATCATGGTTAATGTTATTCTCCCACCTCGCACTTGGGCTACCTATTGAGTGCTTTCCCTTTGGTTTTCTACAAGCAGTTCCCATGCTTCTCTTTAATTCCTCATTCTTGGCATATAGTCTAAGAGACTTAGTTGTTCTTAGTATATCTGGTTTCCCATAAAGATCACATAGCTTACTGTTAAGTAGTCTTCTCCATTTGCCTGTCCATTTCTCTTTGGTCCATAAAGTAAAGTGATCCCACAACAGGCCCGGAGGCCCTTGGGGTAGTAGGAGGTTAAGGCTCCTACTTTTTTCTAGACAATCGGCACTTTATGTCAGCCGGGTTGTCAGCCCTGCGTGACGGCCGCCTTTACCCCAGAACAAGCATCTGGTACTCATTTTCGTTAGAGGCTGAGTCGACCCCAGGGCCATAGTGCCGCCAGAGGGTTTGGGTCAGTTTAAAAATCCTGACCCCAACGGGACTTGAACCCTCGACCCTCCGGCTTGTAGCTCAGTGCCTTAACCACTACGCTACGGCGTCTCTTTGGTCCATATATTTTCTTAATAACTTTATTCTCAAATACTCGTAATCTTTTCTCCTCTCTTAGAGTAGGAGAGTGGGTTTCTAATCCACATAACTGGGAGAATAATAGTTTTATACATTTTCAGTTTAAAGTTTTTTGAGAGAAGTTGGGACGAGGGTTCCTGTAATGCATAACAGGATGTAGTTTCAGAATTAAGCTTCTGTTTAATTTCTTCCAGCACCTGTTTGTAAATATTGATCCTAGGTATTTCAATACGGCCACTTCTTAATCTTTACAATAGTTTGTCATTAACTGTCCATTTCATCATCATCATCATAGTACATTCACGAATTTAGGTCATTTATTGACCTGTTTCGGCCTCAAGAGAAACACCATCCAAAAGTCTTTTGAGTGGACGTCCTGGTCTTCTTCTTCTTGCAGGTTGATATCTTAACATTTGTTTGGGCATTCTGTGATCTTCCATTCGATGAACATGTTGTATCCATCTTGACTTATAATCAGAAATTTTGTTTTCTAAAGGTTCCATGTGTAATTCTTCTAAGATGTCTTCATTTTTTTTTGTGATCTTAGTAGTGTGTATCCTGCAGTCCTCCGAAGATATCTCATTTCAGCAGATCTAAGTCTCTGTATATCCTTCTGTTTCAACGTCCATACTTCGCTACCATACAAAAGAGTTGGAAGAGCCAGTGTTTTATACACTTTTAATCTTGAATGCTTTTGGACTAACTATGGCTTGAAGATAGAATTTATTAACCCTAAAATTCTTAAAAATTTAGATATTTTTGCATTTACTTCCTTTTCTTCTTCATATGAGATATTGTATGTACAATTATTCACCTGCTCCAAAATTGTATTGTCCAGTACAATTTTACTTCCGACAGGATCTACACCTTGAAATGCCATAATTTTTGTTTTTTTCTGTAGATATCTTGAAACCATATTCTTCTGTAATTTTGTTAAGTTCATACAGACCTTTCTGTAGATTATCTTCGGAATTAGGTATTATTATTTGGTCATCTGCAAACAGTATGGTGTTTAATTTTCTATTTTCTGATATTCTTATTCCATTTCCATTACATAATATATCTCTATATGTGACCATACACTATTTAGTTTTATTGATGTTTACTGACAACCACAATTTCTTAATGTTTCTCACTAAAGGCTTGCTTTCATTTTCATTCCTACTACTTGTAGGCTTGTACAATTTGTTCAAAGACGCTTTTAACATGTCAGGTCATTAGCTTAGCAATTCAAATCTAAACGTGAAAGGGCTGAGAAATGTTCACGCAGATGCCTCTTATTTCAGTGATGTGGTTATTTAAGTGATGTAATTATTCAACACTGTACTGCGCTTTTACTTCCTTTCCGAATGAAGATATGCTCAATATTTTTACGATCCTTAAAAATCTATTGAGGCTACCCGGGTTTGAACCCGGGAACCTCGGAAAAAATGTAAACATGATAACCACTTATTCATCAGGACTGCAACGGGTCATTCCGACTCATTAGTCGCCAACTCATGAATCCGCTCCTTTCTTATAAGGCGATACTTGGTTCCCTCCGCCGCTTGCCGTCCGTCGTTCACGAAACTCAAAAGCCGGCACAACAATGCGTCACAATACATATTATATATATATATGGACAAACGAACTTATTTTTTAAGTTTTAATTGTATTAATGCATTATTATAATCAATTTTATAACACTATTTTTATCTTGATTCTTTAAAAATCCCTCAACATTCAACTGATCAATGGATGCCTCCATTTCTTAGTATTTATGTGACCCAGAGTTAAAATTCTCTTCCTACAGATTATTACCTTATAAGTACCCAATAAAGGGAAAGATTACAAAGAGAAAGAGAGAGAGAGAGAGAGAGTAATAATTTATATTATGAATTAGGCCTATGTGATATAACGAATTGATGGAGAAGGAAAATAATGGTAAACAGAAAGCCTACTGTAAGTCATTCGCAATATCTCTGCAAGCGGACACACAATGAAGCCCTGCTTGTTGCTACACGTGACGTAATATAAGACAGTATACTGTGGGCAAAGAATCTTAGTTGCCTTTTAATAGCACTTGTAACTACATCGTTCGCTCTGGAACAGCGATTTCGTGTCGATACAACAATTTGTATTATAGACCTATGTTTGTATTGTGTAAGTATGGAGACGCCTAAAAGTCTACAAGAAAAGTGATTAATTGACAATGCAGAAAAATATCTTACATATTCCAATGTGCACCGCTAAGAAACGTCCTACTAGGCCTGTACTATCAGCGTCCCGCGTCCCATTCCCCTCTGCACTTCATAGCAGTGTCACGTGATCTATTCCTGTATAAACACGACTACAGCGTCCTCCGTCAACGACTGCGCTTACTCCTTAAACGGGTAATAGCCCCCGGTAAAATAAACTCATGCCAGAAGTAAGAGGCCCCCGAGACATTTAACGCTCAGATTTTAATAGCGTCGATAATGAGATAAATTATTAAAGAGCTTCTTTAAATTGAATACAGGTACTACCTGGTAGGCCAAGGGCTTCTACGCCTGTCGCGCTTGGAGTTTTAACTAAACAAATAATAGTAATGTAATAATAAGTCTCATAATAATAATAATAATAATAATAATAATAATAATAATAATAATAATAATAATAATAATAATAATAATAATAATAATAATAATAATAATAATTTGTATTGTAAGCCTACGTTTTCCCTTTACAGAGATTTAGGCGCTCTCCCCGACAGGGAAGAATTTGAACCATACTAATTTAGTTACACTTGTTTTCGTATAGATGTCATTTTGAGAGGTCCGTGGTCAGCGTTCCGCCTCATACTGACATCTAGGAAACCAAGGTAGTACTAGGACGGGAATATTCGGTAAATTTTGCTTAGAGGCCTTTTCATTCAGGCTTAAGGATTTTTTACGAGCCTGAAAATCTTCAGACTCGGGACCCACGTCTTAAAGTCCCTCCCGGAGGACTTGCTCCTTGGATTTTTCCGTTCTAAAAAATCCATCGACCACGGCCGGGTTTGAACCCGCGATCCTTGGGACGAGAGGCAAGGAGCATAACCACTAGTCCACCGCGGCCGACTAATAATAATAATAACAATAATAATAATAATAATAAATATTACTATTATTATTATTATTTAGGAATATTCCACAGTACAGTGTTTCTCCTTCAAGCCAGAGTGATTTGTCGCCAGAGATTTCTGTCTAAAGCATCTTCTTCCCTCAAATCTCTAGCTTCCATACTTCTCTTCACTCCATCTATCCATCGTTCTCTAGGCCAGCCTCTTCCACTTCTTCCATTTAGCTTTCCAATTAAGGATATTCTTTGGTATTCTCTCTTCTTCCATTCTTCCATTTCAAACATTTTTCTTCGATTTTTCCTATTTTTTTTTTTCAACTTGCATAATTTCCCTTATTGTGCTGTGTGGGGTTGTTAGTCCCCCATCGGGCGCCTCCAAAGGTGGTGGATAGAGGAATGCTTCCCAGATTTGGGTGGTGGTTTCGGGGAAATGAAATACCGGAGGCAAACCAAAACTAACAGCTACTGCCTTGTAGTCCAGTGTTGATTCACTAAAAGCTAGAGGAAGACAATCTTGATTATAAATTACAGGTCCTCCAGGTTGGGGGTTGTAGCAATGGGCCAGCTCCTCATTCTACTGAAAAATATACAATGCTAAAAAACATAAAGAGAAGAATACCGAACGGAATTACCTACAACGAACTAGAAGTAAAAGGTTAATGAATATTGGCCGTTCGAACGTATAAGGAATTGCAAACAAGATAAATACATTACCAATAACAGCGGAAACATATAAAATGGAACTAACAGAGGTAAAAAAAAAAAATAAAAAAACTGTTCCGGAGAAGAATATCTTGGACGGTATGTACACATGTGGAATGAAGTTGATAATAATAATATTAATAATAATAATAATAATAATAATAATAATAATAAATATAATTTTCAATTGTCCTAGGACAATGAATTTTATTCAATTATCTGCATTTCAGATCAAATATTCTAACAGAATTGAATTATTTGAATGATTTTGTACATGAGCTGTACATCAAATAACATTATTTTACTGTTAGATGTGGTCGTACTGAAAATCAGTGGTAGAAAATGTCATTTTTTATTAAATGAAAGAGCTAACGTATATTTTCAAAGGGATTAACTGATTTGTTGGTTTTATGTTGAAAATGTGGCCACCGACGATTCTATCATGGTAATTACATTTATTTGGTATTCAAATCATTTTAATAAATATTGTGCAATACTTCAACCAAAATGTAACCTCATGGGGTGACTTTTTAGCTGTATTGTAAAGCAATTCCACTTCATGTAACCACATGGACAAGCGAATCAAAAAGTATTGCTTTATATGAAATCATTCTGTTGCTAGCCATTAACGTTATATAACAAAGGTTTCGAACTATGAAGCTTCGATATTTTCAGGGGAGGTCCGAGAATTTAAAAAAAAAGTAGGTTACTAAAACAGTAGAATGTAGAAAAAGATATTTACAAGATATTTAAGAAATCCCACTACGATGATATGGTCATATAATGAAAAGAAGAGACACAGAAACAAACAAAGATGTATTGAAATGGATACCTCCTGGAAAAGGGAAACGTGGTAGACCAAAACCAACGTGGATAAAGGTAATTCAAGACAACATGAAGAATATATATATGACGCAAGACCGGGAAGTGTGGAAGAAAAAAATTGTATATTTTGATTGAGGATACATGTGAAAATAACAGAAACAATCCTGAAATAAATAAAAAACTAAAACTGTGTAGTATAAGGCCCATGTAGTAGTTCCTGTCACTCCTCTTGGAAGCATAGGGCCTTGAAGAAAGGACGCCATCGGTCACGCGTTATGCCAAATTCTTAACTTCTTTCCAACTTTTTCCTTGTTGTTCAATTTCTGTTTTTACAGTGCTGCGCTATGTAAATTTTGGTCTTCCTGTTTTTCTACGCAATCCCTGTGGATTCCATTCCCGTGCTATTTGTGGCACACTGTCTAGTTATCTTGTGAGATTGTGTCCAATCCATTTCCATTTGTGATATTCAATATCCATCCAGATCTCATCCTGTGATGTAATCCTCCGCAATTCCTCGTTTGATATACCGGTAGTTTTTGGGCTCCATATTCTCAAAATAGTCCCGCGCCGTAGTCGAACGGTTAAGGTAGGAAGCCTTGGCGCAGAGCTACGGGACTTGCGCTGGTTCGAGTCTCCACGGGGGAAGAAATTTTCTCATGGTATTTCGGCCAGTATGGGACCGGTGCCCACCCAGCATCGTGAGGCAATTGGGTAGCTACAATAAGTAGCGGCTCCAGGTTGAGGAACCAGCTATAACGGCTGGGGGACTCGACATGCTAACCACATGTCACCCCTACACTGGCTGTTGATCATCTACCTCTGTGATTGACACATGTGGATGTGAGGGCCAGCAGCCGGCTGGTAAAAAGGGCAACCGCTGAAAAGTGGAAAGAGCCTCAATCAATCGGAATTCTCAAAATAAATATCAGGCATCTATTTATATGTACTTTCAATCTAAAATATAAAAATTAATGTTTGTTTGTTTGTTTGTTCGTACTATATGCGCGGCCAAACCTTGACCCGATTGTGATGGGGCTTTTTGCAAAATGATCAGAAGACTCCCGGGATAAACGTAGGCTATAAGAGAGTTGTGATACTCAACTCCTACACCCTTAAAAATCGCCCTTTGTAGTGAAAAATGTGAAAAAAGTAGTTCTTTGGAAGCTTATGGCTTACGCTGCCTAAACCATAACAAATATACAAAATTAATGTACACAGAATTGAATATCTCAAAACGCTCTTCAGAAAGTCCGCGACAGTATATGTTTATCTCTTACGGATAACTCACAATAACCATTTTTGTGTTTCATTGATGCCAAGATGATCGAGACAAGTACGTAGATTCATGTGCAAGCATATCAGCACATGGCGGGTATTCTTTTATGAATAACTCACAAGAACGAATTTTGTCCTTTAGCTCATTTATGCCAAGAAGATCGAGAGAAGTAGATTCCCGGGCTACACCGGGTAATCAGCACGGGGTATCTAAAAAAATATAAATGTTTAATTATGTTTCCTTTCACTTATTCAACTAAACATAAAAGCACATTGATTTTCATTTGTTTACGCGTAGCAGCGCATGCCGGGTATTAGCTAATGTTCTATATAAATAAGGCCTATATTATAAACAAACATATTGGCGATGTCGAAGAAAGAATAAAATCCAACACACACATTATTTTAAATAAAGCTAAGAAAATGAGGCTTACTTACTCACTGGCACTATCGAACCCGTAGGTTCATGGCCGCGCGGACATAAGCTCTCCATACATCCCTATCCTGAGCTAATGCTTTCCAATCATTCCCTGTATAATCTACTTCCCTCAAATCATAGTTAATGTTGTTCTCCCACCTCATTCTTGGTCTACCAACTGGGCGTTTTCCTTCTGGCTTTCCTACAAGAAGTTTCCATGCACGTCTTTCATTCCCCATACGTGCAACATGTCCTGCCCATCGCAGTCTACGGGACTTAACTGTTCTTATTATATCTGGCTTCCTATAAAGACCATGTAGTTCATTGTTATGTAGTCTTCTCCATTCACCTGTCTGTTCATCTCTCTTTGGTCCAAAAATTTTCCTAAGAACTTTATTCTCAAATACTCGTAATCTTCTTTCCTCCCTTAAAGTAAGAGTCCATGTTTCGCACCCATATAATATAACTGGTAGAATAATAGTTTTATATATTTTCAGCTTAACGTTTTTCGAAAGGAGTTGGGACATCAAAAGTCTCTGCAATGCATAATAGCATGCATTTCCAGAATTGAGCCTATGTTTAATTTCTTTGTGCATCTCATTCCTATTTGTGATTATTGTTCCTAGGTAATTGAATTCAGCCAATTCCTCAAAATTTCCCTCATTTGTCATTAGCTGTCCATTTCCATTATATAATGTATTTCTACGTGTGACCATATATTTAGTTTTACTCATATTTACTTCCAGTCCTAATTTCTTAGTGTTACTCAATAGTGCAAGTCAATATCACATCATCATTGTTGGTTCTACAGGCCGTTGCAGGCCTTGACCGCCCCTACAATGCGCCTTCATCCGTCCCTCTTCTCCGCCTTCCCTCTACATCCTTGTATACCCGGTGTTCTCAGGTCCTGTTCAACGATGTCCAGCCATCAAATAATAAGACGTCCAACTCTTCGGTTTCCAATTATAGTTGTCAATGGTGACTCTACGACATGTGCTTGATTCCTCTACCCTATAGAGATGTCCCTGCCATCTAATTCTTGCCAGGTCAATATCGAATAATGCCAAATATATCACCACGCATAGAAGTGCATTATTAAATGAAAATGGGCACTTTATAAAAAAAATAGGGTTATGGTGAAGAAGTAGGAGAATTCATATGCTTAAACAAATATTAATCTATGTTTTTGCTCCATTTTTAGCATACACTCTGTAATAAATCAACTACTTACGAGATACTACGGGCCAATAAGCACACTCTATTGATTAAGAAATTGCTTTCGGGAGTAAACGTCAAAGAAACTAAGTGCAATGTATGTTCACACATAGAAACACATTATATAATGGGAATGGACATTTAAGGGCAAATGACAGAAATTTTGAAGAAGTGTCTGAATTCAAATACGTAGGAACAATAATTACAAACATGAATGACATGCACAAATAAATTAAACGTAGACTCAATTCTGGAACTGCACTATATTATGCGTTACAGGGACTCTTTTCGTTCCAACTTCTTTTAAAAAACGTTAAAATGAAAATATGTAAAACCATTACATTCCCAGTTACATTATATGTATGCGAAGTATGGGCAATTTTTGTTCTATTTATTACATAAAACTTTCCTCATTAGAGGATTGCCTCAAGGACAAAGTGATACAGACAATTAATGTTTGTAATTGATGAAATACATTTTGTAAATATATTTTAAAAAATTCAACTTGTAGGCCTAATTGAAGTATATATACTATAAAGTAATTTTGTAAATATGGTTTCTTAAAATTGAAATTGATCCTCTAATGACAGCGATGGCAATTCTAGAAAGATACACCCTGTCCAAATCTAAGGAATTCCAAAATTTGGCTAAGAATCCTGGTATAGTACCTCTTGCCCCGATCATCAATCCTGTGACAGTTATACTATCTAGTTGGTATTTATCTTTGTAATAGTCAATTGTTGGCTCATATATGGCTTTCTTTTCAGAGTCAACTTCGTCAGGTTGGCCACTATGAGTCTCAAAACGAATTGTGGGATCTAATATCATACCAATTTTAGAGGATGGTCTAAATGCAATAATATCTATTCGTCTGTTACTCCCATTAGTGGCCACACCATGTACATCCTCATAAACTGTGTATCCAAAATCTCGCAAGGCTTCTGCCATCATATTTCGAATAGTGTGGTGCCGAGTATTTCTCAGTGATTCTCCAAATGGACAGGCCCCAAGGACGTGTGCAAGGGTTTCGTGCTCTCTGCGACGTCTACAGAGGGTATCGTTCCTAGACCTGCCCGGCAAAGAACGCACCGCCGATACATTGGCTTGCATTTTAATCGCTTCTCTCCATTCGGAACAAGACAATCCCTGATGGTCACGACGAATCCATTGATTTGCCGGTGTATATTCATTAAAGAGAACAACGCCATTTCCTTTATGAGGAAGTTGACTCCAGAGAACTGCTTCTTTGTCTCTTAGTTGTTTCCTGAGTTTCCTTGCATCTGGTAGAAGACATCGAGTGTTACTATCATTGGATAATTATACAGCAAGCTACCACTATTCAACTAGTAGAAATAATAATAATAATGATAATAATAATAATAATAATAATAATAATAATAATAATAATTATTATTATTATTATTATTATTATTATTATTATTATTATTATTATGGAAGAAGTGGAAGAGGCAGACGTTTGATAGAAGTATGGGAGCAAGAGATTTGAGGGAAGAGGATGCTTCAGGCAGGAACCTCTAGCGACAAATCACTTTACGTTGAAGAAGAAACACTGAAGGCCTATTTTGGAATATTCCTAATAAAATATTATTATTATTATTATTATTATTATTATTATTATTATTATTATTATTATGGAAGAAGTGGAAGAGGCAGACGTTTGATAGAAGTATGGGAGCAAGAGATTTGAGGGAAGAGGATGCTTCAGGCAGGAACCTCTAGCGACAAATCACTTTACGTTGAAGAAGAAACACTGAAGGCCTATTTTGGAATATTCCTAATAAAATATTATTATTATTATTATTATTATTATTATTATTATTATTATTATTATTATGGAAGTGGAAGAGGCACACCTACAGTACGTTGGATAGATGGAGTGTGGAGAAGTATGGAAGCTACAGATTTGAGGGAAGAAGATTCTTTAGGCAGGAACCTCTGGCGACAAATCACTTTAGGTTGAAGGAGAAACTCTGAAGGCCTAGTTTGGAATATTCTTAATAAATAATAATAATAATAATAATAATAATAATAATAATAATAATAATAATAATAATAATAATAATAATAATAATAATAATATATTATTATTATTATTATTATTATTATTATTATAATTACTATTATAATAATAATTACTATTATTATTATTATTATTATTATTATTATTATTATTATTATTATTACTATTAAGGATATGGCGGCGACACCGTGGTATCGGATTCTGGCTTGTTCTTATTTGTCGAATTGGACATAGCATCAGGACTAGATATAAAAAAAAGCAGACATGTTTACAGTCGGTGAGCGAATGGATTGATTTGCTATCAATAATAATCTTGTTTGTACACCCTATTCCAAGTGATATAGCCTACATATTAATTATAAATATACAATTACCTTAATATAAATGAAGATGTGGCATACCTTAGGTTATGAGAGAAGTTAAAACATCTAAATATTAAAAAACGTATAGTTAATATTTAATTTTAAAAATATCACTAATAATAGTGCATATTTCAGAGTTGTTTGTACACTTGAAGCTCATAGTACGTGATGCACAGTCTGCTTTATTTATATTGTTTTCATGTACACTGCAACTCTTGTCTCGATGCCAGTGTGCATGCATAGTTTACTATTTTTTTCAGGGGAGTAAAAAATGCAGCAGGGGAAAGAATTTGGTGAGATTTGAAGAAGGTGATGGTAAATTTAGCTTTGAGAGAATTTTCTTTACGTGATATAAATAAGCACGTTAACAAGCCACCTTTAACTGTTAACTACTCGTATATGGTTAATAACTTTGAATATTGTGGTACTATCAAAAATTTGCTAAGACGAGGAAGAAATAAATTAAATTAAATTAAACCAAAAACACTTTTTTGTTCGTCGATTAAATCCAATATTAAAACCTCGTAAAGTCCATGTAATGGGAGAAGAAGTGTAAGGTAAACAAATTATTATTTTAGGTCTTGACTAAATAAATTTGTATTTTGTTTGTGTTTTTGTGATATATTTGCTACATTGTCTGAGCAAAAATGACTAATGCAATTTTTATATTATAAATATGGTGATTTGAGGTTACTTTGAGTTCAACTATTCACTTCATTTTATGACTTGTATCTAGTTTTTTTTTTTAGGAAAAAATCAAGGTGTATGCTTCTCTCAGGTAATTATTCACATTTGATGTCCATGCAATGGGAGAAAAATTCTCAGGTAAACATGTAGTTATTTTATGCTTTCGCTAAATAACATTGTATGTATATTAACAAAATCTGAAGTCTAAATTATTCCAAGAAATACTAACACATGGATAGTTGAGAGCACAAATAGACCAAGTCCAACATGCCATATTTGGAGGAACAAGATATTAAGAGTTATGACTATTCTTGCCACCTGTGATCATTTGATAGGAGAAGTGACTGCTAGCGTCATGTTGGCCAATGTGATAACACACGTTTCCGCTTGCAAACATGTTTACTCACATATAAGGGGATTATATCCCAGGAGTCCACCTACATTAATGGATACGTTAAGGTGAGAAAATGAGCATGTTAGTGTTAGTTTGGGTGAGAAAATGGGCGAGTTAGTATACACTAGACTAGTTTAGCGTTCACTTTTTTGTTAGCCGGTTTTTGTGATAAGTTGGCTACACTGTCCGAGCAATGACCAATAAACTTTTAAATTGTTAATACAGTGATTTTAGGTTACTTTGAGATCAACTTCTCACTTAATTTTAAGCCATTACTCACGATTTTTTTTACAAAAATCAATTTTTCTTCAGGCAATTATTCATATAGTTACTTACTTACTCACTGGCACTATCGAACCCGTAGGTTCATGGCCGCGCGGACATAAGCTCTCCATACATCCCTATCCTCAGCCAATGCTTTCCAATCTTTCCCTGTATAATCTACTTCCCTCAAAACATAGTTAATGTTGTTCTCCCACCTCATTCTTGGTCTACCACCTGGGTGTTTTCCTTCTGGCTTTCCTACAAGAAGTTTCCATGCACGCCTTTCATTCCCCATACGCGCAACATGTCCTGCCCATCGCAATCTACGAGACTTAACTGTTCTTATTATATCTGGCTTCTTATAAAGACCATGTAGTTCATTGTTATGTAGTCTTCTCCATTCACCTGTCTGTTCATCTCTCTTTGGTCCAAAAATTTTCCTAAGAACTTTATTTCCTCCCTAAAAGTAAGAGTCCATGTTTCGCACCCATATAATATAACTGGTAGAATAATAGTTTTATATATTTTCAGCTTAACGTTTTTTGAAAGGAGTTGGGACATCAAAAGTCTCTGCAATGCATAATAGCACGCATTTCCAGAATTGAGCCTATGTTTAATTTCTTTGTGCATCTCATTCCTATTTGTGATTATTGTTCCTAGGTATTATTTTCTCTCAAATCATGGTTTATGTTATTCCCCCACCTCATTCTTGGTCTACCAACTGGGCGTTTTTCCTCTGGTTTTCCTACAAGAAGTTTCCATGCACGTCCTTCATTCCCCATTTGTGCATGTCCTGTCCATCACATACGAGACTTAACTGGTTTTTATTATATCTGGCTTCCTATAATGACCATGTACTTCACGTTATAAAGTCTTCTCCATTCACCTGTCTGTTCACCTCTCTTTGGTCCAAAAATTCTCCTAAGAGCTTTAATCTCAAGTACTCATAATCTCCTTTCCTCCCTTAAAGTAAGAGTCCATATTCCGCATCCATATAATATAACTGGTAGAATAACAGTTTTATATATTTTCAGTTTAACGTTTTTTGAAAGGATTGGGACATCAAAAGTCTCTGCAATGCATAATAGCATGCATTTCCAGAATTGAGCCTATGTTTAATTTCTTTGTGCATCTCATTCCTATTTGTGATTATTGTTCCTAGGTATTTGAATTCAGCCACTTCATTATTCATATAGTGCAACAATAATTTCTGTGTTTTTCCTCTTTGACTCAACCTCTCAACATGTGACATGACTTTTCAAACATATTAATAAACTCCTGTCAAATTTTATTCTTACGATTTCGTTTTTAAAGTTATTTACTACTATTTAAATCGCTTTTTACATGTTTTCTAATGAATATTTCAATATATTTCATTATAATAATAAACTAGATATGTAAAGCATAGAATTCCCAAAGTTATTACCCCATAATTAATTCTAGGGAATATTTCAAACCTGTATTTGCAGTTACATTTTAGATTTAATCTTACACTATGATCATAGTGAAGTGCATTTAGAATTAATTTAACACTAGTTCTTTTCATGAAATAAGCTAACTACCTCACTGACACTATCGAACCCGTAGGTACATGGCTGCGCGTACATAAACTCTCCATACATCCCTATCCTGAGCTAATGTTTTCCAATCATTCCCTATATAATCTACTTCTCTCAAATCATAGTTAATATTATTCTCCCACCTCATTCTTCGTCTACCAACTGGGCGTTATCCCTCTGGCTTTCCTACAAGAAGCTTCCATGCACGTCTTTCATTCTCTATTCGTGCCACATGTCCTGTCCATCGCAGTCTACGAGACTTAACTGTTATTACTATATCTGGCTTCCAATAAAGACCATGTAGTTCACTGTTATGTAATCTTTTCCATTCACGTATCTTTTCATCTCTCTTCGGTCCAAAAATGTTCCTAAGAACATTATTCTCAAATACTCGTAATCTCCTTTTCTCCCTTAAATTAAGAGTCCATGTTTCGCATCCATATAATATAACTGGTAGAATAATAGTTTTATATATTTTCAGTTTAACTTTATTTGAAAGGAGTTGTAAAGCATAATAGCACGAATTTCCAGATTTGAGCCTATGTTTAATTTCTTTGTGCATCTCATTCCTGTTTGTGATTATTGTTCCTAGAACTTGGTCCACTTGTGATATTTCAAGGACTTGGTCCACTTGTGCCTTGAAATTTCCAATTATTAAAGAAGTTTAAATAATTCATAATTATTGTTAGGCTCAATAAAACTAAATATATGACCACACGTAGAAATACATTATATAATGGAAATGGAGAGCTAATGACAAATGAGGGAAATTTTGAGGAAGTGGCTGAATTCAAATACCTAGGAACAATAATCACAAATAGGAATGAGATGCACAAAGAAATTAAACGTAGGCTCAATTCTGAAAATGCGTGCTATTATGCATTGCAGAGACTCTTGATGTCTCAACTCCTTTAAAAAAACGTTAAACTGAAAATATATAAAACTATCATTCTACCAGTTATATTATATGGGTGCGAAACATGGACTCTTACTTTAAGGGAGGAAAGGAGATTACAGGTATTTGAGAATAAAGTACTTAGGAAAAATTTTGGACCAAAGAGAGATGAACAGACAGGTGAACGGAGAAGACTTCATAAGAATGAACTACATGGTCTTCATAGGAAGCCAGATATAATAACAACAGTCAAGTCTCGTAGACTGCGATGGGCAGGGCATGTGGCACGTATGGGGAATGAAAGACTTGCATGGAAGCTTCTTGTAGGAAAGCCAGAGGGAAAACGCCCAGTTGGTAGACCAAGAATGAGGTGGGAGAACAACATTAACTATGATTTGAGGGAAGTAGATTATACAGGGAATGATTGGAAAGGATTAGCTCAGGATAGGGATGTATGGAAAGCTTATGTTCGCGCGGCCATGAACCTACGGGTTCAATAGTGCCAGTGAGTAAGTAAGTACTATATGTATAATTTAACCCTGGTGAAGTGAAAGAGAAGACCTTATGGTTCTAACTCCATCAGGTAAAATTATATAAACAAACTTTACGTACCTTCAAAAGAATTTCTTGTCATTTACGTAATGATTGGTATCTCGAAGTATGTAACAAATAAAATAACCACTAAATAATCCGAAAATGTGTGTTCTACGTCCCACTGCTCATCTACAACTGCTTGCTAAAGACTGCTACCTCTCCCCCTTCGACAGCAACACCCCTAACTAGGTTATTCTCCACCTTTCCACCCCATGCAATGGGAAAAAAAGAATTCTTTTCAGTTGATCGCTAGCAAACCGGTAGTGGGTGAAGATAGAGGCAATATATAACCAGTTCACCATCGTTAAATATCTTGACAAAACCAAACAAGAAGGACCTCGGCATCCTGAAACAGTGTCAACCATGTTTCCTCTCAGGGATGACAATAACATACCCATGTCCACTGGAGTTGTCCGCTTGGCTACATCACGTACACTCCATTCCAACATTTTAAACACACAGTTCCTGAACAACAGCTAACTTTAAACTAATTTTAAAAACAAATATGCCCGTTTTTAAATATCTTTATTTACCAGCATTCACCATTACAAGGAGTAGTACTAACGACACTCTTGAAATATGAAGTATCTGTAGTGTTTAGTACATACAATTCTATTATGGATGAGATCGGGACCTCAAGAGAAATTATATTAGCTGGCGATATTAACAGCAAAATCGGCAAAGAGATAGATAATGATGTAGTCGGACCATATGGAGAATCGGGGAAAAATGATAATGGTAGAAGATTGATGGGATTGTGTGAACAATATTCGCTTAAAATCCTAAATGGATTTTACCAACATAGAGAAATAGGTAGACCGAAAACCTCCTGGAATCGGGGAATATGATTTTATACATGAAGGAGAAACATCTACAACCAGGAGATTGGATGGACCGACAAAATTGGCTATTGGGAATTGGACAATGTCAAAGACATTAATCAACCGATGATCTATCTATCTGTTGTATTCGATGACCCAATTGTCATTAAACAACCATAATACCAATAATTCCCCTTGTTGCCTTCTTGTTTTACAAGAAAGATGCCATCAAATTCTACGAAATAATTTAAATGAAAATAATAATAATAATAATAATAATAATAATAATAATAATAATAATAATAATAATAATGATAATAATAATGATACAGTAAAACTTGTAAAATCCGGAACGTGAATAATGCAGAAATCTGTACAATGTAAACAAATTTATTGGTCCTGGAGAAATAATAGTAATTTTACGTGTATTTATTTTGCATAAAACGGAATCTGTCCAACGCGGAAAAGGAACGATACTTCTACACAATTCATTTAAAAAATGTATAAAGCGGAAAGACAGATAAATAAATTAGTTTCCACTTCATTGAATTCCGGTTAGGCAAAAAAAATAAGGATTCCTGCTGCCGGGTGAAGTAGAGTTCTACCTGTACCTGTATTTTATTTCGACCTCACTGCACACCCGTAATGTGAACTATATATCTGTCTTACAAATAGCCATTGCACTGTAAAATCTTAAATTACAGTAGTTTAAGTTCTGAGACCGATATTTCACAGGTAGCGTTCTGAATTTTTGGAAAAAAGATGGCTAAAACGCGTGTATCCATATCATTAAACGAAAAAAATGAAAGTGATTGAAGATAAACTTCCAAATTTCCGGACCGATGCTCCAAAGTTAAGCTCTAACTCTTGCTAAATCCCTAGGGAATAACGATTTCAAAGCATCTTCAGGTTGGTTATGGACAGTTTTAAAAGACGACACAATGTAGTGTGGAATGAAATTTGCGGGGAATAAAAGGGTATGGACGAAAGTGTAGTTAGTGAGCGGAAACCGAAACTTCATACCTTAATTTCAGGATACGCACCTAAGAGGCATTTTTAACGCTGATGAAACGGGACTTTTTTTGCGCGTTGCCGTCGAAGTCGCTGATACATACTATACTTCACTTTTCAAAGGCAGCGGAACTACAATTAATCCAAGGTATGTAAAAAGACATATAAGATACTCAAATATCTATTATTGTTATTAATTATTTTAAGTTTTGTAATACGGAATTTTGTCTAATGTGGAAAAATATTGATCCCATGCGATTCCGCTTTGAGCAAGTTTTACTGTAATAATAAATAATAATAGTAGTTAGAGCTCTGATTTGTATGCATAATAAAATATTAAATAAACATGCAAATATGCACGAAAAATGTAGAAAATATGCACACTAAATATGCAAAAAGAGATTATAATAAAATCAATTAAATCATTTGCTTTGTGGGTAATCTTAACTTATTCCTAGCTTTTACTTTAGATAAGGAAGGTTTTGAAGAGGTTTTCTTGTGAGAAGTTCCTTCGTCTGTCAGTGTAGAAGCTTTTATACAATGAAAATGTAATGATTTAGAATATTGGAGACGTCAGTTATTACCGGAAAGATTTCTAAATTCAAATCGGGAAAGATTGGCATGCTACGAGTTATTGTTAAATCCAGAAAATTGGATAAACCTCGGTAAATTTCTGGACAAAACGCGAAAAATAAGGACAACACTCATTCATGAATAAATACATGTTATCAAAATGCAATACCATTAATTATTAACAATTATATATAAATTAATTAGTGTATAATGCTGTTGTGTTATTATTTAATTGTAATATTAATGTGTTTTCTTTATGTAATTGTAATGTTAATGCTGTTTTTGTTTATTTTTTCTTTACACTAGCACCAATTATTACTTTATTGTAACGGACTGTCAACAGCACGTACGGCTTACTGCCCGTGCGACCCATATTTGTAAATAATATTGTAAATATCTTACTTTTTGTCTAATAAAGTCCTACTACTACTACAATGAAAATGTCCTTCCTACATCACATGATGTCACAGGTGTTTGTGAAAAACACCACAGTTCTTCTTCAGTGAATTATGTTTATATCCAATTGATGAGACTTTATAATTAAAAAGTACTATTAATTAATTAATTAATTACTAGTAATTAGCTGAAGGAAAAATTATAATTTAATACCACATTTAGGAGTAAAATATGCATGTATGCATTAAAAATCTGAAATGAGCATTTTCCCTCTGAATATGCGTTTCTATTCATTATCAAATACTGCTCAAATTGTCTTGTGAAAGGGGCCACTTAACATATAAATAATTTCCGCATACTTTTTAATGCATGAAACAAAACAAGCATTTCGCATATAAATCCGGGCTATAATAATAATTCATTCAATGTTATTAATAAGCTGTTAGTTTATGCTGATGATATAGTACTATTGGGCGATAGCGAGGAGATACTAAAGGCCAATATGCACCCACTACAGAGCAACACTAAGAAATTGAGATGGGAAGTAAATATCAATAAAACTAAATATATTGTCACCCATCGAAATACATCATATATTGGAAATAGGCAGCTAATGATAAATAAAGGAAATTTTGAGGAAATTGCTGAATTCAAATACCTAGGAACAATGATAGCAAATAGGAATGACATGAACAAAGAAATTAAATATAGACTCAATTCTGGAAATGCGTGCTATAAGGCATTATAGAGACTCTTGACGTCCCAACTCCTTTAAAAAACGTTAAGCCCATAATATATCAAACTATTATTCTACCAGTTGTATTATATGGATGCGAAACATTGGACTCTTACTTTAAGGCAGGGAAAGAGATTATGAGTTTTTGAGATTAAAGTTCTTAGGAAAATGTTTGGACCAAAGAGAGATGAACAGGCAGGTGAATAGGAAGCCAGTTATAATAAGAACAGTTAAGTCTCGTAGACTACGATTGGCAGGACATGTGGCACGAATGGGGAAAGAAAGAAGTGCATTGAAACTTTTGTAGGAAAACCAGAGAGAAAACGCCCAGTTGATATATCAAGAATGAGGAGGAGGATTAACATTAACCATGATTTGAGGGAAGTAGATTATACAGGGGATGATTGGAAAACATTAGCTCAGAATAGGGACGTATGGAGAGCTTATGTCCGCGCGGCCATATACCCACGGTTCGATAGTGCCAGTGAATTAGTTAATAATAATAATAATAATAATAATAATAATAATAATAATAATAATAATAATAATAATAATAATAATAATAATATTCTTTCATTAATTTTGAGAATTGTTCATCGAATGGAAGATCACAGAATACCCAAACAAATGTTAAGATATCAACCTGCAGGAAGAAGAAGACCAGGACGTCCACTCAAAAGACTTCTGGATGGTGTTTCTCTTGAGGCCGAAACTGGTCAACAAATGGCCTAAATTCGTGAATGTACTATGATGATGATGATAATTTTGAGAATTTTCCTCATCACTGATGATTTCTCCAACCATTCTTGATAATTAACATGAGTTTTAAAAATACATATATTACTACAGAACTTATTGACTATCAGTTTGTAATACACCTTCGCAAATTTTCCTTAATTAAAATTCTCCATAGTTCTCTGTCCTCTTTGTCTTCATCCGTTACACCAAATTTCCTCATTGAATTCTGAATATTATTCTTCCAGATTGTTCTTGGCATTCCTTTTCTGCTCCTTCTTTCAATTTCCCATTTATAGATGGTCTTTGGTAGTCTTCCATGCTGTATTCGTCTTACATGCCCATACATATCAGCCTTCTGTGTTCAATCTCATCCATTATACTTCTTTCTGCATTCATCTAATTTCTAATTCTTTCCATTCGAGATTTTCTGGCAGCTCTTCCCCAAAAATCCATTTCAACTGCAGTTATTCTGTTGGCATGTTACATCATAATAATAATAATAATAATAATAATAATAATAATAATAATAATAATAATAATAATAATAATAATAATAATAATAATCTTCCTTCACGGATTAGGTTTTTGCCTGTTCCGATCTCGCATTTGTTCAGCCCAGCTTTTTCTTGGTCCTCCAGTGTCGGAGTCATTATTATTATTATTATTATTATTATTATTATTATTATTATAATTATTATCATCATCATCATCATCATCAATCACGGATTAAGCCCAATGTGGCTTGTTCCGGTCTTATAGATTCTCATTCAAAAAGTTGAATTATTATTTTATTATTGTTATTATTATTATTATTATTATTATTATTATTATTATTATTATTATTATTATTACCGTCATTTATAATTCATTTAAAGATATAACGATCGTTAATTTTCCAAATTCGCAGGAAAGTATACAATTCGTTATGATTCTTTGTATTATATTATTGCCACTGGGTATATATCTAATGAACAAAATATGTCTTTAATTTAAATAATTAATTAGCACTATGAAAATGTTCTAACCTAATTTGAATACATATTCTTGTAAATTATAGAATTTCATGTGCCGTATAACCTTCCATGTGTATCTACGACTAAATACGTAATTATGAACATGTTCATTGTTTAGAGAAAAACAGATATATACTCGTAATTAGTTGGCAAAGTTACATATCCAGTAATTAGATAGAAATAAGTTTGACTCTATTCAATAATAATAATAATAATAATAATAATAATAAATTATTTATTTATATACAGAATTTTAAACCGTTTTCTCAGGCCGTAACAGTTCTTCTAGGATTAATACCTGGCAGGATGATGATGATGATGATGATATACAGAATTTTAATGTTTACACATCTTTCTGTGCCTAAAGTTTTATTTTTCTTCTCCACTCGTCTCTCTCCATCCAATCCATGTCCTCCAGTCCCCTTGCTCTCATTCCAGTTCTTATTTCCTGCATCCATGAGTTTCGAGGTCTTCATCTCCTCCTTCTTCCAGGTGGACATCATTCCAATGTTTCCTGGGCAATCTTTCTCCTTGCATTCGTCGTACGTGCCCATACCAATTTAATTGCTTTTATCGTACATAATCTACTATTGAATAACCAATATTCATTTTGTCTCTTATGACAGTATTTCTTATTTTGTATAATTTTGAACATCTTGCTGCTCTCCTAAAGAAATCCATTTCCATCGAAATAAGTTTTTGTTGAATTTCCAAACTTCAGATCAATATGTGACAGTACTTCTCACTATTGAATTATATATTTGTAACTTATTTTTCCTGGTTATATGTCTGTTCCATAAGACCCCATTCACCTTTGCTGTTTATAATAATAATAATAATAATAATAATAATAATAATAATAATAATAATAATAATAATAATAATAATAATAATTCAGGGCTAGGCTTTATATGCAATAGAAATAGCTATAGGCCTATTATGCACATTAGGGTATCCCACAAAATCTAAGTGTTTTATTTTTAACGCATACCCTTTTAATTTATTTGTGTAATGTTCAAACAGTTGTATGTACAATTTGGTGTACGTAGGCTCACAGCAAACCGTGCCGACTTGCTTAGAAACATGTCAGTATTTGCAAACTTTGAAGAGAAAATTTGAACAATAATGTTTTTTTTTGTAAAATAGTAAATAGTTATACGTTTTGTGCATATTGATGTTTTATTTACTACATAAACTTTTAATTCTAGAACCCTTCTATACTAATCCAGTACAAATTTTCATGTCTTACGTTTGGCGTGAAGTCGGCACGGTTTGTCAAGATCCAATCGCAATAAAAGTTGTTAATTGAGTTAGTAAGGTCAAACACAAAAAAATGGAGGTATGCGTATTTGATTTTGCGAAAAAATCTCCTTTATGTCTTGGGACACCCTAATACATATACATACATTCAATTCCATAGTAATTCTGCTCGAGGGCAGGTCTTTCACTGCAATCATAGCATTTTCATGCTATGCTTTGCAGCTTTGTTAGGGAATTACAGGTGTGGAAGCTTCCCGTTGCTTTCCACACCGGTGAAGGATGATAAGGATAATGATGATGGCCGGATGATTTTCGAGGACCGTGGGCCCTAAACTTCCTGACATTTGTCTTACAGATGAGGAAAAACTCCAAATAAAACCTCACCCAGGAGCCTGTCCCGACCGGGAATCGAACCCGGGCCCGCTGCGTGACAAGGCAGCACGCCACCTCGAGACCACAGCGGTGAATGTATACATACATATTGACTAAATATTCTCAAAATATGGAACAAAATATTGACTACATTTATTTATAGAAATGATGCAAACGTTTTCTGGCAGGCATTACAACATATTGCTCTAACATTTTTTGATAGTGCCTCATTCAGAAAATCACATTTTATATAGGGGCCTATAAAAAATTAACGCCTGCGAGTTGCGAGTCTGTGTGCCGTTAAAAGATTCTAAAACTATTTCACCGATTTGAATCGGGTTTTTACTATTTTTTAGAGTTTTTTGGGACAATAATATTAACGTACTCTATATAACAGAGTATCATACTATAGGGAAGAAAAAAAGGGCATTATTGTATTAAAAAAGTAGCTTTTTGGACGCATAAATGACTTACGCTGCGAAAACCATAACAAATACGCCAAATTAATGTACACAGACTTGACTATCTCAAAAAAGTTACAAAAAAGGACACGATAGCATAGGCAATGTCTATCTCCTACTGATAACTCACAATAACCATTTTTCTTTTTCAGCTCATAGATGCCAAATGTAATAAGAACAGTTCAGTCTCGTAGACTGCGATGGGCAGGCCATGTGGCACGAATGGGAATGAAAGAGGAGCATTTTGAGGCTTCCTATAAGGAAAACGCCCAGTTGGTAGCCCAAGAAATAGGTGCGAGAATAACATTAAACATTATTTGAGGAAAGTACATTATACAGGGAATGATTTGAAAACATAGCGATGTATGAAGAGGTTATGTACACGCGGTCATGAACTTACGGGTTCGATAGTGCCAGTGAGTTAGTTAGTTAATTATTTTTACTTGACAGCAGCCTCAGTGCGCTTGTGTGTTTTGATACGTACGAAAATGTGGTGAGTAAACGCAAGGCAAGTAATAATTTTGATCGCGAAACCAACACATGGTGCAAGAATGTTATTTACGATGCATTTGTTCGCTACCAAGATAGGTTTTTACTGTTTTTTAAATGATATCCCACGGGCAACATAAACTATAGGGGTAACACGATCGAGAGGTCTTACCAAAGACGTGAGATTTTTAAAGAATGTAGAGACTTCATACTAGAGCTCCGACTTCATAAAAATAGAGTTACGTACATTATTTAAAGTTCTCACCGCCGTTAACTCAAAGAATAAAAGCGTCTGCAGCGGAGGAACATATTCCTTCAATAACTCTTGTCCATACAAATCCTGGAACAAACTCCATGGCGCGACAGGCCCTACAAGACCTTTGGCAAACCCTGTCTGCTATTCATTCTGCTTATTTTATTATTCAGTATGTGGGAATTAAAATTTAACATTTTATTATATGGGGGCTTTAATTACACTGAGCAACAAAAAATAAACTTTTTTGTCTCAAAAAAAAAAAATGTGATTCTGATAGTATTTTTTCTCCTGAATTCAAATATGATATCGGTTTTTCTCCATCATGCAAGGTTTCCGAGAGACATAATTTTTTTATTTCAAACATTTTAATATTTTCTACATTCGTAACTACACAATATTCGAACATTCGGACTCATCTAGAAAGTAATAAATGACAATTTTCTGCTATATTTCGCCTGTGGAGCATCCCTCTTGATGGTCCAAGAATAATCGGCCAGCATATTAGGATTTCATTTGCCTTGATATACTTTTTCCATAGCTGAAATCTCCAGAGTTAGCTCATTTGATTTTATTTTACAATGGACAAATGAACGAAAAAACGTCTATTAAAAATAATTATTTATATCCATTAATTGAAATTGAAATAAAAAAACTGTGGGTGATGGAGAAATTCCGAATACATATTTGAAAACACGATGAAAACCGCATTAAGTACAACTATTGGTACTCATGAGACAAAAATCACGTTGATCTGCGTTATAATAAAGGGTCTTATTAAATGATTTCATCTTTATAATCAAGCATTAATATTTGTAGGAATTTGAGCATTTCTGACTCATGAGTCCCGGTCAAACCATAGGAATTGTTCCTTAAAGGGAATTGTTCCTGTGGTTGCCCATGTTCTGGAATTTAGGTTAAGTTTAGGTTAAGAACTCTCCTTGCGGTTCATTATTATTTATAACCCATCACGTCAATGGTAGTTCACCGCTGTGGTCTCGAGGTAGCATGCTGCCTTGTCACGCAGCAGGCCCGGGTTCCATTCCCGGTCGGGACAGGTTCCTGGGTGAGGTTTTTTCGGGGTTTTTCCTCACCTGTAAGACAAATGTCAGGAAGCTTAGGGCCCAATGTTCCCCGAAAAATCATCCGGCCATCATCATTATCCTTATCATTATCATCATCATCCTTCACCGGTGTGGAAAGCAATGTTAAGCTTCCACACCTACAATTCCCTAGTAAAGTTGCAAAGCATAGCATAGCATGGAAATGCTATGAATGCATGAAATACCTGTTCCCGGGTAGAATTATTATGGATGGATGTATATCATTTGTATTATTAATTATGACATAAATATATATATATATATATATATATATATATATATATACACACACACAATTATGTGTTGTCTCGAAGGAGGCCTTGACATTGAGCTGGTCACTTATTCGGGGAGGCTGTCAAAGTCCTTGTGTGGTCGCTACACGACTCTGGAATTCCCTCCCCTCGTATATCAAGGACTGCCCGACTCAAAAACAGTTTAAAAAGATATTCACTTCATATCTCCTTAGACAATATAATAGATAACCGAGTTCTATGTATAATTTTATTAAATAAAGAAATATTCCTTTATATTTTAAACTTCCTTTACCAAGCCATTTATTTAATCTAATTATAGGTTATTTTTGTTATTATTATTATTATTATTATTTTGGGTTGTGAGGGGTAGTGACGTGTATATAACCTCTGCTAACCAATTCTCATCTTCATCTTCACGTGGCACAACCCGTTTTCACAAACGAAGCTCTGAGGACCGAGTCACGTCGGTATAACCGTTCCATCGGGTACTGAGTAAATGCGGTATCCTAATGTCTGTCCAGAGACTTAAAGATCACTGGAATACTTAGCGTCGGGCCAGTAACCCGTCCTAAGGAACTTCAAAACTACTTTCAAGACTCAACATGAAGAAATCCTGAAGGAATTGATATTAAAAAAATGAAGACATCTTAGAAGAATTACACATGGAACCTTTAGAAAACAAAAATTCTGATTATAAGTCAAGGTGGATGCAACATGTTCATCGAATGGAAGATCACAGGATACCCAAACAAATGTTAAGATATCAACCTGCAGGAAGAAGAATACCAGGACGTCCACTCAAAATACTTCTAGATGGTGTCTCTCTTTAGGCCGAAACAGGTCAAAAAATTGCCTAAATTCATGAATGTACTATGATAATAATAATAATAATAATAATAATAATAATAATAATAATAATATTAATAATAATTCTTATTATTATTATTTTTCTTTCTTACCCTTGTCAACTTTATATTGTATAGTCTACATTTATTATGTATCAATCATCATTTTTATTGTATGATTAATTTAACCCTGGTGAAGTGGAAGAGATCGGCAGCGGTGGACTAGTGGTTATGCTCCTTGCCTCTGGTCCCGAGGGTCGCGGGATCAAACCCGGCCGGGGTCGATGGCTTTTTTTAGGATGGAAAAATCCAAGGAGCAAGTCCTCCGGGAGGGACTTTAAGCCGTGAGTCCCGAGTCTGAAGATTTTCAGGATCGTAAAATATCCTTAAGCCTGAATGGAAAGGCCTCTAAGCAAAATTCACCGACTTTTTCCGTCCTAGTACTACCTTGGTTTCCCAGATGTCAGTATTGAGGCGGAACGCTGACCACGGACCACTTAAATGACATCTATACGAAAACAAGTGTAACTAAATTAGTATGGTTCAAATTCTTCCCTGTAGGGGAGAGCGCCTAAATCTCTGTTAAGGGAAACATGGACATAGAACAAGAAGAAGAAGAAGAAGTGGAAGAGAAGAAATTACGGTCATAAGTCCATCAGGTAAAATAAATAAATAATTATGTGCATGATCCACAGTTTAATATCCCTCTCCCAACAGATCGTACTATTCTAGGTACCGCGTGGCTTGTGGAATGTAAAAAGTAAGCCTACCTATAAGGTGAGAGGTTAAACTAAATTAATGGAATGACATTTCGGTATATTACTTTGTTGTAGCCTAAACGTTTTACTTTTATCCCAATTCCCTAGTATAATAAGTTACTGCGAATTGCTATATTTCGCGCTCTTTCGAGATCTTTAATTTTCTTCTTAAAATATTTTCTATCGGCCGCGGTGGACTAGTGGTTATGCTCCTTGCCTCTTATCTCCCGAGGGGTCATTGGATTTTTTTAGGGTGGAAAAGTCTAAGGAGCAAGTCCTCCGGGAGGGACTTTAAGTCGTGGGTCCCGAGTCTGAAGATTTTCAGGCTCGTAAAATATCCTTAAGCCTGAATGAAAAGGCCTCTAAGCAAAATTTACCGAATTTTCCCGTCCTAGTACTACCTTGGTTTCCTAGATATCAGTATGAGGCGGAACCCTGACCACGGCCACTCAAATTACATCTATACGAAAACAAGTGTAACAAAATTAGTCTTCTTCTTCTTCACTTCCTGGTTTAGGCAAGAGTTGCCTGTTCCGAAGTCCGTCCGAGTTTCCATTGTGAAGAATACGAGTAATATGTTTTCCTCTGATCGCGGTACCAACGCTATGCAGAGTAGACCATTGGTGGGGCTGCCACGTCAAAGCTTTAGGTCCAGCTTCTGGATGTACTAACCCCATCTAGAGGGTTGCCACTTCCGCCAGATCCGCCGTGATGAAGGACTCCTTCTGCGCCGAATCTGCCGTTGAGGTCTTCACCGTAATCCTGGCTAGGGGCCCTTACAGAGTACTATCAGTCGGAGCCAACTGAACCCTGGTTTTTTTACGAGGTTGTTACTCCTCCCCCTCCTCCTTTCTCATCCGGGCTTGGGACCGGCCATGGCGGGGAGTATGGATTCAAATTCTTCCCTGTAGGGGGAGAGCGCCTAAATCTCTGTTAAGGGAAAACATGGGCTTACAAGAAAATATGTTCTTCTTTTAACTCTGAAAACTCGAAAAATTAAATTCATGGGCCAATTAAATAGTTGCATAATAATGAATTTTAAGTTAGATAAGAGTACAGTTTGCGGATGACTGTACAACAGGGCCACCAACTGAAAAATGTGACAGGGACTCGTGATCGTTTTAAATAAAGAACAAAAAAGAGTCGATACTTATCGAAACACATTTATCGTACGGGAGCGTTACATAAATATTACATGTTCCCCCAATAACTTACAAGTTTACAACTATTTAAAAAAAGTAAGTGATTTTATGAGAACAAATAAAACAAGTAACACTCATTGATAATGAACTACATGGTCTTTATAGGAAGCCAGATATAATAAGAACAGTTAAGTCTCATAGACTGCGATGGGCAGGACATGTTGCGCGTATGGGGAATGAAAGACGTGCATGGAAACTTCTTGTAGGAAAGCCAGAAGGAAAACGCCCAGTTGGTAGACCAAGAATGAGGTGGGAGAATAACATTAACTATGATTTGAGGGAAGTAGATTATACAGGGAGTGATTGGAAAGCATTGGCTCAGGATAGGGATGTATGGAGAGCTTATGTCCGCGCGGCCATGAACCTACGGGTTCGATAGTGCCAGTGAGTAAGTAAGTAAGTAACACTCATTGATGGTGGTTATTGGTAGGGCTGACCAGACTGAAAAACATTTTTCCTGCAATTAATTCTGTAATTTCTTCCTCTACGTCATGGAATTAGGGCATAGACCTGTTTCCAGATCAAGAGGCTGTATCCTTCCATCTAGTCATGGGACGTCAAGTATTTCTTCTTCCTTTGGTTTGCTAGTGAAGAAAAATTTGTGGGAGTCTAATGGGTGGAATTCTTTATATATGTTGGAGACACTTATTGTCGAACCAATGGATCTGTGCCCTGAGCTGCAGTCGTTCTTAGAAAAGTTTACCTCTATACTCACTCCATTCCATGCGCTTCCCTCCCACCAGGTTAAATTACATTGCTACATTTATTGTATCTTTAACTGTTTATAATTAGTATAGTGTATATCTATATTTGTCGAATATTTATTTGTATTTGTGCTGGTTGAGTGGAAGAGAGGGCCTTATGGCCTTAACTCTGCCAGAATAAATAAAGTATTATTATTATTATTATTATTATTATTATTATTATTATTATTATTATTATTATTATTAATAGCAACCACGATAGCTTTCCGAGTAAGGATATTGACATACTTCCTCAAACAGTGTCATGGATCTTGGATATTGAATAATTTAAGATTAATTATTACTTCTTCATATTTCTATCTAACTAATACCCGGCGTGCACTGATACACCTAAATAAATGATAATGTTTTTTGCATTTAGTTGAATAAGTAAAAGCAAAATTAATATAAATTTATATCGTTATTATTTTTAGATACCCCCCCCCCCAGGAGCTATCACCTTGACGTGGTGGGGGGGCTTAGTACCCGATGAACCAGACGACTCTACTGGGGAAGATTGACTTAGGTTAATCTTGCTGGTGGGTAAGAGGCGAGGGGAACTAAGTATAGCTCACAACGAAGGAATGGCGTCTGTATCCATATTGGGCGGCCATATCTTCGTCAAGTCTTCAACGGTCAACAGGGCGACAAGGAATAGCACAGCTAAACTTGTAGGGCTTGAAGAGCGGAAGAAGCAGCCCTCTCTTGGGGGGTGGATACCCAGAGGAGCATGTTTGGAGGCTCAGAGGAAGCAGCCCTTCCACCATCCTTGTCCTGCGAAGCGCTCGTAACGCTTCCAGGAGACATTTATCTTACTGAGAAGCTTCATGGAAATCAGCCGGATTGTCACAAAAGGAACCGACCCAAGCAAGATAAAAGGATACGATTTGGAATAAAGGACATTTTGAAATTAGGAAATTGGAACGTAAGGGGAATAAATACAAAAGAAGAAGAATTAGAAAGAGAATTAAAGAAAAAAGAAATAAATATAGCAACAATAACAGAAACAAAAAAGAAACTAAAAGGAACAAAGGACTTACAACACTATACTATGTTGTATAGCGGAGTAGAACAGACAACAAGAGCGCAGTGTGGAGTAGCAATTTTAATAGATGAAAAATGGAAGAACAAATTGAATAGCTATGAGTGTATAAATGAAAGAATCCTGATAACCAGATTTAAAATTGAAAGAGGATATATGATGATAATTGCTGTGTATGCCCCAGAGGAAGGTAAGAAAAAAGAAACAAAAAAAATTTATAAAACATTACAAACATTAGTTGATAAATATACAAAAGATCATCATTTAATAATAAGTGGAGACTTAAATGCCAGAGTAGGCAATGTCCCTATACCTAATGCAATAGGAAATAATGGAGAAATAACAATAAATGATAATGGACAGGATTTGAGACAGTTTTCAGCCTATAATCAATTAAAAATAATGAATACCTATTTCCGAAAAAAGGACATACATAAATATACAAGAAGTGGATATAACTCAAGATCAATAATTGACTACTTAATCGTAAACAACAAGCTAGGAGCCTTGGTAAAAGATGTGAGAGTACATAGAGGCAGCGATATATACTCTGATCACTATCTCGTGATAAGCAAAATAAACATAATAGCTAAATGGCGGAAAAATAACATAAAGAACAAAAGAAACCAAGAAGAAGTATATAAAGTATATTTATTACAAGATCAAAGTATTAGAGAACATTATGAAAGCAGAATGAATAAATATATATCAGAGATAGCGACGTCAGAAGATATAAATATTGAATGGGAAAATATATCAAATGTAATACATAAAACAGCAAATGAGATATTAGGAAAGAAAAATAGAATAAGAAATAGGAAGGGCTTAAGAACTTGGAATGCGAATATACAAAATGCAGTGAATGAAAAACAAAAAGCATATCATACATACTTACGACTGAAAACAGAAGAATCTTATGAAGAATATAAAATGAAAAGGAGAATTGCTAAAAGCATTATAAGAAAATCCCATCAGGAGTCATGGGATAAATTTATAAGCTCAGTGGAACGTGATATGTATGGAAGACAAGAAATAGGTTATAAATTAGTGAAACATCTAAATCAGACTGAGAAAGATTCTGCCAGATTGAATATAATCCCAGAACAAGAATGGATCCAGCATTATGAAAAACTTTGGAAAAAGGAGGAAATTGAAGGAAAAGAGAACAATGAGGAAGAAATAAAAGTGGAAAATATTGATGTAATAGACATAAATGAATTAGAAATGGCTTTGAAAACCATTAAGAATAGGAAAGCAACAGGATTAGATAATATAAATATGGAATTAATCAAATATAGTGGAATATTGTGTAAACTACGAATACTTCATCTAATTAATATATGTTGGCAGACCTATGGGATTCCAACCACTTGGAAAACAGCAATTGTGAAGAATATATTCAAAAGAGGAGACCGGAGAAATTGCGAGAATTACAGAGGGATTAGCTTAATGAATACTGGCTACAAGATATATACGAAAATAATAAATAATAGATTGAGAAACATAACAGAAGTAATAATAAGAGAAAATCAAAGTGGATTCAGAAAGGGAAGGTCATGTATAGACAATGTCTACTGAAACAACTCATAGAAAAGAGAAGAGAACATAACTTAGAAACTCACATAGGATTTATAGATTTGGATAAGGCCTTCGATCGAGTAAACGGACAAAAATTATGGGAAATATTACGAATGAAAGGATACCCGCTGTGCCTTGTTGAAACAATAAAGACATTATATGAAGACACAAATATAATTATAGATACCGGATTCAAAAGAACAGATGCAATCAAAACAAATACTGGATTACGACAAGGATGTAGTTTATCACCCACTTTGTTTAATATATATATATAGACGATATTTTTAATAAATGGAAAGTTTTAGTAAATCCAGGAATAAGAATGGATAATAAAATGTGCATAAATAATCTTTTATTTGCTGACGATGTAATCATAATACAGAAAAATGAAGACGACTTACAGAAATCAATGCATGCATTAAATGAAATATGTAAATTATACGATCTAAAGATTTCTGTAAGGAAAACGAAGACCATGGCTTTTAGAGGAAGAGATCCAGTGAGAACCAAAATTATTTTAGAAAATCAAAGTATAGAACAGGTGTCTAGTTTCAAATATTTGGGCTGTGATGTTGGCTACAATGTGGAAAGAGATATTGACTCCAAAATAAATAAATTTCAGACGGTGTGTGGAACAATACAGAGAACATTCAAAAATAAAATTAGAAAAGAAACCAAGATAAAAATGTATAATGTTATGGCGGTTCCCACAATATTGTATGGATGTGAAACTTGGGCTCCAGTGAAAAGACAGAAGGATAGAATACAGACGGCAGAGATGCGGTTCCTAAGACAAGTAAAAGGATGTACAAGACTTGATAGAATAAGAAATGAGGATATAAGAGAAGAATTGAAAGTACAACCTTTATTGGATAAAGTCACGAATTACAGACAGAAATGGATTGATCACATGGATGGAATGAGCAAGGAGAGATATCCATTGTTAGCCAGAAATTATCAAGCAAGAGGAAGGCGTGATGTTGGAAGACCTAGAAGACGTTGGGCTGATGCAATATGAAGTCGGAACGGGCAATTGCCTGATCCCTGGAGTGATGATGATGATGATTTTTAGATACCCCGTGCTGATTACCCGGCGTTACCCGAGAATCTATGCATTCCGATGGACTTGGCATAAATGAGCTGAAAGACAAAATTCATTATTTTGAGTTATCCATAAAAGAATACCTGCCGTGCGCTGCTCTGCTTGCCCGGGAATCTACTTATCCCGATCTTCTTGGCAACAATGAAAGACAAATATTGTTATTGTGAGTTGTCCTTAAAATATAAACATATTCTGTCGCGGAATTTTCTGTAGAGTTTTTCTTTTTAGAGATATTCAATTCTGTGTACAATAATTTTGTGTATTTGTTATAGGTTATAAGAGAGTTTTCATGCTCAAACCCTTCAATCCTTAAATATCACCCTCTGTAGTGAATTAAATAAAATAAATGTATCTTATAGAATAATTCGAAGGCCTGCTGGAAACACACCACCAGATGATAAAAAAATAAAACGTCTTACAAGAATTACACATGGAATTTTTGGAAAACAAAGTTTCTGATTATATGGATGCAACGTGTTCCTCGAATGGAGGATCACAAGATACCCAAGCATCCATCCATAGTAATTCTGCCCGAAGGCAGGTCCTTCACTGCAATCAGCTTACAGCTTAACTAGGGAATTTTAGGTGTGGTAGCTTCCCGTTGATTTCCACTCCGGCGAAGGATGATGATGATAATGATAAGGATAAAGATGGCCATATGGTTTCGGGAACCATTTGGGGCTTAATGTTTTCCTGACATTTGTCTTACAGGTGAGGAAAAACCCCGATAAAAACCTCACCCAGAAAAACTGCCCCGACCGGGGATCGAACCCGGGCCCGCTGCGTGACAAGGCAGCACGCTACCACGAGACCACAGCGGTCGACATCCAAGCATGTGATTCTCCCAGGACGTCCACTTAAAGAACTTTTGAATGGTGTTTACATTGAGGCCGAAACAGGTCAACAAATGAATTATATTTGTGACTGGACTATAATGTTGATGATAATATCTTACAGGATGCATTGTCATTTAAGGATTGATAATGTTAATAATAATAATAATAATAATAATAATAATAATAATAATATAATAATAATAATAATAATAATAATAATAATGAATTTATATCAAACCGCTACCATTATAATTAAAATAAAGTAACTAACTAACTCAATGGATCTATCAAACCCATAGGTTCATGGCTGCGCGGATATATGCTCTCCATACTTCCCTATCTTGAGCTAATGTTTTCCAATCATCCCCTGTATAATCTACTTCCCTCAAATCATGGGTAATGTTATTCTCTCACTTCAATATTGGTCTACCACCTGGGCATTTTCTTTCTGGTTTTCCTATAAGAAGCTTCCATGCACCTCTTTCATCCCCCATTCATGCCACATGTCCTGCTCATCGTAGTCTATGAGACTTAACTGTTTCTATTATATCTGGGTTCCTATACATACCATGTAGCTCACTATTATGTAATTTTCTCCATTCACCTGTCTATTCATCTCTTACGGCACAAAACATTTTCCTAAGAACTTTATTCTCAAATACTTGTAATCTTATTTCCTCTCTTACAGTAGGATTCCATGTTTCGCAACCATATAATATTTTTTTTATTCAATGCCCCAGGTTGTCATTTCGACATTTCTGGTGTTCTCTCCTGGTACTGGCGTAATTGTAACCCACTTCTGAAGTTTGGACGCATAAAAGGCGGAGTTACGTTACTCCGATGATACATTGAGTGATAAATGATAATGAAGCGCTAGGAGAATTCTTAACCTAAACTTAACCTAAATTCCAGACCATGGACAACCATATGAATAATTCCCTTTAAGGAAAAATGTCTATGGTTTGACCGGGAATCGAACCAGGGACTTCATGAACAATAGTCAGAAACGCTGACCACTAACTAGCCCATGGGGCTGGTCAACCATATAATATAACTGGAAGAATAACAGTTTTATATAGTTTCAATATAACGTTTTTGAAAGGAGTTGGGACGCAAAGAGTCCCTGTAATGGATGATGGCACGATTATTATAATTATAATAAATTATTTAATACTACAGGGCTATTCAAGGACAGACCATAAAAGGAATTCTGACATTCTCAAAGAATTACAAATTAGGATTATGATAGTTCTATTGTACTGTACAGATAATATTATTTATTTTAAAAGTTTATATTATTTTTGTACCTTGTGTATCAGGGTTAATTAAAATATATGTATATTTGATAAAAATTTTCTGGAAGAATTTGGAAAAGTTCAATTTATAATTATATTTACAGGAGTAAATTTAACTTTTTTCCCTCAAAATTTTTTAGGCCTAGCGGGAATACGAATAAAAAAGTTAACACAATACTACTTGAATTAATAACACATACTTCTCATTCAATAAAATATATCAATTCATTCATAATTAAATAAACACTTAAAAATTAGTCTAATTCTTGATAAACTTAAAAAAATAAATCTTAAATAACAAATATATATAAATTTCACAGAATCAGTCCTGGAATATGTACAAAAATACAGAAACAACTGGAAATCTGACGTACGAAGAATGAGCAGAACAAGAATACCACGTCAGATCTTAAATTACCAGCCACCAGGCAAGAGATCTTTGGGCAGACCCTTCAAACGTTGGATTGAGACCGTAACAGACCACTAGGTCTATCACATGAAAGGAAGAAGAAGAAGAAGAAGAATACTACATGGATACAGCTTAATTTTATTCAATACATACGGAAAATATGTTTCAGAATGAATTTCAGGGGGCTATATTTTTTTTATAAAATCCCAATTTCGTCCAGAAATTTACAACACTCTTGAACTCAATTATTAGGGACTCTTAAAACACGTAAATTTACTACCAAACTTATTACACAGAGCTGATGGATATGGTCAGGTGTTCTTTTTTTTAATTACGTCTTTTCAGTGTTTATCTAACCAATTATTTACAAGGATATGCTAAATTTTGGTGCTGAAACAAGAATATAAGTGCGTCTCCTGGTACAATGCATTAAAAGCAGAAATTTCCTAAGAAGAGTTTGAGAGTAGGGAGGAGATGCAGGCGAGGAAATTGACTACAAAAGTGAAGATCACCATCCGCATTAGTAAAGGCAGGAAGGTTGAGGAGGCAGATAGTGACAAAAAATGTACTGTCATCACGTCAAGTCTGGCAAAATGGAAAAATATGATGATAATGTTACCCGTATAAAGTCCGCGAGACGAGCGACTCATGTTGGAGAACAGAGTGGTACAGTCTCAACTAGAAACTTGGATAGGGATTCTACAGTTGTGGCCACTTTCCCATTTCTAGTCTTCACTTATTTCTATACAATGGATCATTCAAATCCAGTCCTCGTGGTTCTCATCCCTTTCTGCACAATCTCCTTCCACGATCTTGGCCTTCCTCTTTTTGCTCTCCCAGACATTACCAATTGAACATCTTCGTCTATCTATCATTCTTTATTATCTTCAAATATCCCAACTATCTCAAGGATTGTTCAATTCCTCCGATGATTGCATCCATCCTATTTCTTATTTCCTACTTATTTCGGTAATTATTTGCTTCTCAATCTGAATCGTTCGAATAAAAACCCAACTAATCAAAATTCAACCTAACTAATAATACGCTTTACGACGACAAATATAGGCTTAGCATGAGTTATTTTGATGTGTTAGTTATTATTATTATTTTTTTTTAATTTTAGGGAACGAGGTGTTTAAATGTGATGTAAACTATATATATATATATATATATATATATATATATATATTTAAAAGTGATCCCACAACAGGCCTCAGGAGGCCCTTCGGGTAGTAGGAGGTTAAGGCTCCCACTTTTTCTAGACAATCGGCACTTTATGTCAGCCGGGTTGTCAGCCCTGCGTGACGGCCGCCTTTACCCCCAGAACAGGCGTCTGGTACTCATTTCCGTTAGAGGCTGAGTCGACCCCAGAACCATAGTGCTGCCAGAGGGTTTAGGTCAGTTTAAAAATCCTGACCCCAACGGGACTTGAACCCTCGACCCTCCGGCTTGTAGCTCAGTGCCTTAACCACTACGCTACGGCGTGCCCCATATATATATATATATATATATATATATATATATATATATTGGCGGACTTCTAACTCACTTCTGAGATTGGGTGTCTGGAAGGTGGGATTACGGGTCCAGTTGATTTATGGAAAGTGACGATGATGGTAATGATACTCCAGGAGAGGTCTTAATCTTCTTCTTCGGCTTTTCCCCGCTTATAGGGTTTGTCTTCTTCAGTTTCCATTTATTTATATCATTCCAATCTCCTTCTTCCAAATTCCTATCATCCATTATAGTTCTGACATAGGTTTTCCATTTCCATCTTGGTCTGCCACGTTTATTTCTTCCAGGGGGTGACCACTGGTATATTTTTTTTTGACCATCTTTCATTTTCCATTCTCTGTACAAGGTCATACTATTTAAGCGTTTGATTTTCAATCCTCTTAACGACAGATGTGGTGACATTCATTTCTCTCCAAAGGAATTAATTTCTTATTTTATCCTGTATTGTTTTTTGGAGGCTTCTTCAAAGATAATCAAATTTAACTGTTCTAATTGTATTCTTTTGTAATTCCGTCAAAGACCAAGTTTCACTTTCATATGACAAAATATTCGGTTTTATGCTCTTATAAATTTTCATTTTAGTTTCCTTTGTAATATTTTTGTTCCAAATTATTCCACCTAATATCTTAGTTGCATGTTTTGCTATTGCAATTTTAGTTTGTACATCACTTTCACAGGTACCTAAACTTGTAATTATTGATCCAAGATGTTAAAAAAATTCACATTTTTTATTTTCTCTGTTTCGAGGTATTAGGTCATCAACAACCTTTCAAAAACACATATATTCTGTTTTCTGTAAATGTATATTCAGTCCCCATTTTTTATATTCTGCCATTAGTTTATTTTATCATATAGTTCATATCATCTTCATCCCTTGCAAAAATTATTTTATCATCTGCAAACAACAATGAATGTAGTACTTTTCCTCCTACAGGAATACCCATTTAAAAACATTTGTATGCCATAAATTAAGAGCCTGCGCTAAATAAATATTAAAAAGAATTTGTGACAAACTGCATCCCTGCCTAAGGCATTTATTCTCTGTGAATTCCTTTGTTAATTTATTCTGTATGTTTACTTTAGTTTTTGTATTACCATAGATCCTCCTAACAATATTAATCCATTTATCACAGATTTCATATTTCTCATTGCCGTCCATAACAATTGCCGAGGTACACTATCATAAGCCATCTCTACCGTACCTCAATTAAGGTAATATGCAGTTCTTTATTTTTTGCTAGGATTTTCTCTTGTAATTGTCTAATACAGAAAATATTATCAATACATGATCTTCCACTCCGGAATCCACATTGTTCTTCTCTTAAGTTATCCTTTATCTTCTTGAGTTTAAAATTTACAATTTATTAAAAATTCTAGCTGTTGATGGCAAAACTATTATACCTCTATAATTGGAATATATATTTTTATCGCCTTTTTTAAAAATAGAAGTAATATACGATACATTTCAGTCTTCTGGGATATCGTCTCCAATTTCAATTTTTTTAAAAGTTTTGTTAAAAATATTACTAAAATATCTCCTCGATATTTTAGGAGTTTGGTCTTAATATTTCCTGGTATTTTCTACATCCGAAATTTGAAGTTGAAACTCATTTCTATTTTCTTGAAGTAAACCTTTATAATGTTGCATCCATTCTGATGGTCTTATCAACTGAATATTAATCTTCTTTCTGTCTGATTTCCTGATATTTTGCAAAGTTTTCTAAGCCTCTTTGGATCTAGCACATGCAATCGAATGATTTATATTTAAGCATATATTATCCCAGTATTCATTTTTTGCTATTCTCACTTCCGCCTTTGTTTTTTGTTTTAAAGTGATATATTAATTTTCGAGATGTTGTTCAGTGATCTGATAACCATTTCATCCGGGCTTTCTTCTTATCTTTTATTATTTTTTTAATATCCTAATTAAACCATTAATTATTTCTTTTTAATCCTAGATGTTGTGTCCCAAGTGCTTCTAAAGCTGCTGAAAGTATACTTTTCTTTAATTGATCATACATTTCTACTGCAGATTTTTAAAAATTGAAATGAAGTTTTTGTTTTAATCTAGTTTGAAAACTATATTTTATTTTCTCATCATAGAGTTAACTTCCTTTATATTTTTGTTCATAATAATAAACTTATTCTAAATGAGGCGAGTATGATAGTGATGATAATGACGGTCAGATGGTATTCGGGGACCGTTTGAGCCTTAAAGTAAACTCAAATATAATAGTTAAAATACTGAAATTTTATCTGGAACGTAATTTCAAAATGGCGTGTAGTATATGGGCACCATTCGTTATTAATATTGTGACAGTAATTGCCGGATTCGTGTTTATTTAATTTCAACATAAATCAACACATAAATATTGTTTAAATGTTCATTTAACACTTTATTTCTTTTTAATAAATTGTCAGTAAACTTTTTACCATTATTTTCACTTACAATTGAATCAGTCATTTCGAAAAGGGATCATCTACGAATTTTTGTGAAATTCACTTTTTTCGTTATTCCATGTTTACAAACGTCCTTACATCGATTCCACGTGAGAAATGATCAAATACACAATTATTTTACCACTTTCTGACTTTACCTTTCATGTAGTCATTTCGAAAAAGGATCAACTCGCCGAGTTGTTCCCTTTTCGAAGGGACTGAAGCACGAATGTGATCTTGACTTCAGCTGCATATCTATCCTCTTGCAGTCTTTCTGTTTTATCAGAGTAAACAATATTAAAACCATGCTACAATCGTTATTTATGTATTATTTATTTAATGCAAGGCACTCCGTATACAGAGTATGGGTAAAGGTGTTCCAAAAGAACAAAAACATTATTTTGCAATAAATACATTTTAACGAATTTGAGTGTAATAGTGACAAGCCTAGAACCGTAATCGGCCGGAAATTCATTGACACCATTTTCGGGGAACAAGAGTTCAACTTGCTCAAACCAAAGCCCCCAGAAATACTGCAAATACCAGATGTGAAAACACACCCTGCCTACATCAGCATAGTACCAATCAATCACAAAAAAATGGATTATGTAAAGAAACTTCATCAGTACATTCCTGATATCCATCGACATTTTTATGATGAATTATTCAAATGGCCTACAACTACAGCTAAAGTAGTAGAGAACGCCGAAGATGTTCAATGATGAAATTTTTCGGATGTACTTTTTTTATAGTCACTTCCAAATGATGAAATGTAATAAAATGTATACAGTATTATTCCATGTATGTAGTTATTACGCAATAATATATTTTTTCAAATAAATGTGTTTAATTTTGTAAACGTTTCTTCGTTCATTTCGAAAAGGGATAATCTCCGGAAAATTGTAATTAGTTTTTTGGGAAAACCATAATCAAGAAAGTCATGTAAATCGGTAAGTGAACGTGAATGGGCATGAAAATTATTCAGTAGAAATTTCAGATTCATAGCTTTATCCTGGACAAACTGAATCTGTTTTTTTCCCTCTCCTGTAAAATTTGATCATCTGTAGATGATCCCTTTTCGAAATGACTCATTCAATTAATCTTCTTTCAATGTTTATCACTGTCACATTTATTTTCACAGTCACTGATGAATCTGTTCGCCACAATATCACATAAACTCCACTTATTGCCGTCCAACACAGGACTAACTGGCCTCCTGCCTATGCCCCGTTTATAAAGGCGCGGGGACTTTCTGGACTTAGGTTCGATATATTTCGAACCGTAGAAGTCTCTGGCCACGTATCTTTCCCGAAAGGAGAGGAGGATGTTGGTAGAATTATGTAGATTGACAGCCCAGAAAAATCAATGGTTGACGCGCGCCTTTTAACTCATAAATCTATTCTAACCAATGCGAGGACCAATATGTTCGCGAAGTGCTCGCATTCTACAACGCATAACACTATTGTATTGCCATAGTTACAATGAAATAGTTCACATTTTATTGTTCATTTGAAATAAATCTTTGTTTGACGAGAAGTACATAATTACCCATATATCTTCTCAAATAGTCCAATTTCATTGCCATTTTTTCTTCCTCGTTGATTCCCTGATGTACTATGTTTCACTGTCGAACGAGGCAACTGTTTTTACCATACTTCTACCAATTTTTAAAAATATCTTTAGACGTATGTTTATCATAAGTAATGCCACGAGTGATTTCCAATTTATCTAGAGAATTTGGAAATCAAGAGTGGCATTTGTTAGGACTATTTAACGAATAAAATTAAGCTGTTTACTCACAAATCATTATTTAACTGTAGTTATTTTAAAATATTTATATATTTAATGTAAACGGCGATGTTTGAAAACAAATGAAAAACGATTGGTACACTTCATTTCCTTCCTTGGTTCATCACTGCAACCAGATCATAATATTATTTATTGCCAAAGGATCGCAATATTGTAAGAATGCACCCTAGTGGAGAAATTTATAAGCAACGTTATGGGTATTAATTAATTTGATGTCCTATGATGTAAATAGGTAAATTATATTTTTCTGCAACGTCATTTCCTGGAAAATAATTCGTTTAAGAAAGTGCAAACAGTGTTTTTTTTGTGGTATAAACAATTGTTACAAATGTTTTTATATTATCTATCGCATGCGGCATGAGTTGACATTCATGCATTATATATACAATCTGGTAGCCGTATTTCTCACAGACCTGTTCAGAATATTAAAAAGGAGGAGCTTTCTTTAATATGGTAATTATAACACTGATAAATATTTCGTGAAACAAGACTTGATTGGTTGTAAAACAGAAATCATTGAAACGTGATTGGTCATTGACTCCCATTTGGGGCATGAGTTAAATAGTCCAAGAAAACTAAATTTAGGCAACCAATTATTTTTCTTCCCTGAAGTGTCCTAAATAACTTCTGTCTCTGATTCATTATGACACCAACTTAAAAGAACTTCAAGATATTTAATCTGATTTGTGCTATTAATTTAATATCTTAACTTATCTCTAACGTATCCTTAGTATTGCGGTTAACTGATAAGTAATAGGCCTATGTACTTTTCAAACTGAAATATACGAAACTTGGTTTAAAAACCAATAAGCTTAATGATGCAAGGCAAAGGCAAATCTTCAATAATAAATTGTTGTGAGTTCATTCAAGGAGGTGGATAAAGGAAATTGTCAATTCCATTTGAAACAAAAATAATCATAAATAATGTCATGAGTGATTTCCAAAACATCGGATTTGGAAATTTAAGTTTTTATTTAAAGGGGGGTAAAATTAAATTGTAATATATCTACATAGTAGTAATATTAAAAAAATTGTTTATCATGAGTGACATTTGTTAGGACTATTTAACGAATAAAATTTAACTGTCTTCTAAAAAAGCATTATTTAAATATAGTTACCAGTAAAATATTTATATATTTAATGATAACGACGATGTTTCAAAACAAATCAGAAATGTGAGGTTATGTTTATTCACTGCAACCTGACCATATTATTTATTGCCAAACAGGATCGCAATATTGTAAGAATTCGCCCTAGTGAAGAAATAATGAAACACATCGAACTGTATATTATAATTATAACCAATATTATAGGTTATTAATTTATTTTTTTACTAAACAACTCAGTGAAATCAAGGAATCTGTTCATTATTTGCAATATTCAATGTATTTGTTGGAGAGTCAGTCACTGCAAAATAATACTCTGAACTGTTCAGAATATTAAAAAGGAGGAGGTTTCATTATCACAAAAGCAGGAGCTGATAAAGAGAAATGGATAAATAGTGAGGTGAAACTTTCATTGGTTGTAAAACAAATTTCATTGAAACGTGATTGGTCAATGGCTACCATTTGGGGCATGAATTAAATAGTTTGGGTAAAGTTCTGAAGACATACATAATACTGAAGTAATCTCCTCTGTTAGTATGATTTTGAGTTTGCAGGAGAAAGGAAGTTAGTGTAAGGCAAAATGTTGTAAAGTAAACCAGTTCCCATACAATGATAATTACTTTTGCACGTTCAGCTGAACAACCCGCTGTAAAGGAGGGAACGAACAATTCTGGGCCTTCATTATTTCCATCTGCCTGTGGGAGCCCAATTTCATATCTTTCTTGGTCATGAATCTTCCTCTAGTCTTTCTAGATGACCATACTATAGCAGCCCTTTGTCTCAATTGTATCTACGATGGTTTCTTCAAAGCGTAGAAATGAACTTCCTTAGAAGAACTAAAGGCTGCACAAGAATGGATCGGTTAAAGAATGAAGATGTAAGAACAGAGATAAATATATATCCATTAAGTGATAAAATCAAAGGATATAGAGAAAAATGGTTTAGACATGTAGACAAAATGAACATAAGAAGATTACCAAAAGCAGCATTTAACTATAAGCCAAGAGGTTCAAGGAATGTAGGAAGGCGGTGAGAAGATGGACAGAACAACTGTGAGGTGGAACAAGCATTTTGCTTAGCCCGTGAAATGATGAAGAAGAAGAAGAAGAAGAAGTAGAAGGTTTCATCAATTTCCATCATTTGTCGAATCACTTGACTAGATAGACCCTATGTGTAGCTTAGAAATTCCACAGCTTCATCTCCAGAAGTCCATATCTAGGGTGGGCAGACGGTGTTCATTTATTTTCCATACTTCAGAACTGTATGCAGTAATAACTAACTTACTGGCACTATAGAACCTTTAAGTTCATGGCCGCGCGGACATAAGCTCTCCACACATCCCTATCCTGAGCTAATGTTTTTCAATCATCCCCTGTATAATCTGCTTTCTTCAAATCATGGTTAATGTTATTCTACCATCTCATTCTTGGTCTACCAACTAGGTGGTTTTCCTACAAGAAGCTTCATGCAAATCTTTCATTCCGCATTCGTACCACATGTCCTGTCCATCGTAGTGTACGAGACTTATAGTGCAGCCTCTGAGTCTCCGGCCTTGACGTTAGGTTGTACTAGGGGTAAAAGAAGAAACTCACCCTCTTCTGCCAATAAGGAAATAGTTGAAGTGAGAGTGGACGTCCGCCACAACCAATCACTGCTCTCGGCGCCGCTAACGAGGTTTGAAATTGCTGCGGTGTTGTTGGTTGTATAAACAGAAAGTGCCATGATTTGATATTCCGCGTGATACATTAAGCGGCCCCTCCCAATGAATATCCACATCGGCAACATTGTCGTGAAAACGTCGGGATTGGAGACTCAGCGGCTGGACCTTAAATGTTCTTATTATATCTGACTTCCTATAAAGACCATGTAGCTCACTGTTATGTAGTCTTCTCCATTCGCCTGCCTGTTCATCTCTCTTTGGTCCAAAAAAAAAAAACAAACTTAAATTTACTCTCAAATACTCGTAATCTTTTCTCCTCCCTTAACGTAAGAGTCTATGTTTCGCATCCATATAATATATCTGGGAGAATAACAGTTTTATATATTTTCAGTTTAATATTTTTTAGAGAAGTTCGGACGACAAGAGTCCCTTTAATGTATAATAGCATGTATTTCCAAAATTTAGCCTATGTTTAATTTTTTTTTGTGCATCTCACTCCTATTTGTAATTATTGTTCCTAAGAATTTTAATTGAGCCCGTTCTTCAAAATTATCATGATTTCTTATTATTGACTATTTAACGCATGCCACAAATGCTAGTCAATGACCAATCACATTTCAATGAATTTTGTTTTACAACCAATGGCAGTCGTGTTTCACCTCGCTCTTTACCGATTTCTCTTTATCAGCTCCTGCTTTTGTGATAAAGAAACCTCCTCCTTTTTAATGTTCTGAACAGGACAGAACATTATTTTTCTCCAACAAATACACTGAATATGGCAAATAATGAACAGATTCCTTGATTTTACTGAGTTGTTCACTAAAAAAATAAATGAATAACCCGTAATGTTGATTATGATATATAGTTTGATGTGTTTCATTATTTCTCCACTTGGGTGCATTCTTATAATATTGCGATCTTATTTGGCAATAAATAATATTATCTAGTTGCAGTGAATGAACATAACCTCACATTTCTGATTTGTTTTCAAACATCGCCGTTTACATTAAATACATAAATATTTTAAAATAACTATAGTTAAACAATGATTTGTGAGTAAACAGCTTAATTGTATTCGTTAAATAGTCCTAACAAATGCCACTCTTTTTTTTCCAAATTCTCTAGATAAATTTGGAAATCACTCGTGGCATTAGTTATGATAAATATTTGGAAATGCAATTACATTTACAACTCTTCCTTCCTTTTTTACATATTTGTTTCTGCTATTGTAACTAAAGGACGTGTTACTGGATAAGGTACATTTATAAAGAGAAAGAAGCTAAAATATACTGCTGACATTTCTCTGGGTTAAATGTAGCCACATTTTACATGTCACACAAATATGCCAATTCCAAATATATTAGCACTTAAACTAGAGGCAACAAACAGCTACCCAAGTCACTGACATACGTCAACTTGTGGCGGGGAGTGTCCAAAAAGTAGAAGGGGCGTCACGCCTCAGTAGAAGGGGCGAACAAAACACATAAGCTATGTGTCCTTAGAAAAAAAAATAGTATGGAAGCAGAGTGAAATGTCTTCTACAATGGTTGAAGGGGGCGATAGAGGGAAAAAAGGGAAAGATGGATGAAATAGTGGAAAAATGGGCGGAGATTGTTCCCACTTTTCATCTGTTGAAGCAAATCGGTAAATCGCTAATAGAAATACATGGATGTATGGAGTCATCCCCTGTTTGAGTGACTAAAGAAAATTTAACATTTTCCAAACGATGGAATACTCACTGATATACGTACTAAAAGGATGGAAAAATTGACTTAATAATCAGTACGAGACATTTAAACTTCATGGAGTTATATCTGACTTTAGTGTTGTATCTTAAACTATTTTCACCTACGAAGAAAACAATTCACTCTGATTTTGTGTAAAGATAACACTGAGCAACAAAAAATAAACTTTTTTTTTTGTCTCAGAAAGAAAAATATTTGATTCTAATAGTATTTTTTCTCCTGAATTCAAATATGATATCGGTTTTTCTCCATCATGCAAGCTTTCCGAGACACAGGAATTTATAATTTCTAACACTTTAATAATTTCTACATTCGTAACTACACAATATTGGAACATTCGGACTCACCTAGAAAGTAAAAATGACGATTTTCTGCTATATTTCGCCTGTAGAGTATCCCTCTTGATGATCCAACAATAATCGGTCAGCATATTAGGATTCTATTTGCCTTGATATCTCTTTTCCATAGCTGAAATCTCCTGGGTTAGCTCAGTTTGTTTTATTTTACAATGGACAAATGGACGAAAAAACGTTTATTAAAAAATAATTATTTAAATCCATTATTGAAATTGAAATAAAAAACTGTGGGTGATGGAGAAATTCCGAATACATATTTGAAAACACGATTAAAAAACTGCATTAAGTGCAAACTATTGGTACCCGTGAGACAAAAATCATGTCGGCCAGTGTAATCTGATTTCCCAGAATATTTGTTTCTATGCCTCTCATCCTAGTTTCGATATCAAACTGAATGTCTGCATTTTTTCTCAGGTCAATGCCTGGCCATATCCTCCTGAGTCCAAACATGACCCCAATTAATAAGTTTGGTGTAAAAATTATAAAATTTGTACCTGGAGTCACTGTCCGTAACGAAATAAAATACGTTTAAAATTTTAAAGCTAAATGTTTTTGGAAAGCCTTTTTGGAACCGTTGATCCAGAAACATTCAGCTTTTCAATTTTAAATGAATTATATCGACTGTGACTTTAGGCACTAATTTTATAATTTTAACCATATTTATTTAACCTTAGATGCACTATCTCCTCTACTATTTAATGTTGTACTAGAGCATGCCATCAGATCTTTAGAAGATGAAGAAAACCTACAACTCAATGGTATTAATAAGCTGTTAGTTTATGCTGATGATGTAGTACTATTGAGCGATAGCGAGGAGATACTAAAGAACAACACGCACACACTATAAAATAACACTAAGAAATATTGACATCTAGGAAACCAAGGTAGTACTAGGACGGGAAAATTCGGTAAATTTTGCTTAGAGGCCTTTTCATTCAGACTTTGGGATCTGTTACGAGCCTGAAAATCTTCAGACTCGGGACCCACGGCTTGAACCCGCGACCCTCGGGATCAGAGGTAAGGGGCATAACCACTAGTCCACCGCTAAATATATTATCGTAAATTACTACGTTTCAAACATACAATCGAAATACACGAACTTCGAAATATTTGTCTACATTATATTCAAGGAATAAACGTGTTTTCATAAGTCATGTTTAAATTAAAATATAATCTGAATTAAGAAAAACAACTCTCTCATCCTCTCTTTCCAGGTTTTAGTTTGGCACCTTATTGCTCTCTGGACGGTAATAAAACTATATTTATTACACGCTTTATATTAGCTTGACCTGTATCTATCCATCTATGTAACGGAATCTTTCAACACGATTTTCACCCACTTAAAATCATTGGATCGACTTGAAACTTTGTATACTTGTAGAGGACCCGTGACAATACAATAATTTCATATTTATTTTCTAAAATCCTGGCCATAATCATCAGAAAATAAAAAAAAAGTGTTTTTGTATCAATGTAACGGAATTTTCAACGCGATTTTCACCCACTTAGGAACATTGGATCGACTTGAAACTTTGTATACTTGTAGAGGACCCGTGACAATACAATAATTTCATATTTATTTTCTAAAATCCTGGCCATAATCATCAGAAAAAAAAATTGTATCAATGTAATGGAATATTTCAACGCGATTTTCACCCACTTAGAAACATTGGATCGACTTGAATCTTTGTATACGTGTAGAGGAGCCGTGACAATACAATAATTTCATATTTTGTTTCTAAAATCCTGGCCAGAATCATCCGAAAATCAAAAAAATGAAAACTGGTATAATAGGTTGCGGACTTGTCGAGTTTTTAGTCAATCGTTGTAAGAGCTCAGTTGGTAGAGCAGTGAACTCTTAGTGGTACATAATTTCAGTAATCCATACGTCGCTGGTTCAAATCCGGCTGGGAGTTTTTTTTATAGAAGAGTATTAATTTTAGAATGGAAGCAGAAGCAAGCATAATTGAAAGAATTGAGGAAAAGGAATTAAAGTGGTTAGGACATGTCTTAAGAATGGAAGATGAGCGATGGCCGAAGCAACTATATGAATGGCATCCTAACAGAAAGAAGAAAAGAGGGAGACCAAGGTTAACATGGAAGGAAAACATGAAGACAGTAATGCAAGCTAGAGGGCTAAGCATCGAAGATGCCTAAGACCGTAGGCTTTGGAGGTTTGGCACGGGAAGACGGCAGCAGCTGTAAAAACCCGAAGATAGAGAGATTAATTTTAGCTCATACTACAATAGTATCGAATTTAAAGATATTTACATTTTATCTTATTCTGTAGAATATTAAAACTAAAAAATAAAAAATAAATAATAGTTTTAAAAAACTAAAAGAACACGCTTTATTAGAAAACTAAAAAATGAAAAATCATTTTAATTTCCAATACGCATGGGATAAAATTAAAGTGGCCAACAAAAAAATTATCTCCAACACATATAGACTAAAACTAGAGTTATCAACAAAAAGAAAATAATTTTACCATCAAAAGCGTGCTTTTTATGATTTTTACATTTTCTTCTTAGAGAGCTTACTTTTACCAATATCTGTTTATTATCAATATATTAATTGATATAGAGCACCCCACGCTTTTGATGGTAAAATTATTTTCTTTTTTGTTGATAACTCTAGTTTTAGTCTATATGTGTTGGAGATGATTTTTTTGTTGACCACTTTAATTTTATCCCAAGCGTATTGGAAATTAAAATGATTTTTCATTTTTTAGTTTTCTAATAAAGCGTGATCTTTTAGTTTTTTAAAACTATTATATATATATATATATATATATATATATATATATATGATTTTTAGCTATTTAGAATTGTATTGCAGAAATAATCTGTATTAATGTGAATTTTCTGTTTAATAAAATGTTACTTTTTTGTTTAATATATGTCATCCCATTTAACTAAGGAAGTTTCCATTCTCTAGATAAACCAATAGCATGGCCGCTCATAGGTATGGTATTACCTTGTATCCTAATCCTAGCTAAAATCAGAAGAAACCCATAATATAGAATTAAAACCACGCTATCTAGATAAATCCTTGCATTCCTTTTCAAGTACATTTATGGCACGCTTACTAAGTTGCAATAGAAACAAAACAGTTAGTTTGGTGTCTTCCATAATTTCTCTTCAGTAATAGTAGCTCTTACTTTAAGGGAGGAAAGGAGATTAAGAGTATTTGAGAATAAAGTTCTTAGGAAAATTTTTGGACCAAAGAGAGATGAACAGACAGGTGAATGGAGAAGACTTCATAACAATGAACTACATGGTCTTTATAGGAAGCCAGATATAATAAGAACAGTTAAGTCTCGTAGACTGCGATGGGCTGGACATGTTGCGCGTATGGGGAATGAAAGGCGTGCATGGAAACTTCTTGTAGGAAAGCCAGAAGGAAAACGCCCAGTTGGTAGACCAAGAATGAGGTGGGAGAACAACATTAACTATGATTTGAGGGAAGTAGATTATACAGGGAATGATTGGAAAGCATTAGCTCAGGATAGGGATATATGGAGAGCTTCTGTCCGCGCGGCCATGAACCTTCGGGTTCGATAGTGCCAGTGAGTAAGTAAGTAGTAAGTAAGTAAGTAAGTAAGTAAGTAAGTAAGTAAGTAAGTAAGTAAGTAATAGTAATGAATTTTGTTATATTGTATGATAACGAGTGATTATTAATTTAGATCGTTTTTTTAAACAAATCTCTGACGGAACAATACCCATATCTTAGTAAACAATAATAACACTTGAATGTTCTAAGGGCGGAGAAGGAGGGTTGTAAACAGGGAACACCTGCTGGTCAAAATACACCTCAAGCAGTACAGCTGTGGCACAAAAACATGGTTTCAAATAATCAACTGGTATATTGCTATTTCCTACCTCAGGAAGGTTCAATCCCCAGTTCCATCAGCCTAATCACAGAACTTTGTTTTCAGTAGCATATCACAACACTCCAATTTATCTGAAACAAAACAAAGAATTTTTTCAAACAGATTGAATTGCAAATTCAAATGTCCTTACGGGCTTAATACTAACCACTTCCGACCTTAATGCTGGGGAGTACAAATATTAAAAGTGACTTTATTATCCCTTGTCCCGCGCCATAGCCGAGCGGTTAAGGCAGGAAGCCTTGGCGCAGAGCTACGGGACTTGCGGTGGTTCGAGTCTCCGTGGGGGAAGAAATTTTCTCATGGTATTTCGGCCAGTAAGGGACCGGTGCCCACCCAGCATCGTGAGGTATTTGGGTAGCTACAATAAGTAGCGGCTCCAGGTTGAGAAAACCAGCTATAACGGCTGGGGGACTCGACATGCTGACCACATGTCACCCCTACACTGGCTGATTATCATCTACCTCTGTGATTGACACATGTGGATGTGAGGCCAGCAGCCGGCTGGTAGGCTAAGGGCCTTGTAGGCCTGTCGCGCCAGGAGTTTTTTATTATCCCTTAAATTGTAGAGACTCTATTTCTAGTGCCAGTTCTTTAAATGTGAAGGATCGCACTGAAAACTAAATCAAGTGGGCCAATACTGTAAGTTATTATTGTGCATTGAGTAATTCCACAAAATGTAAGTAATTTCTATCCAATTACTTTTCTATTATTTTCTAAAATATATTAAAAAAATAAAGTTAAAATATACAAAGGGGTTAATACTAATAAAATTCATTGTTAAAACCGTTGAGGTGGAGAGTCATAAGATAAAATAAGTTAAAATATACCTTCTTAGGTAAGATCCGTCGTCCTCAACTTATAAAATTTATGTATTCTTTATGCCTGTAAGCCTTTCAGAACATCTGTTCCATCTTCAGCAGGTTCTTCTTCGCTACAATATCTAGTATAATGGTTGATGCTGCTGATCACGATAACACCACATTAGGACCAGCAGCATCAACCATCATACTAGACATTGTAGCGAAGAAGAACCTTCTGAAGATGGAACGGATGTTCTGAAAGGCTTACAGGCATAAAGAATACATATTTTATAAGTTGAGGACGACGATCTTACATAAGAAGGTATATTTTAACTTATTTTATCTTATAGATGGGTTGCAGATAAACAGTTAGGATCTAAGACAAAATATATTCGAGTTATCGTAATCATTATTAGCTTCATGGATTAAGTCTTAAGAGGCTTGTTCTGCTCTCATTCTTTTAACGTTCTGAGCCCATCTTGTACAGTAAAAGCTGCTTATGCGCGGTCCCTTTATTCGAGGTTTCATTATTCGCGGGTTAAAAAATTGCGACACAGTTCCTGTATTCGCGGCTAAATTTATTTTATTCGCGGATCCAGTCGGTACATTAGAAGGATTAGTGAGTGTCCTTTATTAAAGATCAGCATTTTTTTTTTCACTGCAGGCAGGTGCCAAGGCGGCGTTTACAAATAGCGATTCAAACCAAATGGGCAAATAAATATCAAAACAAAACAAACGTTATTGTCGCTAACCCTAAAGTTCATTGTTAAAAGCTGTTGTATATCACGTGCCGATATGTACTTTGATAAATGCCTCAATCGCCAGGATCAGTGTTTTATTGTTTCAACTTGTCATTCGTTGCAATAATTTTGGTTGAATAACACTTGTCTTTTGTGCTTTGTTCCCAGTTTATAATGTCGAGTAAAAGGAAAGAAAAATCATTTCCGAAGAGAAAAAAAAAATAGTGTTGCCACTTAAAGTAAAAATAGAAATGCTTGGCCGTTTATACGCGTTGGCGAGTCGTTTGTGTCTATATCACGCTGTTTCAATGTTAATGAATCAAGAAATCCCAAGACAAAACAAGGAATTATATCGCAGAATGCACAGCTGAATATCAATCTTAATAGATAGACGTTTTAGAAGCGGCAAAACATAAATAAATACTAAGTTCTTTAAGTCCTTGCCTAAACTTGTCAGTAATAATTAATAGAAATTGTTCAAAATATCTCATTAATAGATTTTATTTTGATATTTTTGTTTTATTCTGCAACCTTGGAACATACTCCCTATATACCCATACAAATTACCATTCCATATTCGCGGTTTCTGTATTCGCGGCATATTTGCGGAACATATCTCCCGCAAATAAGGAGCATTTAATGTATTTCATCAGCCAATCTTAGTTCCACATTTCGGGTTATAGTTAAACAGTTTCGGCACACGTTCTTCTTTCATTATTATTTGTATAGGCTATGTTGTTTCCAATCATTTCTACATTGTTCCATTATGTCTACTTTTTTTAAAGATCCGCTCATATATTCACTTCTATACTTATCCAGTTAGAAGTGGCCACCTAGGCTTACATATCTCAAGAATCTTATGTCTGCTGGTTCAATTCTCCTTTCTTATATTTTATAGGCAGTATCCAAAACCCATAATCATAAATCAACATTGAATCTCCCATTTTTAAAAAAAATTATATCAGTTTCCTTTCTAATATTTTGAGAAATTTATTAATAACACATATTAGATTAGATTAAATTAACAGAGCTGGTTTCGAGTTTTAAGACTAAGACTCGAACACGGCAATCTTATTTTAGGTTAATTACTTCAATCCATCTTTATTTTATGGAATGAATAAGCTGAAATCTACTATACAGTGATACCTAGTCTGTTATGGTGTTCCTGGTTTAACACACATCAAGCATTCACACACATAACTCATACCGCCATTTATTTGGAGGCCCAAGCCCTAGAGAAGGTACAACAACCCTCTCTATGGTCCTATTCTGCCCCAAGTTAACTCGAAGTCATGAGGATATACATGAATATAGTTTGAAAACAACGGTAAAGAAAGGTAATTGGTTGTCTATATTCAATTTTATGGGATAAAAATATGTCTAAAGTGATTTAAAAAAAGAAACAGTAAAATCAAACGCCTGCTATGGAAGAGACACATGGCGCATTAAGGAAATGAAGGAAGAAATGTTAAGCTCTGGAAATGGACTATTAGAGAAGAAGTATGGGTTTATCGAAAATGGATAAAATTTCATATCAGGAAATAAGAAATAGTATGTACGCAGAAGAACAGTAGTCAACTAAATTGAATAAGTATTGTCAAGAAGGTTGGAGCATGTGATTGGGTTGGGGGGATGATAGATGGCTGAAGATCGTTAATTGACAACATCCTGGCGAAGTAATCAGAGGAAAGCCAAGATCTAAGTTAAAGAAAAATGTGCTGAAAGGTATGAGGACTGTATTCGAGTATCTATTGGATAGAAATAATTGAAAATTAGGAATGAAATCTATACAAACCCATTTAAAAAGTGTCGTAGGCATAATATTTAATAATTTACATTACTTGCATAATAATAAATCAGTTATAAGACAAAGTGTTTTAAATTTATTTAACCTTATTGAATGGATATATAAGGCTTTAAACCATAACTATTTCAGGTTAAATCAAATTACTATCATTGTTTTGTACACCGCTGTGGTCTCGAGGCAGCGTGCTGCCTTGTCACGCAGCGGGCCTGGGTTCGATTCACTGACGGGACAGGCTCCTGGGAGAGGTTTTTTTTCGGGATTTTTCCTCACCTGTAAGACAAATGTCAAGAAGTTTAGGGCCCAACGTTCCCTGAAAATCATCCGGCCATCATCATCATCATTATCTGCACCATCCTTGGGAAGCAACGGGAAGCTACCATACCTATAATTTCCTAGTAAAGCTGCAAAGCATAGCATGAAAATAAATGTTATGATTGCAGTGAAAGACCTGCCCTCGGGCAGAATTACTATGGATGAATGGATCATTATTTTAAAAAAATATTAGACACACTTCTCTTTGCCGATGACTAAGTTGTTTCATTCGATGACTAGTTCTAAAATTGACGCACAGAGGGATTTATTACAATTAAATAAAAGTAAAGCGATCCCAGGCCTTTGTTTGCTATATCTATGAATTTTATTGTGTCACCACAACACTACATTAGGACCAGCATCAAGTAATGTAGCGACGAAAGACCTGCTGAAGATGGAATGGATATTCTGAAAGGCCTTCAGACAAAAATAATAAACGGAAGGGAAGAACGCTTTGTACTCAGACATGTTAGAGCACATCTTCGGATTAGTGCCTCGGAACTTAGGCCCATGATGGAAAAAGTGTCCGGAAAGCAAATGAGCAATCAGACTGTTCGTCGTGTACTGAGGTCGCATAATTATCATGACCGCAGACCGCGAAAAAGACCGTATGTAGGTGAAAAAATAAATTGTGCTACAAGATTAGGTACTGTTGCAAAAGAGCACGTAAACAAATCACAGGAGTTTTGGAATCGTGTAATTTAGTCCGATGAAAGCAAAATAAATATTTCGGATCAGATGGTATAAGGGTTTAGAGGAAACCAAACACTGTTGATGATAAGGTGAATACTCTTCCAACTGTGAAACACGGAGGAGGTTCAGTTATGATTTAGGCATGTGTTGTCTTCTAGCGGGGTTGGAAATCTGCACTTCATTGCCGGAATAATGGATAAGTGGCATTACAACAGGATATTGAAGGAAAATGTAAAACAAAGTGCCATAAAAATTGGACTGGGACAAAATTACATATTCCAACAAGACAATGACAGTAAACATACTGCAGATATTAACAAGTTTTGGTTGATCTGGAACGTTCCGAAAGCAGCTGAGAACACCTCCACAGTCAGCTGTTCAAAATCCAAGAGAGAATCTTTGGGCCGAGTTGAATAAAAATGTCCGTAAAAGGAAAGGGACTTCAAAAGAAGAAGTAAAAGTTTCATCAGAGAAGAATGGGATAAAATCACACCTGAGACAATAAAAAAATTGGTTAATTCAATGCAACGACGTTGCCAGGCAGTGATTAAAGCTAAGGGCACTCTACTAAGTATTAAATGAAGACATTGTTCTGTGTTTTGGTTTTGTGTTTTAAGTGTATGAACAGATGTGTTGCAAATAAGTGAATGCTTAATTCCGTTAGTTTTAGTTTTAGTTATATTTTGAATAGAAATAGTTGCAATAGAAAATTAATTTTATTAAGTATTGCTGTGTTAATAATAATAATAATAATAATAATAATAATAATAATAATAATAATAATAATAATAATAATGTTTTATTTATTCTGGCAGAGTTAAGGCCATAAGGCCTTCTCTTCCACTCAACCAGCACAAGATATCAGGGGTTGTCGCACACTTGGCACCTTTAAGTCACGCTTATACGTACAGTTATCTGTTGTCTAATAATTAATTTTTCTCTATATATTTAATTTTATACTATGTCATTAATCTTTTCCTCATATTTTTCTATATCTTGTACATATATATTTAATTCGTTAAATTTAGAGTAAATCAAATTACATTATAAATATTAATTGTATTGTATTCATAACTTGTAATCGTTTATATATATCTATTGTAATTTAGATTTAAGACTATTTTTTTGTTTGTATTTTTTTAAATCTGGTTGAGTGGTAGACAAGGCCTTAGGGCCTTAACTCTGCCAGGTAAAATAAAGCTATTATTATTATTATTATTATTTTAAAAAAATACAAATAAATATTTGTAAATTTTATGTACAAACAACATTTTATACAATAATAACACGATAATAATAATAATAATATAATAATAATGATAATATATTAATGATAATAATATAATGATGATAATAATAATTATAATAATAATAGTATCAATATGATAAATTATACGAGAAACACCAATTAATATATATAGGCTATATCTTATACTGGGTAATGATGAAGTCGAGGTTAGAGCAAATATAAATTTAGATTTCTTTTAAAAGTTGCCAATGTCCGGCAGCCCCTTATTTCTTGTGTTAGGCTGTTATCATACTCTGAAATGATAATCAGAAGTAAATCTCATTTCGAAAGAGAGAACATTTACTTTACATCATAAAATCTCAGCTGTATGAACAAGAATGCTACTAACCATAATAAAATTACATATCTTATAATCCTCCAACAGCATTCATTAGTTTAAAAACAAACCAATTTAAAATGTGAAAATATAAAAAAACAAAACTTGTTATTTGAGCGTAAAAACAAAATAACATAACTTTGTGAAGTGGCCAAACAAAAAATAAGCTTATTACAAATTTACTCCAACCCCTATTGTGTTTTGAAAAACAGTATTGAATGAAGGGTTGTGTCACGTACACAACACATGCACGCACACGCACACAAACACACACATTTGAAATTAGTATTCCACGTAGTTTTTTTTTATAGGGCATCCCATTTAATGTTCAGGGAGGGGAGATAGAGTTGGTATTACGGGTATTATTAATTATGCAGGGACTCAGTACATGCAAAATTAAAAAAAAATAACACTCGAACTTTTGTTAATGCATTTATTAGTAGAAATGCGCTCTAATACAGGAATTTACAATTTCATTACGTTTCAAATACAAATGAATATCCCCCCTCCCCTCTATGAAAACAGTAAGACTCTTTATAGGAATTCAGCATAATTATATTATCCACGTTGACACGATATTCCAGATCAAATAAACAATTATTATTAATTTTAGAGAGTTCTATGTCCACTGTCGTAGTCTCGAGGTAACGTTGTTGCCTCGTACGCAGCGGCCCGGGTTCAATTCCCAGTCAGGACATATTTCTTGGGTGAGATTTCTCGTGCGTTTTCCTCACTTGTATGACAGAAGTCGGGTAACTTTAAGAACACAATGGTCCCCGAACATCACCTTACCATCATATATATATATATATATATATATATTCTGGCGGCTCAAGCATATTTTTATATAACTACCTCACGACTCTATCGAATCCGGGAGCTAATGCCCGCGCGGACATGGGCCTTCCTTACATTTCTTTTCTTAGCAAATAATAATAATAATAATAATAGTAATAATAATAATAATAATAATAATAATAACAAATAATAATAATAATAATGATTAATAATAATAATAATAATAATTATAATAATAATAATAATAATAATGGACAATCAATAAGTACTACAAGAATATACTAATAGCTCTAGAAATTGATTATTTACGCAGAAATGCCAGAAAGTCAAAATAAGAACATGTCACAAACGAAATTAGAAACATAATGGAAGCAGAACAAAGCATAATTGAAAGAATTGAAGAGAAGGGATTAAGATGGTTACAACATATTTTAAAAAATGGAAAGATAGTAATGCAAGCAAGGAAGAGGGCCAAACACTGAAGATGCCCAAAATCGAAGGCTTTGTAAGTTTGGCACGGGAAGACGGCAACAGCTGTAAAAAAACCTGAAGATAGATTAATAATAATAATAATAATAATAATAATAATAATAATAATAATATTGTCATAATCATCATAATCATAACAATAATAATAATCTCTTAATGATGCCAAATCGTGGGCTAGATTATTTTTACTTCGCTCGTATGCCCCCTGATTTATATAAATATTCTTCAAATGTGTAAAAATTAAAAAAAATAAGAACTGTCGGCCTTTCGGAAGCCAACTTCCAACATCAGCAGAAGAAATATCTGATACTAACTTTTGTTATGTAATGCTTTTGACATTAGCGGCCTTCCATATCGACGATTGCAACTGGCAGATATATTTGTAATGTAATATATATTTATTTATTTATTCATTTATTACATCTAGGATCCATATGTGAGAACAGGCTCAGCTAGCACAACATTCTGAATCTAGTTATGGTGTAAGAGAACATGAATGTGAGCAAGTCCTGGTAATGCACAGAAGCTACAGGTGAGTGTGTTTGGAACCGGTCCCCATGGAATTTCAAACTCATGCCTCAAGCTTAGATCTAGTGTACACAAACCATCAGTTAGTTATGACTCCCTTGAGGACGTCTTCCCAACAGAGCATGAGAAGATGACGTTTCCAATTTATGGTGTCGTAAATACCATCAATTAAATCATAGCGCAATTGAGCAGTATTGAGATACTATGCTGAAGCTTTTCAACTAGGCTGATCTTAGCATATAGTATGGAATTATATAAATAATGGCAACGCTATTATAAATTAGCGAACCTAGTGGCGACAACTGTAATCTTGTAGTATGTTGTTGAGCAGTCTTTGTTGTATACGTCTGCAATTTTTAAAATCTTGAAATAGCAATATTTTGTCAATATATTCACTATTTCTCACATTTAGTAAGTAATACCGCCCTAAAAAGATGTTCAGTAGAATTTGTTGCTGTTCTCCTCCTTCTTCTTAATTTAAGATTTGATGTGGTATTCTTGTTTGGCTCATTCGTCTTAAGTGAGATTTCCAGTTGTTTCTATATTTTTGTACATATTCCATGATTGATTCTGTTTGTACTTCTTTGAGAATCTCAGAATTCCTTTTATGGTCTGTTCTTGAGTAACCTGCCGTACGTCTCATAAATTTCATTTCTGCCGCAGTTCATCTACACTGCGAATTGTCCAGGTCTCACTGCCGTAACATAATATGGTTTTATAAATTCCAGTTCGTGTGTGTTGTTTAAAACGTGAAATTGGGAATTACTTAAAGATCCAACAAATTCACCAGACTTGAGCCTTTGTGACTAGAATTTATTCTCAAAAACCAACGAATCTCTACGAGGCATTCGATTTAAATCAAGAGTTGATAACCGGAAAGCTCTAGATCGATCAGTCGAGGGAGATATCCAGAAATGGTGCTGCAGATAGAGTAAATGTCTTCCAAAGATTTGGCAGGAGACTTTTTTGACTTGACAGGATATATAAATGAAGTTCGTAATGTCAAAAGTAATTTAAATATTTTTTGTCTTGTTATAGCAGTGTTCCCATTACGAATCGAATGCCCCTAGTATATTGCAACATAGCCTAATATGGAAAACGTTAACCTGCTAGAATCAGGGAAAAAGAACTTCACATGAGAATAAAACTTGCTTGGTATACATTTTGAAATAAAAATCCATATTCTTCGAGTAATATAGCCTATTAACCTCAACACCAGATTAGAACTAACGAAGGGACATACCTAGGGGATCCAGAATGCCAGAGACTGATACAAAGGAAGAGATTGGGCATCAAAATACAGTACAATGAAGAACTAAGCAGGAGGAACGGAAAGAAGCAGTCACAAATGCCAAACTACAAAAATGGAACTGAGGGTTCCACGTACACAGGATGATGCTGGGTGAACACCGGTCCCATACTAGCTGAAATCTCATGAGAAAATGTCTTCATCAGTTTTTTCAGAGAAGTTGGGACGACAAGAGTCCCTGTAATGCATAATAGCATGCTTTTCCAGAATTGAGCCTAAGTTTGATTTCTTTCTGCTCCTCATTCCTGTTTATAATTTTTGTTCATAGGCATTATATAATCCTGAGCCGTAGCCGAGTGGTTAAGGCAAGATGCCTTGGCGCAGAGATATGAAACTTGTACTGGTTCGAGTCCCCATGGGGGAAGACATTTTCTCATGGAATTTCGGCCAGTATGGGACTCAGCATCGTGAGGCATTTGGGTAGCTACAATAAGTAGCGGCTCCAGGTTGAGAAGACCAGCTATAACGGCTGGGGGACCTGATATGCTGACCCCATGTCACCCCTACACTGGGTCGATGATCGTCTACCTCTGTGATTAACACATGTAGATGTGAAACCAACAGCCGGCTGGTAGGCCAAAGGCCTTCTAGGCTTGTCGCGCCATGGAATTAGGTATTATGGAATAGAATCCTCAAGGAATGCCCAGAAAAAGAAGAAGACCCGGAATTACTTGGCGAAACAGTGTGAGATGGGAAGCCGTGTAATTAGGGAAGAGTTGGAGTGAGGGGTTGAGATGCTGCCAAAGAAAAGCGATCTTTCGGTGGAGACCTTATGATCCTTGGAGGAATGCTGGGAATTGCTAACACCACTATCACTACTACTACTTTTACTAGATGAAAGGAGGCATTGAATTGTTTAGTAACATAAATTTATGAGTATAATATTGAATTTGATTGCATTCTAAATATATTCTACCACAATACATGTGTATGATATAAACAGAAAATAGTATGACCACAGTGCGTGTTCCATAACATCTAAAATAAGTGATATCTGGACTTCCATTTCAAATTCGCGATCTGCAATATGGACGCAAGTTAACTAATTGGTTGCGGTCCGAGAAGCTGACACTGCGTTGCGCAAAAAATAAAACTAAATTACTGACCAATTATCCTGGAAACGTTGCGTACGTGTGATTGACAATGTAGTAACGAAATTGACTTCCTGCAGTCAATTCAATTATTCTCAATGATCTTGTGCATTGACTGGCACCTAATTCTTTCATTACCAAATGAGAATTCCTATATCCAATAATGCGGTTAGAAAGAAGATAATCACTGACATTTTTGACAAAGGCAACCAAATTATAGGTGTAGTTCAATTCCTTTGAAAAATGCTTATTTTATTTGAGGGGTTCAGAGCAAAAGTTTTACTCTTTTGAGGAAAAAATATATAAAATTAAAACAATACATTTAATTATGGATGAAGAATTAAATATTCATTCTTCGAGTGAAAAGGGACACATACAAAACTTGGTTTTATTTATTTATTTTACCTGATGGACTTAAGACCGCAAGGTCTTTTCTGCCACTCCACCAGCGTCCATTTTTTATTAAATGGTTCACCATTGCTCTGAAGAATTTGTTATTTCTGAATTCAAATTCACATAATTATAACTAAGGTTTTATATGTTTGGGGTTGGTCCACTTTTGTTTTGAACCCCTTATTTGTTTTTTTCAAGAATTGCAATTGTATATTGTCTATAGTAACGCGAACAATATATTATAAGATATGGAGCCAAGCATATACGAAAAGATAATAATAATAATAATAATAATAATTCAGTAATAATAATTCAACAAAAATGAACTTCTGGCGATGATGGCAAGGATTTGTATGAGAGACAAAATTATAAATAATTTATAAGACAAAATATGATAGTGCTAGAATTCCTAGTAGAAATTATCAAAAAACACAATAAGATCGTTTGAATATGTAAAAAAGATGACGAAAGACTGATTGTCGATGGAAATTTATGGATGGAATCTGACAAGAAGGAGAAAGAGAAGAAAACCAAAACTATTATTGTTGCAAGGAGTAGTTAGAACAATAGAAGAAAGAGGCTTGGAAGGAGTGGGGAGGAGTGGGAGTGCGGTGAAATGGTGGGAATATAGATGTGCAGTTTTCTAACAACGATGTCAGCGCTGTAGGGGCACTGATCCGTTGGTCCGAGTATACACATCTAAAGTTTTTCAAATCACAAAGAAGCTATCAGGATCATGACAATTTATTGACTAATTGAACATTATGAAACTCTATTAGATAAATAATAACTACTAACAGTATTTCTCTTTCCCCCATTAAATTAGTTTAACCTCTCCTTTCATTGGTACTTTTACATGCCCCACGTCAACCGAGCATTGTAGGTATACGACTTGGTGGAAGTGGATTTTTAACTTTAGATCACAAACATACTTTTCGACCACACAATGATATGAAGGGTCACTTGGATGAACTATCAGCTATATATCAGACATAACCATTAAGACAAGACACACTAAAGTCCAGCCACTGGATCTCTGCCTCTGACGTTTAGGTTGTATAGAATAGAATAGAATAGAATAGAATAGAATAGAATAGAATAGATTTATTTAGCCTGGTGGAGTTAAGGCCATGTGGCCTTCTCTTCCACTCACCAGGACAAGCATATGTTACATATGAATACAAAAAAATACAATAATAGTCATATTAAACAGGACAAACATATGTCACACATGAATACAAAAAAATTACAATAATAGTCATATTAAACAGGACAAACATATGTTACATATGAATACAAAAAAAAGTTACAATAATAGTCATTGAACAATTAATTATCTGTCATATTGAATAATAATGAAATTAATGTCTAATAATAGAATGAAACTAAATACAATTAAAATTAAATTAATGATACAATGAATAAAAAAAGGAATAACAGCTCGAATCTACTATACATAAAAAGAAAAGAAAAAAATACAAATAAAGTAATAAACTACAATGAATTAATCTACGCTTTTTATACAAAGCATTAGGTAAATATTTTAACAAATCCTAAGTGGTAAGGGGAGAAACTCACCCTCTACTGCCAATAAGAAAAATAGTTGAAGAATTAGTGAACGTCTGCCACAACCAGTCACTGCTCTTGACGCCGCTATAGCGCGCTAGTAAGGTTTGAAACTGCTGAGATGTTGTCAGCTGTATTTTTGCTAACCGCATACATAAAGCGGCCCCTCCAACTGAATATCCACATCGGCAACACTGTTGTATAAATGTCAGAGCTGGAGATCAAATGGTTGGACTATATTCATTCTTACATTCATAACGAACAAGGATAATGTGATATGGATGATGGATGTGATGACTGCCTGATATTCGGGGAATATTGGGGCATTTTTTATAGGTGAGGGAAAAAACTCCAAGCGCAAAAGGCCTAGAAGGCCTTTGGCCTACCTTCCGGTTGTTGGCCTCACATCCACATGTGTTAATCACAGAGTAGACGATCATAGTCGGCCGCGATGGACTAGTGGTTATGCTCCTTGCCTCTGGTTCCGAGGGTCGCGGGTTCAAACCCGGTCGTGGTCGATGGATTTTTTAGGACGGAAAAATCCAAGGAGCAAGTCCTCCGGGAGGGACTTTAAGCCGTGGGTCCCGAGTCTGAAGATTTTCAGGCTCGTAAAAAATCCTTAAGCCTGAATGAAAAGGCCTCTAAGCAAAATTTACCGAATTTTCCCGTCCTAGTATTACCTTGGTTTCCTAGATATCAGTATGAGGCGGAACGCTGACCACGGACCACTCAAAATGACATCTATACGAAAACAAGTGTAACTAAATTAGTAGGTCGTATTTGAAGAGAAAAATTATACGCTCAGACCGGGACTTGAACCCGGGACCCTTGGTTCTCTAGACCAAGTGCTCTACCAACTGAGCTACCTGAGCAAGTACCGATCTAAACGCAAATCTTCCCATGGGAATTACAATGTATATAGAGAAAGATTTGCGTTTAGATCGGTACTTGCTCAGGTAGCTCAGTTGGTAGAGCACTTGGTCTAGAGAACCAAGGGTCCCGGGTTCAAGTCCCGGTCTGAGCGTATAATTTTTCTCTTCAATTATGATTTATCCATCATTGAGATGTACGAAATCAATAATAATAAATTAGTAGGGTTCAAATTCTTCCCTGTAGGGGGAGAGTGCCTAAATCTCTGTAAAGGGAAAACATAGGCTTACAATACAACACAATACAATACGATCATGTCGGGTTCCCCAGCCGTTATAGCTGGTCTTCTCAACTTAGAGTCGCTACTTATTGTAGCTACCCAAATGCCTCACGATGCTGGGTAGGCACCTGTCCCATACTTGCCGAAATTCCCCCATGGGGACTCGAACCAGAACAAGTCCCGTAGCTCTGCGCCAAGGCTTCTTGCCTTAACTATTCGGCTACGGCGCGGGACTATAGGTGAGGAATAACAACGAATAAAACCTCATCCAGAAACTTGTCCCGATCGGGAATCGAATCTAGTCCCCCTGTGTAATTGTCATTAATCATTATTCGCATATTACAACATTTATTTTTCCACATTTTTAAAGTTTGTTGAACTTACATTAAAAAGAAAAGCGCACGGATACAAAACGCCCTTGTTTTAAACATGTTGTTGCGTGGAGCCCTTGGACAATTTATTTAATATTTTAACCCTAGATACTGAATTGTTATACATATTTTGTATAAGTGAACTAAAGTAAAGTGATCTGATTACAGGTTATATGAAACCCTTGGGGTAGTAGGAGACTAAGGTTTCCATTTTTTCTAGACAATCGGCACTTGATGTCAGCCTAGTTGACAGCCCTATCTCCAGAACAGGCGTCTGGTACTCATTTCCGTTATAGGCTGAGTCGACCCCATGGCCATGGTGCTGCCAGAAGGTTTGGGTCAGTTTATAAATCCTGATCCCATCGTGTTTCGAACCCTCGTCATTCCGGTTTGTAGCACATCGCCATAACCGACTATTTATTTATTTATTTATTTATAGTCTGTCCGTATAATCTGTAGAGATGCTGCTCGAAATAAGCTATATACGCAGGAGGCGGGCATTAATGCACGGCCAATGAGACCACGGAAGGAAGTGCAGGAGGGAGAACAGATCATGTGACATTAATATTTTTTTTCGCTCTTGAGCTTCAAGCGAGAAATATGTCTAATCGGAAATCTGGCGAATTCCTCTACACATCCCATGGACAGACTATATTTATTTATTTATTTTATCTAATGGAGTTAAGATATCAAGCCTTCTCTTCCACTTCACCAGGATTAAATTGTTATATAATAACAATTATGAATTATGTACATGATTAATTATACTAATAGATATAGGCAGGCTGCACAATGTAACTTGACAATGTAAATAAATAAAAATCGTAATTATAATAATAGACCCTAATAATAATAATAATAATAATAATAATAATAATAATAATAATAATAATAATAATAATAATAATAATAAATAATAACACATTTTAATCCCCCAGGTTGTCCTTTTGTACATTTCTGGTGTTCTCTCCTGGCATTGAGGTTGGGGCGCCTGGAAAGCGGGATTATGTTGCCCCGATGATATGATGGGTGGTGATGATGATGATGATGATAGTGGTGCTCCAGAGTGTCCTTATTCCAAAGCTTAATCTAAGATGAATATGAATGATGATGATTGCGATGGCCATATGATGTCCGGGGATCGAATCCGGGCCAGCTGCGTGACAAGGCAGCACGCTACCTCGAGACCACAGCGGTGGACATAATAACAATATTAATAACCTATAATTTGATTAAGTATATTGGCTTGGTATCAGAAAGTTGGTCGATGCATTTGAGGTAGGTGGACTGAAGATAAATTATATTAAAACAGAATATATGGTAATCGGAGGAAATTCAGAAGACCTACAAATAAATAATATGATAATTAAATGTGTTGAAGAATTTAAATATCTTGGATCTATAATAGATAAATCTGGTACTTGTGAAAAATATATTATTAACAGAGTAAATTGTGCAAGGAAGGCGATTAGATCCCTGAATGGTCTTTTATGGAATAGAAATTTGACCAGAAAAACAAAAAAAGGGATTATACAGACAATAATAGAAAGTATACTTAGGCTATATATGGATCAGAAAGCTGGACAATAAATGAAAGGATGCAGAAAAGAATCTTGGCGACAGAAATGGATGGATTACGGAGAAGTATGAGAATATCCAGGCTACAACATATTCGAAATACATATATCAGACAAGAAATGGATGCACAAGAAACTGTTATCGATAGGATAACAAAGAGAGCTCTACAATGGTATGGACATGTACAACGGATGCCGGAAGACCAGTGGCCTAAACAGGTGTTGGATTGGGTGGTACCAGGCAGAAGGAGAAGGGGAAGAAGTAGAAGAGCATGGTATGAGGGAATATATGATGCCATGATGAAGAGGGGTATGGAAGATGGACAATGGGAAGATAGGAATCTCTGGAAAGCAGGAATCAAAGGCAAACTGCTGTAAAGTGGAAAGCCAGTATTAAGTAAGTATATTGGCTTGGTGAAGGAAGTTTAAAATGTGAACGAATAAAAAAATTATACATGGAACACGGTTATATATTATTATTATTATTATTATTATTATTATTATTATTATTATTATTATTATTATTATGTACAAATTTCCTCATTAGAGGATTGCCTCAAGGACAAAGTGATACAGATAATTAATTTTAGAAATTGATGAAATACATTTTGTAAATACATTTAAATTGTTTTCAAATTCTTATTGAAGTATACATACTATAAAGTAGAAATTTTGTAAAGATGGTTTCTTAAAATTGAAATTGATCCTCTAATAGCAGCGATGGCAAAATTTATAATGATACACACTATCCAAATCTAAGAAATTCCAAAATTTAGCTAAGAATCCTGGCATAGTACCTCTTGCCTCTATAATATCTAAAGAAATATATAGTGAGTTTTTTCTTGAACTGTTTTTGAGTCGGGCAGTCCTTAATATACTAGGGGAGGGAAGCTCCGGCATGCCCTCACAGATTTTGTATACCCTTATTATAATTTTATTTGTATTAAATGTCCTAAGACTTTCCATAATTTTCTTAATTAAGTATATAAATATCAGATATATCACTATGTTAGACTAATTGATATAAAAGTTTTAAAATTTTATAAGTGAAATTTTACACTATTATACATAATAGAAGTAATACATAACGCATAGAAAATTGTTTGTGAATGATAAAAACCGATAATCCAGTTCAATTTAGTATCATGTAATATATTAATTAAACACTGGACTAAAAATCCGGGGGGAAAAAGGCAGGAAAAAATATGGCAGGCGTCATATTTACTGATTTATTAATTTGCATAAGCCAATAATAGGAAAGCCAATGGCGATAACTTCATAAAAACTGGGACCAGTTTTAATCATTAAATGAACTTTACATTTTAAATGTGGTTTTATGGAAAACTCCATTTTCAGTCGTTCCGAATTACCACACATGTCAATAACGGTAAATTGGAAATAGCTCATTAACACAGACCCACAATTGGAAAGTCTGCCACAATCAAAATTTCAAAATAAATTTATATAAATAAAACAAAATAAAAAAACGTAATGCAAAGAGATGGAATTCAAATTGAATCTGTCATTCACAGAAACCGTTCAAAACCGATGGAAGTTTAAAGATTGGAAACTACTGCATTTCCTGTTTCCGGTTTTAAACAATACAAAATATCATGTAAGTTACTTTTTATTCAAATGCTGTAACTCACTGGCACTATCGAAGCCGTAGGTCCTAACTTCCGATCCATATAACATTATACTGTCTAGTATGGATTTATAAATTAGTTGCTTTGTTCTGTTAATGATGCTTTTACTCCATAGTATAGAGTTTAACATTCCTATGAATTTTCTTCCATTACTAATACTTTTTGCTATTTCAATAATAATAATAATAATAATAATAATAATAATAATAATAATAATATTGTTTTAATTACTCTGGTAGAGTTAAGGCCTTAAGGCCTTCCCATCCACTCTACCAACACAAATTACAATTACATATTTGACAATATAGATTATATATACACTATATTAATTGTCGTCTTGTAAGCCCATGTTTTCCCTTAACTGAGATTTAGGCGCTCTCCCCCTACAGGGAAGCATTTGAATCATACTCGTTAATTACACTTGTTTTCTTATAGATGTCATTTGAGTGGTACGTGGTCAGCGTTCCGCCTCATACTGACATCTAGGAAACCAAGGTAGTACTAGGACGAAAAAATTCGGTAAATTTTGCTTAGAGGCCTTTTCATTCAGGCTTAAGGATCTTTTACGAACCTGAAAATCTTCAGACTCGGGACCCACGGCTTAAAGTCCCTTCCGGAGGACTTGCTCCTTGGATTTTTCCATCCTAAAAAAATCCATCGACCCCAGCCGGGTCTGAACACGCGACCCTCGGGACCAGAGGCAAGGAGCATAACCACTATTCCACCGCGTAATAATAATAATAATAATAATAATAATAATAATAATAATAATAATAATAATAATAATAATAATCTTCTTCTTCTTCTTCACTTCCTAGTTTAGGCAAGAGTTGCCTGTTCCGTCTTCACTAATAGATCTAAGACCATCTCTTCCGAGGACGTCCGACATCTCTTCTTCCTCTTGGAAAATAATGGAGTATTTTATTTGGTAATCTACTTTCTTCCATTCTTTCTACATGTTCTTTCCACTGTATCTTGTTGTTAAATATCTTTTCTTTTATGGAATAGATCTGCAGTTCTTCACGGATATCCTCGTTTCTTATCTGGTCCATTCTAGTGCAGCCTTTTACTCTTCTTAAAAATTTCATCTCGGCTGCTTGGATTTTACTTTCTTGTTTGGTAGTAGTAATCCAAGATTCACTCCCATACAAAAGGACAGGGACAGCCATTGTTTTATAAAATTTTAATTTTGTTTGTTTATGGGCTTTATTATTCAATGTTCTATTTATTGTACCACAAATAGCTTGAAACTGATGTATTTTGTGTTCAATATCTTTATCCATAGCTGATGTCACATCCTAAATATTTAAAGTGGGATACTTGTTCAATAATTTCGTCTCTAATTACTATTTTTGCACGCAGAGTATTTCTTCCATAAAATGCCATTACTTTTGTTTTACTTATTGACATTTTAAAAATTATAATCGCTGCATATTGCATTTAGTTTGTAAGCAGCCAATTGCAACAGATCTTCATCATGGTGTAGTAAGACTAAATCATAAATAATAATAATACTAATAATAATACTAATAATAATAATAATAATAATAATAATAATAATAATAATAATAATGTTTTATTTTCTCTGGCAGAGTTAAGGCCATAAGGCCTTCTCATCCACACAACCAGCACAAATTACAAGTACATATTTGACAATATGGATTTTATATATACACTATACTAATTGTAAATAATTAAAAAATATATGAAATGTTGCAATGGAAATTTCATGTACAAACATAATTTTATACGAACATAATAATAACAATAATACTTATGGTGATAATGATAAAAATAATAATATAAATATGATACATTATACGAGAAACATCAATTAATATATGTACCTTACACTAAGTAATGCTGAAGTCGAGGTTAGAGAAAATATAAATTTAGATTTATTTTAAAAGATGCCAATGTTCGGCAGTCCCTTATTTCTTGTGGTGAATTTGTGTAAATTTACACCAAAGAAATAAAAAATAAAAATTTAGGAGCTACCATCTTTTGCCTTTTCACGAAATAAATAATGAAATGGACAGGTTCAGTTTTTTTGTGCTCTTCAATTTTTTACACTAGGGTGTAATATATTACATCATGTTTAGTTCTGGTGATTAGCACCTCTTTTAGAGTATACAGTTTTCTAAACACACTTGTTATTACGCATAAAATTCAGTTATTATGGCCGGATATTTACATTTACCCTAACACAATGTGAGCCTTTTGTTGAAAGAAACCAGTCCGTAGCTTCATCCACTTTTGAGCACAATAGTGGTATAAATGCTATCTTCAAGATCTTGGATAACATTTATTGGTGATGGTATCTATGTTTTACAACCTTTAGTTAAAAAGACTGGACTGAATTATAAAGAGAAACTTGGCCAACATTTCAATAAATCAATGTAATAAAAGTGTCTACTCAAAAATTCTTTCCCTATATAGCAAACTCCATGAGAATTTTTCAGACTTTATCTCTCAAAGATATAGAATTATATGGTCAGTTTTAAGACTCCTTCCACCGATATTTATTAAGGGAGTCACTGCAAACGCGCCAACTTATTTTCAGGGCAATCTCTTCGTGGTCAGCAGCGTATTATACAGGGTGGACCGCTCGAATGGACCTAATTTCAATTGCTTGTTACTGGCAAACGGTTGAAGATAGAAACTTAAAACAACGTTCATAGTACAGAAAAACTCACCAAGTTTCGAATCCTGTCGGTAGATGGCACAAAGATACGTTTCTCGTTCTTAGATTTAATTGTTTGTGAAAATGGCGACTCCGCAGATGAAAGCGCAAGCTGTTTTGTGGTATGCGGAGTTTAAATCAATCATTAGAGTTCAAAGGGAGTTCCGGCGTGTGTTTAACCGTGATGCTCCAACTGCTAGAAGCATAAAGAAGTGGCGTGATACATTATTAGCTACAGGATCTGTGTTGAAGAAGCATGGTGGTGGTCGCAGAGCATCCGATGAAATGGTAGCAAATGTTCAAGCCGCATTTGAGCGAAGCCCCCGGAAGTCATTAAGAAGAGCTTCGCGGGAACTTCAAATACCAAAATCGACATTACAACGGATTGTCCACAAACGCCTCAAACTGCACGCATATAAAGTGCAGTTAGTGCAACGTCTGGAGCCGAATGACATGCCGAAACGAGTGGAATTCGCCAATACGATGCTGGACCGTCTCGGCGCTGATCCTGACTTCATGACCAAGATTTTCTTCTCGGACGAAGCCACTTTCCATTTGTCAGGCAAGGTAAACCGGCATAATGTGCGGATCTGGGGATCGGAGAATCCTCACGCTATTCAAGAGCATGTTCGTGATAGTCCGAAGATGAATGTTTGGTGCAGTTTGTCACATAATAAGGTCATTGGACCGTTTTTCTTCGCCGAGAAAACTGTTCGTGGTACCACATATCTTGACATGCTGGAGCAGTTCTTCTTTCCACAAATTGAACAACTGCAGCCTAAACATCGTTTTCCAGCAAGATGGTGCTCCTCCCCACTGGTCCAATGAAGTTCGTACGACTTTGGACAACATTTTCCCTGGCCGTTGGATTGGTAGGGGAGGACCAATCGCGTGGCCCCCGAGATCTCCCGATTTAACACCACTGGATTTCTTTCTCTGGGGCTATGTCAAAGATAAAGTTTACACCACCCCAGTCAAAGACCTTCGTGATCTTCGTGAGCGCATCATAGAGGCTATTGAGAACATTCCAGAAGACATACTCCAACGTACTTGGCAAGAAATTGTTCATCGCTTTGATATCGTCACAGTGACTGCTGGGGCTCATATAGAGATGTGGTGATCTGGATATCAAAACTTGGTGAGTTTTTCTGTAATATGAACGTTGTTTTAAGTTTCTATCTTCAACCGTTTGCCAGTAACAAGCAATTGAAATTAGGTCCATTCGAGCGGTCCACCCTGTATATGAGATACGTTATGTGGAACGCTTCCAAATATCATAAAACATATATTAAGACATTCTTGAAGTGTAGGACATCAAAATATTTTCTGAGTCATACTATAAATTGACGATTTTTATTATTAATTTAACACTTCTCATAGAAGGATAAATTATATTTGAAGAGAAAAATTCTCGCCTAGACTGGGACTCGAACCCGGGACCCTTGCCTTTCCGGGCCAAGTGCTCTACCAACTGAGCTACCGAGGCGAGTTACGATCTAGACGCAAATTTTTCTCTTATGTACGTTGTAATTCCCTCGCGCCAAATGCTTGAAACCATAGCTTCTATCTTTGCAAATGGCGGCTTCTTAGTTCTTAACCATTTGCAAAGATAGAAGCTATGGTTTCAAGCATTTGGCGCGAGGGAATTACAACGCACATAAGAGAAAAATTTGCGTCTAGATCGTAACTCGCCTCGGTAGCTCAGTTGGTAGAGCACTTGGCCCGGAAAGCCAAGGATCCCGGGTTCGAGTCCCAGTCTAGGCGAGAATTTTTCTCTTCAAATATAATACTATAAATTGTTAGAATTCTGTAGCAAACATCGTGAGAATATGATTCGTATCAACGTAACTGGTCACATAGGCTAAGACATATTCCCAAGCTTTTTTTTTGCCACTTTTAATTTTAGGCTATATACAGCGAGTGTAAAAAGTGATTTTATAGTAGGTAATTTGATCAGTTGATTAATTATTTTTTTTTAATTGACGAAGTATTTCCTTCGGCCTAATCTTCCATTGTAACCATTTTTTCATAAGAAATTACGAAATATGGAATCACTTTCGATATTTCTGATAAAAATTTACATTTATTAACCAACGACATATTAATTTTAGATTCTCCTTCCATTTATTTTCCTTTCGGGGGCATGTAACTGTTTTATATATTCTAAACAACTGTACTGATTATGTTATGTTCTTCTTTTATTTATTTTTTTCGGAGTCAATTAACTGGGTTCTAATATTCTGAGAAAATGTACTGATTTTTTATGTTCTTCTGTTTATTTACTTTTAGGATCCATTTAACTGTTTTATATATTCTAAACAACTGTACTGATTATGTTATGTTCCTCTTCTATTTATTTTTTTCGGAGTCAATTAACTGGGTTCTAATATTCTGAGAAAATGTACTGATTTTTATGTTCTTCTGTTTATTTACTTTTAGGATCCATTTAACTGTTTTATATATTCTAAACAACTGTACTGAATATTTTATGTTCTTCTTCTAGCTATTTTTTTCCGAGTCAATTAACTGTTTAAATATTCTGAGCAGATGTACTGATTTTTTAGCTTCTTCTTCTGATAATTTACTTTCAGGATCCATTTAACTGTTTTATATGTTCTGAAAAACTGTACTGATGATTTTATGATCCTCTGTTTATTTTCTTTTCGGAGCCACTTAACTGTTTTATGTATTCTGCGCAACTGTACTGATAAATTTATGTTCTTGTTCCGTTTTTTCTTTTCGAGTCATTTAACTGTTTTGTATATCGGAACTCTGTACTGATTATGTTATGTTCTTCACTGTTTATTTACCTTTCGGAGCAATTTAACTATTTTGTGTATTCTGAACAACTGTACTGGCTACACTGCTAGGGTTGGTACTATGTATGTTGTTAAATCTTTATAAGGGAATGGGGAGTGGACTGTACATACATTTCTTACGTAGAATATTGAAAATAATGAAAAATATACTTTATGCTACCGATTGGTAATATTTTGGACTTTTAGTAAAAAAAATCTTTAATTGTATGATCACATTCTTTCACCGTAATATGCCTGAGGGAAGAACAAAAACAGTTGAATGCCATGCTTAACTAAATAACCACGCTCTGGAATGTACTAGGGTGAAGGGGGTGAAAACACACAAGCATTTACAAGAATAAATATTTTTGCGAATATTATTAAACAACAAATGCACTCAAGGTTAGAAGAGGATAGTAGAAATCAAGGCAACTAAATCCACATTGCGTATAAAATATGATTTCATTACAAAAATTAGAATAAATATGACCAACAGTTTAAAAACTTGAGAAATATGACTATTAATACAAGATAAAGATCATGAATTTTCATGGGGAGGCCTCTTGAATTGTTACTTACTTACTGGTAACTAAAAACAATAGTTTTAAAAATATATGACTTCCAATATTGGACCTAGGTAACGACATTTTTGGAACGTTAATTTTTGTTCCATAAATATAAAACTCATTTAAATCATTCGTTAAATATTCTGTTTTGTCGTAGTTAATATTTAGTCTCCAATTGTTGGGTACATCGAACATGGATATTAATGAAAAGCTAAGTATTGATAAGAAAGTAATTGGAATGCTAAACTCAATTTTATGGAATAGGAATATAATAAACGGTACAAAAAAGAAAATATTCATAACCATACTACAGAGTATAGTCTTCTATGGAGTAGAGATATGGACATTAAACAAAAAAAACATGTTTATAAACCGAACGCACTGGAATTGACTTCTGGAGACGATCAGCCAGAATATTCAGGAAAGATAAAATAAGAAACACAGAAATGCGACGCTTTATGGAAGTGGAAGAAGGAAGTGTTGTCACAATTGAAAGCAAACGACTACAATGGTACGGATATGTATGTAGAATGGGAGAAGGAAGAATACCCAGGATTGACCAAGAATGGGAAATAAAGAGGAGAGGCGGAAAAAGACGACCCGCTACTGCCTGGATACAGAATGTGCTTGTGTCAATGCAAATAATTGGTGCAGTGGAGGATGATGTACAATATAGAGACAAATGGCATAACATCATAAATAACTTAGAGTTCTGAAAAGTTATCTAACTTTGTTTATTTTAGATTTCAACATTGTAACCTATTTTATATTTTCATATTGTTCGACTAGAGACACTTCTGTATTGAGGATAATTCTGATTAATATATATATATATATATATATATATATATATATATATATAGGTCTATGATATAATATGATATGAAAAGAAAAATGAATGCTAGAGTCGGGATTCGAGCCCGAGTTTCTAAACTCTGTACGTTTAGCGCTCTAACCAACTGAGCTACTCAAGTATTCCAACACAAACATACATTTTTCTTATATATGTAGTATTCTCAATTCACACAAGAGGTAGCGGGAAGTCGTTCCAACTGACATCTAGTGGCCAACTTAACATTTAAGCATTTTTTAAAAAGAGAATATTTACTTTATAGCAGTAACGCTTGTATATTTAGATGTTATAACTATATAGCTATAACACACACACATACACACACACACACACACTCACACACACACACACATATATATATATATATATATATATATATATATATAGGGTGTTGCAAAAACACGACAACGGAGGTGAGGTAGTATATTGAGATATGTTGATCATTTTTTAATAAGATACCAACGTCCAGAAATTATGCGTTTTAACATATGACTAGTTAATTATGTCTCAAGATCAGTGTTAGTTCGAAGGATTTGAAAACTTATCACTTGACAACACCTCACAGGTACAGAACCTGTGATACGTGGCTTCGCAACGGAAAGTGGCTGCAACAGTATGGAGTTCTAGCTCACTTTGATGCCAATGTGAGGAGACGGTTGGATACCACGTATCCTAGTCGAGGCGTACCAGTCCCATGACATCCAACATCATCTGATCTTAACCCTCTCGACTATTTTTTGTGGAGCGTAACCGTCTGTTTATCAGACTCTAGTAGAGTCACGTATGGGCCTTAGAGCCCGAATCCACGCTGCTGCAGAAATAATTCAAATGAAGCCAGGCGTTTTTTTAATGTGTGCGCTAATCACTACACCGCTGATGTACGCTCTGCAATGAGATGGGAGGTGGATATTTTGAATGCTCGATGTGACTGTGACAGTATTGTCAAGTACTGAGTCTTGAAATCCAACTACCGGAACTCTTAAGAAGTTAGCTACTCATAGTGTGAAAACGCATCATTTCCGGACATTGGTACCGTCTTAAAATTATCAACATATCTCAATATACCACCTCACCTCCTTGTCGGTGTTTTTGCAACACCCAGTGTATATATATATATATATATATATATATATATATATGTGTGTGTGTGTGTGTTACAACTATATTTTTGACATTTGCCAATGAAGGCAAATATGATATGAAAAGAAAAATGAATGCTTGAGTCGGGATTTGAACCCTAGTCTCTAAACTCTGTACGTTTAGCGCTCTAACCACCTGAGCCACTCAAGTATCCTGACAGAAATATACATTTTTCTTATATGTGTATTATTCTCAATCCACACGAGAGGTAGCGGTAAGTCGTTCCAACTACCATCTAGCGGCCACCATAACAGGTAAGCAAATATAAAAAAAATATTGCTTACCTATTATGGTGGCCGCTACATGGCAGTTGGAACGACTTCCCGCTACCTCTCGTGTGAATTGAGAATACTACGTGTATAAGAAAAATGTATGTTTGTGTTAGGATATTTGAGTGGCTCAGATGGCTAGAGCGCTAAACGTACAAAGTTTAGAGACTTGGGTTCAAATCCCGACTCAAGCATTCATTTTTCTTTATATATATATATATATATATGTGTTATATTGCAGATTTTCGCGGATATAAGTATGAATAAGAAAGTTTTCTTGGGTTTTCCGCGTCTTGGATTCAAGTTCGGCCCCTGGCCATTGATTCCGACGTTTCGGCATGATCCCACATGCCATTATCAAGGAATGATAAGTTCGAGTCACAGGTTTAGGTCTTATATGATTAAACAAATAGAGTTTTCGCTGTGGTCCGTTTCCGAAGATGTACACCCATCCAAGGTTTAGTTCTTATGTTGTTAAAAACCTTCAGTTTTCAGTGTGGTCCATATATGTCATAGGCATTGCCCTCCTTGTACACAGGATCAATGTGATACACATTCGTATAATAAGTTATTATAAATTGTACCTCATTAAAGAAAACAAAAAGCCTCCAATTGATACAGAATATGAAATTTGAATTATTCCTATGGAGTCATCACTTTCACCATATCCACCCCATTACCTTCCCTCTCAAGTGTCGTGTTAATTGGCTTCAAAATTCTGCTTGCATTCTCCTGGGCGAACTCTTTAACCCCTCTGAGTGGGTCTTGAAACCGTCTGGAGAAAGTCAGGGCTTTCCAAACTCTTATCAGATTTATTTTCCCCAAGTAATAGCTCTGCTCCCCTTGTAACTAGAATGATTTCTCTTCTGATCTAGCTCGTTGACAGGAACAGTATATTCCTCTTCATTTAAGGAACAAAGTCAAATCCCCTGAAGCAACATTACAGTCTACCCTGCAAGCTCTAGTATACGATGAAGACTACGAATTTATAACGAGTTTATTTATTTTAAAGGGTAACTACACTAACTAACTCTATGGCTTACCCTGGAAGAAGGGATTTAATATTGTTTCAATTAATATTATTAGAAGTTACCAGAAATGAAATGTTTATGATCCATTAAGTGATGTTCTTAGATAGTGTGCCAAAGAGAGAACTGGAATGGAATCCACAGGGATTGCCTAGAAAAAGACGAAGACCAAAAATTACATGGCACAGCACTGTAACAACAGAAATTGAACAACAAGAGAAAATTGTGGAATGCAGGCTTTCGTGGCCGATAACACTGATCAACATGATTTTTGTCTCATGAGTACCAATAGCTGTAATTAATGCAGTTTTTTTATCGTGTTTTCAAATATGTATTCGGAACTTTTCCATTACCAACAGTTTTTATTTCAATTTCAATTAATGGATTTAAATAATATTTTTTTTAATAAACGTTTTTTCGTCCATTTGTCCATTGAGCGATGAGCACGGGGAACACTTTCATCAGGAGATTTCAGCTATGGAAAAGAGATATCAAGGCAAATGGAATCCTAATATGCTGGCCGATTATATTATTGCACCATCAAGAGGGATGCTCCACAGGCGAAATATAGCAGAAAATCGTCATTTCATACTTTCTAGGTGAAAAAGTTTTGAATTTAGAAGTAAATAGAATTCCTATGTACTGAGGATTCCAACGTTCCGCATTCCAAAACAAGCCTATGGCTACAAAGCAACAGGAAGACGGAATCTGGGACGACCAAGGGAGCGTTGGAATGTGTCAATTTAATTGTAATATAGGCCGGAACAGGAGATTCTTCTAAACTTTCAAATGATAATGGTGCTGACAGAAATTTTGCCATGAACTTTGAAGCATTAGTAGAAAATTACATAACAGCGAGCTCCAAGATCTTTATAATAATAATAATAATAATAATAATAATAATAATAATAATAATAATAATAATAATAATAATAATAATAATAATAATAATAATAATAATAATAATAATAATAACAATAATATTAATAACAATAATATTAATAATAATAATAATGCTTTATCTATTATTGTAACAATCAATGACGCTTTAGTTCGTAGTTACTAGGCAACAAAACTTATACTAGGCCTATATATGCTAATAAAACAAAAAATACGTTATCAAAACAAATAATACAGTTTCAACAAAGTGTAAAATACATTTAGTGATGATTTCGTATAACTACATAAATAAACTTTCCTTGACATTTCTGAAAGTATATTAATAGTTGCATCTTGGGCTGCTTTTAAAATGTTTCCCGATGAGCCGTGAATTTCACCTTCTCCGTTCATTTTTACTTTAAATTCACACATGAAATTAGCACCCAAAATTGCAGAATATAACACAAATGTTTGTTGATTTATCGTGTCTTTTTTTTTTTTTTCCCCCAAAGCCTACATTACTCTTTTTCTAAACATATCATTTTCACAATAAATAAATTTCATTAAATATACTAGATATACAACATACACTAAAATACTCTGAACGTAGATAAAATATTGTAGAAAACACGTTACAAAATTAGGTTTAGTAACTCGCTGCTCTTAAAAAAATCCCTTTCGGTCGTGTTCTAACTTAAGCATCTCGTTACTAAACTTCTGCTTGCGTAACTTGTCGTCTAAATAACTATTATTTAAGCTGGCAGAATTAAGGTCATAAGGCCGTAAGCCAGATATAATGAGAACAGTTAAGTCTCGTAGACTGCGATGGGCAAGACATGTGGCGCGAATGGAGAATGAAATACGTGCATGGAAGCTTCCAGAGGGAGAACACCCAGTTGGTAGACCAAGAATGAGGAGGGAGAATAACATTAACTATGAATTGAGGGAAGTAGATTATGTAGGGGATGATTGGAAAACATTGGCTCAGGATAGGGATGTATGGAGAGCTTATGTCCGCGCGGCCATGAACCTACGGGTTCGATAATGCCAGTGAGTTAGTTAGTCCTTCTCTTCCACTCAACTAGCGAATAATAAAATTATATAAAAATGTCATACTTATTCAAATTAAAAAATGTATATATTGAAATATAGACTAAACAAAAGGACAATGGAGATGTGGCCTAATTTTATCTAACACAAAACAAAACATGGAATAAAATAAATAAACAAATAAATAAAAATAAGTAAAACTTCCTAAATTAATATGTATGGGTATAAACAAAATTCTGAATATAGTAGTTAAACAGGAAGTATTTTCATTGTGTGAAACTTAAGATATAATTTATATTTTATTATTGATTTCGTACATCTCAATGATGGATAAATCATATTTGAAGAGAAAAATTATACGCTCAGACCGGGACCTGAACCCGGGACCCTTGGTTCTCTAGACCAAGTGCTCTACCAACTGAGCTACCTGAGCAAGTACCGATCTAAACGCAAATATTTCTCTATATACATTGTAATTCCCATCCACCATATGCTGTGAAGCCATGCTTCTATCTTGCAAATGGCGGCTCCTTTATTAAGAAGACATATTTGGGAATTATACATTACAGCCAGTACGGCTTTTTCCAAGTTTTTATTATTGATTTCGTACATCTCAATGATGGATAAATCATATTTGAAGATGGGAATTACAATGTATATAGAGAAAGATTTGCGTTTAGATCGGTACTTGCTCAGGTAGCTCAGTTGGTAGAGCACTTGGTCTAGAGAACCAAGGGTCCCGGGTTCAGGTCCCGGTCTGAGCGTATAATTTTTCTCTTCAAATATGATTTATCCATCATTGAGATGTACGAAATCAATAATAAAAACTTGGAAAAAGCCGTACTGGCTGTAATGTATAATTCCCAAATATGTCTTCTTAATAAAGGAGCCGCCATTTGCAAGATAGAAGCATGGCTTCACAGCATATGGTGGATGGGAATTACAATGTATATAGAGAAAGATTTGCGTTTAGATCGGTACTTGCTCAGGTAGCTCAGTTGGTAGAGCACTTGGTCTAGAGAACCAAGGGTCCCGGGTTCAGGTCCCGGTCTGAGCGTATAATTTTTCTCTTCAAATAATTTATATTGTTTATAAATAATACGAGGAAGAAGAAGCTTGGGAAGACCAAAGAAAAGATGGAAACAGCAGTAATTTGGAGCCGGAACAGGCTAGTAAATAAGCCTAAACCGTGACGAAGTAGAAGAAGGATTTAAATAATGATAGTGATTGACAGTCCCTGACATGACTGGGAAGTGAGTTCCATGCTCTAGTCATAGATATTGTGTAAGATATTCAGAGTATATACATGTCCTGTGCTGTGGCGTAGAAAGTAAAGAATTGTAAATTATGAGTTATTGATTTATAAAACACAATTCGACCCGGATATGACGTATTCTTTTCAATAAATTCTATCTACCTCTGGTTATAGCTTTGTTAGATTAGATCCCTTCTAGTCATTATGTGGATTAGCCCTACGTGAGGTGGAGAGATTTCTAATTAGGGACGAGGATTTTGAGATGTCCTGCTTCATGCGTATCGCCTTCTGGGCGCTTATCGATCTTCTCTGATTCCCCTTTGTCTTTATTTAATCCTTGCATATATTCGTTGACCCCCTAGGAGGTTAATATCGACCACAGAAAATCCGGTTTTAGATGTCTGATAATAAAATACAGTATTCAATAATTCAGCCGGTTCAACTGTTGTGTCGCCATAGCGTCTGTCATGGGAAGCTGAATTGAGACATCACGACGGATACATGCATCTCTTCCTGGGGCGGAAATGGGAACAACAATAACTCTAGGTGTGAGGAAAAAGGAATTCGCTTTTTCTGTAAAGAGGAAATAAACGACATGCCATTCCTTTAAGGAGAAAAAAATTCCTCGTATACTGCCTTTGAAACTATGTGGCAATGAGGATTAGAAATAAAAAAGAACCCAATAATAATAATAATAATAATAATAATAATAATAATAATAATAATAATAATAATAATAATAATAATAATAACTCACTGGCAAATCGAACCCGTAGGTTCATGGCCGCGCGGACATAAGCTCTCCATATATCCCTATCCCGAGCCAATGTTTTCCAATTATCCCCTATATAATCTACTTCCTTCAAATTATAGTTAATGTTATTCTCCCACCTCATTCTTGGTCTACCAACTGGGCGTTTTCCCTCTGGCTTTCCTACAAGAATCTTCCATGCACGTCTTTCATTTCCCCATTCGTGCCACATGTCCTGCCCATCGTAGTCTACGAGACTTAGCTGTTCTCATTATATCTGACTTCCTATAAAGACCATGTAATTCACCGATATTCAGTCTTCTCCATTCACCTGTCTGTTCATCTCTCTTTTCCTAAGAACTTTATTCTCAAATACTCGTAATCTCCTTTCCTCCCTTAAAGTAAGAGTCCATGTTTCGCATCCATATAATATAACTGGTAGAATAATAGTTTTATATAGGCCTATTTTCAGTTTAACGTTTTTTGAAACGAGTTGGGAAGTCAAGAGTCTCTGTGTAATGCATAATAACATGCATTTCCAGAATTGAGCCTATGTTTAATTTCCTTGTGCATCTCATTCCTGTTTGTGATTATTGTTATTAGGTATTTGAATTCAGCCACTTCCTCAAAATTTCCCTCGTCATTAGCTGTCCATCTCCATTATATAATGTATTTTTATGTGTGACCATATTTAATAATAATAATAATAATAATAATAATAATAATAATAATAATAATAATAATAATAATAATAATAATAATAATAATAATAATGCTTTATTAATTTAGACATAAACAGCTGCCCTGGGTTCATTGATCGCAGACCACCTCTTACCTGCAGTATTCGACATTTTTCATCATCATCATCCAGGGATTAAGCCTGTTGGCTCGTTCCGGTTTCATGAAAGCTAGAATTGTTAAAATTGTTCAGACCATCTGTGTGGGCGTCCAACATTTCTCCTTCCGTGCGGTTTATAATTTAGCAATAATTTTGGAATCAGTCCGGTTGCTTTCATGAGAACATTTAGTAATGTAGATTGTCCCCTGAAGGTGTTACTGGCACCTCGCAGGGTAAGACGATTGAAGAGGCTGCCTTCTTAAGGTTTTCAGATAAAAAGAAATGGAAGGTAAAAAAAATATTTAACCTTTTTATTTCATTTGCCGAAATATGTAAATTGTATAAATTTAGCAGCTTATGTCTTTTATCTTCTGTATATGTAAGCCTTCCCTAGTGGAATCCTTGTCCGCTTTTTTTAATGTAGAAACAATAATTACAAATAGGAATGAGATGCACAGAGAAATTAGAGATATAGGCTCAATTCTGGAAATGCATTACAGGGACTCTTGTCCTCCCAATTTCCCTCAAAAGATGTTAATCTGAAATTATCTAAAACTGTTATTCTTCCAGTTATATTATATGGATGCGAAACATGGACTCTTACTTTAAGGGAAAAGAAAATAAAGTTCTTAGGTATTTTTTGGACCAAAGAGAGATGAACAGAGAGACGAATGGAGAAGACTACTTAACAGTAAGCTACATGCGCTTTATAGGAAACCAGATATTATAATGTCAGTTAAGTCTCGTAATACGATGGACAGGACATGTGGCACGAATGGGAAATGAAAGAGGGACAGTGAAGCTTCTTGTAAGAAAACCAGAGTGAACACGCCCTGTTGGTAGACCAAGAATGAGGTGGGAGAATAACATTAATAATGATTTTGAAGGAAGTAGATTATACAGGGGATGATTGGAAAGCATTAGATCAGGATAGGTGTGTATGGAGAGATTTATGTCCTCGCGGGCGTGAACCTATGGGTTCGATAGGACAAGTGAGTTACTTTGTTACGGCCTATTTTTAAGTATTATTCGGAAGAACGAAAGATCTATTTGATGTCAGGACAAGTAAAAAAAAACAAAAAATGCTTGTACAATGAATAGTGAATTGCGATACGAGTGCGGTAAACACTTGTTACGGATCGAAGAAAAGTTAAAAAAAAACGAGGCGCTTGCGCAGAGATTTTTTTTTTAAATTTCGGAAATTCCGTTATGTGTTTACCACATGTCCCGCGCCGTAGCCGAGCGGTTAAGATAGGAAGCCTTGGCGCAGAGCTACGGGACTTGCGCTGGTTCGAGTCTCCATGGGGGAAGAAATTTTCTCATGGTATTTCGACCAGTATGGGACCGGTGCCCACCCAGCATCGTGAGGCAATTGGGTAGCTACAATAAGTAGCGGCTCCAGGTTGAGGAACCAGCTATAACGGTTGGGGGACTCGACATGCTAACCACATGTCACCCCTACACTGGCTGTTGATCATCTACCTCTGTGATTGACACATGTGGATGTGAAGGGCCAGTAGCCGGCTGGTAAAAGGGCAACCGCTGAAAAGTGGAAAGACCCTCAATCGGTTTACCACATGTGTATTGCTTACTATATTTGCACTATGTGTGTATATTTTATTAATTGAGATATTAACTAAAATATTAATAAATATACGGTAACTGAAGATAAATGTTAGATTTCAGAAGGTGAATCGGCTATATGTGTTGTTATGGAGAAATAGTAAGTATTATTTGGTCATGTCGCCATCTTATATTTGTTAAAACTGTAAAAGTAATCTGATTATGGAATACGTTTTAGACGATGTGTGCAGTGATGATGAAATAGAAGAGGCGTGGAAAGCTGGAAGTGATGAATTAATACAAATTTCAGAATCTTACTTACTTACTGGCACTATCGAACCCATAGGTTCATGGCCGCGCGGACATAAGCTCTCCATACATCCCTGTCCTGAGTTAATGCTTTCCAATCATTTCCTGTATAATCTACTTCCCTCAAATCATAGTTAATGTTATTCTCCCACCTCATTCTTGGCCTACCAACTGGACGTTTTCCCTCTGGCTTTCATACAAGAAGCTTCCATGCACGTCTTTCTTTCCCCATACGCACAAATTTCAATATCACTATCATTATTTTCAAAATAAATGTTTTTACTTACTGCACTAGTGCTTTTGGTCATTTTTAAAGTAATGAGATTTATTTTGTTTTCATAGCAACCAAGATTGTATACGGAAATGTTAAAATACGGTGCACATCAACAATAACAGTCCATCCATAATAATTCTTCCCGAAGGCAGGTCCTTCACTGCAATCATAGCATTTTCATGTTATGCTTGCAGCTTTACTAGAGAACTGTAGGTGTGGTAGCTTCCCGTTGCTTTCCACACCTGTGAAGGATGATGATGATAATGATAAGGATGATGATGATGATAATGGCCATATGATTTCGGGGACCGTTTGGGCCTTAAAGTTTTCCTGACATTTGTCTTACAGGTGAGGAAACCCCCAATAACTGTAAGTATACAATATTAATTACATAGTGCAAAAAATAATTAACCGTATAACGTTGCTTAGGGCTTAGAAAAAGAAAAACATGAATGAGATTTTTTTGTTAAACATTGTAAAAACGTTTATTTATTGTTGAAAAAACAAACATTTTGAGGACCAAGACATACAGCTACTCCACTCAAAGATATTTCTTATTTGTAGTTGTGGTTGGAAGCAAAGTTGTAATATGGATGGTTTGAGAAAAGTTTAAAGGGCGAAAGAAGAGAACCAAGAAAATTGCTTAAAAGTTACTTGTATTTTTTCTTCTTGAGAGATGAGGTTAGGTTGTAAGAGAGGGTAACTTATGTTTTACGACTCTTTAAGTTTCCTCTTTTAATTAATTTTGTTAATTAATAGACTCTGCGAGGAGAGTGGCATAGGGTTGACTTCAATCTTCTCTGTAACTCATTGCAAATGAAAAGAGCAGCAACTCAGTTCTATAGAAAAGTGTCTCGAGCTTGGGGGAAGTCGATGTTTAATTCCTCTTGCCCAAGTGATATTAGTATTTCTTATCTTCCAGCAGAAATTAATGAAGGGATTCCCCCCAACATGCTTGCCAAAATAAGATTGTTGTGAAAGTTAACATATATCCCCATTACAGTTAAGTACTGATAATTGTGAAGCAATGAACATGGCCTGTAGCAGTTACAAAAAGGAACCCTTCATTTTTTATTTACAACAAGAAAATTATCTAATATATAAAAATGTTTGTTTGTACTTTATGATTTAATTCGAATGTCAAAATAAAATTTATTTATGGTACTAAAAGATTCCGGGCTATGTGGCCGTGGTCTATAACTGGCGTTTCTTCCAGACGTTTCTCCCTCAACTGCGGAGGGCATCTTCAGTGGCGAGCGCTAGAAGCTGTTGTTTCCCTGTCGAGTCTACGACAGGGAAACAACAGCTTCTAGCGCTCGCCACTGAAGATGCCCTCCGCAGTTGAGGGAGAAACGTCTGGAAGAAACGCCAGTTATAGACCACGGCCACATAGCCCGGAATCTTTTACTACCATGATTACCGGCCGTGAAAGCCTGCATTCCAAAATTTTTTTAATTCATAAAATATTTTAATACAAATATCACGAAAAAAACTGAATAATTGAGGACGCGAACCTTCGACCTTCATTAATAGAAACAGTGACTGCATGCTTTACCGCTGACCTAACAGGACATGTAGGAGTGTCTTCAGTTAATGCCACATAACACAGTAGCTCAGGGACTGCACAATTATGACTAGTTTCCTAGTTTGAATCCAGCGCTGTACCGAGTAGGACTTAGAAGAAATGTGCGTTCAAGAGATGACTTAATTTTTTGTCTAAGAATGTATGTATGTACGTATGTGAAACATCGAAAATTGAGAACGCTATAGAGCGATCTTTAAATTATTTCAGGTGAACTCCTACAGCTAATGATTTTAGAAAATAATATATAATAATAATAATAATAATAATAATAATAATAATAATAATAATAATAATAATAATAATAATAATAATAATAATTTATTTTAGCTGGCAGAGTTAAGGCCATAAGGCCTTCTCTTCCACTCAACCAGCGAATAGTAAAATTATACAAAAATTACGTACGTATTACAATTTTAAGATATTATTAAAATACAGACTAAACAAAATACAATGATGATGTAATCTAATACTAGCTAATACTAACAAAAACATAGAATATAATAAAATTAAGATGATATAAAATAAACTAAGTAGCTTCCTAGATGATTATTAATGGAATGCTCTATATAGTTGTTATGCAGTTAACGTTTTCATCGTGTCGAACTTAAGTTATCAGTTAATTTGGATTTAAATAATGATAGCGATTGACAGTCCCTGACATGACTGGGAAGTGAGTTCCAAGCTCTAGCCATAGATATTGTGTAAGATTCAGAGTATAGACAGGTTCTGTGTTGTGGTATCACAAGTAAAGAAGAGTCTTGTGATCTTGTTTCTAAATTGTGATGAGCCGATAAGTTTTGAAAACGTGTTGTTAAATAAGTTGGTAAATATGTGTGCAGAATTTGGAATAGTAAGGTATGTGAATGTAAAGTTCTTCTGTCATTTAGGCGTAGCGATTAAACACTTCCTGTACCTTAAAACAATGTTGTGTCGAGATTTTAAGTTAATTGACGGACTACTTTTCGAGTTTTGTGAGAATAAACATACGCAGGCTGAATTCTTGTATATAAAGATAGATCTATTATATTTAGAAATAATATCACCAGCTCCTAAACTAAAGTCTTGCTTCTTTTTCAAAATGAATGCGGTGTAGATTCAAGAGAGTGAATTTCATGCGGTTGCACGACTTGGTTCTTTTATTAAAATCATAAGTTACAAGTTGCACAAAGTTCTAAAAGAACTTAAATTATTTTCTATTCAGAAATCGAGAAACGTAATTTACAGCTGTTCTTGAAATGAAAGACGTAAAGAGTTTAACATTTCCACTCAACACTGGCAATTTAACTGATGTTCCTTTTAATACCTACATGGAAACACAACATATATCATTTTTTACAACTTTTCCATGGGGATGATTTTTTTCTCATAGATAGATCATCAGTTGATTAATGTCTGTTATGAGCCAACTGGATTTATTAGGCTTAAAGGACCTTCGGGACTTGGAAAAACTGGTAGCGGTTTCCTAGCCGAGCGTTAGTATGAGGATGTACAGTTATACATGTTTAGAAATAAACAAATGGAGTCTTATTTTAAACTATTTTATTACTAAAATATAATTAATTAGAAATCCTAAATATCTCTAGCCCTAAATCTATTCTAAGCCTATATTAAAAACTACAGTACTTTCTTGGGGGGTTGAGAAGAGGGAGTTGTGGAATTTTTAAAATTTAACCTAATCTACATGATTAAAATGTTATATCCCTTAACCTAAAATATAGTATTAAAACAGTCTACATTGTTTAGAATTCTATCAGAATAGTTAAGGTAATTGATTCTTTTACAAAAAGACATGGACTACATATTAAGAAAAATGGTCGGTGACTTACCCTCCAGCAGTACACACACAGACAGACCCGAGCCCATCACTTCTCAAGTGTTATATATTCAATTTTGACCTCGAATTACCCGTAACTGTATCATACTAACATTCCAATGAACTAAATGTAGGGATGTTTACAGTTAGCTTCAACAAGACTTTGAATGTCTAAAGTCCATCTCAAACGACAACAGACTTGAATGTCTAAACTCTATCTCAAACGACTTTGCAATAATAATTAAAATAATCTATAAAACAATAAAAAAATCTATATAAAGAACTATGTATTCATAACAATGTCTTTGACATCGTCCGATTCCAAGTAGCCAATTTTGCCGGTCCATCCAATCTCCTGGTTGTAGATGTATCTCCTTTATGTATAATTATTTTCCCTGACTCCAGGAGGTTTTAGGTCTTTCTCTGCCTCGATTTGCCTCAGGTTTCCATTCCAAAACACTTTCGGTAGCCGATCCTCTTGAATTCGCTGTACATGTCCGTACCATCTTAATTGCTGAGTTTTAATAACTAACTCACTAACTCATTGGCACTACCGAACCCGTAGGTTCCTGGCCGCGCGGACATAAGCTCTCCATATATCCCTGTCCTGAACCAATTTTTTCCAATCATCCCCTGTATAATCTACTTCCCTCAAATCACAGTTAATGCTATTCTCCCACTTCATTCTTGGTCTACCAATCGGGCGTTTTCCCTTTGGTTTTCCTACAAGAGGCTTCCATGCACGTCTTTCATTCCCCATTCGTGTCACATGTTTTGCCCATCGCAGTAAAAATTTCTATGGTTTGACCGAGAATCCAAGCCGGGACCTCATGAACTGTAGTCTGGAACGCTGACCACTAGCCCATGAGGCTGGTCCGCTGAGATGTAATATAATGTAAAATAGTGTCTTCAATCTTCATTTTCCCCCTTATAACTGAGTTTCTAATTTTTTCTCATCCTGAAATTCTTTTCTCATAATTAGGCCTATATTAAATATTAATTTATGTATTTATTTTATTTATTTTACCTGATGGAGTTAAGACCGTAAGTCTTCTCTTCCACTTCATCTGAGTTAAATTGCACACATAATAACTATCTAATTAATTCATTGGATAATTTGGGTCCAGAAGTTGCGTAGAATTTAGGTAGGCCTACATGCAGCAAGAACTACACTGCAAACCGGAAGGTCGACGGTCCGAGTCCCGGTGGGGGTCAGGATTTTTAAACTGACCCAAACCTTCTGGCGGCACTATGGCCCTGGGGTCGACTCAGCCTCTAACGGAAGTGAGTACCAGACGCTTGTTCTTGGGGGTAAAGACGGCCGTCACGCAGGGCCGACAACCCGGCTAACATCAAGTGCCGACTGTCCAGAAACGTAGGAGCCTAAACCTCTTATTACCCCAAGGGCCTCCCGAGGCCTGTAGTGAGATACCTTTACATTTTACATGCAGCAAGAAAGTAACGATGGCAGGATGGTTCTCAGTAATTATTTGAATCTCAATGTTTTATGGCATTTGTCCATGTACAGTAGGCGAGGAAACCCCCTGAAAAGATTTCACTCAGGAAACTTGTCTCTGCCGCGGATCGAACCAGGGGCCACTGCACCCCTATATCACTCTTTAAATTTCTTCAATTGAAATGAATCCAGTCCACCGTTGTGGTATCTAGATAACGTCGCTTTCTGGTACACATCGTACTTGGGTTCGTTCCCCGGTCGGGACAAATTGTATAGCTTATATATATATATATATATATTTTTTTTTTTTTTGGGTTTTCCTCGCATTTAAGACAAATACCAGGAAACTTTAAGACCCAAATGGTCCCCAGACACCATCTGGGCATCATAATAATTATTATTATATTCGTAACATTCAGTATGAATGTGTGATGAAAGGTGTGTTTCGTCTTAAAATGTTGTGTTGTCTCGGAGAAGTCCTAAATTGAGCTGATCACCAAATCGCCTTCAATGTAGGGCTACATGTGTGGTGAAATAAGTATTTTTGTGATCCAAAGTTTAAATTTTTTAGCCCTTAATGCAGTAAATTGAGATTTAAATTTAGATATAGGCCTTTTTCAATTCAAATTCTTCCCCTAAAAAATAAAACTCTATAAATGCAATTCAATGTCATATAAATTTTATACACTGGTGTATTATATCCAGGGAATCTATATATTTTTTGGACAGATAGATAGTCGGTCGCGGTGGACTAGTGGTTATGTTCCTTGCCTCTAGTCCCAAGTGTCGCGGGTTCAAACCCAGCCAGGTTCGATGGATTTTTTTTAGGGTGGAAAAATCCAAGGAGCAAGTTCTCCGGGAGGGACTTTAAGCCGTGGGTCCCGAGTCTGAAGATTTTCAGGCTCGTAAAAGATCCTTAAGCCGGAATTAAAAGGTCTCTAAGTAAAATTTACGGAATTTTCCCGTCCTAGTACTACCTTGGTTTCCTAGATGTCAGTATGAGGCGGAACGTTGACCACGGACCACTCAATATGACATCTATACGAAAACAAGTGTAACTAAATTAGTATGGTTCAAATTCTTCCCTGTAGGGGAGAGCATCTAAATCTCTGTTAGGGGAAACATGGGCTTACAAGACAAGAATATAGTTAGATAGATGGAAAGCTCTACTGCCTTCACTTAAGCGTTGGCGGTGAGCGATCCGGGTTCCTGTAAAATACATTGGCCCCGTTTAAATTTTTAATTTAAATTAAATGGGCTAAGAAAACACAGTTAAGTACCATTTTCTCCTCTCTTTGTCAACAGATTTTTTTCTTATTCTTTTTTGTTTAGTAGCTATATTCGAACTTTAGTGTTATCAATTACAAAATAAAAACATATTGACTTAGGCTTTCACGGCCGGAGTTATTATGATGATCTTGTAGAAGATTTCCGGGTTGTTGGCCGTGGTCTTGAGGCTTGTAGTTCCCCGACGTTTCGCCAGAGACTACGTCCGGCATCTTGTCTTGAGTCTTAAGACAACCCCTGAGGATGCCGTACGCAGTCTTTAGCGAAACGTCGGGCAACTACAAGCCTCAAGACCACGGCCAACAGCCCGGAAATCTTCTACAAGATAATCATAAAATAAAAACAGTTAGTTCTGCCGTTTTTAACTGCAAGGCAGCGTTTATGGAAAATCCCATGGTGCAAGAGTTACATTTCTTCCACAGAAGCACGTGATTTATAAAGTCAATGTCAAAAAAAATCTGCCGTTTTTAACTGCAAGGTACTAAAATCCAGTACCAAAACTCCTATTTAAACTAACTTATAGGGAAGTAGGCCTAATACACGTAAAATAAAAATATTTTATCAATTCCCAAAACAAAAACTAAATAGGATTAATAAATATACCTCCGCTGCTACAAGAGTTAATCACAGAGGTAGACTGTCAAGCTACCAATGTAGGGGTGACATGTGCCAGCATGTCGACTCCACCAACCGTTATAGCGGGTTTTCTCAACGTGGAGCCGTTATTTATTGCAGCTACCCAAATTCCTCACGATGCTGGGTGATAATGTAGAATACTAATCACCCCTATCATCAGTTACACTCCAACCTACAAATATACTCTGTATTTTTACGATTATTTTCTAATACAATTTAAAACTAACAATGTATAATATAATAAAGAGTGACGTGTTATTTATGATCAAATTTCGACCACTTGGAGAACACTAGTACAGTAGAACTTGCTCAAAGCGGAATCGCATGGGCCAATATTTTTTTTCCTTATTAGACAAAACACCAAAATTTATTAATAATCTTAGATTATAGAGTGTACCGTATATGTCTGTTTTACATACCTTGAATTAATTGTAATTCCGCTGCCTTTGAAAAGTGAAGTATAGTATGCATGAGCGACTTCGACGGTAACGCGCGAAAAAAACAGTACCGTTTCGTCAGCGTTAAAAATGTCTCTTAGGTGCGTATCCTGAAATTAAAGTATGGAGTTTCGGTTTCCACTCAATAACTACACTTTCGTCCACATCCTTTGATTCCCCGCAAATTTCATTCCACACTAAATTGTGTCGTCTTTTAAAAGATGCCTTGAAATCGTTATTTCCTAAAGATTTAGCAACAGCTAGAGCTAAACTTTGGAGCATGGTCGGAAATTTGGAGATTTATCTTCAATCACTTTCACTTTTTCAATGATACATACGTTTTAGCCATCTTTATTCCGTAAATTCAGAACACTACCTGTGAAAGATGGGTCTCAGAACTTAAACAAATTTATGATTTTACAGTGCAATGGTTATTTGTAAGGGATTATTTGGCATAACGGGTGTGCAGTGAGGCCAAAATAAAATTTCAAGTACAGGTAGAAATCTTTAATTCACCCGGCGCAGGAATCATTCCTTACTTTTTTTTTTGCCTAAGGGGAATTCAATGAAGTGGAAACTAATTTATTTCTCGTCTTTCCGCTTTATACATTTTTCATGAATTGTGTAGAAATATCCTTACGTTTCCGCGTTGGACAGATTCCGTTTTATGCAAATTAAATACACGTAAAATTACTATTATTTCACCGTGACCAATAAATGTGTTCACATTGGACAGACTTCCGCATTATTCACTGTATTTATAAACTGTCTCCCGATAAGGGAGACCATTGCTTCTTTAGACTACAACATTTTAAAGTACCTATATGGTTAGAGGTAAAAAATGTGATATAGAAGAAATAAGAAGAATAATAAGAAAAAGGAAGATGAAGTGTAGCCTATTACACATACTGTAATAATTCCTCTAAACTCTCAACAAATCTGTGCAATCATAAAAGCTACATCATGTTGATAATACACAGGATATTTTGATACAGAAATATTACAATTGACATACGTTTATTTGTTAATAGGATTTGTTATTGCTGTTATCAAAGGTCCCTTTTCGTTTGTGTTTTAGTTGACAAACTGAAGTAAACAGAGTGTTTATGTAAGTTGACGCAATCACCGCTTGCCATGATCAGATATCGGAATATTGTCCACTGTCATTAACACGGGCTTACGTCAATATAGTTTAATATGAAACATCATTAGCAAACAGGTGACCAGGCGTACAATGGTAACTAGCAGATTATACAATCACGTCCCCCGTTGCAAATCGCAATCAGGGCATAAAAGTTTAAGCACTGGCAAACACTGTAAAAGCGAACAGGTGGTAGGTGGATGTAAACAATGCTCTGGTAATTTCATTGAATCCTTATTGACAATTATAGTGTAAACAGTAGTCCATTTACTATAAATTCAATTATCGATCAGGGCTTGTAACTCTACTGGCAATTTCTAAACATTACTTTCACTTATTTTATATTTTTAAGCCTAGATGACATTTAATTTTTACACGCTTTATATTAGCTTGACCTGTATCTATCTATCTATGTAACGGAATCTTTCAACGCGATTTTCACCCACTTAAAATCATTGCATCGACTTGAAACTTTGTATACATGTAAAAGACCGTGACAATACAATAATTTCATATTTGTTTTCTAAAATCCTAGCCAGAATCATCAGAAAATCAAAAACAGTGTCTTTGTATCTATGTAACGGAATTTTTGAACATGATTTTCACCCATTTAGAAATATTGGATCGACTTGAAACTTTGTATACGTGTAAAGGACCCATGGCAATACAATAATTTCATATTTTGTTCCTAAAATCCTGGCCAGAATCATCAGAAAATCAAAAACAATGAAAACTGGTATAATAGGTCGCAGACTTGTCGATATTTTAGTCAATCCTTGTAAGAGCTCAGTTGGTTGAGCGGTGAACTCTGGTGGTATGTAGTTTCAGTAATCCGTAGGTCGATGGTTCAAATCCGGCTGGGAGGTTTTTTTAGAAGAGTATTACTTTTAGATCATACTAAGTACAATAATATCGAATTTAAAGATATTTACATTTTTATCTTATTCTGTAAAATATTAAAAGTAAAAAATAAATAAATAAATAATAGTTTTAAAAAACTAAAACAACACGCTTTATTAGAAAACCGAACTAAAAAAAATGAAAAATAATTTTAATTTCCAACATGCTTGGGATAAATAATTTTACCATCAAAAGCGTGGGGTGCTTTTTATGCTTTTTACGTTTTCTTCTTAGAGACTTTACTTATACCAATATCTGTTTATTATCAAATATATTAATTGATACAGAGCACCCCACGATTTGATGGTAAAATTATTTATCCCAAGCGTGTTGGAAATTAAAATTATTTTTCATTTTTTAGTTCGATTTTCTAATAAAGCGTGTTGTTTTAGTTTTTTAAAACTATTATTTTTTATATTGCGGATTTAGCCTTATTTATGTTCTCATTAATTTCAGCATCATGACTTCCATCTGCCCTAATTTTAGTCCCCAAATATAGCCTACATATTTATCACATACAGTAAAACCTATCTATGTAGGAACATGACGGTTCCTTAAATATATTTCCGCCTTGGCAGTTTTCCTTCTTATAAAGGGATCCCAAATTGCAAGCATACACAGCACAGTTTGCACGGCAATAGAAGGCTGCTTTATTACACCAAAGCGAAAAGGAACTCAACTACAGGAAGACTTCAAACGGACTGAAGAGTTCCCCAAATCCCTCGCAGGTTACGCAAGCAGGCAAGGAAAAGCGAAGGATTCCCCGCTATCACACAAGCAAGGGTATCCCGCAATACAATGGCGACGCAAGAAAGTAAAATCATATAATGCAGAAGCGTCATATGCAGAATCTTCACGTGTGGTCATTAATACCGTAATTAGAACGTGTTTAAGAATAATTTTCCGTCTAACTGACGTAAAAATTATCTATTGGTATTTTAAAAACCATTCGGTTTCCGCGTTATGAAGGTTTCCGGCTTATAAAGGACGATTTTACATATAAAATCGTACAGTTCTGAAGATTTTTTTCCGTCCCTACAGGTTTCCTTCTTATAAAGGTTCCGGCTGAGACAGGTTTTACTGTACTTTTATTTTTCCATATCAGTCTTCTAAAACCAGGTCTTTTGTTTTATCTCCTATTTCCATACGGAACACTCTGTAGCGTAGTGACTAAGGCAATATGCTACAAGCTGGAAGGCCGAGGGTTCGAGTCCCGGTGGTGGTCAGGATTTTTAAACTGACCCAAACCTTCTGGCAGCACTAAGGCCCAGATGTCGACTCAGCCTCTTACGGAAATGAGTATCATGCGATTGTTATGGGGGGTAAAGGCGGCTGTAACGCAGAGATGACAAACCGGCTGACATCAAAATGCGGATTGTCTAGAAAACGTGGGAGCCATACCTCCTACTACCTTAAGGGCTTCCTGAGGCCTGTAGTGGTATCACCTTACCTATTACCATACCCTTTATTTGTACAAATTTACCTTTAATCCCTATTTTTCATTCCCTTCTTCAGTTTCCTTTTCATGTGCTAAATCTTCTTGGACATCTAATGAGGATGCAACACAAACATTCGTTCAAAAAATATTTCAATTATACCATCAGGAAAAGGTAATCGGGGAAGACCAAGAACACCATAGTATACTAAAACCTAAATAAGTTTTTTTTCAAGAAACTTCTTCTTCTTCTTCTTCACTTCCTGGTCTAGGAATTAGTTGCTTGCCTGTTCCGTCTTCTCTAATAGATCTAAGACCATCTCTTCCGAAGATGTTCGACATCTCTTCTTCCTCTCGGAAAATAATGTAAGATTATATTTGGTAATCTACTTTCTTCCATTCTTTCTACATGTTCTTTCCACTGAATCTTGTTTGTAAATATATTTTGTTTTATGGAGTAGATCTGCAGTTCTTCACGGATATCCTGGTTTCTTATCTGATCCATTCTAGTGCATCCTTTTGGGGAGGCGGTAACTTATAAATGGGCAAAATTTGAATTTTTGTTTTTTTCACTTAAATTGATACCTTGAAGTGTGTTCTATATGAATATAAATTGGTTTTGTATACCCAAACGTATTTAAAGGTCCTAAGTGTGGGTTTAAAGGACTTGCTGCAGGGTAGGACTGTGAGTAGTGTTAAACTTTAAAATTCAATTTCCCGCTATTTTTGTTTTTGCGAGCCTATGTTCCTTTTCTCTGAAACTATTCATCCCAGAGAAATGAAATTTTCACAGGCTATTTGTCTGGTACTTAGGCATAATCTGGCATTTTTTAAACATTTTAATGTTATTATTAAGGGCACCAAGATAATTTTCCTTTTCAAAATGCACCAAAAAGTATAATTGTATTATAAAAACTCTTACTGTTTCATTTTTAATGCTGTGTTGTAGGAAATATGTTATTTTATTGCCAAATAGTGTGTGTATATGTTAGAAAAAATGAATGTTCTACTGTTAACAGTTCTTCTGAAAAGTACATTAAAATTAGAACATTTAACATGGCGGAGACACAAGGTTCCTTCTCCCCTAAACTTCAATAACAAAATGCCCTTGATTTAAAAGTGACTCTAGCAACCGTCATATTTTCTTCGTCGCAATGTGTATTATAATATTTAATTAACCTCTAATTAAACTCTTTTTACTTATTCAACTTAAAAAAATACTTAGGCATAGGAGCGCACGCCGAGTCTTAGCTAGTATATACTAACTTACTTACTCACTGGCACTATCGAACCCGTAGGTTCATGGCCGCGCGGACATAAGCTCTCCATACATCCCTATCCTGAGCTAATGCTTTCCAATCATTCCCTGTATAATCTACTTCCCTCAAATCATAGTTAATGTTATTCTCCCACCTCATTCTTGGTCTACCAACTGGACGTTTTCCCTCTGGCTTTCCTACAAGAAGCTTCCATGCAAGTCTTTCATTCCCCATACGTGCAACATGTCCTGCCCATCGCAGTCTACGAGACTTAACTGTTCTTATTATATCTGGCTTCCTATAAAGACCATGTAGTTCATTGTTATGTAGTCTTCTCCATTCACCTGTCTGTTCATCTCTCTTTGGTCCAAAAATTGTCCTAAGTACTTTATTCTCAAAAACTCGTAATCTCCTTTCCTCCCTTAAAGTAAGAGTCCATGTTTCGCAGCCATATAATATAACTGGCAGAATAATAGTTTTATACATTTTCAGTTTAACGTTTTTTGAAAGGAGTTGGGACAACAAGAGTCTCTGCAATGCATAATAGCACGCATTTCCAGAATTGAGCCTATGTTTAATTTCTTTGTGCATCTCATTCCTAATTGTGATTATTGTTCCTAGGTATTTGAATTCAGCCACTTCCTCTAGTATATATTGTTATAAAAATAATTTTATCAAGTTGTGTATTGGTAATATAACATTATAAAAAGGTAAAGTGATCTCACTGCAAGCATAGGATACCCTTGGGGTAGTAGGAGGTTAAGTCTCCTACTTTTTATAGACAATCAGCACTTAATGTCAGCTGGGTTGTCAGTCCTGTGTGACGGCCGCCTTTACCCCCAGAACAAGCGTCTGATACTCATTTTCTTTACAGATGGAAGGGCTGTAAAATATAAACCTGAAATGACTGTTAGGAATAACCCTTGAAAGGATTGATTATAATTATTTTCTGAGTCGACCCCCAGGACCATGGTGCCACCAGAAGGTTTGGGTCAGTTTAAAAATCCTCTGCCCCACCGGGAATCGAACCCTCGATGTTCCGGCTTGTAGCGCATTGCCATAACCCCACGCTACGGCGTGCCCCATGTAACATTATAATACATCATGATACGAAAATTAAAATCTTATTACAGCTTCAACATATCCTAATTTTCACACGATATCAAAGAAAACTTGTAATGCAATTATAGGATGGGAACCTAAAAGTTTAAGAACGATCGATCTCTCTATAAAAAAAAGCAGATTCCCTCTTTATAACGGATTTTTAAATAAGTTAATTCCTCACTGAATGTCATTTTTATTGTGTTACATTCTTGTGGAGGGAGTGGCTAAAACTGACGCAAATTAAAATGGAAAGAGGGTATGGAACAAAGAAAAGCTCTAATGACCACAGATTTACATAAAAAGAGTTATCCTTTTTTACTAGGCTTAATGCATTCAGATGTATCAGCTTCATAAACAAAACACTAATTAAATATTACATGCGATAGGGTAACAAACCAGTGAACTTTGAAGTAAAAAGGAACGAGTCTGCACAGTTCGCAATGGAATAAATTGGATTAACATTATTATCGTAACATAGAATGATTTTGTGTTCTAAATTCCAGTATTAGACATGTATTTGATTAAACATAGAAAATGGTATATATTTTTTTTAATTTGTGGTTATTTCCGAACGTTATTGTAAAATCTATTGTGTGCAAAAATAATTATTTCAGTAATCAGGTGTTTCTATAATCTAAAAGCTTTTCATCAAATATAAAACAACGAGGCTCGTTTTAAATGAAACAATATGACATTGTTTTTGAATGTCTAATATATTTGTGAAACACAAATTGTATTGAATATTTCCCTGTTTATTATAATACGTTTTAGGTATTGAATTGTATAGCCTACATTGTACAAAAACTATTTTTAATTAATAAAGCATTCATTCATACAGGTATTTTTAAAATTATTTTTTGCGTGATACTGCGTTTTATCGTACTTACAGCAATGACGACCATGATTGAAAGTTCAACTTTCAACATTTCGGGGTTGCCAACCTAAATAACTATACAGTAATAACTATACTTTAATATTACATATTACAAACCACGTGTTGGGAAGTAAAACCACTGCCCTATATGTATACTACGTACAATGTATATACAAAAAATATCCAAAGGCAGTGTTAATATACATTGTACGAAACAATGCAGGGAAAAACTGTACTTACACTATCTCAAAACTGCAAAGAACTGCGAATACACGGTAGCAGTTAGAAGTAGCAGCGATAACGTTATCATTGAATGATAACCGACAAACATCATAGTGAGTTACCAAATGTTTATTAAAATGGGTGTACACTTACTTATCACTCCCTAACGCTGATCCAACCAGCGATAACCCAAAACAGCGATATAAAAATCATAGACTAAGTAATACACTCTGTGGAGAAAATAGCAGTTAGCGTCAACAGTCTAACAGTCTCATAATATATTGCGATTTGCGTATTTAAATAAATACTTTAAAATTGTCTAATAATGTTATAAAAATTGTTTTAAAACGTTTTAAAATATTAGAAAATGATGGTAAGTACAGAACAAAAGCTATAGTTTACAACAATATAACAGAAACATTTTGAGATAGTAGAAGTGCAGTTGAGCCCAATGCAGTGATTAACTGAACTTTATTTGAAACAATGTAAAACAATAAGTACGTACTTGCCGCCATTTTATCACTGATTGGTGTCACGGCCTCCTGTAGTTTGAACTAATAAACATTGCCCACACGTTAGTCAGTTGTTTATAATGAACGTAAATATTTCCAACAAATATGTTATTATTTAAAATTGTAGACTTTCACGGCAGGTGTATTGATTCATGTCTTTTATGTCTTTCCGGCTAAATGACCGTGGTCTGGTAGAGAATATTGCAAATTTTTAGATGTAAATGAAGTAATTTGTGGTCATTAAGTCCCACGTTCTTCTGATATCGTGCATTCTTTTTCTTAGTTGAGCACGTTCCATTTGTCTATAAATCCTACTTGCTTTTGTTGTTTTGAAGATTTGTTTGCATCGTATAAACTGAGGGACCGTTTTCGTGTCTCTACACCGTAGAATAAAACTTAAGTTGTACAGAAGTCTTCCTTTTTTTCTATCTTAATTCTTCAAATCTTCGAATAGATAGATATACGTCCTTTCCGTAGAGGTTGTTTATGGAAAAATAGTAATTTAGCCCGCAAGACATAAAATACATGAATCAAATATGTTATTATTTTACTATTATTTATTATTTTGAAAACACCATCGCGCAAAAAATAATGTACAACGCACGTTTGTGAAGCTTTTTACAGAATTTCGGATATTAAAAACCTCGCAATCGTTCGGTTTTTAAACATGTTTCTTGATTCTGTACAAACCACTTCCCAATCTCGCATCCTAAAGTACTATTACATTAAAGCACAAACATATAGATATGGACTGACAATGAATGTAGGATTAGGCCTATATCTAAGTCGAGCCGTTCTAAAATCCGGCGTGACCACAACTACCCGATTTTTGGCGGGGCTGCTGCACGTGTCTGATAAAGCAAAGGGCGTTGACAAGCAAGTATGGACTTGTGTACTGGACAAATCGGTTCCAGTATTATTACAGTGTGGGGTTATCTGTGAATTTAAGCGTGACTATTTAACTCATGCCCCAAATGGGACTCAATGGCCAATCACGTTTCAATGATTTCTGTTTTACAACCAATCAGAGTCGTGTTTCACGAAATATTTATCAGTGTTATAATTACCATATTAAAGAAGGCTCCTCCTTTTTAATATTCTGAACAGGTCTGACCATTATTTTGCAGTGACTGAGCCTGTGAGAAATACGGCTACCAGATTGCATATATAGTGCATGAATGTCAACACATACCGCATGTGGGAGTTAATATAAAAACATTTGTAGCAATTGATTATATCACCAAAAAAAGAAACCACTGTTCGCACTTTCTTAAATGTATTTTTTCCCAGGCAATAATGCAGAAAAATATAATTGTCATATTTACATCATACGACATCGGAAATGAATTAATATACAGTTTGATGTGTTTAATTTTTTCTCCACTAGAGAGCATTCTTATAATATTCCGTTCCTTTGGCAATAAATAGTATGACCTGGTTGCAGTGATAAACAAAAGAAGCAGATGAAGGGTACATATCGCTTCTCATTTGTTTTCAAACATCGCCGTTTACATTAAATACATAAATATTTTAAAATAACTATGGTTAAATAATGATTTGTGAGTAAACAGCTTAATTTTATTCGTTAAATATTCCTAACAAATGCCACTCTTGATTTCCAAATTCTCTAGATAAATTCACTCCTCACTTCGTGAGTCGTGAATTTATCGATAATCACTCGTGGTATTACTTATGATAATGCCGTGGAGGAGTCGGAAGACTATCAATTCGCAAACTAGAAAAACAATTCTTAACGTTAGAGATTATTTCCAAAAAAAAGCGTGAAAACAATTGTGGAAGTATAAGGGTAGACTTGTAACATCCTCTGTAAATATAACGTGTGTCTGATGCCCGTAACCTTGACAACACTGTTAGTGAAGCAACAGCTGATCCAAAGCTGTAGTGTGATTCGCTACCAGTTTTTTTACAGCACTTTACTGTATTATACCACCAATGTTAACTCTGAACGGGCGGAGGGGAAGAGTTTTAGCGCTTGTGCCGCCGAACTACTGAATATATGGAAGGGGTGTAGGAAAAGACTGTACATCCGATCACGTACTGAAATAGTTCAACTTTATGTGTTAGCGGAGAATCCCTAAACACGTGTGAAATATCTTATCATGGTTGTCGAATTAGTCATTTAAGCACGGAACGCTCAAGTGGTCGGATCATTTAAAATCACAGTATTTGTCGTCTCTCCGTTACCAGCCTCACAATAAATCGCAAGTGGCAACATGTAATGAGAAGGGACAGCCCATCCCTACACGTAACCCCAATTGTAACAGGGTTGTAAAATTAGTAATTTTCCCATTTTGTCGTAGAAAGATGGAACATTAAAATCCATAGTATTTGTCAGTTCTCTACTTGCCAGACAAAGAACATACATAGCTCGGGTCCAAGCTCTGTGTGTTTGCGGGGGAAGTGTGGGGAGTGGGAGGAGGTACACTTCTCTGCTTCTCTGTTTCATAGTACTAACAGCTGAGACAGCAAATTCCTTTCAGACACACGGAGCTGGGTCCCTAGCAGTACAGAGGACAGAAAGTAGCGACATAATAAGGAAGAGATAGACAGCATGTTAGTTAACATATTTTCCGCATGCATAGATTACTTAGTGGAATAGTAGCAGGCTGTATCAGTAGACGCGTGACTAGTGTGCGCGGCTACTTCGACTGGGATCACAGGTTCGAATCCTGATTATTCCGTAAGAGTATTGGTGGTGGGCCATATCGAGATTTTTCGAGTTTTCTCGGAATTTTTCCATATCCAAAATGTAATTCCAGCATAAAGTTTACATGTGATCCAGAATTAAGCAATAAATTGCCAATGGATCTTATAAAGTACACGCATTTAATTTATTAAACATTTTTAATAAAACAATATAAAAACTAACTATTTGAAAATATTTAAATTTGAGTTGTATTACACAGTATACAATAATACGCTTTACTGAAATTTTATAGGAAAAATCACCATGAGGTTTAATTTAATATTTAAATTAGAATTATTTATACCTCTCTCATATACAGATTTCTAATTAAACCGGTTTCAAAACATAGCCGGTTTCATTTTCAGTAATATCTCGACTGTTGTTATATAGTTCAGGAGAACTGCTTCTTACTCCAACTGATGGTGGACCGATGAACTTCCGAATCAAACACAATTCCTCGGGAATTTCAAAATTAATAAGTTTTTCTTCTTCTTTTTCAAGACTGTCAAATACACAAGCCGCTGTTGTGCTTTAACCTCTCCTTTGTTAGGATTTACTACACTAAGTTAATTTAGTTATGCTTATTTGCCCATAGATGTAATGAATGGTAAGCGGTCAATATATCGACCCAATGAGACATCTAGCAGGCAACTAAGGTAATGCGAGGATGATGAAGTCAATCAATTTTGATTGGAAACCTTTTTATTCAGGATTAAGGATCTTTTACGAACCTGTTAACCTTCAGACTCGGGACACACGGCTTAAGTCCCTCCCGGAGGAGTTTCTCCTCTGATTTTTTCCATCCTAAAACAATCCATCGACCCCGGCCGGGTTTGAACCGCGAACCTCGGGACCAGTGCAAAGACCATAACCACTAGTTCACCGCGTCCGACAAAGAAAAGATAGAAAGAAAGAAAATTTTCATCTGTAAACTTTTTGTTTTATTAAAATAATCCTTCAATTGTATTTGGAGTTTGATGGAAAACTCTTACACTGTTTGTAATGTTAGCTGCCAGTAGATACAGAGAAGTATATGATACTTCGGAAGCATAGGTTTTCGTTCTACCAACTCCCACCGGAGATACAAGTAAAGTATGAGATGGTGTTTTCTACACGTAGGAAAAGCCCTGAGACAAGTGGGTTCCGCTGTCTGCCACAAATTTGATTTCCGAAATAAAAGCTTCCTGTCGCCCGTCATCATTTCATCCACCACCACGTGTCGCTGGTGTATAAACATATCACGAGAAACAAGGTTTTTTTCTTCCCAGTGTCACCCGGCAAAAGATAATGCAGCCTTTCAATCCATGCTAATATGTATGTTTTGTTCATATGCACGTATTGTTAACATCAAACAAATTCAATTCTGGGAATCGAAATGTCATATTCGTCTCCTACAAATATCAACGTAACTTTTTCCAGGTTATCTCACAGAGAAAGGTCATCATTATCATCTTCAACAATCACGGATTAAGCCCATGTGGCTTGTTCCGGTCTCATAGATTCTCATTCAAAAGTTGGATCCATCTCTTCTTCGGTCTACCGACATTCCTGCGTCCTTTTGGTTTGTATTTAAGTATAATTTTGGGAATGCGATCATCTTCCATTCTTTGAACATGTTCGTTCCATTTTTTCTAAAAAGTGATCCCACTACAGGCCTCAGGAGGCCCTTGGGGTAGTAGGAGGTTAAGGCTCCCACTTTTTCTAGACAATCGGCACTTTTGTCAGCCGGGTTGTCAGCCCTGCGTGACAGCCGCCTTTACCCCAGAACAAGCGTCTGGTACTCATTTCAGTTAGAGGCTGAGTCGACCCCAGGGCCATAGTGCCGCCAGAGGGTTTGGGTCAGTTTAAAAATCCTGACCCCAACGGGACTTGAACCCTCGACCCTCCGGCTTGTAGCTCAGTGCCTTAACCACTACGCTATTAGATTCTTTTATTCTATCGAAGAGTTTAAAGATATTTAGCTCGTTTCTAATATCTTCACTCCTTCTCTTATCTAGAAGTTTGCAACCAGCCACACTTCTCAGAAATTTCATTTCAGCTCATTCTATGATCTTCTTTTCTCTTTTAGTTAAAACCCAAAATTCGCTACCATACAATAGTAAGGGGGCTGCCACTACTTTATACAATTTTAGTTTTGTTTCTTTTCTTGTGCTTTTAAATATCCTTTTGATTGTTCCACATATATAATTAAATTTATTAAGTTTGTTAAATAGATCTTCATTTTAAAATAGGAGATTTCATAACCCAGGTATTTAAAATGGTTCACTTGTTCATTGGGTTTCCCCTCCAGAATTATTTTAGCTCTTACGGTATCTGATCCCTTAAAAGCTAGGATTTTCGTTTTACTTATTGATATTTTGAAACTATATTTCTGTATAATGTTATTTAACTGAAAGAGAGATTTCTGTAGACCATCTTCTGAACTAGATATTAGAACTTGGTCGTCTGCCAGGTTAAGAACTGAAAATGTTGCTAAGGTCCTCGCCATTTTATATACTTGTCTTATGTAGGCACTGGGAAGTTAATTTAAAATATGTAGGAACAATAATTACAAAGAGGAATTAGCTGCTGAAATGAAATTCCTCAGCCCAATAGCAGGATATTAAAGTACAGACAAAAAACACAGAAATAAGACAACAACTAAAAGTAGAGGAATTAAACACAACAATAATGAAATACAGAACAAACTGGAAAGAACAGTTGACAAGGATGACTGAGAATAGAATATCAAAGGCAGCATACAACTATTCACCATGAGGAAGAAGTTTGGGAAGACCAAAAAAAAGATGGAAACAGCAGCAATTTGGAGCCGGAACAGGCTAGTAAATAAGCCTAAACCGTGAAGACGAAGTAGAAGAAGAATTAGATTCACAATGATATATTAAACATAGGCTCAATTCTGAAAATGTATGCTATTATGCATTACAGGGACTCTTGTCGTCCCAAATTCTTAAAAAAATGTTTAAAACTGACAGTATATAAAGACTTTTGTCCTGGCCAGTTTTGTATTATCTGGATGCGAAACCTTAACCCTGCTAACTTTTAAGGGATGGAACTAAGATTAGGGGTACGTGAGAATAAAGTTCTTACGAAAATTATTGGTCGAAAAAAAAAAGACGAAAAAACAGTTGAATGGAGATAACTTCATAATAGTGAGCCACATGATATGTATAGGAAGTCAGATATAATAAAAACAGTTAAGTATCGTAGACTGCAATGGGCAGGTCATGTGGCACGTATGGGGAATGAGAGAGGTGAATGGAAACTTCTTGTAGGAAAACCAGAGGTAGATCAAGAATGAGGTGGGAGAATAATATTATTCATGATTTGAGGGAAGTAGATTATACAGGGGATGATTGGAAAACATTAGCTCAGGATAGGGATGTTACGGGAGCTTATGTCGGTGCTGTCATGAACCTACGGGTTAGATAGAGCCAGTGAGATAAGTTAGTTAGGCTATAGGAAGGGATTAAGGATAATATTGGTTATTTAGTATTTTTATTTAAGGGACAATCAACTAATTGAGTTAAAAGGTTCACTTACATTTTATGTACAACTGCTGACACATATTAGGACGGCGTTATGAATCAACCGGCTATGCTCCATTATGTAAATTTCGAGAAAAATACGTTTAAAATTTAAGATAATTTTCACTATTTTGTAGCGCCAAACTAACAATACTGGATATCTTGCAATATATTGCATATTATTTTCCTTGTTTGACAGTTATGCATTAACAATCTAAGAGCAGGGACATTTGACGCTTAGCTGCATGATACAAAATTTAATTTAGCATTTATGAAGATCTTGTTTCATAGAATTCCGTCGCCGTGGCGTAGTCGGTAGAGTCCCTACCTTCCACTCCGGTGACCCGGGTTGGATTCCCGGCGGGGTAGGGGATTTTAAATCTCCACCATGGATCTGGGTGTGTGTCCTGTCCTTGTGTCTACGGTGTATATGTTTGAATAAAATAAAGTTAACAAAACGTAAGACAAAAAAGGTAAAACAAAAAGGAAAAACAGTGTAAACGAAAAAGAGGAAAAAAAAAAAAAGCCGTTTGCTGCAAAATATATATTGATGTGCGTACACTTACTTCATGAGCCAGTGTAATAAATGGTACCATCAAATATTTTTTTTAATGGCGGTTAGATGCATAACATGACCGATTTTATCTGTAAGTCAAGAAAAAATCAACTACGCAGTAAATAAACATAAAAATAATATTTAATTAATGTTGGGAAGTAAACATTATGAGGTATAATCATTAAAATTCATCGGAGAACATATTGTTTAAACAACTCACCTCATAGGATTCATGCTTCCATGATATCGCGATTTCAAACATAGTCATGTTCATCGTCAGTCGGAGTTATGGCTGACGATGAACATGACTATGTTTGAAATCGCGATATCATGGAAGCATGAATCCTATGAGGTGAGTTGTTTAAACAATATGTTCTCCGATGAATTTTAATAAAAATAATAATTTATAAATGTATATTGGGGGCTTATAAATTTAATCATTATTAGTATTACATAAATATAGTGTAGAATGTATGTAACAATGACATTAAATTGTCAATTTTGTTCTCATTTCATTATAGTTCCTCCACATTTTCTAGTAGTCTGTAACATCTGTATGTCAGGATTGTTTTGAAGGACAAAATGTAAGTTCCACATCACAGGATACGAATGGAGGAATTCCCATCATATCGTGTGATGAGCTGCTTGCTAGTTTATCGAGCCAAATTTGGTAGCTTGATGTCAGTGGAATAGTGAGAGTTTTACATTCAAGACATTGCTATTTTAAGAAAGTCTTAATTTTTATTGAAGAAAGAACTACATTTGAAATGTCGACACACATAAAGGAATATATAATATGAACAATTTATGAAGATGTTTTATTTTAGGAAGTAATATTTTCAGTTTTTTTTAATCAAGTTTTTTGAGACGAATTAATTTGAAGTAAGATGTTTCCAGTCTCAAAACATTTAATTTATGAAGATGTTAACAAAATGCTATTAAAATAAACCAACTAACTCACTGGAACTATAGAACCCATAGGTTCATGGCCGCGCGGACATAAGCTTTCCACACTTCCCTAACATGAGCTAAATTTTTCCAATCATCCCCTGTATAATTTGCTTCCCCAATTCATGGTTAATGTTACTCTCCCACATCATTCTTGGTCTACCAACTGGGAATTTTCCCCCTGGTTTTCCTACAAGAAGCTTCTATGCCCTTCATTTCCCATTCGTGCCACATATCCTGCCCGTTGCAGTACATGAGACATAACTGTTTTTATTATATCCTGTTTCCTATAAACATAATGTATCTTTTGTTATTAATCTTCTCCATTCGCCTGGCGTTCATCTCTCTTTGCTCCAACAATTTCCCTCGCTTATAGGTTTGTCGTCTTCAGTTTCCATTTATCTCTATCATTCCAATCTCCCTCCTCCAAATTCCTATCATCCATTATAGTTCTGACGTAGGTTTTCCATTTCCATCTTGGTCTGCCATGATTATTTCTTCCAGGAGGTGGCCATTGTTATGTATTTTTTGGCCATCTTTCATTTTCCATTCTTTGTACATGGCCATACCATTTAAGCGTTTGATTTTGAATCCTCTTAACATCAGATGTGGTGACATTCATTTCTCTCCAAAGGAATTCATTTCTTATTTTATCCTGTCTTGTTTTTTGGAGGCTTCTTCTAAAATAATCAAATTCAACTCTTCCAGTTTTACTTTTTTGTAATTACGTCAAAGACCAAGTTTCAGTTCCATATGACAAAATATTCTGTATTATGCTCTTATAAATTTTCATTTTAGTTTCCTTTGTAATATTTTTGTTCCAAATTATTCCATGTAATGTCTTACTTGCATTTTTTTGCCATTAGAATTTTAGTCTGAACATCTCTTTCACAGGTACCTAAACTTGTAATTATTGACTTAAGATATTTAAAACATTCACTTTTTTTTATTTTCCCTCTTTCGAGTATGAGAACATCCACATCCTTTCCCAAACACATATATCCTGTCTTCTGTAAATTTATATTCAGTCTCCATTTTTTAAATATTCTTCCATTAGTTTATTTATCATATGTTTCATATCATCTTCATCCCCTGCAAAAATTATTTGATCATCTAAAAACAACAATGAATGTAGTACAAATAACTTTATTCTCAAATACTCATAATATTTTCCCTCCCTTAAAGTAAGAGTCCACGTTTCGCTTCCATAAAATATTACAGGTAGTATAAATCTTGTATATATTTTCAGTTTAAAGTTTTTGAGAGATGTTCGGACAACAAGAGTCCCTGTAATGCCAAATATTATGAAATATGATTTTTTTTCTAGTCCTATTCTATCCTACACAGATATTGAAATTCTTTGTCTCAATGTTTTCCTGACTAATTATTTAAAACATGTAATTTCATATAATTGCATCTACTATTTATAACATTTCTGCAATAATTGAATAGTTGCCCTTAACTCAATTTGGGATATAGTGAGGTTTACAACCTAGTTCTGACCGCTATTCAATTCTCATTGTTCATCTAATCCTTCCTTTGAACGTCAAAATGAAAGTGTCTTATTTAGCTAATCCATTAGAATTTACCTTAACTTTTTTTCAGGTTTTTGTTAGTGTTCAAGCTTATTTCGAACAAAGAACTCTACTGTAGGAAAACAAAATCGAATGTTTTCTCTTTACAAAGGCAAAAAGAGACAAATTACAATGAGATGGACCTCAGCTGCTGTGGATCGGAAGATCTCAACCCCAACCAATAAGCTTAAGTGACCGCAACCCTCAACCAGACGTTTGTAGAGGCTTAAGTCACCTAAAAAGGGCAGTTTGCTTAAGTAGAATGGCAAACCATTAAGTTAGGTTTGCTCTGAACTCTCGTAGTAGCTTCTAGCACTCGTGTCGGACAGAAATAACATGTAGTTCAATGTTCTCTTCCAGCTAAAAAAAGACTAATGTAAGAACTTGTTTTAAACTCCAAGGATAAAAGAAAACATACGATTATGTTTGTTTTCTATGCAGGGCAAATCGCTGCTGGATATAACAATAATAGTTATGTTTTCAACGAGAATATTTGACATCTTGTTTTGCGAAAATGTGAAGAAAAATGTTTGCTTTTATTGTCTACTAGCAGCCAATTGCACCAAATGCTACATGTCTGATAGAGGACTTAAGTCTATAGTACAGTGTGTCCCACTCGCTACCGAACCCGACATCAATTGTAATAATTCCAATACTAATGGAGATATTGCAGTGAAATTTGAAGACGACTTACCCAATTCCGTGAGAAATAAGGTGACATCATAACAGATGCTGGAAGTGTTCGCCATTTGCATCCAGGCAAGCTTGAATTCGCCGATCCATATTATCGGATGTCTTCGCTAATAAACTCATTGTTGTTCGGGTTGCCATATTCTCGTAGAAAAAGTCTTAAAAAATTCACTGCAATATCTCCAATAGTATTGGAATTATTATTATTATTATTATTATTATTATTATTATTATTATTATTATTATTTATTACACAATTGATGTCGGGTTCGGTAGCGAGTGGGACACACTGTATAAACTAATTTACTGGCACTATCTCAGAGGATATTTTATTTACTGGTTAATACCCGACGTGCGCTGCTACGCCTAAATAAATGAAAATGAATGTGCTTTTATGTTTATTTGAATAAGTAATAGGGAAAATAATTATAAATTTATATTTTATAGATACCCCGTGCTGATTAACCAGCGTTGCCCGGGAATCTACTTCTCCCGATCTTCTTGACATAAATGAGCTGAAATACGAAAAGTAATGTGTTTTATGTTTAGTTCAATACGTTTAAGGTAAAATTTATATCGTAATTATTTTTAGATACCCCGTGCTGTTTACCCGGCGTTATCCGGGAATCTACTCATCCCGATCTTCTTGGCATAAATGAGCTGAAAAACAAAAATTAATGTACTTCTTATGATTAGTTGAATAAGTAAAATGAAAAAAATTATAAATGTATATTGTGATTATTTTAAAATCCCCTTGCTGATTACCCCGTGTTGCCCGGGAATCTACTTATCTCGATTTTCTTGGCATAAATGAGCTAAAATACAACATTCGTTATTGTGAGTTATCCGTAAATGAATGCCCGCCATGTGCTGCTATATGCTTGCACAGGAATCAACGAATCTGTACGTACTTGTCTCTATCTTCTTGGCATCAATAAAAGACAAAAATGGTTATTGTGAGTTATCCGTAAGAGATAAACATATGCTGTCGCGGATTTTTTTTGTACAGCTTTTTGAGATATTCAATTCTGTTACATTAATGTTGTGTATTTGTTATGGTTTAGGCAGCGTAAGCAATTTAAGCGTCCAAAGAGCTACTTTTTTCACGTTTTTCATTACAAAGAGTGCTTTTTAAGGGTGTAGGAGTTGAGTATCACAACTCTCTTATAGCCTAAATGACAGAAGAACTTTACATTCACATACCTTACTATTCCAAATTCTGCACACATATTTACCAACTTATTTAACAACACGTTTTCAACATTTATCGGCTCATCACAATTTAGGAACAAGATCACAAGACTCTTCTTTACTTTTGATACCACAACACAGGACCTGTCTGTACTCTGAATCTTACACAATATCTATGGCTAGAGCATGGAACTCACTTCCCAGTCATGTCAGGGACTGTCAATCGCTATCATTATTTAAATCCAAATTAACTGATATCTTAAGTTCGACACAATGAAAACATTAACTACATAACAACTATATAGAGCATTCTATTAATAATCATGTAGGAAGCTACTTACTTTATTTTATATCATTTTAATTTTATTATATTTTTTCTTGGGTTTGTTTTTTTGTTTTGGGTAGCATTAGCTCAGTATTAGATCAATCATCATTGGATTTTTGTTTAGTCTGTATTTTAATATCTTAAAATTGTAATATGTAAGTAATTTTTGTATAATGTTACTATTCGCTGGTTGAGTGGAAGAGAAGGCCTTATGGCCTTAACTCTGCCAGCTGAAAATAAATAATTATCTATTATTATTATATATTATTATTATTTATTATTATTATTAGTTATCCGGGAATCTCCTAAACATTTGAAAAAAAACAGCCATCACAATAGGAATATCAACGGTATGATGACGGCGCATAAAGTACGAACAAATAAACAAACAAACAAACAAACATTCATTTTTATATATTATATTTTAACTGATGGAGTTAAGACCGTAAGGTCTTCTCTTCAACTTTATCAGGACTGAATTATACATATAATAACAATTATCAATTATCTGCATGTTGATTAATGATAGGGGGCTTCCGTGGGCGCAAAGCGGTTAGACGAAACGTCTATCACCTCGAGGGGTCACGAGATCGAGTATCGGCACTTCATGTGGTCGTGGTGGACCCGAACCCGAAACGGAGATTGGGCAGTTTTTCTCGGGGTTTCTCCCATTTTCCCCTGCTACAATATCATTCCACCATTTCTCCATACTCATCTTATCTATTTGGTTTCATTTCGTTCATCTACCCCTGTGATGGTGCTTCAGGCGTGGTCGGCCGGCTCCCTTGTCATTCACAGACCTCTTTATAAGGGGCTTCATCTCGTTTCATCCCTCGACCTAACGCTGAGTTGGACACGAGTTGAGGATATTTATTTGAATTTAAAATATAATTTGATTAATGATACATAATAGATAGAGGCTAGGCAATACAAAGTTGACAAGGGAAAGAAAGAAGAATATAGTAATAATAGTAATAATAACAATAATAATAATAATAATAATAATAATAATAATAAACAATAATGACCTATAATTAATTTAAGTGATTCGCTTGATAAAGAAAATGTAAAATATAAAGGAATAACAAAAGAGTGCTAGGAACATGGTTATATTTATTGTATGTCTAAGGAAATATGAGTCGGGTGGCTGAAACAAGGAAGGATGAGGAATAGTGAGATGTTCGATGTAGAGGAACAGCTAGAGTTGAATTTTCTCTCGAATGTGTGTTTAAGTTACGGTGGGAGGATAGCGAATGGAAGCGAGTAGAAATATAAAGGGGTGATGAGGTGGACAAAGTGTTTTATAAGAAGCAGAGGCAATGTATCTTTCGCCTGTCTTCCAATCGGAGCCAAGACGAGGTACATGGCCGCACGAACATAAGCTCTCCGCCTTTCCTATCCTGAGCAAAGTTTCCCTATATAATTCATCTCTGTCAAATCATGTTTAATGTTATTCTCTCACCTCATTCTAGTCTAACTACTGGATTTAACTCTGGTTTTCCTAAAGAAGACAATGTCCATTCTTTATTCCTCATTAGTGGCACACGCCTTGTCCATCGCAATCTACTGTAAGAGCTATAATTTAATATTAATATTTATTTTATTTATTGAGGTAATTAACGTCGCAATTCGAATATGGATGCGAAGGGGCCGACACATTTTACTCACAAGGGAACTATCTACCATTGCATGCCGAAACCTTCCTTGAATTGTTTTTCAGTGAAGCATTATAATATACCAAGTTCGTGTTCAAAAATTATCTGCAGCTTTTAACTGCAAGGCACTACATTTCAGCGCCAAATCTCTCATTTAAACTACGGGGAAGTAATGCAACCCCTGACTTCGTGGAATGGATAATCCTGGCAACCTGCTCCCATGCCGCGTTGTGTGGAGAGCTTATTTCAGCGTGCCATGAACCTACGGTTTCGGGAGTGCCAGTGAGTAAGTTGGTTAAATAATTAAAAAAGTATTTGAATGTAGGATATAGAATGGGGGAACGCCTTAGTGTAGTGCTTAAGGCACTGCACTATAAGCTGAAAGGTCGAAGGTTCAAGTCCCGGTGGGGTCAGGATTTTTAAACTGACCCAAACCTTCTGGCGGCACTATGACCCTGGGGTCGATTCAGCCTCTAACGGAAATGAGTACCAGACGCTTGTTCTGGGGTAAAGGCGGCCGTCACGCAGGGCTGACAACCCGGCTGACACCAAGTGCCGATTGACCAGAAAAAGTGGGAACCTTAACCTCCCATTACCCCAAGGGCTTCCTGAGGCCTGTAGTGGGAATACTTTACTATACTTTTATATAGAATGGGGCCCACATAGCCTCATGGAACATCTGATATGAGGAATAGCAAAATACTGTTACGTAAATCGAAATAAATGTTTAGGAACTTTCTACGGTGACGCAGTGCGTTTTTTTTCCCCTAATAACTGCGCATATTAAACAATTCAATAAGTATTGGCTCTTCGGATGTATCATACGACTGATTTTAAAGTTCACATCTATAAGGTATGTTATTCAATTTAGAATCGATATTAATAGATCTACTGAATTATAAGATGTTGCACCATTAAATCAAACTTCCACAAAAAAAAATGCTGTCCTTTAAATGTTAATGAAACTGATGACATTTGCATAAGGTCAAAGTTCTTCCAAGTCACGTCAGTCTTAATGAACTTAAATTTGGTCTTTTTACTCTTCGTGTACTTGCAATATATCTCGTAATATCTTTACTTCAACTTAGATTTTTCTCAGATTTCATTTGAAGAAATATTTGTTTTTCCTTCCATTGACAATCTTATTTTATAGGACTTTCATTCCCCTATGTGAACAGCTTAATGTTCTAATGGTCAGCATTTCTTACAAAATTCATGAGGTTCCGGATTCGATATCCGGTCAGCCTATAGAAGTTTTTCCAAGTGGACTTGGTACTCTGAGATGACCAAAAATAACATTTTTAGATTTTGGTATTAAAAAATTCTCTAGAGTTTCTAGTTTAAGAATATATATATATATATATATATATACATTTATAGTATTATGTTCATTTTTAAGCATTGAGTTTTAAGAACAGGATGCATCCCTTTAAATCAGGCCTACCACGCTCCTCTTTGATTTCTCCTGAACTCCATCGTCTTTTTGCTTTCTATAAACGATAATAGTTTAAGGTAAGTTTTGGTTTACGGCAGTGAATCCAATGGCTACACTGTAGCAATCTATCGAATCGTTTATCTTCCGATCTAACATGGTAGACGTTTGAGGAGGAAAACATTTGTAACGTGAAAAATAAATCGTTTTATTGAAAAAGTAAGTTTTCTTTCCATTGGAAGTCGACAGTTTTTTTCATTCAAAATGCCTAGAAGCGCTAGTGCTTATAAAATAAGTACATTTCATGGAAATCAGTGCACAAAAAAAAAAAAAAAAAAAAAAAAAAAAAAAAAAAAAAAAAAAAAAAAGGAAAAGAGACCACTAACCTCGAAACACCACGTGGACCTGCACAAGAGTATAAAGTTGAGACTTCTTCAGAGAAGAAACTTTCTTATAAATAAGAGAGTGATGTAAATATTGTGAATAGTTTAGATAATAGTGGTATACCTAATAGTGATAGTGATGTAAATAGTGATAGTAATGTTATTGTTGAAATACAGAACAAACTGGAAAGAACACTTGGCAAGGATGACAGAATAGAATACCAAAAGCAGCATACAACTATTAACCACAAGGAAGAAGAAGTTTGGGTAGACCAAGGAAAATATGGAAAGAGCAGCAATTTGGAGCCGGAACAGGATAGTAAATAAGCCTAAATCGTGAAGAAGAAGAAGAAGAAGAATGTTATTGTTAGTTTAGATTTATTCTACAGCTTTGTGAATAGAAACACAATATGTAAATATTGCAAATCAGAAGAGTCTCTGCATATATCTGAAAATATTAGTGATAGAAGAGGGCTCTGTTCAGAATAAACTGTGATACAAGCAACACAAGAAGAACTTCAGAATGCAGCAGACACAAATAGTATGATGTGAATGTAAGGCTTGTGTATGGTCTTCGTTGCATTGGAAAAGGGAAGATACGTGGAGACTTGATGTGTGGTATGTTGAACCTCCCTCCTCCACCTTCAGAATTCAGTGATTATACTGAATTTCTTCCAAGAAGTCCGAAAGCTGTGACCAATGGCTGTATGAAAAGTGCTGCTATGGAGGCAAGATAAAAATGAAGGCTTCTTCTTCTTCTTCACGATTTAGGCTTATTTACTAGCCTGCTCCGGCTCTAAATTGCTGCTGTTTCCATCGTTTCTTTGGTCTTCCCAAACGACTTCTTCCTCGTGGTGAATAGCTGTATGCTGCTTTTGGTATTCTATTCTCAGTCATCCTTGCCAAGTGATCTTTCCAGTTTGTTCTGTATTTCACTATTGTTGTGTTTAATTCCTCTACTTTTAGTTGTTGTCTTATTTCTCTGTTGATTTTTTGTCTGTTCTTTGATATCCTGCTATTGGCCTGAGGAATTTCATTTCAGCAGCTTGTATTCTGGCAGATTGTTGTGTTGTTACTGTCCATGTTTCGGATCCATAAGTAATAATAGGCACTGCCATTGTCTTGTATAATTTAATTATAGAGACTTTCCTGGCTTTATTTTTCAAAGTTCTTTTTAGTGTACCTGTTATATAATTAAACTTATTTAGTTTGTTATTTATATCTGTTTCAGCTGTGTATGAAGGCAATGGAGATATTACTGTAGTTGTCGATGGAACAATGTAGCGAAGGGGACAATTATCACACCATGGTGTTGTTGCTGCAACTTCCATTACAACAAGTAATTCATGTGATAATGGATTTATATCAGCAAGTTGGTTTATACCAGAATGACCAGGAGAAAATGAGAACAGCAGTGTGCGCTATGTTTTTTATAAAGTTTCCACCGATCTGGATCCTCAACACTAACTCTGCCTCAAGGGACCTGATTCATGGTGCAGCTGCCAGAAGGCTGCAGCACTTGGGCAAGTGTACCATCACAAGAATTCCCTTCCCAGTTTAATGATGTGAACTCCGCCATGGCCGGTCCCAAGCCCGGATGAGAAAGGAGGAGGGGGAGGAGTAACAACCTCGTAAAAAAACCAGGGTTCAGTTGGCTCCGACTGATAGTACTCTGTAAGGGCTCCTAGCCAGGGTTACGGTGAAGACCTCAACGGCAGATTCGGCGCAGAAGGAGTCCTTCATCACGGCGGATCTGGCGGAAGTGGCAACCCTCTAGATGGGGTTAGTACATCCAGAAGCTGGACATAAAGCTTTGAGGTGGCAGCCCCACCAATGGTCTACTCTGCATAGCGTTGGAACCGCGATCAGAGGAAAACGTATTACTCGTATTCTTCACAATGGAAACTCGGACGGACTTAACCAAAGACGACCTCAGCGTAGAATTAAGGACAGATTACCAAATAAAATCTTCCATTATTTTCCAAGAGGAAGAAGAGATGTCGGACGTCCTCGGAAGAGATGGTCTTAGTTCTATTAGTGAAGAGGGAACAGGCAACTCTTGCCTAAACCAGGAAGTGAAGAAGAAGAAGAAGAAGTGTAGTGATGGATGCCATAAAGCTCATATTCAGGGAGCTGAGTAGCCCAGAGCATCTCAAAAAATGTTTACATGGGCACACGCAGAACTAAACGAGAGTTTTAATAGCTGCATATGGGAGCGAGTGCCTAAAACTGTGTTTGTTGGACATGACATCATACGTGTGGGTGTGTATACGATGCTGTGTTGACTTTCAACAATGAGGCTGCATGTAGACTGCTGGTCTTCAAAGAAATAGGACTCAAACCAGGGTCAAATACAGAGAATGCATTACGTCACATCGATAATAATCGGCTTTATCATGCATGTAGAGCGACTCAAGCATCAACTAACGAAGCCAGGACAAAGAGGAGACAAGAAAGAATGCAGAAAGAGTCCACAAATGAGGAGCCACAAGATTATGACCTTGGAATGCATTGATATAAATGAGTATGTAGTTGTCTTTCTTTGAAATCCATTTTCTGAACTTTACATTTTTGCATGTTTATGTACCTCTTGCTCAGAAACTATTAGAGATTGAAAGCTGAAATTTTGCACACACCTATTTCATGTGATAACGAATTCAAACTACCACTATCAGGAAGTTCAATTCAAAACTACAGATTTTAGAGAAAAAAATATATGAAAAATTACAAGATTTTCACAACAATAACGTTCATAATTAAAAAATAATAATTTCAGGTCAACTATTACATATATCCTAATGATTCTGGTCATCGTACTAGATAATTATACTATGAATGTGCATACAAAATCCTGATTCTTTACTGCAAGTAGTTTCTTAAGAAAAGGTATATAAAATCACCTATGCTTTAAACAAATTTTGAATTAACATTTTCTGTATAAAATATTTTTTTTAAATCAAGTATCAGGGCTAGAATCATAAACTAAAACCTACAATAATTCGAGAGGTGTTCTGTTCATGGTGTAAAAGTTGGAAGTAATTCTGATTAAAACTTACTGAGATAGAGCACATTTACTTTATAGTTGTATAATATCCATACGCTCAGACTACCCTGCATAATGTTTTAGTTATTTTATTGTATAATTTTAATTGTCTTCTGTATTACTTTCAACTTCGTACAAAATTCTAACAAATATATTAGTAAGCAGACTTACTCCCTATACTGATGACATTCTAGGAGATCATCAATGTGCATTTAGAAGAAACAGGTCTACAACAGATCAGAATTTTAGTATAAGACACATTTTACAAAAGAAATGGGAATATAGTGGTACTGTACATCAACTATATGTATACTTCAAAAAAGCATATGATTCAATTAAGAGGGAGAAGTTATATAGTATCCTGCTGGAGTTTGGAATTCCTAAAAAGTTAGACTTATACGAATGTGTCTAAATGGCACAAAGAGCAGGGTGCGTGCAGGCAAAGAGTTTTCGGACACTTTTGCAATCCAGAATGGGTTGAAGCAAGGAGATGCACTATATCCTCTACTATTTAATTTTGTACTAGAGCATGCCATTAAATCTTTAGAGAATGAGGAAGGCTTACAACTGAATGGTATTAATAAACTGTTAGTTTATGCTGATGATGTAGTATTGTTGGCCGATAGTGGGGAGATACTAAAGGACAATACGCACACACTATTGAGTAACACTAAGAACTTAGGACTGAAAGTAAATATCAATAAAACTAAATATATGGTCACACGTAGAAATACATTATATAATGGAAATGGACAGCTAATGACAAATGAGGGAAATTTTGAGGAAGTGGCTGAATTCAAATTCCTAGGAACAATGATCACAAATAGGAATGAGATGCACAAAGAAATTAAACATAGGCTCAATTCTGGAAATGCGTGTTATTATGCATTGCAGAGACTCTTGATGTCCCAACTCCTTTCAAAAAACGTTAAACTGAAAATGTATAAAACTATTATTCTACCAGTTGTACTATATGGGTGCGAAACATGGACTCTTACTTTAAGGGAGGAAAGGAGATTACAAGTATTTGAGAATAAAGTACTTAGGAAATTAATATTAAAACCTACTTCCGAAGAAATAAATCGAGAATGGCATAATATAAAAGAAAGCATTGATAAAGCAGCATATGAGGCATTAGGAACAAAATATAAAATGTATAACAAGAAGGGTTTAAGAATATGGAATGAAGAATTAGAGAGGATAATAAAAGATAAAAAAGAGGCTTATCACAAATATTTACAGAATAGAACACCAGAATTAAGAGCTGATTACAAACATAAAAGTGCAATAGCCAAAAGAGAAATTAAAAAAGCACACAAAGTCAGTTGGGATAGATATATAAGCAGACTAGAATATGATATACATGGGCAGCAAAAAATAGCCTATAAAGTAATGAAACATCTAAATAAACAAGAAAAAGATACAATACAGATCAATGCAATTGAGGAGAAACAATGGGAAGAACATTATAAAAATCTGTGGTATAATGAAAATAAAATAACTAAAGATAACATATATGAGTGTGAGATAGGAATAGATATGATAACAATGGAAGAATTAGAAGAAGTACTGAAAAAAACAAAGAACAGAAAGGCAGCTGGAATAGATGGAATGAATATGGAATTAATAAAATATGGAGGAATTTTTTTTAAACTGAGATTATTACATTTTTTAAATTTATGTTGGAAACAAGCAACAATACCAGAAACCTGGACAACAGCAATAGCACAATCAATTTTTAAGAAAGGAGAACGTAACGACTGCAACAACTATAGAGGAATAAGCATTTTAACTGCAGGCTATAAAATATACTCAAGAATCTTAACATTTAGGTTCAAACAAATAGCAGAGGTAATGTTAACAGAAGAACAAAGTGGATTCAGACCAGGGCGTTCATGTATGGATAATATATTTACGATAAAATAATTTATAAACAAAAGAAGAGAATATAACAAGGAAACACACATGGCTTTTATTGATTTTGTCAAGGCATTTGATAAAGTAGACAGAGGAAAACTTTGGACAATTTTAAAAGAAAAAGGAATTCCGAAACACTTAATAGCAGCTATAAAGAGTTTGTACTGGAACACAAATTTTGTTATAAAAACTAGAAATGAAGTAAGTAAAAATAAAATTCATACTAATCAAGGAGTTAAGCAAGGATGCAGTATCTCTCCACTTTTGTTTAACCTATATGTCAATGATATAATAAAAAAAATGGAACGAAGAAACAAATAAAGGAATAAAATTATATAAAACATACTACTTGAAAACATTATTGTATGCTGATGACCAGGTAATAATAGCAAATACGGAAGACGAGCTTCAAAGGAATATTTTTAAATTACATAATAGCCTATATGTGAACAATATAATCTCAAAATATCCATAGAAAAAACTAAGGTAATGGCATTCCAAGGGAAAAATCAAATCAGATCGAAAATAGTAATAGGAAACAAAATTATAGAACAGGTGAACCATCTCAATTATCTAGGATGTGACATTTAATTTAATTATGATAATGATATAACTAATAAAATAGCAAAATTCCAGAAAATATGTGGTACGATAAAACGATCACTAAATAACAAAACAACAAGAGAGACCCAATTGAAATTTTATAAAACGTTGGCAGTACCGGTACTGCTCTATGGATCAGAAGCCTGGATACATAAAAAACAAGATCTAAGTAGGATAACGGCGGCAGAAATGAAATTTTTGAGATCTGTTAAAGGGTGCACTAAGGAAGACAGAATCAAGAACACAGAAATAACACAGGAACTTGAAATATTTGCAATAACTGATAAAATGGATACATATAGACAAAAATGGAAGCAACACATAGACAGAATGAATGAAGATAGATATCCAAAACAAATAACAAAATACAAACCTAAAGGCACCCGAGATGTGGGCAGACCTAGAAAGAGATGGGCTGAAGTCGGAACGGGTCAACAGACCTAATCCATGAATGAAGATGATGATGATGATGAAGTACTTAGGAAAATTTTTGGACCAAAGAGAGATGGACAGGTGAATGGAGAAGACTACATAACAATGAACTACATGGTCTTTATAGGGAGCCAGATATAATAAGAACAGTTAAGTCTCGTAGACTGCGTTGGGCAGGACATGTTGCACGTATGGGGAATGAAAGGCTTCCATGGAAGCTTCTTGTAGGAAAGCCAGAGGGAAAACGCCCAGTTGGTAGACCAAGAATGAGGTGGGAGAATAACATTAACTATGATTTGAGGGAATTAGATTATACAGGGAATGATTGGAAAGCAATAGCTCAGGATAGGGATGTATGGAGAGCTTATGTCCGCGCGGCCATAGACCTACGGGTTCGATAGTGCCAGTGAGTAAGTAAGTAAGTATTATACAATTTTTTCAGTACCTATCTATACCTGCTCCCGTCTTGACGTTGTGTCCCTTTTACACCCGTCCCTCAACCATGCAAGTGTTGTTTACTTTGATTCTACAGTCAGGTCGTTCTGCACTTGAAGGTTTCGGTGTAGGATCCACTAGCCACGACTAGTACGTTAATAAATGCGAAGGAAGTATAATAATAATGCTTAAATTCAGCTCTATGTCATGACCATCTAAGAATACCCCAAAGATTAATGTAAGATGGAAATTAAATTCAACTTAGCGTAGGCGTATAAAGTTTCAAGACTGTTAGTTAAATTATGCGTAAGATGCCCGCTGATGAAAAAGGAAATACTAATATCAACTTTTTTCTCACCTGATCCGGGAATTTCATGAAGAAAACAGAATCATACCTGAAAAAAAAGAGAGAAAATCTAATATAATTAAATATGACGGATATACCACATATTTAATACAATCAAATTAAATGTACAATTATAACATTAAAAAAACTCTCCCACTCCAAGCGTCACAGACCTAGAAGGCCCTTGGCCTACCATCCGGCTGCTGGCATCACATCCACATGTGTTAATCACAGAGGTAGACGATCATCTAGACAGTGTAGTGGTGACATGTCGACAGCATGTAGGGTCCCCCCCAACCGTTATAGCTGGTCTTCTCAACCTGGAGTCGCTACTTATTGTAGCTACCCAAATGCCTCAGGATTCTGGGTGGGCACCGGTCCCATACTGGCCGAAATTTCCTTACCTGTAAGACAAATGTCAAGAAAACCTTAAGGCCCAAACGGTCCCCGAAATCATATGACCATAATCATCATCATCCTTATCATTATCATCATCAACATCATCATCATCCTTCACCGGTGTGGAAAGCAACGGGAAGCTACCACACCTACAGTTCCCTAGTAAAGCTGCAAGCATAGCATGAAAATGCCTATGATTGGAATGAAGGACCTGCCTTCGGGTAGAATTACTATGGATGGACATATATATAGATATACATAAAAACATGTCGTAAAATGGCTTAAAGGGGCGGGATGTGATAATGGAGAGTGTTGGTAGGATGAAATTCGGGAAACGGGAGAATAATAAAAAAAAAGCCGATAAAATAGTGGTACGTCCCACCACCTATACTTCTCTGGAACAGCAAGGATTCGAACCTGGGACAGTCGCGACCGCTTGCCACGCGTCTACCTTGACGGCCGAAATTAAATTTCAATATCGAGGTTAAATAATAAGGATATTTATATAACTTAAATAGTCCCGCGCCGTAGCCGAGCGGCTAAGGTAGGAAGCCTTGGCGCAGAGCTACGGGACTTGCGCTGGTTCGAGTCTCCATGGGGGAAGAAATTTTCTCATGGTATTTCGGCCAGTATGGGACCGGTGCCCACCCAGCATCGTGAGGCAATTGGGTAGCTACAATAAGTAGCGGCTCCAGGTTGAGGAACCAGCTATAACGGCTGGGGGACTCGACATGCTAACCACATGTCACCTCTGCACTGGCTGTTGATCATCTATCTCTGTGATTGACACATGTGGATGTGAAGGGCCAGCAGCCGGCTGGTAAAAGGGCAACCGCTGAAAAGTGGAAAGACCCTCAATCGGATATAACTTAAATTAAATTTATTAAATAATGTTCAATACTATTTTAAAGCGCCCAGTAGGTAGACCAAGAATGAGATAGGAGAACAACAGTAACCATGATTTGAGGGAAGTAGATTATACAGTGGATGATTGGAAAGCATTAGCTCACGAGGCAACTGTCAACCATTCAATGCCAAAGCCTATCTTGTAATTTCTCCCAGAGAAGCGTGATGCACCAAGGCCAAAAACATTGCCGTTTTTAACTGTAAGGTACAGAAATTGAAGCTAGAATCCTGCAATGTCAACCCACTTACGGAGAAGATGGACTCCATGTATGAGTAAGAGTTAAGTGGAATGAGACGTTTTTAACTGTAAGGTACACAAATTGAAGCCAGAAGTCTCCCTGTATGAGTAAGAGCTGAGTTGAAGTCAGGCGGGACGCCGTACGGATGGCACTGTAATGAGGATTATCCAATGTAGCAAGAAGTAATAGACTCGTGAGTATTAAAACGTACCATTAATAGTAATAACTGGAAGGCGCACAAAACGTGCACACGAGTCTATTACCAACATAGAAACCTAAACGAATGGTACCTACCCTTCTAAGCTATAATGAATAACATATACGCTCGGAGAGGGGTTGGCAACTTATGGGAGGAGTCATCGCCCTTATAAGGCGAGGACACGTGTGAAAACTCTCTCACTCTCACGCTCCTACGTTCTACAGTTCTACAAGTTCTTCAGTTACCGTTCGCGAAAGTGATATTAAAACACGTGGGCGGAATTAACTCATCAACTCCACTCCGTTAGTGAAGCATAATACATTGTAAATATAATTGTACACACAAATTTGTACAATAAAGTGAAATAAAATGTGTATAATTTAAAACATCCCTGAGTGATCATATTCTACCCTGAGCGAACCGGCACACATGGCGCCCACGTGGTAGGTTCGAATTAATCTAATAGTGTGGTCTCATTAATAGGCACAAACGCCCAACGAATAGTTTCGACCTGCAGTGCTAAAATATTCGTATTAATCGGTCACATGGAACATGTTCCCTACCGAGTGAATTAGTGTGAAAATATAAACCGAGTGAGCAGCACATGGCAACTACAGTGATGAATCATCTTACTACACGGCCGATGAATGGTGCAAGGGATTGCAGAAACAACGATTGGAGCTCGCAAGACACCAGTAAATCAACACTATTAAAAAAAAAGTGAGTAAATAAGTAAACTAAATTTTTGAAGTGCAAAAAAAAATTAAAATGGCTGCTGTAGATCTAGGAGCACGTGGTGAGGATCCATTAGCCTCAGCAGAAAGTACACATGTCGATATAGCATTGGGGAATCAGGAGCCAAAAATTTCCTTATTCGATCTGTATCAGTTGATGAAAGACATAACGACAGATATAAAGTCGTTAAACTCAAACATGCAAACCACTATGAATATATTAGACACAGCAGAAACGAATAATGCAGAAATCCGTAGGGAGCTAATCAATTTAAGAACAGAAATCAAAGAAAATACTAGGACCCTACACACAGATATTTCTATTGTGGAAATAAATTCAGCAGATGAAATAGGGTTAGGCAGTGAAGAGCACGAAACTAACGAATTAGGTGTTATAGAAAATTGTATTGAAATCTCTGAAACAAGTGAGAGAATAAATGGAGGCCAGCTTATAGAAACTGGTCAAACTAATGAAAATTGTAGTCAGATAAGCGAGAAGATAGAAACCGTGGCTAACTCCACAGCAGCTAGTATCGGGCAAAATGAAAATACAGTAGAAAATATATGTTCTAATGTTAACATAGTAGAGAGAGAACTTGGAGTTAAAGAAAGGGACTTGAAAAATATTCATGAATTTGTCACGAAACAAGACACATCAGAAAATGGGTATCTACCTGGAACATACCAGAAAAGTGAGACAATTGAAATATGCCGGAGGGGAATACCAGGCGATAGCAACATAATCGCAACGCAGGTAGCAAATAGGAATAATTCTAAGAAAAGATATTTCATAGATAAGTACTTGAATTACTTGAAAGAACCTAAAACTGATGTTCCTTGGTTCGAAACCACGTGCAGTGATGTGCGATCGACGAAATTGGTTGCAAGAATCCTCTTTGTAAACAATTTGGTCATTTCAAATTCAGGAATCGAGTCCAGTACAAGTAGGTTCCAAACTAACGTAATATTTACATACCGTCCAGGGTGTAATATAACCCAAAACGCGATTGACAAACACAAGAAAATGGCGGGAAATTATTGCAGTAAGATAAACGATGAGAGCGTTAATAATATTAATAACTTTGATAAACGATTAGCCATCATTATGGGCGAAATCGAATATGAAAGAATGAAATACTGACTCGATGATCGAATTTAATGTGTATATGAACCAGTCTTAACCGGGATCGAACCCAGCTCTATATGAAAATTAGAAATATAATTATCGTATTAGTTAAAATAGTTAAGCATATGTATAAAAAATGGTACTGAACACCAAAAATACTTATGAATAGGCTGATTTACTTGTATTATGATAAAGAATTAATTAATTATATTCTTTAATGATTGGGATAATTAAAAATGAAGAAATTAATACTGCATTGTACATCTTTGAATGAGAGAGGGGCAGGACCCATCTCTTATATATATATATTGATACTCAATCAAATATCAACTTAAAAATAAATACGAGTAACATGCTATCACAGTAGAGAGAGGGGCATTATGTAGCAAGAAGTAATAGACTCGTGAGTATTAAAACGTACCATTAATAGTAATAACTGGAAGGCGCACAAAACGTGCACACGAGTCTATTACCAACATAGAAACCTAAACGAATGGTACCTACCCTTCTAAGCTATAATGAATAACATATACGCTCGGAGAGGGGTTGGCAACTTATGGGAGGAGTCATCGCCCTTATAAGGCGAGGACACGTGTGAAAACTCTCTCACTCTCACGCTCCTACGTTCTACAGTTCTACAAGTTCTTCAGTTACCGTTCGCGAAAGTGATATTAAAACACGTGGGCGGAATTAACTCATCAACTCCACTCCGTTAGTGAAGCATAATACATTGTAAATATAATTGTACACACAAATTTGTACAATAAAGTGAAATAAAATGTGTATAATTTAAAACATCCCTGAGTGATCATATTCTACCCTGAGCGAACCGGCACACCAATCTGCTAATTCAGATTTTGTATTACTTCCCTGTAGTTTAAATGAGAGATTTGGCCCTGGATTTTAGTACCTTTGCAGTTAAAAAGACAGATTTTTTAATATGGTCTTTGACATCACAGACTTCTCTGGAATAAATTTCAAGATAGGTTTCGGAATGTATTGGTTGACAATTCCCTTGTCAGAATAGGGATGTATGGAGAGCTCGTATGTCTGCGCGGCCATGAACCTACGGATTCGATAGTCCCAGTGAGTTAGTTATTTTAATTTCTTAACTTTCCACGCTAAAATACGATTCAATTATCTATGTGGCACAATTAAACGCACTTTATTGAATAAGACTAGAAAAGAAACTATTTTGAAGTTTTACAAAGTATTGGCAGTTCCATCTCTTATATATGGGTGTGAAACCTGGACATTAACAAAGGTAGATAGTAAACAAATAGAGGCTGCTGAAATGAAGATGTTGAGAGCAATAGCAGGATACCAAAGGACCGATAAAAAGAAAAACGAAGATATAAGAACAGAACTTAATATATTTAATCTCTGTGAAAGAATAACAATATTACCAAAATGCTTATCTTCAGCACGTATTACGAATGAATGAACAGCGCATACCAAGAAGAATGTATAATTATAAACCAAAAGGGAGAAGAATGTTGGGAAGACCATTGAAGAGATGGAAGGACCAATTCTACCTATAATGAGATCGGAACAGGCCATTGGGCCTAATCCTTGTTGTTGATGATGATGATGAACTTTCCAACATTATATTTTGTACAATTTTAATCAAATCCTGTTTTCTCATCTCTATTTTATCGACAACTCTTGCAGAAAATGTAAAAAAGTCACTGAGACTGAATTCGAGTCAGAAAAGGGGAAATCAATAAGATATGTTTGAGAGGAACACCCGAACCGTGTTAACAAACACGGAACTACTTTGCATGCAAACGATACACGGTCCAACGCAGGAATCATGAATAAGGATTCAGCCATCAAGTGTGGACAAGCACTTGGCAATTCGCTTCAAAGCCAAACTCTTCACTAACTCCTGAAATAAACATGTGTCATAAAATCCAGTCACTTATTTTGTACCAAGCTCTCAACAGTAGCTTTTAAATAAGCTTAAATATTCACGTGTCTCTCGGATTACCAACAAGAAAGTTAAACACAGACCTAAATTTGTACTTTTAGTCTTTAAAACAATACTTTAAACTAAAAGCATTAACGAGATCTTCATGAAGCCCTACATCAGAGTTTAATCAAATAATTGACTAACTCGCACACTCTATTACTTAGGCCCTATAAAACCAATAGGTTCAATGTTGTATTCTTTATTTGCTTATTAACAGGGAGCGGGATTTGAGTAAGTAAACAGACGCATCATATTATTATCGCCTCACTATGATGCTTAACAGGCGGCTTGCTTTGTTTCCCCGCAGCTGTTATATGTTATTAGAATACAAAGATTCCGAATACCGTGAGTATCACGATGTTGCCACATTGCTATTCTTCCCTCAGTTTCCATTAAAACTCGGCACGTGGAGCAGTCGATCCAGTTATAAAACTTTATACCGTAATAAATTATTATAATTATCAGTGATTTATTGTGATATGTAGTCGAATGATAATACAATATCTACATATTATATTTGTTTAATATATAAGTGATTTTAAAATGTGGCGGCCATGGGAAAATGTTTCAGACCCGAACGGTTAATAATAATAATAATAATAATAATAATAATAATAATAATAATAATAATAATAATAATAATAATAATAATATGTAAATTTCAGCATGATGTTGTATGCATATTAAATTTATGTAGATCTACAAGCTATATAATCCACAGTACTTCTGCCCGAGGGCAGGTCTTCACTGCAATCATAGCATTTTGATGCTATGCTTTGCAGCTTACCTAGGGAATTATAGGTGTGGTAGCTTCCCAGAAAGTTATATAATATTGGAATGAAATTATTTAATAAATAAGTACATATGTAATTTTAATTCTAAAAGTTAAACAATATAAAATAATAACATAAACATTAAATAATAACTTAAACAATCAATGTCTTCTGTCCTTGTATAATAAACGCCCATAGCGCTATGAGAAACGTGACAACACCGCATGTCAAGCATTGCCTCTCGGCAACCGCTTTTATACGAGTATAAACGGTTAACCATCGGAGTGAGGCGATACCTACCACATGGAGTATGTACTGCGCAGGACTCGTTCTTCTACAACAGAGTGTTTCTTAGCGACTGCTTCATTTATTCGTTGCATACAGAGTAGTGAATAACTATACATTTTGGAAGTATATTATTTACATTGCAATAACTATAATCATGGTGTAGCCTATGAGAAAATATTTCTGTACATTAAACCCTTATTCAAAATGAAGCAGTTTTATTGCACACTACAATTAACTAAACATACGATTGTTTGCTTCCTTCTATAATTCCTTATCCTGGTGTAATTGTTTTTTAAGTAAGGTGTAATGCCTTCCACCGTACATCATTTTCTTTATACTGAACATTGCAAGGTCACAGGTACGTCCTCCCTCCTTATGTCCGTGCATTCTTAACTTCGCTGTATACTTACTAGAACCTCGCTCCCTGTTTATTAAGATTGAAAAGACTGACTGCATGATACCTTGGCAAAGAACTACGGGACTTACAATGATTCAAGTCCCCATGGGTGAAGACATTTTCTCGTGGAGTTTCGGCCAGTATGGGACCGGTGCCCACCCAGCAATGTGAGGAATTTGAGTAGCTTCAATAAGTAGCGGCGCCAGGTTAAAACAAGCTATAGTGGCTGGGGATCCTATATGCTGACCACATGTCATCTCCACACTGGCTGAATGATCGTCTACTTACATGATTAACACATGTGGATCTGAGGCCTGCAGCCGACTGGTAGGCCAAGGGCCTTCAAAGCCTGCCGCGCTATAGTATTAGTTTGTTTCTGTTAAACTGCTATGGAGAAAAAGTAGAGGGTAGGTTCTTCTACCTGTCATGTATTGCATGAAAAGAAATATTTTCTAAAACTTTACAACCTGTGACGCGACATTTTAAATTCCTTCATAAACTCCTGTCAAATTATATTATTACGGTATAATTTTTCAAATTATTTTCCACTATATACAATGGTTTTTACATGTTTTCTAACGATTATTTCAATATTCTTTTTTTCACGATATTGAATTACATGAAGACGTGACCGCCATATTGATTTTTACGAATGTTGTGTGTTCCAGTGCAGCCAACATAGAGTTTGTACTAATCAACTTACTCTAAATAAAATCAGCGTGCATTCTTTCATAGGTTAGATTACTAAAATTGTGTTAGATTAGATTTTAGGTTGGTCTTTCACAGGGTAGAGCACTTAAATTGCGTTAGGTTAGCTTTTACGTTCGTTGTCAATGCGAGAGAAAATATCGTGTATATGTTGAGTGCATCCCATGATTCCATATGTAAACCATTTCGTGTATGTTGGCATGCGAATGGTGTATGATTGGAACTTAGAAACATTTTTCGCGTCACATGTTGTAAAGCACAAGTCTATTCAGAAAGAAGGAACAGACTTCAAACATTTATTTCTTCCAAACTACAAAAAATAAAACACAATTCCAACGTTCATGGAAAGAGAAAAGTTCAAATTTCACTATTTTATGTATTCAAAATGAGTACCATGTGTTACACGACAAATCTTAAAACGGTGGCTCATTTATTTTCCACACATGAATCAGCTGGTCTCTAGTTATCGAGTTCACAGCTTCAACAATTCGATGTCTCAGATTTTTAAGAGTGTCGGGCATAGGAGAGATAAAAACATGGTCTTTTACGTAACTCCACAAATGAAAATCACACGGGGTTAGGTCGGGTGACCTGGGAGGCCACCGGTAATGAAGTTGATCTTGTGCTCCTCCTCTTCAAATCCAAAGTCCTGTTGTATCGCCATTTTAATACAAACAATAAACACGACAAGCTACAACGCCAATGCGGCCTTGGTAAGGACGTCAAACTTTTCTCTTTCCTGGAACATTGGAATTTGTTTCTATTTTTTGTAGTTTGGTAGATATGAATGTTTGAAGTGCGTTCCTTCTTTCTGAATGACCCTGTATTTCCGAATTGTTAATATTCAGCACAATCTAATTATAAACCAAGGCTGCCCCAGGAACTTCACGGTAACATTTGACCTATTTCCTCAACAAGTGAAATTGTTAGATATTAATTTATATATTTTAAATACAATTACGTTTCTTTTAATTAATAAATAATAGGGTATCTAATCCTAGCGTACTAATTAGATTTCATAGTCTCATTAAAAACTGTAGAGGACCCCTGTTTTGAATTTTTTTGTTTTTCTTCTTTTAATTAAGGGATTTGAATTTTCTTTAATTATAGTGATTATCATTAGTGTTGTAACTATGAAATAGCATTGTTATTTTATTCAAATATGGAAATATCTTCATAATTTATAAACTTTTTTACATTACAAGAAAGGTCCAGTTTAACTTCCATATTCGGATAAAGTGGACCCCATAGTTTACCTTAGCTTTTAGTCTATTTTTAAGTTTGATTACTCTATTAATTTGTACAGACAGGCACAGATTAATCTGAAAATATTTATGGCTGATCATAATTAAAAAGCGTTGATTTTTATTTAATGTTTTGAAAAGTTTTTGTTGATTATAACATTCACACGTCATTCAACTGCAGAAAGCGACGGTCTTTGGGTTTAGTAAAATTAAGGATATTAAATACAATTAATTAAGTGAATTGTTTTTAAAGACAGCATCCTCGTTGATAAAATATACGTATTCGTGTAAAGTGGACCCAGAACCTCGTGGAGGGCCCACATTAACCGAATTCCTTTGTTATGTTTAATTATTTTATACAGTCACCATGTCACATAATATCAAAACAAATCCGTCAGTATATTAAAACAGCATATACATAATATATTTAGGAGTTTTTTCATCATTTGTAATATTCAATAGCAGAAATTAAGAATTGATTCTTAGCTTGAAAAACTTTAAAAGTGCTAATTTTCATAAATATCACAAATAAGCCCTTCTTCGCACAAATAATAAAGGAAAGTGGCCTTGAACCCGTCAAAGTTGATGAGGAGAAGAAGTTAAAATATTTTCAGTTCGCGGGCAGCACCAATTAAAGAAAATCTTAACAGGGTCCACTCAAGCAGAAGGGTTCACATTACCCGAACTTCCTTATGAAGCTAAATTAAAATTAAAATTTTGACTACGCCAATTTTGGAAAATATTAAACAGTACCAACTAAATTGGAAACATCATCTTTGAAAGATTGAGTTCAAATCGGATCCCCAAAGCTGTTTATAATTATATACCAAGAGAACGAAGATCTCTGGGCCGTCCTATGAAACGCTGGAGGGAACATTTTCTATAGGATAGTTACAGGCCTTGGCCAAATACTTGGAAGGAAGAAGAAGAAGAAAAAGAAAAAGAAGAAGAAGAGCATTAGCATTTCACCTAAAAATTCACCTAAAAATTCCCATTAAGACTAACATTTATTTAGTATTTGGATGAATCAATAATACACAACATATATTTGCCCATTTGGTTCCCCAAGGAATTCCCCCCGTTTTAATACCATTCATAGTTTGTATTGAAACAATTATAAACATAATTCGACCCGGAACTTTGGCAGTTCGATTAGCAGCTAATATAATTGCAGGACATTTACTATTGACTCTTTTAGGTAATACAGGCCCTTCTCTTACAGCCTCTCTTCTTTATCTCCTTCTAGTCACCCAAGTTGCCCTCCTAATAAAACCTTCCATGTTACATTACATTACTTCAATACGAATGAGAACTGTGAACAGGTATGGCATTAATGGATTTATTACATGCAAAGAAGGTTGATCAGAATCGATGTAACCCATCTGTAAATAAGTTGGCATGACGTCATGGGGAAACTGTTGAAAGATATGATATACTTTGTTTTTGTAGCAGTAATTGAGAGATGGCGTGTTGTTATATTTCCCCTAATTGGTTTGATTAATTCTCCAGCCTGACGATGGCACAAGAATCTTGTTATTAATCACAACTCAGCCAGCAGGGGTCCGAACGCGGAATCACAAAGCCAACAAATGGATAATATTGGGTTACCCTCAAGGCTAGGGAAACACCAAATGGCCAATGTCAAGATATACAGCTTCATAAGAGTTCACATCCATGTCCTCGAGCTATTCCGAACAAAATGTCGTAATCAACCATTAAATATTGCCTTTTATTTATTCTCTCTTTATGTTCGTGTTATTAGGGAGTTTTTGCACCCTATTGAGAACTATGCCTTAAACGTTATTCTGACGTCATTATCTTGACATCCAATCAGAGGCCAATACGTTAATTTTAATTTTAATATATTCAATGTTTTTGTTAGTACTAGCTAGTATTAGATCACACCGCCGTTGTATTTTGTTCAGTCTGTATTTTAATATCTTAAAATTATAATAAATATGTAATTTTTTGTATAATTTTACTATTCGCTGGTTGAGTGCAAAATGAGGTCTTATGACCTTAACTCTGTCAGCTAAAATAATGCATTATTATGATTATGATTATTATTATTATTTATTTATTTATATACAGAATTTTAATATATACACATCTTTCTGCGCCTAAAGTTTTATTTTTCTTCTCCACTCGTCTCTCTCCATCCAATCCATGTCCTCCAGTCCTCTAATTCCAGTTCTTATTTCCTGCATCCACGAGTTTCGAGGTCTTCCTCTCCTCCTTTTTCCAGGTGGACACCATTCCAATGTTTCCCTGGGTAATCTTTCTTCTTGCATTCGTCGTACGTACCCATACCAATTTAATTGCTTATACCGTATATAATCTACTATTGACTAACCAATATTCATTTTTTCTCTTAAGACAGTATTTCTTATATTATTAGTATTATTATTATTATTATTATTATTATTATTATTATTATTATTATTAATAATTATATTTTATTATTATTTAATCGCCTTTCACTCTAAATCCATGGTCCCGACTTATTCCGAACAAATGACGTAAACACCATTAAATATTGCCTTTTATTTATTATCTCTTTATGTTTGTATTATGCACCGCTGTGATCTCGAGATAGCGTGCTGCCTAGTCACGCAGCGGGCCCGGATTCGATCCCCGGTGGGGGCAGTTTTCTAGGTGAGGTTTTTATCGGGGTTTTTCCTCACCTGTAAGAAAAATGTCAGGAAAACTTTAAGGTCCAAACGGTTCCCGATATCATATGGCCATCATCATCCTTATTATCATCATCATCCTTCACCGGTGTGGAAAGCAACGGGAAGCTACCACACCTACAATTCCCTATTAATGCTGCAGGCATAGCATGAAAATGCTATGATTGCAGTGAAGGACCTGTCCTCGGGCAGAATTATTATAGATGGATGGATGTTTGTAATACACACAACAACAAATTTGAACTTTTTGTCGCTCGCAGAAATGAAAATAGGTGATTTTAGTTAATTGGCATGCGCTGATTTCGAATTTGAAGTCCGTTTTTCTCTATCACCTAACAGTTTTTTTGCGAGAACGTGTTGAACGTCTTTCGTTATATTTCGCATATTATTGCTTATCTGCACTTAGTTAAATTTTTTTGCAATAATATTGATTGAAGCAATTGATCTATGTAAAACCAAATCATATAAGATCCAAAAAGTTAATTTGTTTTTCTAAGAAGGATAAATAAGTAGTTACGTTACAACACGTGCTTAAATTGTAGCAAAAATTTCACCTTTCAAAACTACTTCCTGGATAACTTACGCAGATAAGATGGCTCCGAAATGTCTGTGAAAAGTTGCCAGCAGTAATCAGCAAGCATGTTGGTCACTGATTTTTCCTTTATAACGCCTTTTCATTTCTAAAATGTCTTCATGAACCTTTTGCCATGTTCATCACTGACGTCACCCAAGTTCGGTAAAGAACCACTATGTTTAACAGGTCGCATGACAGACTGTAAATTTGGATACTGAAGAGAATGCTTATTTTTAAAGTGAAACCAGATATATTGACCATACAGAAATAAGTCAGTGATGTGGTCCGTATGTTCCTTAGCACAACGTTGGAAATGGCAAATGGCGATTGGTCATGAATTGTCGTAACTTTTTAAGTATAAAACCACCCTATTAAAATCCTTTGGCAGTTTGTAAACAGCAACAAATGGGGGCGCCGGGCAATATTTATCGCAGGATCTCCAAATTTACTATAGTTCCCGAAATATACATTGTACGCCTTTATGACTATTCCCTCCTGCGCTGAGATTTTGTTAGGGCATATACTCTCGACAAGGCAGCATACGTTTAAAGCGCGAATACATTAAGAGAATTCACAAAGCGGCGAGAGCATTGGGCAAAATTATAAAAACACTAAAAAACTTACGTATTGAAATATATTATAGCAGATTGTTTTAATTCAATTTCTTTATGAATGATACTGAACAAATGTACTGCTATATAGGATTCGGAGCACTTCACATATCACAATGATGTAATGTAAGAGCGAACTGCACAGAACGAGGTATTACGAAGCGCTATTACTTCAGCGTTATTTGACAATGGCTGAATCCAGGGAAATTTTGTATACCTGTGTATTCCTGATCGGTTAAATCCTGTCTAAGAGTAATAAAACCGCGCAAAAGAACAAGAATGATGAGACGTTTCAGTTTGAGACGACAATATAGCGCCTGCGACTCTCACAGGAAACGATCACTTGCTTCTGGTCTAAAATGTTGCGGTCGAACATATCTGACTCCAGTTAGGTGATTGGAAAACCTAATTCATTTTCCGCTTCTTCTGCGGGTCCGAAAACATAGGTGTAGTGAATAGCTTTCGAGCCTGCGAGTTAATCTTGTGTTGTTGTGTGTATTTTAGGAGAATTTTTTTGCATCCTTATTGAGAAGTATGCCTTATAACTTTATTCTGACCTGCCTTTAGCATGATCCAATCAGAGAGCGTCAATATGCTTATATCGGCTTAATAACGGACGCGCTTATCCGAGCGAGGGTAAGCTTGGTTTATTTGTACTCAGAATAAGCGTGGTGAACCACATATGGTATTTAAAACATTAAGTTATGGTTACCAGCATACGGTTTACAATTGGACGAGTTTATACATCAAGCAGCTATTGCGCCGTTATGTAAGTTTAGGGAAAAATACGATTATAGTTTTTTTTTACATTTAAAAAACACACTGATTTGACAATCTTCACTATTTATTGTAGCGCCAAACTAACAATACTCTGTTATAAATAGAGCGGGAACATTTCGCTTAGCTGCATGATGTAAAATTTAGATTGGTATTTATGAAGATATAGGTTCATAGTATTTTTTGCAAAAAAAAACACAGAATCTATGATAGGACTGATAGCGTTTACATTTGTCTTAATTATATGGGTGTATTAAAGATATGACGCTAAAGTGTAACAGATGTCATCAAAATATAATTTTCTAAATGGCGCTTAACCGGTTGTTACATAAAATAGTACAATTTCTGATGGCATAGGGCTATCTCTTATCAAGTAATGCACAAGAAGATAGCAATAGTTGGTTGGTTGGTATCTAATGTCGAGCACTTGATAATGAATTCATTCGCTCTCTTGCACTCCAATATTTAGCAGAAAGGCTGGTCTCTTCTACAAAAGCTGGACAACGGAGGAGGTGGTTCTTTCCATATCTTCATTTAGCAATAGTTGGAACGATATTCAAAATAAAGTCAAAGAATGAGAAAGGATTTCTGTCTTCGCACACAGAAAGTCCATGTGCAACGTACCATACAATTGTGTGAAAGCAAAGGACAGCTAATTTGAGAAAGTATATAATACTTTACAATATTGTATAAATATGTACATTTGTTGGCCTATTCCATTTTAGGCTTATTCCAGAAGTCTCTTCAATGGACGCTCTCGTCGATTTTTTTACAATTCATTTGTAAGACTTCAGGAATCACATAGAAAATAATGAATGTATAATATTTACAATTGTCACGCAGCTGGCCCGGATTCGATTTCCGATCGGGATAATTTTCCTGGGTGGTGCTTTTTTTTCGGAGTTTTTCCTCACCTGTAAGAGAAATGTCAGGATACTTTAAGGCGCAAACGGTCCCCTAACATCATCTGGCCATCATTATCATCATTAACACAATTATTAAGTTCAGTATTAAAGCCTCTCATTACCATCACCATCATCACCTATCATCGGGGCAGCATAACTCCGCCATACAGGCGCCCCAATCTCAGAAGCGAGTTACAATAACGCCATGCTAGGAGAGAATACCATAATGTTGAAAATGACAATGTGGTTGCATTGAAATATATATATATATATATATATATATTTACAATTGACAGGCAATGGCAATATCCAAGGACCCACGCCGTGTTAAATTAGAAATAGAAGGGAAAAGTATACAACAGGTCATGAAATTCAATTATTTAGGAATAGAAATTAATATTAGCAACAGAATAACAGATGAAATCCTCCATCAAGCAAATAATGCAAACAAAATATTGGGATGTTTAAACAATACTGTTTGGAAAAATAAAAATTTAAGAATAGATACAAAAGTAAGAATTTACAAATCTGTCATAAGACCAGTTTTAACATATGGTTGTGAATGCCGAACACAAACTAAAAAAAAAAAAAAGAAAACTAAAAAAATCAATCAATGAAACAACCGAAATGAAAGTTATAAGGAAAATGGAAGGAAAATCGCTGAGAGAGAAAATTCGCAGCTCTGTTAATAGAGAAGAATGAGAAATTGAACCTATAAACCTCTGGATAAATGACAGAAGACTAAATTTGAACGATCACATAGATAGAATGGAGAACGCTAGATTAGTGAAGAAAGTACGTGACTGGACATCTCAGTAGAAAAAACTCATTAGGAAGACCGCAACTACGATGAAAGGACGTCACCATACCCCGGACCTGAAGTGAATGAACTCGCAACAAGCTGCAGTTTTCATGCGTAGAGGAAGAAAAAGAAGAAGACAATTGACAGGATATGAAACGATTTGATGATGAGTAATAATACTGGTTTAATGAGAGATGGTACAGGCATCAGGTAATGTGTGAGAGGGCTGGAACTGTTCTGGTTTAGCAGTAATAAGAAGGAAGTAACAAGGAGGGTAAATCACTGACTGTTTTGAGTTTCCCATCTAGTGTTTTGTGCAGCGTCTCCCTCAGCAGGGAGGTGTAAATTAACCTCTTGTCATTGTTATTCCTAGAAACTACATCACAACTACCAAACCACATGCATGTTTGTACTTACTGTAATAACAAAATGTCAAATAGTATCTGTAACTCACGAACAACCATGACTGAATTCATATAAAAAACCAATAACTTAGATCGAGCTAGTTGTCTTCATCCTTTTACTTATTCAATGAAACGCAAAAACACATTTTCATTTATTTAGGCGTATCAGCGCATGCAGGGTAGCATATTAGCTAGTATTTAATAAAATTAAATATCGGAAACAAAGTAAAAGAACAGCAAACTGAAGAAATAACGCTCACAAAGGGCATCAGGCAAGGTGACTCTTTTAAGCCCATTCTTATTTAATATTATAATGGATCAAATTATTGAAAACATACCACCACGTTTGGGTTATAAAATGGGAAACACTGGATTTCACTTAATATGTTACGCAGATGATTTTGTTCTCCTTTCAGAATCTGAAGATAATTTACAAAGATCTTTACATCAATTTAATATAAATGCCAAAAAATACAATATGAAAATTAACACGAATAAGACAAAATGTTCAACAATATCAAAAGAATCAGTAAGACGCAAATTAAAAGTGGAAAGAAAAATCATAGAACAAGTGTCAGAATTTAATTATTTAGGTGTATTAATAACAAACACTAAACATTTAATAAAAGAAGTGAAGAAACAAGCTGATAAAGCAGCACAAATATCAGGATCTATGAAAGATTTAATTGGCGCAACAAACATATGTCAATAGAAAGCAAAACCCGCATATACAAAATGATAGATCGACCAGTTATCGTATATGGAGCAGAAACTAGAGCTGATACAACAAAAAGTAAACAAATAATAAACACATGCGAAATGAAAATCTTAAGAACTATTCAGGGGAAAACATTATCTGATAAAATACACAACACAGAACTTAGGGACAAATGCCATATTCAAGACATAACCAAATTTATTATAGATAGACGAAAATATTGGAAGGGTCATATAGAAAGAATGGAAGAAAACCGGCTTGCAAAAACCGGCTTGCAAAAAGAGCTAAAGAAGATAGACCAATGGACGGGAGAAGAACAAGAGGAAGACCTGCCAAGAGATGGATAGACAGTGAATGTACATCCAGTACGTCTTCCTCCGAGGAGTGATTTTGGAAATAAACAGGATGAAAATCCTACAAATTAAGTTTAAGAAGAAGAAGAAATATCGGAAACGATTGTAACTTTCGATAATTTTCATTGGTACCAAACCACTTTTCTCATTGAGCCTTACTTTCTCACTCCCTTCACTTCTTCTTTTCAAGCTTCTGAATTCCTACATTCCTAATACCTCGCCTCCAGATTTGAAAAGTTATTCTTCTTACCACAATATAGACACTAGATCACAAGATAACAGTCTGCTAACAATCCCTCTTCTTAGTACTTCCTCTTATTCTACTTCCTTCACAGTAGCCTCTGCCCGCTATTAGGGGCTGCCGCATACAGTTACCTGTTGTCAATTAATTTTTCTCTATTTATTAAATTTATTCTATGTCATTAATAATTTTTCTAGTTTTTTATATCTTGTACATATATATTTAATTCGTTAAATCTAGAGTAAATCAAGATATATTATAGATAATAATTGTATTGTACATATAAACATGTAATCCTTTATGTTTATTGTAATTTAGATGTAAGATTATTTTCTGTATTAAAAAAAACCTGGTTGAGTAGTAAGACAAGGCCTTAAAGAACTTAACTCTGCCAGGTAAAATAAAGCTGTTATTATTATTATTATTATTATTATTATTATTATTAAAAATAATACCGCAAACGTTTTGAAATATGTCAAGACTATTAGAATTTGTATGATGAACGTAAAATATGAAGTTATACAAAAAATAAGCATTCGGTAAGTGTTTTGAACAGTTGACCTCTCATAAATTTTGATCTCGGAGATTATAAACTGACTCATAACTGCAACTTACACGAAGAGAATTGATAAAGAGCAGTTGGTAGAAGCATGCAGCTTTCCCCTCGTATCTTTTGTGTGAGACTGTTATGTGGAAAAATGAAATTCCAGATATTGAACGTATATATAAATAAATGCATTGAATTGGGGAGAAGAGTAGTGGAGGGGGAGAATTTTAGTGAGGGTAGTCATACTGGGGAGAAAAACTAATAATAGTAAAAGGTCAGCAATTGAAATGACCCCAACAAAACACAGAATGTAAGAGAATTTATTCCATTTTGTTTCTCGTCTCCCCCCGTCTTCTTATGTCAATGAGACAGAGAAACTGAATGAGTGGGTGAGTGAGAGAGAAAATAATGATTCTTGTATGTGGGACTTCTGTGTTTGAGAGAGAAAGACAAAGTCTTATAACAGTGTGCATAAGAGGAAGGATAAAATTGTCCTAAGAAAAGTAGAAGATATTAAAAATTTAAACATAATCTTAATAAGTTCTAGCGAAATGAGATTCATGAGACATACATCAGGATACAGTCAGATTCAACCCAGGAAGTTACTGTGTGTTGGAATAGGGAACTGGGTTACCGTTTTAACAGTATTTTCTTGAGAGAAATCATTAAATAAAACTGAAGTATGCAACACAGCAGGTACAGAATTGTAAGTTGTAGCCATCCAAGCCACCCCTCTTACAGAAAAAAACAGTTACCAGTTTTACTAGCTCGTGCGGATCTGTACTATCCTGTGTGAAAGTGTCGATTCTCATATTTACTATAAAATTTGTTTGCATGCCGTAAAAGAAAAACTATGTTTTTTAAATGTAAAGTACATAGATTTGGAAAAAGTACTGCTAATTTTCCCCCTCCAGCCTCCCTAAGCAAACAAATGCCGTTATTATGGGTTTGGCAACATCTACCCCTTGTACGAAGGGGGAACACGTCTTAGCCCGTAAGTTCTGTAGTAACTTTATCATCATCATAGTACATTCACGAATTTAGACCATTTGTTGACCTGTTTCGGTCTCAAGAGAAACACAATCCAAAAGTCTTTTGAGTGGACGTCCTGGTCTTTTCTTCCTGCAGGTTGATATCTTAAACATTTGTTTGGGTATTCTGTGATCTTCCATTCGATGAACATGTTGCATCCATCTTGACTTATAATCAGAAATTTTGTTTTCTAAAGGTTCCATGTGTAATTCTTCTAAGATGTCTTCATTATTTTTTGATCTAGTAGTGTGTATCCTGCAGTCCTCCGAAGGTATCTCATTTCAGCATATCTAAGTATCTGTATATCCTTCTGTTTCATCGTCCATACTTCGCTACCATACAAAAGAGTTGGAAGAGCCAGTGTTTTATACACTTTTAATCTTTGTAGTAACTTCCTGGGTTGAATTAGAGTGTATACCAAATGGGATCACAAACGCAATGACGATATCTTGTAGAAACTACGTTTAGAACCGGCCATTTAATACATACATAGATACCAGAACAACTGGATGAATTATTTGCGACGAATGAGTTCAGATAGAGTTCCCAAGGCCATGCTTCGTTATTGTCCAACAGGGAAGAGAGATCTCTGGGCCGTCCAAGGAAATGCTGGATACAAAATTCGTCAGTGAGATCGTAATATGTTTCTAGGCCTAAGATTTGGTTGGAATAAGAAGGGGACAATCTTATATAACCAACTAATCAACTCAATGCACTATCAATCCCGTAAGATCATGGCAGCGGAGACATAAGCTTTTCATACATCCATATCCTGAACTAATATTTTCCAATCATCCCCTGTATAAAGTAAAATACTGAAATTTATAAATGCATTGGCAGATGCCGTCTTCGTCACCTGGGTTGAATTTTGTTTTTTAACTGTAGGCTTTGATGTGGTCAAACTTTTTTTTTGGATGTGGTCAAAAACACTGATGAAACTGATATCACTGAGCAACAAAAAAATAAACTTTTTTTTCTCAGAAAGGAAAATATGTGATTCTGATAGTATTTTTTCTCCTGAATTCAAATATGATATCGATTTTTCTCCATCACGCAAGGTTTCCGAGAGACAGGAATTTATAATTTCAAACACTTTAATATTTTCTACATTCGTAACTACACAATATTCGAACATTCGGACTCACCTAGAAAGTAAGAAATGGCGATTTTCTGCTATATTTCGCCTGTGGAGCATCCCTCTTGATGGTCCAACAATAATCGGCCAGCATTTAAGGATTTAATTTGCCTTGATATCTCTTTTCCATAGCTGAAATCTCCTGATGAAAGTGTTCCCCGTGCTCATCGCTCACTCCGCCAAGATTTTCCGGGAAGAAATATAGGTTTATTAATGGACCAAAGAGAGATGAACAGACAGGTGAATGGAGAAGACTACATAACAATGAACTACATGGTCTTTATAGGAAGCCAGATATAATAAGAACAGTTAAGTATCGTAGACTGCGATGGGCAGTACATGTTGTACGTATGGGGAATGAAAGACTTGGATGGAAGCTTCTTGTAGGAAAGCCAGAGGGAAAACGTCCAGTTGGTATACCAAGAATGAGGTGGGAGAATAACATTAACTATGATTTGAGGGAAGTAGTTTCTACAGGGAATGATTGGAAAGCATTAGCTCAGGATAGGGATGTATGGAGAGCTTATGTCCGCGCGGTCATGAACCTACGGGTTTGATAGTGCCAGTGAGTAAGTAAGTAAGTAAGTAAGTAAGTAAGTAGTAAGTAAAATAATAATTATTTAAATCCATTAATTGAAACTGAAATTAAAAAAAACTGTAGGTGATGGAGAAATTCCGAATACATATTTGAAAATACGATAAAAAACTGTATTAAGTACAACTATTTGTACTCATGAGACAAAAATCATGTTGACCAGTGTTAAGTGTACAAAGAAAATGGTTTTAATTCTTTGAAATTAGCTCTCGTTTGAAAGACCATTAGGGAGAGTTATAGAATATTTTGTTTACATAACTCCATACCTTTCTTAAGAGTCACTTAAGCCCTATTGTATATAGAAACAAAGACCTTCACTCCATATTATCATTTCCTCGCCATACATTTTAGAGCAGGTTTTTATGCTAGAAAATTTTAGTGACATAGCTCGAGCAATAAAGCCTATATTGGATCTATAAAATCTTGCACCTATAAACGTGATGAGAACTTTGCTGCTAAAAGCTCTAAACAGAAACTCTTGAGTATATAAAGGAGGGGAAACCTTCAAGGAAAAAAAAAAAGATCGTGGAAAGGTTGTTTAAGTACAGTACCTAATTTTAATATAAACTATAAAATGGATATTAACTATGGTGTGTTTTTATCTTGCAAAGTTTCGTGAAAGTGTCATCATTGTGATAGCACTGCGGATTCTTTCTTGGAAATGGGAATTTAACAAGAAAATACATACGGTAACATAGTATATTGACGGCTTTAACATCGTGTTATGTAAGCAGTGCAATATACGGCGCAATATACATTTCCTTCCTGAAGTCGCAAATAAAGGAATACATAATAGCAAATTGGAACAATGTATGGCTCAATAGAACTACAGGTAAATTAACACGACAGCTGTTCTTTTCATAAGTAATGCCACGAGTGATTTCCAATCTATCTAGAGAATTTGGAAATCAAGAGTGGCATTTGTTAGGACTATTTAACGAATAAAATTAAGCTGTTTACTCACAAATCATTATTTAACTATAGTTATTTTAAAATATTTATATATTTAATGTAAACGGCGATGTTTGAAAACAAATGAGAAACGATAGGTACGTTTCTACTGCTTCTTTTGTTTATCACTGCAACCAGATCATACTATTTATTGCCAAAGGAACGCAATATGTAAGGAGGAGCTTTCTTTAATATGGTAATTATAACACTGATAAATATTTGGTGAAACACGACTCTGATTGGTTGTAAAACAGAAATCATTGAAACGTGATTGGTCATTGACTCCCATTTGGGGCATGAGTTAAATAGTCAATAAAATTTAATACACAAGTGATCTTCTTGGTGATATAATATTAAAATATATATGTAGTCAATATGCCCATAAAATTAGTACCTGATAAATCAGTCGTTCTCAACTAAAATAAAGATCAGCTTGAAAACTTCATCGAGTAGTTAACCGCAACGGTGCTTTAAAATTAATTTTAAGAGTAATGATTGTTCTTTTCAAGTATTTATAACGGAATAAAATGCAAACACATTGCTCCAAATTCCATACTAAAACAATTCCTCGCTGGTCACGGAGAATTTGGGCAATGCCTCCAGAGATTCAAGATCAGAGATAATGCATGTTGTAATTGTGGTATTAGCAACCAAGTGTTGAACATATTATCATTGATTGTCCTTTGTTCTGGAATGAAATGATCGAAATCGCCTGTCTTCTAAATAACACCACCTGTTAAGTAAACCATACATTACGAAAATGTTTTTGACAGAAAATAACTACAAACTTTTTTATGTCTATATATATATATATATATATATATATATATATATAACGTTCATAAAAAATATATTTTTAGATAAAATTATGTAATGTATCAACAATTTTGATACAAACTATAACCCTAATATACTTTAGGTGTAATAGGGTTTATAAATTTCGGACAATAAATAATGATAATAATAATAATAATAATAATAATAATAATAATAATAATAATAATACATGCCATATTAAAAAATACCGTTACGGAAGTAGGTACGTAAACTAAAATAATTAATCAGAAAGTTGTGTAATAATAATAATAATAATGATAATAATAATAATAATAATAATAATAATAATAATAATAATAATAATAATAATATAGGTCATAATAAAAAGAAATACCGTTACCGAAGGAGGAACGTAAACCAAAATAATTCATCAGAAAGTGGTAGGTCTGTTTATGGTTTACAGAATATATAATTATTTGTTAATTAAATCCAATGTATTCAGTTTCGTTGCGAAAAGAAAACTTGACTATTAGAGTTTTTTTAATATCGGCTTTCAGTAACCCTTAACTCTAAAAGTAGGATTTCACTGATGTATAGAGTACATTCTTATTCTTATGTCAGAGACATTTACCGAGTTTCGTTTAGAAAAATCGAAAAGTGCCCGCACAAGACCAATTCTTATATATTCGCTTCAAGTAAACACCAACTCCCAATGGTCCATTCTTTTTGGTTAACAAACTCAAATATTTTATTTTCATATGCAGAGTTTGGCTAAAAAACTGCAATTGATTCAACAATAACAAATACATTCACACACACAAACACACACACACACACACACACACATACATATATATGTATATATAGGCTACAAATACATACACAGGCCTACAATGAAATATATATATATATACAATATATTCCTATACCACCGAGGTCGACAATAATAATAATAATAATAATAATAATAATAATAATAATAATAATAATAATAATAATAATAATAATAATAATAATAATAATAATAATAATAATAATAATAATAATAACAATAATAATAATAATAATAATAATAACAATAACAATAATAATAACAATAATAATAATAACAATAATAATAGTAATAATAATAATAATAATAACAAAAACAATAACAATAATAATAACAATAATAATAACAATAACAATAACAATAATAATAATAAAAATAATAATAACAATAACAATAATAATAACAATAATAATAACAATAATAATAATAATAATAAATAACAATAAAAATTCGGAGACGGATAATAAGATTGTAACATAGTAGGCTTATAATGAGAAGTAAAACTTCTTACTGACTTTTGTCTTGGTTCCACATACAAAAATGTGTTCCAATCTTATCTTTCAATACATAAAAGAATACCCATTTTTGTGTGCTAAAACTAAAAATTGCAGTATTGAATAATGGGAAGTAAGGCATCTGATAGTCTTGTCTTAGTTCCATATATGGACATTTAATACGCCGATATATATATATATTATATAAACTATGTTGCGATCTTAACCGTTGAAACAAAAAATACGTGCCATAATAAATAATAATAATGACAATATATTATTTGGGGACAAAAATTAGTGCACATGGAAGTCATGATGTTGAAATTAATGGCAGCATAAATAAGGCAAAATCTGCAATATCAAAAGTAAATGGTGTTTTATGGGATCAGAATATAAATTAAAAAAAAAACATTTTTAATACAATTCCAAGGAGTACAATGACATACGGTGCAGAAACATGGGAATTAAAATCTAGAACAGTAAATAAATTAAATTCTGCGGAAATTGATTTTTAGAGGCGTTCAGATGAAATTTCTAGAAGAAATAAAATAAGAAACAGTGTAATTAAACAAAACATGAATGTTCAAGATTCAATTGTGAATTTAATAAAAAATCAAACAATTAAATTGGTATGGTCATGGAAAAGGAATGATAGATGACAAATTTCCAAGAATACTAGAATTGGTGCCACTTGGTAGAAAAATAAGAGGAAGACTAAAAATAACTTGTATTGATGGTGTTTTGAGCAGCACGAGGAAAAAAAGATTGGACTATGGAGATTGGAATGCCAGAGATGTGGAGAGGAGAATGACAGTAGATTAATTGGCCGCCGGAATATGTTGTGAAACATTGCTAAACCTTTTAAATTAATAAAATAATAATAAAAAGAATAAGAATAAAATAATAATACCTGAAAACATCGTGGTTTCATTATCATAATACAAGCAGTTTAAGTTTTTCCTATCTTTTTTCTCTCTTAAAAAGTTAGAGAAGCTTTTAACACATGGTTTGGCGTTAAAAGCTTATAGTATCCTAGTTTCGCCCCGCAACATCCCCTGTCTTGGTTCTCCCAGCCGTTTTAATGGCATCAGTAATGGACCAATAGCTCCACCAATAATTGCATCAGCCATCAGACTCCATTACAACGTGGCCTTCTCCTCTTCCCTCGAGACCAGGTGCTTATTTTGTGTGTTTTTATTTATTCATTTTCCCACCAAGAACGCATTCAAATTAATTTTTATTCATTATTTTAGCCACTAGAGAACATTATATGAGATTAACACGGATTAAGTTGATTATATCATGAACCGCGGTTACGTAATCCAACAGCTATTAAATTATTAGCGTGGGCTGTTAAATAAACGGACCTGATTAAGAACTTTCCCTCACTGATGGACTGAAAATGAGATGAGGAAAAAAAGGTTAATTTGGTGAATATTATGAAACATAATTTAACATCATCATCATCCGGTATCATGGCAGCTGCCGCCAAACGCCATTCCTCTCTGTCCATCCAATGGTCTTCCTCCATTCCTCTGATATTCATAGCTGCTTTTACCCCTTCTATCCAATTTTTTTCTTCGGTCTTCCTCTCTTCCTCCTTTCCATTGGGATCCATTCCATAACAATTTTAGGCAATCTTTGTTCTGGCATTTTTTGACATGGCCATACCACTGTAATCTTTTCTTTTCTATAATGTCTATGATGTCCGGCTCCTCTTCTACACCCATAATTTCCCTTATTTCTTTATTTTGTATTCTATCCATTCTAGATTTTCCAGCTGATCTTCTTAAAACGTCCATTTCTGTACTTAAAATTATTTTCATTTCCCTGGTAGGAATTTGCCAGACTTCAGCACCATATGTTAAAATGCTTTGAATTGTGGTTTGATATATTTGTAATTTTCTATTTTTTGTAATATTTTTGCTCCACCAAACAGAGTTTAAAGCATTTATTGCTTGTTTTGTTTATGCGATTCTATTTTTAATTTCCACTGTGTTATCGACTGAATGGTCTAATTTTGTTTCTAAATGTAACTTAAAAAAAGTTACAAATATATAATTCAATAGTGAGAAGTACTGTCACGTATGAAGCTTAAGTTTGGAAATTCAACAAAAACCTAGAACAAAAACTTATGTCGATGGAAATTGATTTCTTGAGGAGAGCAGCAAGATGTTCAAAATTAGAAAAAAATAAGGAATACTGTTATACTAGAAAAAATGAATATTAGTTATTCAACAGTAGATTATATACAGTATAAGCAATTAAATTGGTATGGGCACGTACGACGAATGCAAGAAGAAAGGTTACCCAAAAAAAAAAAAAAACATTGGAATGGTGTCTACCTGGAAAAAAGAAGCAAAAGGAAGACCTCGAAACTCGAGGATACAAGAAATAAGAACTGGAATGAGAACAAGAGGACTGGAAGACATGGATTGGATGGATAGAGACGAGTGGAGAAGAAAAATAAAACTTTAGGCACAGAAAGATGTGTAAACATTAAAATTCTGTACATAAATAAATAACTGAATTATGTAGTGTGTATTTTGGGACTAGAAGTAAACATCAATAAAAAACTAAATATATGTACACACAGAAATAATTATGTAATTGATATGGATAATTGTGTGAAATTTTGAAGAAGTGACTGAATTAAAATACCTAGGGACAATAATTACAAATAGGAATAAGATGCACAAAGAAATTAAGCATAGGCTCAATTCTATAAATGTATGATATTATGCATCACAGGGACTCTTGTCGTCCCACCTTCTCTCAAAAGACGTCAAACAGAAAATATATAAAATTATGCGCCGTACAGCAGGCTACACAAAGTGAAACCATAAAAAAAATGATGAAATTGTGGAAGAGTTGGGTATTGAACCCATTCTCCATCGTATACAAAACTACCAGAACAACTGGAAAGTCTATCTTAACATAATTCCAAAAGCTATGCTTCCTTAACAACCCTCAAGGCAGAAGATGGCTGGGACGTCCAAAAAAGCGCTGGATGGAAAATTCCTCTTTGAGACCGTAATAGACCATGTGGCCTAATACTTGCATGAATGATGATGCTGCGAAATAGTTATACCACATGTTAGAGAGATTTATGTACTCAGATTACTTTTTCACAGAAGCACATGTAAAAATTTCTTGGATGAGTTATCAGCTCAATTCCGAAATGATACGAATATTTAATACAATATATTTACATAAAAAACTGAAGGGTAGTGTGATTTTATTAACCCTTAAATTCGTAATGTATCCTTTTGGATACATCAGTTGGTTCAGTTAATTTAATATTTTAATAAATCAGAAGAAAACGAACAAAAACAAACCACTTAAATGTGTATATAATTATACAATATACCTAATAATAACAGTGTTACGAGATTCCGTTTTCACTGCGGTCCGCCACATTCCAATAACTAAGAGGAGAAATTTGTGTTTTGCTAATTTAAGGGTTAAGGCTGAAAGGCGGTTGGGGATTATTCAGTCCTGACGTTTCCCAGAATTCTTCTCACAAATGAAGAAAAACCCCGAAAAAAACTTCGCGTATCAAACATATCCCGACCAGATTCCGAACTCGTGCCTACTGCGTCCGAGAGAACAATGTAACCCCAAGATCCACAGCGATAGGCATATTAATAACTAAGATCCTCATCCTCACTACGAGCTATATTCTTTGAATTCATAAACGGGAATATGCGATGGTCCGAAGATTAATTAAAGTTAGTTTAAACTTTCTTTTAGTCTTGATTAGGTGGAGAAAAAAAAATTAATTATTGAATATATAACTTTTTTGGCAGATAAGTGCCCCACATTTATTAACACTTTTAATGCAGTTTTTGTTTGCAGAGTGAGAAAAATGCGAAAAAGTTAGACGATGTAAATAAATACTGTATGAATATCAATAAAACTAAATATATGGCCGCACGTAGAAATTCATTATATAATGGAAATGAACAGCTAATGACAAATGAGGGAAATTTTGAGGAAGTGGCTGAATTCAAATACCTAGGAACAGTAATCCCAAATAGGAATGAGATGCACAAAGAAATTAAACATAGGCTATTCTGGAAATGTGTGCTATTATGCATTGCAGAGACTCTTGATGTCCCAACTCCTTTCAAAAAACGTTAAACTATTATTCTACCAGTTATATTATATGGTTGCGAAACATGGACTCTTACTTTAAGGGAGGAAAGGAGATTACAAGTATTTAAGAATAAAGTACTTAGGAAAATTTTTGGACAAAAGAGATATGAAGAAACAGATGAATGGAGAAGACTACATAACAATGAACTACATGGTCTTTATAGGAATCCAGATATAATAAGAACAGTTAAGTCTCGTAGACTGCGATGGGCAGGACATGTTGTACGTATGGAGAATGAAAGACGTGCATGGAAGCTTCTTGTAGGAAAGCCAGAGGGAAAATGCCCAGTTGGTATACCAAGGATGAGGTGGGAGAATAACATTAACTATGATTTGAGGGAAGTAGATTCTACAGGGAATGATTGGAAAGCATTAGCTCAGGATAGGGATGTATGGAAAGCTTATGTCCGCGCGGCCATGAACCTACGGGTTCGATAGTGCCAGTGAGTAAGTAAGTAAGTAAGTAAATCAATTAAAAAAAAAGATACTGCTTCAACCAAGTGTTAGGCTCCAATACACATTTTACGATCTTTTTGTACATCATTAAACGAAGTAGCCTACTCTGTCAGAGAGATCAATATTCCTTATCAATTGGATATTATGTAGGCCTATTACATTTCAATAATATTGCATTAACTGTAGGCAATTCATAAGTGTTAATATCTGTGCAATTTAACCGTGGTGAAGTGGAAGGGAATGCCTTACGGTCTTACCTCCATCGCGTTAAAATAAACCATGGTTATTAATTTATTAATACTACACTTTTGAAATCCTGAATGGGTTGAAGCAAGGAGATGCACTATCTCCTCTACTATTTAATTTTGTACTAGAGCATGCCATTAAATCTTTAGAGAATGTGGAAGGCTTACAACTGAATGGTATTAATAAGCTGTTAGTTTATGCTGATGATGTGGTACTACTGGCCGATAGCGAGGAGATACTAAAGGCCAACACGCACACACTATTAACACTAAGAAATTAGGACTGGAAGTAAATATCAGTAAAACTAAATATATGGTCACACGTAGAAATACATTATATAATGGAAATGGACAGCTAATGACAAATGAGGGAAATTTTGAGGAATTGGCTGAATTCAAATACCTAGGAACAATAATCACAAATAGGAATGAGATGCACAAAGAAATTAAACATAGGCTCAATTCTGGAAATGCATGCTATTATGCATTGCAGAGACTTTTGATGTCCCCAACTCCTTTCAAAAAACGTTAAGCTGAAAATATATAAAACTATTATTCTACCAGTTATATTATATGGGTGCGAAACATGGACTCTTACTTTAAGGGAGGAAAGGAGATTACGAGTATTTGAGAATAAAGTTCTTAGGAAAATTTTTGGACCAAAGAGAGATGAACAGACAGGTGAATGGAGAAGACTACATTACAATGAACTACATGGTATTTATAGGAAGCCAGATATAATAAGAACAGTTAAGTCCCGTAGACTGCGATGTGCAGGACATGTTGCGCGTATCAAGAAAAAAAGAAAAAAAAAACGTATGGGGAATGAAAGACGTGCATGGAAACTTCTTGTAGGAAAGCCAGAAGGAAAACGCCCAGTTGGTAGACCAAGAATGAGGTGGGAGAACAACATTAACTAGGCCTATGATTTGAGGGAAGTAGATTATACAGGGAATGATTGGAAAGTATTGGCTCAGGATAGGGATGTATGGAGAGCTTATGCCCGTGCGGCCATGAACCTACGGGTTCGATAGTGCCAGTGAGTAAGTAAGTAAGTATATTATTAGCATTGCTATTATTTTTTTTCAAATACCCAGATTTGTCTTTCGACATTCCTGGTTTCTCTCCTGGCATGGTGTATTTGTAACCCACTTCTGAGGTTGGGGCGCCTGGAAGGCGGGGTTACGTTGCCCCGATGATATGATGGGTGATGATGATGATAATGGTGCGCCAGGAGAGTCCCTAATCCTAAGCTTAACCTAAGATGAATATGAATGATGATGATTGCGATGGCCATATGATTTCGGGGACCGTTGGGCCTTAAAGTTTTCCTGACATTTGTCTTACAGGTGAGGAAAAACCTCGATAAAAAACCTCACCCAGAAAAACTGTCCCGACCGGGGATCGAACCCGGGCCCTCTGCGTGACAAGGTAGCACGCTACCCCGAGACCACAACGCTGGACGTATTACTATTATTACTATTTTCACTATTACATATAATTAGGCAGACCGAGGTAATTTCTTAATCCAATTTTGTGCATCACTAATAATTATTAGATTAGGCATTTGAGTACCTGAAGAGACTCATAATAATAATAATAATAATAATAATAATAATAATAATAATAATAATAATAATAATAATAATAATAATAATAACAACAATAATAACAACAATAATAACAATAATAAGAATAATAATAATAATAATAATAATAATAATAATAATAATAATAATAATAATAATAATAATAATAATAGGAGAATGAAGGATGAAATATTACCATAAAAGATAATGGAATGGACACCATGAGAAACGAGAAGGAAAGGAGACCAAATCTCACGTGGATCGAAGAGATTAGAGAAACTTTGAAAGACTGGGAAGTAGAGGAAGAAATGTGTTATAATAGAGACGAATGGAGGAAAATTATAAAGCGAAATTGAAGATATCATTGGTGCGGGAAAAAATGTATCAACATTGTTAAAACCGGAAATATATATATATTTATTATTACTATAATTATTATTATTACTATTATTATACAACCCAAAGGGTTGAAGATACGTTGGAAGACCGAAGGCAAGTTGGGCTGAATAGCATTAAGGAATGTGACAAAGTTTATTATTATTATTATTATTATTATTATTATTATTATTATTATTATTATTTATCATTATTATCTAGGCATTTCAAATACAATACTAATTTGGTAATCAGATTTTTAGAACCAGAATATACGATTCTTCAATAATTCCCCGAAAATGAATACATTTAAATTATTTTTGATTTACATAATTGAGCAGGTCACTAAAACAAACAAAATGTAACTGAAAATAGACATAACATAGGAAAATAATACTTTAGAAAACATGATTTCTCTTCTATAAATCGATTGAAATAAATCATTATTACAAAAAAAATATTGTGTTCCATTCTCATTATTATTATTATTATTATTATTATTATTATTATTATTATTATTATTATTATTTATTATTATTATCATTATTATTATTATTATTATTACTATTTTTTTTATTTAGGAATATTCCACAATACAGTGTTTCTCCTTCAACCCAAACTGATTTGTCGCCAGAGGTTCCCGTCTAAAGTAACTTCTTCCCTCAAATCTCTAGCTTCCATACTTCTCTTCACTCCATCCATTCATCGTTCTCTAAGCCTGCCTCTTCCTCTTCTTCCATTAGATTTCCAATTAAGGATCTTCTTTGGTATTATCTCTGTGTCCATACCATTTCAAACGTTTTTCTTCTATTTTTCCTAATATGTTTTTTGAACTTGCATAATTTCCCTTGTTGTGCTGTTTCTGATCTTATCCCTTCTTGAAATTCTTATCGATCGCCTCCAAAAATCCATTTCTACTGCTAACAGCTTCTTACCTTGTTTTCTACTTAATGTATAGTTTTCTTCGTTATTGTTATTATTATTATTATTATTATTATTATTATTAACATATGGTGCTGAAGTCTGGCAAATTCCTACCAAGGAAATGAAAAGAAGTATAGAAATTCATGTTTTAAGAAGATCAGCTGGAAAATCTAGAATGGATAGAATAAGAAATAAAGAAATAAGGGAAATTATGGATGTACAAGAGGAGCCGGACATCATAGACATTATAGAAAAGAAAAGATTACAATGGTATGACCATTTCAAAAGAATGCCAGAGCAAAGATTGCCTAAAATTGTTATGGAACGGATCCCAATAGAAAAGAGGAAGAGAGGAAGACCGAAGAAAACTTGGATAGAAGGGGTACAAGCGGCTATGAATATCAGAGGATTGGAGAAAGATCAATGGGTGCACAGAGAGGAATGTCGTTTGGTTTCCGGAAGACGGCGGCAACTGCCATGATACGGGATTATTATTATTTATTATTATTATTATTATTATTATCATTATTATTATTATATCATTAATATTCAGACATTTCAAATGCAATACTAATTTGGTAATCAGATTTTTAGAATCAAAATATTTGATTTTTGTGTTTTTTCTAATGTATGAGGAGCTGGCCCACAGCATAAACCCCCAACCTTGTCTTCTAACTCGCTATCCGAGCATGATTTATGCATTAGTTGGATGGGTGTCGTCTGATAGTTCTCGTTTGTATCTGCTGAGCTGTCGTGATCTCCTGCCGGTAAGTCGTCGGTAGAGGATTGGTACCACTACCTCCAGAGAGTACTTAGGGTTTCAAGGTCAACGAGCTCCCGACTCATATACCATCTAACCAAGACTGACTTCTTCATCAGAGAAATAGCATTACAATATAACCTGCCACACACCCCAGCCTACGAAGCACACATAAGAGAGAGAGAAGAAAAAGCAGAGGATATAGACCGCGGATTCTTCCTGACCCCAGCGATGAACACCGAAGAATGGAAGGAACCAAACTTCTCCCTAAGACACGTGTTCATGAGGACCGCCACACGTGGATTCCACTACAGAGTATGTACCATAAAAAGGTTCCACCTCGCATCGAACCAGTGCCTCTGCAAGCTATGCGACCAAACATGTCACCAATACCACCTTATTGACTGCATAGCAAGAAGTAAGCCTTTAAAATTCTATGCTGATGACAATACTTACTTACTTACTCACTGGCACTATCGAACCCGTAGGTTCATGGCCGCACGGACATAAGCTCTCCATACATCCCTATCCTGAGCTAATGCTTTCCAATCATTCCCTGTATAATCTACTTCCCTCAAATCATAGTTAATGTTGTTCTCCCACCTCATTTTTGGTCTACCAACTGGGGGTTTTCCTTCTGGCTTTCCTACAAGAAGTTTCCATGCACGTCTTTCATTCCCCATACGCGCAACATGTCCTGCCCATCGCAGTCTACGGGACTTAACTGTTCTTATTATATCTGGCTTCCTATAAAGGCCATGTAGTTCATTGTTATGTAGTCTTCTCCATTCACCTGTCTGTTCATCTCTCTTTGGTCCAAAAATTTTCCTAAGAACTTTATTTTCAAATACTCGTAATCTCCTTTCCTCCCTTAAAGTAAGAGTCCATGTTTCACACCCATATAATATAACTGGTAGAACAATAGTTTTATATATTTTCAGCTTAACGTTTTTTGAAAGGAGTTGGGACATCAAAAGTCTCTGCAATGCATAATAGCATGAATTTCCAGAATTGAGCCTATGTTTAATTTCTTTGTGCATCTCATTCCTATTTGTGATTATGCTGATGACAATAGTCCCCAAAATTGAATAAATTTAAATGATATTTTTATTTACATAATTGAGTACATCACAAATATAAATACAGTCAAAATATACATAAAAGTAAAAAATATAAATCTTTTTTTTTAGAAAATATAATTGTTCATCTATAAATTGAAATGAAATAAATCATTATTACATAAATACATTGTGTTCCATTCACGAAGATAATAAAGCAGATTCGATTAATTTAAGCTAACTGTTGAAATTAATTTCATAGCATTATTTTAGTCAGCAGGTGCTTCATATAATAGGATTAGAATGGATTGAGCTGTTTTATTGTGGTTATCTCGTTGTTGAAACCGACAGACATTACATTATTCAGTAGCGAGTTATTAAATACAATGTGCAATTACGTACTTTCCCTCACTGCAAATTCAGATTAGCTGTCAATTAAAAATAACTTTGCGTTTATTAAATATGCTTATTTCATTATGGCTGCAATTTATAAGTGCTTCGTTAATTATATACGAGAATATGTTATTCGTGATAACATTATCAATAGCTGACACATTGTTAAACTTCACTTCACTGTCTTTTGTTACGTTATATTGGTGTTATCTTCCCACCATTTTATTTAGAGACCATTTATACAAGTATAATAGCTAAATCAATTTACTTGTAAGAAAGGAGTATATATACTCAGATACTTCTAACTTGTTGGATCTGGGAATTCTGTAAACTTGTGAACTCAAGAAAGAAGGAATCATTTATACTGACTATTTAACTCATGCCCCAAATGGGAGTCAATGACCAATCAGGTTTCAATGATTTCTGTTTTACAACCAATCAGAGTCGTGTTTCACCAAATATTTATCAGTGTTATAATTACCATATTAAAGAAAGCTCCTCCTTACAATATTGCGTTCCTTTGGCAATAAATAATATGATCTGGTTGCAGTGATAAACAAAAGAAACGGTAGAAGCGTACCTATCGTTTCTCATTTGTTTTCAAACATCGCCGTTTACATTAAATATATAAATATTTTAAAATAACTATAGTTAAATAATGATTTGTGAGTAAACAGCTTAATTTTATTCGTTAAATAGTCCTAACAAATGCCACTCACTCGTGGCATTACTTATGACTATTTAACTCATGCCACAAATGCTAGTCAATGAGCAATCACGTTTCAATGAATGTCGTTTTACAACCAATGACAGTCGTGTTTCACCTCGCTCTTTATCGATTTCTCTTTATCAGCTCTTGCTTTTGTGATAAAGAAAGCTCCTCCTTTTTAATGTTCTGAACAGGTCAAAGCATCATTTTTCTCCAACAAATACATTGAATATAGCAAATAATGAAAAGATTCCTTGATTTTACTGAGTTGTTTACTAAAAAAAATAAATGAATAACCCGTAATGTTGATTATGATATATAGTTTGATGTGTTTCATTATTTCTCCACTTGGGTGCACTCTTACAATATTGCGATCTTATTTGGCAATAAATAATATGATCAAGCAGCAGTGAATGAACATAACCTCACATATCTGATTTGTTTTCAAACATCGCCGTTTACATTAAATACATAAATATTTTAAAATAACTATAGTTAAACAATGATTTGTGAGTAAACAGCTTAATTTTATTCGTTAAATAGTCCTAACAAATGCCACTCTTGATTTCCAAATTCTCTAGATAAATTCACTCCTCACTTCGTGCGTCGTGAATTTATCGATAATTTGGAAATCGCTCGTGGCATTACTTATGATAACATTATCAATAGCAGACACATTGTTAAACTTCACTTCTTTGTCTTTTGTTACGTTATATTGGTGTTATCTTCCCACCATTTTATTTAGAGACCATTTATACAAGTATAATCAATTTACTTGTAAGAAAGGAGTATAATTATACACTCAGATACTTCTAACTTGTTGGATCTGGGAATTCTGTAAACTTGTGAACTCAAGAAAGAAGGAATCGTTTATACTGGCTAATTTAACTCATGCCACAAATGCTAGTCAATGACCAATCACGTTTCAATGAATGTTGTTTTACAACCAATGACAGTCGTGTTTCACCTCGCTCTTTATCGATTTCTCTTTATCAGCTCTTGCTTTTGTGATAAAGAAAGCTCCTCCTTTTTAATGTTCTGAACAGGTCAAAGCATCATTTTTCTCCAACAAATGCACTGATTATAGCAAATAATGAAAAGATTCCTTGATTTTACTGAGTCGTTTACTAAAAAAAATAAATGAATAACCCGTAATGTTGATTATGATATGTAGTTTGATGTGTTTCACTATTTCTCCACTTGGGTGCACTCTTACAATATTGCGATCTTATTTGCAATAAATAATATGATCAAGCAGCAGTGAATGAACATAACCTCACATTTCAGATTTGTTTTCAAACATTTGCCGTTTACATTAAATACATAAATATTTTAAAATAACTATAGTTAAACAATGATTTGTGAGTAAACAGCTTAATTTTATTCGTTAAATAGTCCTAAAAAATGCCACTCTTGATTTCCAAATTCTCGAGATAAATTGGAAATCACTTGTGGCATTACTTATGATAACATTATCAATAGCAGACAAATTGTTAAACTTCACTTCACTGTCTTTTGTTACGTTATATTGTTGTTATCTTCCCACCATTTTATTTAGAGACCATTTACACAAGTACCAATAGTTAAATCAATTTACTTGTAAGAAAGGAGTATATACATTCAGAGACTTCTAACTTATTGGATCTGGGAATTCTGTAAACTTGTGAACTCAAGAAAGAAGGAATCGTTTATACTGGTAGGATTAACAAACAACAACTGGCACTATCGAACTCGTAAGTTCATGGCCGCGCGTACATAAGCTCTTCATACATTCCTATCCGGAGTTAACGCTTTCCAATCATCCCCTGTATGGTATATTTCCCTCAAATCATGCTTAATGTTATTCTGTAACCTCATTCTTGGTTGATCAACTGGGCGTTTTTCCTCCGGTTTCTCATCAAGAGATTCCATTCTCCTCCTTCATTCCCCATTTGTGCCACGGGTCCTGTATATCTCAGTCAACGAGTCTTAACTGTTATTATTATATCTGGTTTCCTACAAAGATCATATAGTTCAATGTTATGCAGTATTCTTCATTCACCTGTCTGTTCATCTCTCTTTGGTCCAAACATTTTTCTTAGAAATTTATTTCCAGATACTCGTAATCTCCTTTCTTCCCTTAAAGTTTCACATCCATATAATATAACTGGAAGAATAAAAGTTTTATATATTTTCAGTTTAACTTTATTGAATGGAGTTGGGACGACAAGAGTCCCTGTAATGCATAATCACATGCATTTCCAGAATTGTGCCTATGTTTAATTTCTTTGTGTTTTCTCATTATATTTGTAATTATTGTGTCTAGATGTATGAATTCAGTCACTTCTTCAAAATTCTCTCATTTGTCATTAACTAACCATTTCCATTATACAATGTATTCCTATTTGTAGTCTTTTCCTTTCACCTCTCTGTCCGTCTCTCTCGGGTCAAAATAACTTTATTCTCAAATAACCGTAAATGCATATCCTCCCTTAAAGTAAAAGACCATGTTTGACATCCGTATAATATAATGGAATATATGTTTAGTTCAACGTTTTTTAAAGAAGTTGAGATGACAAGAATAGAACATAAACATTTTAATAAACAAAACTAGAAAAAAAGGAATAGAGCAAAACAGAGAAAAATAAAAAAATAAAGGAATATGGAAAGAAGAAACAGTCATTAAATTATGATGATCTTGAAGAAGATTTTCGGGCTGTAGGCCGTGGTCGTGAGGCTTGTAGTTCCCCGACGTTTCGCCAGAGACTGCGTCTGGCATCCTCAAGGGTTGTCTTGAGACCTACAGCCCGAAAATCTTCTTCAAGATCATCATAGCAACTCCGGCCGTGAAAGTCTACGTGAATACATTAGTCATTAAATTGCTTTGACATATGAGAAATTTTATATTTTACCTCCAGATTCGAATCACAATTTATTAATGATATTAGAAAATCCATCCATAGTAATTCTGCCCGAAGGCAGGTTCTTCACTGCAATCATAGCATTTTCATGCTATGCTTGCAGCTTTACTACGGAAATGTAGGTGTGGTAGCTTCCCGTTGCTTTCCACACTGGTGAAGAATGATGATGATGATGATGATGATAATGATAAGGATGTTGATGAAGATGATGGCCATGTGATTTCGGGGACCGTTTGGGCCTTAAAGTTTTCCTGACATTTGTCTTACAGGTGAGGAAAATCCCCCGATAAATACTTCACCCAGAAAAACTGCCCCGACCGGGGATCGAACCCGGGCCCGCTGCGTGACAAGGCAGCACGCTACCTCGAGACCACAGCGGTGGACTTATTAGAAAATAATAACATATTTTTCAGATTATGTTCTCAGAAGTCCTATATAAATGAGACTGAATGCAACATTAAAATTAATGCTAATAACTTAAGAAATTAACCTTGAACTCTGAGTATGTTAATAATAGAAAACGATTTAGTTTTTTCAAAGTACTTTTATGAATAAGATATCTAGGCTATGTTCGACTTTGTTATTAAGTTTTCATTATTCATTTAGCGTGATAGGATAAATGATGATAGATGTAGCAAATTAAAATTAATTGAAAGTTGAATAAACTATTCTCAGTCAAGGACATGTGTGACTGCATTAAATTAAGGTCAATATAATAACCATAAAATTAAACTGGTCAAATCAAAAAGATCATCGATATCACAATTGATTAAAAAACTTACTTTGTGTTCATTTTCAAACCCCATCAATCATTTTACCTGTTCAAGATAATGTTACTTCCACTTGCATTATGAAATGTGATTACTAAGATAGGAAGCAACCATCTGCAAGCTTGAATTAAGTCAATAATGAAATAATAACAGTTATCAAAGGAAAAGGGCAAATATTGGAAACTTTGAAGATAAACAGTAAGTAGGAAAGCTTACAATACGCATACAATTTGAATTCATAATATTAATCGCTGGTGAAAAACTCAGTAAGAGAAACTGATAGTCTCTGGCAGATCATTGTATGTTAGCAGTCAAAGATTTGGGCGCACAATTGAGGCGGTTAGAAGCGTAAGTATTTTTTTACACGCTTTATATTAGCTTGACCTGTATCTATCTATCTATCTATCCATGTGACGGAATCTTTCAACGCGATTTTCACCCACTTAAAATCATTGGATCGACTTGAAAGTTTGTATACTTGTAAAGGACCCGTGACAATACAATAATTTCATATTTATTTTCTAAAATCTTGGCCAGAATCATCAGAAAATCAAAAAAAGTGTCTTTGTATCTATGTAATGGAACCTTTGAGCACGATTTTCACCCGTTTAGAAACATTGGATCGACTTGAAACTTTGTACGCCTGTAAAGGACCCGTGACAATACAATAATTTCATATTTGTTTCTAAAATCCTGGCCAGAATTATCAGAAAATCAAAAAAAGTGTCTTTGTATCAATGTAACGGAACCTTTGAGCACGATTTTCACCCATTTAGAAACATTGGATCGAGTTGAAACTTTGCATACTTGTAAAGGACCCGTGACAATACAATAATTTCATAAATGTTTCTAAAATCCTGGCCAGAATCATCAGAAAAAAAAATTAAAACTGGTATAAAAGGTTGCGGACTTGTCGACTTTTAAGTCAATCGTAAGAGCTCACTTCGTAGAGCGGTGAACTCTAGTGGTATATGATTTCAATAATCCATAGGTCGCTAGTTCAAATACGGCTGGGAGGGTTTTTTTTAAGAGTATTACTTTTAGCTCATACAATAGTATCGAATTTAAAGATATTTACATTTTTATCTTAATCTGTAAAATATTAAAACTGAAAAATAAAAAATAAATAATTGTTTAAAAAAAACTAAAACAACACGCTTTATTAGAAAACCTAACTAAAAATGAAAAATAAGTTTAATTTCCAACACTCTTAGGATAAAATTGAAGTGGTCAACAAAAAAATCATCTCCAACACATATAGGCCTAGAATAAAACTAGAGTTATCAACAAAAATAAAATAATTTTACCGTTAAAAGTGTAGGGTGCTCTATATCAATTAATATATTTGATAATAAACAGGTATTGGTAAAAGTAAAGTCTCTAAGAAGAAAATGTAAAAATCATAAAAAACACCCCATGCTTTTGATGGTAAAGTTATTTACTTTTTGTTGTTAACTCTAGTTTTATTCTAAATGTGTTGGATATGAGTTTTTTTGTTGACCACTTTAATTTTATCCCAAGCGTGTTGGAAATTAAAATTATTTTTTATTTCCTAGTTCGGTTTTCTAATAAAGCGTGTTGTTTTAGTTGTTTAAACTATTATTTAATTTTGAGTAAACGAGTTTGGTGGATACTTATATTCTTCAAAGATAATTGTATTTAGTGCAAAGATATGTATACGCGTTGGGAATAAATTAAGAATGATTTTTATAATTTTCAATTACCTATGGCTTTCTTATATAATTTCAACTTTGAACCAGATTTCTCAAATCTGTAAAACATACACTTACATCCATTTTCTTCTAATCGCCTCAATTCACATAGACATTGGCAGTCTGACTCATGGCATTTTTTGTTACTGCACATTTTGAACTACAATGTATATCAATATTTATTTTTCCATATCGGGTTTTAGAATCTTTAGTTTTAACCATTTATCTGTGTGATCTTCTTTAATCTGTATTTTTTTTCAACAAATTAAATATGGTATAGATGGCTATTGGGAACCGGGGACTATTTGGACCTTAAAGTTTCCTGATATTTGTCGTCAGGTGATAAAAAAATCCGAACACCTCATCCAAGTAACTCGTTCCGATCTGGGATCAAATCCGGGAAAAAGCAATAGTATGTACAGCCTTTGAAATCATTGATGGCGCACAGATATTTTTTCACTTCATGGGCACGAATGAGGAATGAAAGATGTGCATAGAACTTATTGCAAGAAATCCAGAGGGAAAACGTCCAGTAGGTAAGCCAAGTAAGAAATAAGAGAAAAATTTTACCAAGATTTGAGGAAGGTGAATTATACGGGGAAGATTACAAAATGTTACTTTAGGATAGGGTCGTATGAAGAGCTAATTTCCATGTGGCCGTGAATCTGTGGATTCGATAGTGCAGTGAGTTTGTTGATTATCCTTTTTTTTAATAAAGTGCAGTCAATAAACTGTACGTTTCTATTGTTTTTAACGTGTTTTCTGATGTTCCTTATTTAATTTTAGGGATCTAATTATATTAATTAACTAATACCCGGCGTGCGCTGCTACGCCTAAATAAATTAATGTGTTTTTAAGTTTAGTTGAATAAGTAAATATATATATATATATATATATATACATATACACATACTTACTCAGTGGCACTATCGAATCCCTAGGTTCATGGCCGCGCGGACATAAGCTCTCCATACATCCCTATCCTGAGCTAATGCTTTCCAATCATCCCCAGTATAATCTACTTCCCTCAAATCATAGTTATTGTTTTTCTCCCACCTCATTCTTGGTAGGCCTATATATATATATATATATATAGGCCTATATCGTAATTATTTTGAGATACCCGTGCTGATTACCCGGTGTTGCCATAAATGAGCTGAAAGACACAAATGGTTATTGTGAGTTATCCGTAAAAAAGTAGGCCTACCCACCGTGCGCTTCTACGCTTGTCCCGAAATCTATTTATTCCGATCTTCTTGGCATCAATGAGCTGAAAGAAAAAAAAATGGTTATTGTAAAAGATAGACATAGGCCTGTGATGTCGTGGACTTTTTTTTGTAAGTTTTCTTTAGATATTCAATTCTGTGCACATTAATTTTGAACCGAAAGTGCCTTTCTGCGGTTCAGTATAGTATCTTTGTTCTCCTCCCTACTACAGAACATTTATGAAATATGCCAATGTCCTCTTTTCCGTGTGGCTACCCCCTTCCCTTTTCATCCTTTCTGCCGCGCATCTCTACAGCGCATATCCCCTCTACTTGCGAACCTTTATATGCATTGTACTCTTACCGAACATCATCATTCGATCAGCCTAGCAAGTGGCGTTTAGTTACTTAAAAGCGGATTCAAAAGTGGAATCCAATTCTAACTCACCATGCAGCTGGGAAGTTAATATGGTGGTCTATATATAGACAAGTTGATTGAGACCGAGAAGAGGTCGATTTTGAGTTAGTCCAGCTATGTACGGAAGAAGTGATTCCTAAAAGCTTGGACATCTGTGTGAGTGTGGCATTATGTATGGTACGTTATTTGTTCAGTTATTTTTACAAGCTATGCTTGATTGATTGATCGAGAATCATCCTTTGTTATTAATTTATCATTTTATTTCAAAACCAACTTGTTTATATTAAAAGTTTATCTTTTATACAACGCCCCTTTGTTATTATTCAAGTATAGTAGTTGATCACTATCCTGTAACAAAATCACTCACTGTATGCATTTAGTAATCAGAATCTATATTTGTATGTATGTTCATCAGGGAAAGAAAGATGAATTAATAGCTGCCTTTCATGGGCCCGAGGCAGGCTGCTTTCTTACCGATAACATCTTTGAATATCACGATCACATTAATAAATACAGCATTAACAAAACTCGATCCCGGACTAGTGTTACGCTGAGCGTGGTTTGCTTTTCTAACGTCGTAAATGGTAGCAGTAGTGTGGTTTACTTACCCACAAATGGTAGTAGATGCGTGGTTGTGTTCTTTTAATAAGCACAAATGGTTAGCAGACCGGGGTTAAAGGGTTCTTTCTCTACCCCCCCCCCCAGCACAAATGGTAGCAGAGCGTGGTTCAAGGGTTCTTTCTCTACCCCCCCCCAGCACAAATGGTAGTGCAGAGCGTGTGGTTTTGTATCTTTCACTTTGAAAAATATGCTGTATTTTATTAACTGTGGTTCTAGTAGTATCGATTTAAAATTTTCTATTCGAGTTTCGGAGTTTTGGTTTTAAGTGCCAAGACAAGGGTATAAACTCTGTATGGTCGTAAATGAAGTTTGGAATTAGAAAATCGACATTTTTTTTTCAGAGATATTACCCTGCGGACAACTATTTGTTTTCGATACTTGGTATTTATGTTAAAGTTAATGAAAAGCATTAATTTACGCGTTTGTATTATGTTACGTAAATGATATTGACTCATCTTTCTTTATACGTAAACAGAGAGTGATTTATGCATACAAGGCTACGTTCGCTTATAATTGTTTACATCTTTTGTTCATTGTACTTTGTAAACATGCCTAGTTGGATAGATGTAATATCTAAAGATAATCTCGTCCGAGAGTTAAGCTTACTAGGTATTGAGGTTGAAGGTGATGTAAATATACTACGTCAGCGACTTAAAATTCATATGAATTCTCTCTCCCCGGCTGAACAAACATTAATTAAGCGTAAGTTTATTGTAGACAGCGCAATTCAGGAGGATTATTCTGCAGAACAGAACAAGAATATAAGTGATCGTAGACTTAGCTCTATCAAGGATTTTTCTAGTGGAACGGTCCCCAACCTTTCTTCTCATACGGAGGAAAATAATCAGCGAATTTTTCGAGAGTTAATTAGAAAAGTTGATCCCTGCGATGGTGATGATAAGGAATTGCTAGTTGTCTTCCTTATTAAACTTAACTCGATCTTCGAATTGAAATTGGTTCCCGATGAGTATTTTGTAAACTCGATTTTGAGTTGCATTGGAGGAATACTGTTGAAGGTTTGGAGTGAAGTTGTTAAATTGAGATTTACTTGGATAGAGAGTTTAGAATATGTGGAATGTTCGTTGTTGCCTCCTAGATTATTAGAAGACTATTGGATTAAATTTGTGTCGCGACGATTCCAACTTTCTAAAGAATCTTTGCTGAGAGTTTATCTCCAATATTCAAGGAGCTTCACTTGTATTGAATCCTCTATTTTCGGAAGAAAAGTTAATTGACATTATTCTACAAAATATGTCCCCAGCCACCAGACAGCATTTGGTTTTTGCTACGAAACCTCAAAATGTAGCCGAAATGTGTGTCTTGGCTAGGAAAGTGGCTGATTTCGAGATTGCTGAAAGACAGAGGAACTTCAGTGAAAAAAGTAAGCCTGATAATTTAAGTAAACTTAATACTTCTGCGAATCGTTCTTCTCGCGATCACTCTTGGCAATCGAAAAGTAACTTACAATGTTGGAAATGTCAGCGGTATGGACATCTTTCTAGAGAGTGTCGATCTTAGTTTTTTTACGTGGTTTGTTTGTATATATTTGTTTGGGATATTAGAGTAAGCTACTTATGTATATTGGTATATGAGCTGATTGTGCCACCTTTTGGTTGTAGGAGTTGCTAGAGTGAGTTTCAGTATACGTGGACAGGGTTTTGCTAATGAGACGCAAACTAAATTCTAAAACGAGGGTAACTAGAAGTTAGTAAGCGTCCATGGACACGTTTTAAATACAATATGTTAGTCAAGTTAAACTATGTAATGCTATGGAGTAAATCCAAGCATGTTTGTAGTGAAAATATATCTGTATGTTAAAATAGATATTGGTTACAAAAAGCATTTTGTATTATGGCACATGTTGAATTAGATTATGTCTGTGGTTCCGTTTTCCTGTCTTCGCCTGTTTTTTGTTTCAGTTTAACCGTCATTAACAGGGGCATTACGACGAAGCCTGCGAATGGTCGGAAGCAGTATGCGAGCGCTTGGAGGATCCGGCCGACCCCCGAGTGCCCAGCTGACCGACATAGTGGCTCTAGAACTACAGATTCCTGGAAAGCGGTTGAAGCGGGAGTGCGTTACGGCAATCCAACTATAGTATCGTAACCCGGTTCTTCACCTGGAACACCGCAGAGTTGCACTATGGAGACCTGAGTCCAGTTGGAGTTGATTTTCAAACGCCTGGATAAGTCAACATGGACGCGAGTGTGGTGATTGGGATTTAGGGGACGATGGAAGATTGTATATTGAAGTTTACCGCTGGAATCTGAGAGTGTTGATGTGCCACTACCAACGTGGGACTTCTTCTACCGGACATTATTTTGAAGTTTTAGGACTGTTTTTCTTTTACCCGGAGGGCGCAGGGGGGAAGTTATTGAACCGAAAGTGCCTTTCTGCGGTTCAGTCTAGTATCTTTTGTTCTCCTCCCTACTACAGAACATTTATGAAATATGCCAATGTCCTCTTTTCCGTGTGGCTACCCCCTTCCCTTTTCATCATTTCGGACCGCGCATCTAGACAGCGCATATACCCTCTACTTGCCAAAACCATTATATGCATTGTACTTCTTACCGAACATCATCAGGCGAGCAGCCTAGCAAGTGGCCGTTAGTTACTTAAAAGCGGATTCAAAAGTGCGAAATCCAATTCTAACTCACCATGGCAGCTGGGAAGTTAATATGGTGGTCTTATTATAGAGACAAGTTGATTTGAGACCGGAAAGAGGTCGATTTTGAGTTAGTCCAGCAATGTACGGAAGCAAGAAGTGATTCCTACAAGCTTGGACATCTGTGTGAGTGTTGGCATTATGTATTGGTTACGTTATTTGTTCAGTTATTTTTAAAAGCTATGCTTGATTGATTGATCGAGAATCATCCTTTGTTATAACCCATTGGAGAACTTGTAACGAGTCTCCACTCCCTGAGGCAGGTAGAAAGTACAAACAGCCCCACCAACGAGGGTAGGACTAGTTGTTGTGTTATAAACTCCTAATGTAAGACGTTAGGTTTCTTTAGTGGCGTTAAATTTTCGGTCTAACATCAGTTAAAATGTGGTGTTTGTTTATGGAAAGTAAATATTGTATAGGCATAGTGTATTGTATAGTTTATTTTAGTTATTATTTATAGAATAGTAGACTATAGTTGTAGGCATTTATTACGGTAAAATATAAGTGAATATAAATTCAGTGCTTATTTGTTGAAATTCATAGTTTTAAAATTAATTTTTTTTCTTGCAATATGTGCGTAAATAGGAGAGAACGTATTGCTTTTGAGAAACTAAGTGAAGTAGTGGATGAAATATTATGTGACAGTGATTGTAGTGAATTATTATGGAACGAAGATTCGGACGATGAAATAATATACAGTGACAACGTAACCGTGCATGCTACTGATGGTAGAAATATTAGGTGAGTTTCGTCCAGTTTTTATCTATAGTATTTTATAATTTACAGGTCGATATATAACTATGATAATTAAAGAATATACGAAGAACTTTTCCTGAATTTATAATGTATAGGTCTATGTATATTTTATTTCATATATTTATTTTTATTATGTACAGTATTATATTGCGTTTGTTATTTTTTTCGGTCTTGTTTGAACATATGATTTGTGTTTACTTTCAAGGCAATGTCCGAGAACTTTTACAAAAAGATGGTTTCTGAATTGTTTGTCAACTTTCACAGCCTTGAAAATAACAAAACATAACGGTTTACAATGCACAAAAGAGGGTAGCAGGTAGGCCACATTCCTTTGCTATTCGTAAAAGTACAAGATACTAAAAGAAATTCAGGGGTAAACAAAATATCTGAAATCATAAGTGATAGAACAGAGTATGTGTATTTAAAGTCCAGCTTACCGGAGTAGCGGCGCGGAGATTTAAATGGGTTCCCAGTGAACATGCTAGGCACTTTAAACGTGTCTCCAATGGGTTAATTTATCATTTTATTTCAAAACCAACTTGTTTATATTAAAAGTTTATCTTTTATACAACGCCCCTTTGTTATTATTCAAGTATAGTAGTTGATCACTATCCTGTAACAAAATCACTCACTGTATGCATTTAGTAATCAGAATCTATATTTGTATGTATGTTCATCAGGGAAAGAAAGATGAATTAATAGCTGCCTTTCATGGGCCCGAGGCAGGCTGCTTTCTTACCGATAACATCTTTGAATATCACGATCACATTAATAAATACAGCATTAACAAAACTCGATCCCGGACTAGTGTTACGCTGAGCGTGGTTTGCTTTTCTAACGTCGTAAATGGTAGCAGTAGTGTGGTTTACTTACCCACAAATGGTAGTAGATGCGTGGTTGTGTTCTTTTAATAAGCACAAATGGTTAGCAGACCGGGGTTAAAGGGTTCTTTCTCTACCCCCCCCCCCAGCACAATTTGGTGTATTTGTTATGGTTTAGGTATCGTAAGTCATTTAAGCGTCCAGAAAGCGATGTTTAGTGCATCGATGTATTTTTTAAACTCAGGCCCTAAAGTACGTAGGGCAATATGTTAAATATTTTAACTGTCCCAGAAAAAAACTCTAAATGAAGGGGGAAAAAATCCCATTAAAACGGTCAAATAGTTATTGGGTCCATAAAAGACAGACAAACAAACTCACCCTCGTTTTTAGGCCTATATATAGGCCTAAAGATAATGAAAATTATGAAATGGGTTTCGATAATGAGGAAATATTTTTAAACGTGTCCATTGTAACCTATTGAAAGAACCAACGTAAAAAGCTAACTTAACGCAATTTAAAGCAACCTCTAACGCTTTGAAAGAATTCAACGCCCAAAAATTCATAGTAAGTTCTGAAAACTCTGAGTACCTATATATATGTTCTACAATGTCTACCGTAAATTACTACATACACTATGTTGGCTGCACTGTTCGCGTTTTTATTGTTGCATAGAATATTCGTTAAATTTAATATGGCTGCCACGTCTTCATGCTACATAGGTAATAATAATAATAATAATAATAATAATAATAATAATAATAATAATAATAATATTTATTTATTTATTCTGGCAGAGTTAAGGCCATAAGGCCCTCTCTTCCACTCAACCAGCACAAATACAAATAAATATTTGACAAATATAGATATACACTATACTAATTATAAAGTAAAGTATTCCCACTACAGGCCTCAGGAGACCCTTGGGGTAGTGGGACGTTAAGGCTCCCACTATTTCTTGACAATCGGCACTTGATGTCAGCCGGGTTGTCAGCCCTGCGTGATGGCCGCCTTTACCCCAGAACAAGCGTCTGGTACTCATTTCCGTTAGAGGCTGAGTCGACCCCAGGGCCATAGTGCCGCCAGAAGGTTTGGATCAGTTTAAAAATCCTGACCCCACCGGGACTTGAACCCTCGACCTTCCGGCTTGTAGCGCAGTGCCTTAACCACTACACTACGGCGTGCCCCCACTATATAAACAGTTAAATATACAATAAATGTAGCAAAGTAAATTTCATGTACTAACAACGTTTTATAGGGTAGTAAGTTAAATATCATAGAAAATATACTGAAATAATCGTTAGAAAAAAATGTAAAAATCACTGTACATGACGGGGAATAGTTTGAAAGAGGAAACCCTAAGAATATAATTTGACAGGAGAAGACTGCATAACAGTGAACTACATGGTCTTTATAGGAAGTCAGATATAATGAGAACAGTTAAGTCTCGTAGAATGCGATGGGCAGGACATGTCGCACGTATGGGAAATGATAGACGTATGGAAGCTTCTTGTAGGAAAACCAGAGGGAAAACGACCAGTTAGTAGATCAAGAATGAGGTGGGAAAATAATATTAACTATGATTTGAGGGAAGTAGATTATACAGAGGATGATTGGAAAACATTGGCTCAGGATAGGGATGTATGGAGAGCTTATGTCCGCTCGGCCATGAACCTGCGGGTTCGATAGTGCCAGTGAGTTAGTTAGTTAGTTTATGAAGTAATTCCAAAAGTCGCGTCACAGGTAGTAACATTTAGCAGATAATGAAATTTCAACCCTGCAGCACTTTAGGTTCGTCGGCATTAGGAATTGAACCCGGATCGTTCCGAATACGAATCTCAAACGTTTCCACCAGGACCAACAAGCTAGGTCGCATCGTACCATCATTTGAAGATTTTTTATAGAAAACAAATTAAATAGAAAACTAGTTGTGACATGAAAGAGAAAATGGTTGAGAGAATCTGGAAAAAAGAAAATTGAAGACACAGCTTGGTGTGAAAACAAGTTGAACAAGGGTTAAGAGGATTTCTCTAGGTTTGAGGATTTCTTTTGCTGTATGTGTATTTTTTCTTAGGGAAGTAGTACACGGAGGTTCCATTAGGCAGGTCAACAAGGCGGGGAATTCCCCAGTCAGCTGGTCACTTCCCAGCCTCGGTGCGCCACCAAGTTTCAGTTTACTTTACTCAGTTTCCGCTCTCTTCCTCTTCCATCCAATAATTGAAAGCAGCTACACATTACTCTACTGTCTTAAAGTCCTCCAGTGAAACATAACGCATAGCAGTAATTAAACTCTACTCTGTCAAAATAAAATCTAGACAAGGAGGAGTTTCTCATATCAGGCTTCTTTCTTGCTTCATATTTAGTAAATAAGAATAATAACAATGTAAATATGTCCGCCTTGCTGGCTCAATTGGTGGAATGCCTGCTTCCTGAGTAGCGAGCCTGGATTCGATACCCGGCGGGGTTGAAAATTTTCATCATCATCATCCGGTATCATGGTAGCCGCCGCTGTCTTCCGGAAACCAAACGCCATTCATCTCTGTCCATCCATTGATCTTACTCCACTCCTCTGATATTCATAGCTGCTTGTATCCCTTCTATCCAAGTTTTGTTCGGTCTTCCTCTCTTTCTCCTTTCTATTGGGATCCATTCCACAATAATTTTAGGCACTCATTGCTGTGGCATTCTTTTGGCATGGCCATGCCACTGTAATATTTTCTTTTCTATAATGTCTATGATGTCCGGCTCCTCTTGTACATCCATAATTTCCCTTATTTCTTTATTTCGTATTCAATCCATTCTAGATTTTCCAGCTGATCTTCTTAAAACATCCATTTCTGTAATTAAAATTATTTTCATTTCCCTGGTAGAAATTTGCCAGACTTCAGCACCATATGTTAAAATGCTCTGAATTATGGTTTATATATTTGTAATTTTCTATTTTTTGTAATATTTTTGCTCCACCAAACAGAGTTTAAAACATTTAATGCTTGGTTCGTTTGTGCGATTCTATTTTTAATTTCCACTGTGTTATCGCCTGAATGGTCTAATTTTGTTCCTAAATAAGTGCATTCAATACTAGGTTTTAGTTCTTCTCCATTGTTGAAATTTATATTTTCCGTCTCTTCTCCTATACACAGATATTTAGTTTTCTCAATGTTTATATAAAGTCCCCATTTATCATATTTTTCTTAATTGTTAAATTAATTAAATTAAATTAATTTAATTGCAAATATTTGAATCTAGGGGCCAGATGAGCTGGTGGTGTACAATTTTTAATCGATGGATAGTACATCGATGGATAGTACATTATACTGTATCCGAGATAAGTTCCAGTTGTACTGTAAACAAACTTATGTGAGGTAGGCTATTACTCCGCGATTCCGTCTATTGAAGGAACTCCGTGATACTACTGTTACGTGTCATATGACTGAATTGTGTACGGAACTGTTAATGATAGAAACATAGTTCTTCCCGTGAGGGGTTGCTGATCCCCCATCGGGCGCCTCCCCAGGTGGTGGATAGGGGAATGCCTCCTAAATATAGGTGGTACCGGGGAAATGAAATACCCGGGGTGAACCAAAATCAGCATAGCGTCTGTTCCAGATTGGACGGCTATAATGGGCAGGTAGAGAGAGCTCAGAGCCGAAGAGAAGGCAATCTACCTAAGGGAAGGCACCCTAAAAACAAAGCTGAAGCAAGTTGGGAGGCTGTAAGGTGGCAATCCCACCACCCAACTATATCTGCGCAGCCCTTGTAAGGCGGCCAGATGAACTTTCTATTACTAAAAAGCGAAGGAGAAAGCCGGACGGAAACACTGATGATGGACCAGGCAAACAAGGAAAGATACGAAACTTAAATTATATAAAACAATGGCTGTTCCTTTGTTGTTGTATGGAAGTGAAAATTGGATAATGAAATCAAGGGATAAAAGCAGGATACAGACTGCGGAAATGCTGTTTTTACGTAATGTGAAAGGATGCACAAGAGCGGATAGAATAAGGAATGAAACTATACGAGAAGAATTAAATATATATAAAATTGAAGATAAAATCAGCGAAAATAATAAGAAATGGACAGAACACTTAATGAGAATGAACAACGAAAGAATACCAAAAAGAACCTTCCTGTATAATCCCAGAGGAACAAGAGATGTTGACCGACCATGTAGAAGATGGACTCCACTTTTAACTTCGCCGGAACAGGCTGTATAGCCTAAATCTTGTAGTAGAAGAAGAGAAGAAGAACATTGTTCTTAGGGAAATAAGACTGAATACAAGGTAAGATGGTACCAATAACACTGAGCAAGAAAAAATAAACTTTTTTTTTGTCTCAGAAAGAAAAATATGTGATTCTGATAGTATTCTGAAAATATTTGTTCAAATATGATATCGGTTTTTCTCCATCACGCAAGGTTTCCGAGAGACAGGAATTTATAATTTCAAATGCTTCAATATTTTCTACATTCGTAACTACACAATATTCGAACATTCGGACTCATCTAGAAACTAAGAAATGACGATTTTCTGCTATATTTCGCCTGTGGAACATCCCTCTTGATGGTCCAACAATAATCGGCCAGCATATTAGGATTCCATTTGCCTTGATATATCTTTTCCATAGGTCAAATCATTTGAGTTAGCTCATTTGGTTTTATTTTCCAATGGACAAATGGACGAAAAAACGTTTATTAAAAAAATAATTATTTAAATCCATTAATTGAAATTGAAATAAAAAAAACTGTGGGAGATGGAGAAATTCCGAATACATATTTGAAAACACGATAAAAAACGGCATTAAGTAGAACTATTGGTATCATGAGACAAAAATCATGTTGACCAGTGTAATTAGGAACTTCCACGTCTTATTTATTTATGACAGGAAATTATATATGGGCCTACTTAATCAATTGTTTATGCTTTTTCCATGATGTCCTTTATTTACAATTTCATTACGAGCAGAATTTATGTTCTATGCTGACTCACCTGTAAATTCTACTGCTATTTTCACTATAGCCTCCATCCATCCATCCATAGTAATTCTGCCCGAGGGCAGGTCCTTCACTGCAATCATAGCATTTCCATGCTATGCTTGCAGCTTTACTAGGGAATTGTAGGTGTGGTAGCTTCCCGTTGCTTTCCACACCGGTGAAGGATGATGATGATGATGATGAAGATGATTATGATAAGGATGACGATGATGGCCATATGATTTCGGGGACCGTTTGGGCCTTAAAGTTTTCCTGACATTTGTCTTACAGGTGAGGAAAAACCCCGATAAAAACCTCACCCAGAAAAACTGCCCCGACCGGGGATCGAACCCGGGCCCGCTGCGTGACCACAGCGGTGGTCACTATATCCTCAATGGCTAATATTTTTCACTTAACTCTTTGTAAAGTTCAAAATAATTTATTTCTCTCCGTTTTCAAATGTTTTCCTTTTTGATGTCTCAAAAATTGCATAGTAAAAGCAGCGATTTTGAAACAATTGAAATTCTAAAGTATTCTGCATTGAGTAGCTATATGTAACAATTAAATAATGAAATGCTTATTTACTAAATGTTTTAAAATTTTAAATATATATTTTAAGATATTATAGGCCTATATAGACTTATTTTTTTGCGCGATAGTGCGTTTTGTCGGAACAGGTAAAGAAGGAGGATGATGATGATGATGATGATGATAGTGTGTTTTGTCGTACCTACAGCAATGGCGACCATGATTGAAAGTTCAATTTCCTACATTTCGGGGTTGGCAACCTAAATACTATTCTATACTTTAATAAAATAACTATACTGTAATATCACTAATTGATCTCACGGTCTCCTGTTATTTTATCACTAATTGGTCTCACGGTCCCCTGTAATCTCAACTAATAAACATTGCCCACACTATTAACGTTAATCAATTGTTTATAATGAACCCAAGGATTTCAAAAAAAAATGTTATGTATTATTTTATTATTTATTATTTTGAAAACACCATCGCGCAAAAAATAATGTACAACACACGTTTGTGAAGTGTTTTACAGAATGTCGGAAATTAAAAACCTCGTTATCGGTCGGTTTTTAAACGTTTTCCTCGCTTCTGTAAAAACCACTTCCGAACCTCGCATTGTAATATACTATTATTTTATACATTCCGGGTGTTATAAAACTTTTTTTTTACACTTTTGAAGGTAAAACAGATGTTCGAACAATGAAAACCCAGTCCACACATCTGGTTTGTTTACATTACAACTGGCTCTGAAGAGGGTATAAACTCCTGCATTGAATTTCAAACATCTCTGCAATAGGCCTACATACGTTGAGAAGGCATATTGTACTGTTGTACTGTTGATAGCGATTCGTTCGTCGGATGGGGATTAAGTCTGGCGGCCCACTTGGTACTTTTCGATAGGAGTAGGTTATGTGTCGGCACCGGACTTAACCTTCTCCCTTCTCTTCGTCACTTTGCCTCATCCAACACACTAACATTACACAATCATAAACATACACTCATCCTACACTCATCTCGGTACACAATATCTTGTCTTGTAAGCCCTTGTTTCCCTCAACGAGATTTAGGCGCTCTCCCCCTACAGGGAAGAAATTGAACCATACTAATTTAGTTACACTTGTTTTTTGTATATATGTCATTGGAGTGGTCCGGGGTCACCGTTCCGCCTCATACTGACAACTAGGAAACGAAGATAGTACCAGGATGGGAAAATTCGGTAAATTTTGCTTAGAGGCCTTTTCATTCAGGCTTAACCCTTAAATTCGAAATGTATCCTTTTGGATACATCAGTTAGTTCAATTAATTTAATATTTTAAATAAATCAAAAGAATACGAAGAAAAATAAAGCACTTAAACATGTGTCTAATTATACAATATACCCAGTAATAACAGTTACAAAAGATTCCGTTTTCACTGCGGTCCGCCACATTCATGTAACAAAATAAATTTGTGTTTTGCCAATTTAAGGGTTAAGGATATTTTACGAGCCTGAAAATCTTCAGACTCGGGACCCACGACTTAAAGTCCCTCCCGGAGGACTTGCTTCTTGGATTTTTTCATCATAAAAAATACATCGAACTCGGCCGGGTTTGAACCTGGGACCCTCTGGACCAGAGGCAAGGAGCCTAACCAATAGTTCACCGCGGCCAATAAAAGGATACATATTAATACAAGAACACATCTTCTGCCGAAGTGGTGCATAATTTGAAAATAGACTACATTAACACCATTTATCCGCCCAGTGCGGAACTTCAAGCATGTAAAGTGCTGTGGGTGACACTAACACACACAATATAAATATAAACTTTCTACTCGTGCTCAGCGTAATACCAGAACGAGAGATGAGATGAAGGCTCTGTTATTGAAGATCTGTGATATGTACGGATGTCGGGTGACCTGGCTTGTCAAACTATTACTGAGCAGATTTAAAATTAAATTAAACGAAATTAAAGGATATGTGTGTAGAAGTAGTGGAATGAATTTTTGGCAGAATAAAACGGTAGAAACCTCGAGAAAAACATTACCTGGCTCCTATGTCCCCACCACGAAACCCATATGGACTGACAACTCTCAAACTCGTGACCCTAAGGTGGAGGGGAGTGAATAACTACTTGCGCCATGGAGCCACCTTATTAACATTAGTAATAATAATAATAATATTAATAATAATAATAATAATAATAATAGGCATAATAATAATAATCATCTTTATGAGGAATTTCTCTAAATTATAGTTTTTCTACAACCCATTGCAAATCTTCCTACTCCAAAAATCCATATTCTCTGCATCACTCTCTGTTAATCCTCTCGATACCATACTCCTATGCATTCCTTGACTCATTGTTATTTTGGTCTCCCCTTTCTTCTGCTGCCCTCCGCTTCAAAATTTAATATTAGCTCAGGTATCCTGTCATTTGAGATCCTCTTTACGTGAAGAGGAAAAGATGAATAATAATAATAATAATAATAATAATAATAATAATAATAATAATAATAATAATAATAATAATCCATCCATCCATAGTAATTCTGCCCGAAGGCAGGTCTTTCACTGCAATCACAGCATTTACATGCTATGCTTTGCAGTTTTACTAGGGAATTATAGGTGTGGTAGCTTCCCGTTGCTTTCCACACCGGTGAAGGATGATGATGATGATGATACGGATGATGATGACCGGATGATTTTCGGGGACCGTTGGGCCCTAAGCTTCCTGACATTTGTCTTACGGGTGAGGAAAAACCCCGAAAAAAGCTCACCCAGGAGCCTGTCCTTACCGGGAATCGAACCCGGGCCTGCTGCGTGACAACGCAGCACAATACGTCGAGACCACAGCGGTGGACAATAATAATAATAATAATAATAATAATAATAATAATAATAATAATAATAATAATAATAATAATAATAATAATAATAATAATAATAATAATAATAATAATAGTAATAATAATAATAATAATAATAATAATAATAATAATAATAATAATAATAATAATAATAACTCACTGGTACTATCGAATCCGTAGGTTCGTGGCCGATCAGACTTAAGTTCTGCTTACATCCCTATCCTGAGCCAATATTTTTCAATCATACTCTGTGTAATAAACTTCCTGGAGCATACACTTCGTCGACCTCCAGATGACCCCACCAGGATGACATTGGATTGGAACCCACACGGCAGCAGGGGAATTGGAAAACTCAATATACAATGGAAAAGAACTGTTCTCATACAAGTTAAAAAGATGGTTAAGTCTTGGAATGAGATCAAGGAACTGACCAGGAATAGAGTCAGATGGATAAGTTTTCTGCGAGTCCTGTGTTTCACTCAGGAATGATGGGAATTTTGATAGATTGATTGATAATCTACTTCCCTCAAATCATGGTTAATGTTATTCTCCCATCTCATTCATGGCCTACGTACTGGGCGCCGCAGAAAAGAGTGCCAGATTATGTTCTGCGGGTAAAGGCTATCGTCAAGCATGGCTGACACTGTGTTGATATCTCGTGCCTTTATCTAGAAAGGTGGGGGCCTTAACTACCTTCTAACTGAAGGGCTCTCAAGACATGTAGATGAATAAATTTACCTTTAGATTTAAAAAGATTGAAAACCAGTTCTTCTTCTTCATCATCACGGTTTAGACTTATTTACTAGCCTGTTCCGGCTCCAAATTGCTGCTGTTTCCATCTTTTCTTTGGTCTTCTCAAACTTCTTCCTCGTGGTGAATAGCTGTATGCTGCTTTTGGTATTCTATTCTCAGTCATCCTTGCCAAGTGTTCTTTCCAGTTTGTCCTGTATTTCACTATTAACTAACTAGTTAACTAACTCACTGGCACTATCGAACCCGTAGGTTCATGGCCGCGCGGACATAAGCTCTCCATATATCCCTATCCTGAGCCAATGTTTTCCAATCATCCCCTGTATAATCTACTTCCCTAAAATAATAGTTAATGTTATTCTCCCACCTCATTCTTGGTCTACCAACTGGGTGTTTTTCCTCTGGTTTTCCTGCAAGAATCATCCATGCACGTCTTTCATTCCCCATTTGTGCCACATGTCCTGCCCATCGCAGTCTACGAGATTTAACTGTTCTCATTATATCTGGCTTCCTAAAAATACCATGTAATTCACTGTTATGCAGTCTTCTCCATTCACCTCTCTGTTCATCTCTCTTTGGTCCAAAAATGTTCCTAAAAACTTTATTCTCAAATATTCGTAATCTCCTTTCCTGCCTTAAAGTAAGAGTCCGTGTTTCGCATCCATATAATATAACTGGTAGAATAATAGTTTTATATGTTTTCAGTTTAACGTTTTTTGAGAGGATTTGGGAAGTCAAGAGTCTCTGTAATGCATAATAACATGCATTTCCAGAAATGAGCCTATTGTTGTGTTTAATTCCTCTACTTTTAGTTGTCTTATTTCAGTTACAAAGTTTAACACACACCCTATGATATTTTTTGCCCTTGGATCAATAAGCCTATATATTAATAACAGATGAATGCACCATAAAGGCTTGGCAAATATTATCAAACCTTGTGGTAGGAAAATGTGCGAGCTCAGAAAACCATGAAGTGTTAATAACTAACAGTATACCGTAGTCTTGCACGATCATTAAAGCGGTTAAACAAACATGTAGCCGAGGCTTGCTACGGTATTGGGTAACAGCAACCCCTTTTAGATACAGGTCATCCATCTTATCTGCCCTGTCATCTTCAGGTCCAGTTTCATTACAGGAGTCAACATCACATTCCAGCAAGAACAGTAAGTGAGGCTGGATTCCCTTCAAACCCAAACGCCCGTTGCAAAAATGCTATGTCTCATTTTGTACTTTACGATTTTACAGAAAAGGCCGGAATATTTTAGTAACATGTACTGTAATTTGACAAAAACGGAACCGCAACTTTCGCCCAAACATATGAATAAACCTTGGATTTATTTTCATCATTACAATTTACAAGGGGTCAACGAACAACGATAAGGCATAATAAAAATAGACTACATAAATAACACTGAACAACTAAAAATAATTTTTTGTCTCAGAAAGAAAAATATGTGATTCTGATAGTGTTTTTTCTCCTGAATTCAAATATGATATCGGGTTTTCTCCATCACGCAAGGTTTCCAATAGACGGACATTTATAATTTCAATTTCTTTAATATTTTCTACATTCGTAACTACACAATATTTGAACATTCGGACTCACCTAGGAAGCAAGAAATGACGATTTTCTGCTATATTTCGCCTGTGGAGCAGCCCTCTTGATGGTTCAACAACAATCGGCCAGCATATTAGGATTCCATTTGCCTTGATATCTCTTTTCCATAGCTGAAATCTCCTGAGTTAGCTCATTTGGTTTTATTTTACAATGGACAAATGGACGAAAAAACGTTTATTAAACATCATCATCATCATAGTACATTCACGAATTTAGGCCATTTGTTGACCTGTTTCGGCCTCAAGAGAAACACCATCCAGAAGTCTTTTGAGTGGACGTCCTGGTCTTCTTCTTCCTGCAGGTTGATATCTTAACATTAGTTTGGGTATTCTGTGATCTTCCATTCGATGAACATGTTGTATCCATCTTGACTTATAATCAGAAATTTTGTTTTCTAAAGATTCCATGTGTAATTCTTCTAAGATGTCTTCATTTTTTTTGTGATCTAGTAGTGTGTATCCTGCAGTCCTCCGAAGATATCTCATTTCAGCAGATCTAAGTCTCTGTATATCCTTCTGTTTCAACGTCCATACTTCGCTACCATACAAAAGAGTTGGAAGAGCCAGTGTTTTATACACTTTCAGTCTTGAATGCTTTTGGACTAACTGTGGCTTGAAGATAGAATTTATTAACACACACACACACACACACACACACACACACACACACACACACAAGTGTCTGAGATGTGATACAGGGCATGCCCTGATCTCCCCATTTTAGGGACTTACATTTTACCTCTTCGGGTTGTTTTCTGAATAGTTGTTTGTGATATTTATGATAAGACTGGTTGTGAGAAATATGTTTGTGCATATGTCTGGACATGAAAAAGAGAAGTTATATGGAAAATTGTCATGTTTAAGAAGGTGAAACGATTTTTAAGATTTGTTGGATTTTTAAGAAAATTTATGTTCAGGGGGGGATAAAAACCGAGAAAAAAGCTGTACTGGACGATCTGGAAGAAGATATCCGGGCTGTAGGCCCGTGGTCTCGAGGCTTGAAATTCCCCGACATTTCGCCAGAGATTGCGTCTGGCGAAACGTCGGGGAACTTCAAGCCTCGAGACCACGGCCTTACAGTCCGGAAATCGTCTTCAAGATCATCATAGCAACTCCGGCCGTGAAAGCCTAAGTCAATACATTGCACTGGACGTTTTATTATTAAAACACGCATACACACACACACACACACACACACACACACACAAGTGTCTGAGATGTGATACAGGGCATGCCCTGATCTCCCCATTTTAGGGACTTACATTTTACCTCTTCGGGTTGTTTTCTGAATAGTTGTTTGTGATATTTATGATAAGACTGGTTGTGAGAAATATGTTTGTGCATATGCCTGGACATGAAAAAGAGAAGTTATATGGAAAATTGTCATGTTTAAGAAGGTGAAACGATTTTTAAGATTTGTTGGATTTTTAAGAAAATTTATGCTCAGGGAGGGATAAAAACCGAGAAAAAAGCTGTTAGATATGTATGAATATGTGTATAGAATTTGGAAAGTGTTAATAGTAACTTATGCGTGTTTATTAATTGTTCTGAGTTTAATAATGATTTTGTGTAGTGTAATGTACTGCTTGTTGGTCTTATATGCAGTGTTGTTTTATGTTGGTGTAAGCTCTAACATATTTATCTTGCTCGTGAATTCAGTAAGTAGATCTTCAAAGAGCCATTTACACGTTGAATCAATTGGGACTCTATTATAATATCAAAGTCTCAACTTCAAAAACTAAAGTTATGGCTTTTCAGGGCAAAGTGTCAGTCAGAGCAAAATAGTAATCACTAATGAAATAATAGAAGAGATAGCACACTTTAACTATCTTGATTCAGATATAACATAAAGCTATGATTGGGATATACATAATAAATTAAACCGATATCAAATGGTGTGGGGCACCATAAGAAGAACCCTCCAAAAGACTCGAAGAGAAACTCAGCTCAGGTTTTATAAAATTATGGCTGTTCCTGTTCTTTTATATGGATCTGAATCTTGGGTACTTACAAAAAATATATCTCACACATTCAAGCCACTGAAATGAAATTATTAAGATCCGTAAAAGGATGTATACGCATGGATAGATTACACAATGAATCAATAACAAATGAACTGGAGATATTTTCAATAGTTGATAAACTAGAAGAGCACAAATACCAATGGAAAGAACATTTAGACAGAATGGGCAAGATCACCCACAAATCTCATGGAAAAAGATATTTGGGATGGTCAAGGAAACGACGGACTTGAGATCGCAACAGATCGCATTGACCTAATCCTGGAAAGGAAGAAGGAGAAGAAGATCTTCAATCCTCCGTTCAAAAGCGTCCTGAATTTCCCTCATGGATGTGACATACACATCCATGGATGAGCCGAATCTGCCCATTTGAACAGATTTATTAACACACACACACTCACACACATATATGACATGATAAGAAGGATGAATGCCTGGACGGGATTTGAACCCGACCTCTGGATTGATATTCCAGTTCGCTACTAGGCAAATCTAGAACAAACATTTATTCTTATTATTTTTTATTCTAAAAACAAATTTTATTTTAAAAATAAATGTTGTACTATATTGGTAGCGCATTGGAATATCAATCCAGAGGTCTGGGTTGAGATCGCGTCCAAGTATTAATTTTCTTATCATGTCATATTAAGCTTGCATTGCTCAATTTCAAAAATTTAATTTTAATATATATATTTATATATATATATATATATATATATATATATATATATTACTACCTAATACTCGGCTCGCGCTGCTACGCCTAAATAAACAAAAATTAATGTGCTTTTATGTTTAATTGAATAAGTTTGAGGGAAAATAATTATAAATTTATATTTTTTAGATACCAAATGCTGATTACCCGGCGTTGCCCGGGAATCTACTTATCCCGATCTTCTTGAGATAAATGAGCTAAAATATGAAAATTAACGTGCTTTATGTTTATATTTTCTCTAGCCTACTAAATCTGATGATATTTGTACCTAGGGCAAATCTAGTTTCAGTTTTTTAAGAGAAAAACTATACGCTCAGACTGGGGTTTGAACCCAGGACCTTTGACTTTCTGGGCAAATGGTGTACCGCTGAGCTACCTGAGAAACTCCACTCTGAACGCAAATTTTTCTCTTATACACTGTTAATTCCCGATCGCCGAATGTTTGGAGTTTCTCAGGTAGCTCAGTGGTAGAGAATTGGCTTAAAAAGCCAAAGGTCCTGGGTTCAAACCCCAGTCTGAGCGTATAATTTTTCTTTTCAAATATAATTTATCCTTCAGTGAGAAGCGTTAAATTAATAATAAAAAATCTATTGTCCATTTGCTCAATTAAGGGAATCTTCCCGTGTATATTTTCAAACGGTTGCTGCACGGCCAGTCGGAGAGTAGCAGCAACTAGCCGAAGTTTCTAACATATGTTAACACTCATCGTTGAAAAAAAAAAAAAACTTCACGTAGCACAATTCATACGTCAACTCACCACTAAATGCAATACAAAAGTGTAGAATACCTTCGAAAGGAAGGAAGAATGGGAAGAAAGAAAGAAAGAAAGAAAGAAAGAAAGAAAGAAAGAAAGAAAGAAAGAAAGAAAGAAAGAAGGAAAGAAAGAAGGAAAGAAAGAAGGAAAGAAAGAAAGAAAGAAAGAAAGAAAGAAAGAAGGAAAGAAAGAAAGAAAGAATGAAAGAATGAAAGAAAGAAAGAAAGAAAAAAAAAGAAAAAAAAAAGAATTTCCGACCCTTCCTATACCTGACGCTGGCCTTCAAGTAGACAGAGAATTCACCCCCCCCCCCGGCCCCTAATCCCATCAAATATTTGCGCGGGAAGATTCTCTTAATTGAGCAAACGGACTATAGTTTCAGCATTTGTATTTTGGCTAGCTTTTTAATTTTAAGACTTTAATATTGGCAACATTGCGTGATCCTGAATTATATCTACTTTTATTTGCTTGCGCATGTGCGTGGTGTCTTCTTCAGACTTACAAGGGAACTGTCAAGCATTACATGCATGTCCAAACCTACCTTGAAATTTCTTCCAGAGAAGCGTTGTGATGTATGAAGGCCGTGTTTAAAAATTCATCAGCCGTTTTAACTGCAATGTATTAAAACCCAGCTCCAAAAACCTCGTTTAAAAATTAAAGGGAGGTAATACTTAGATTACCCTCACTACCAGGCGTCCGCGACGCGTCTCGCCTCACTCCACCCGATCTTACTCAAGCAGGGGAACCATCTGCTCCGTACAGTGGGTTGTGATTGCTGGATTCTGGATTCAATTTCTGTGCCTTGCAGTTAAAAACGGCAGATTTTTGTGACGACCTTGGTACATCACGATGGATCTCTGGGAGAAATTTCAAGTTAGGTTTCGGCATGCATTGGTTGACAGTTCCCTTGTTAGAAAAATATTTGCGTCGCATACTAGATAATATTTTTGTGCCGCATATTAGAAACTATATCCTGAAAACGTATATCAATCGTGGAGCCTGTGGTCATTTCTGACATGCACATGCAGTTAGCCGCGAGACAATAGCCAAGAAATCTCATATAATTCCAATTTTCGTTAAGATAAAATCCTTATCCACTTCTCCTCGCTGAAAATATCTTGAGAAGTGAAGGGCAGCAACCACTGCTCCCCAATCAAACATCCCCTACGTATAACACGCAATAAAAGCAATGGAACGCGGACAAATAAAAGGGAGTGGAGAAGAATCTATGATGACTCAAGCAAACACCGCAAGTAATCCATCACATCTCAAAAATATTTTTCTTCTTAAATAAAAAAGAAAACTTGTTCCTCCAACTTCCCAGCAAGAAAAATGTTATACAGAAAGCTAATATGAGATTTATAACTTGTGGTCAGTGATACATAGCAATATTTCAAACTCCATTTTTTTAAATAGATGAATGCGAGATAAATACATACGCTATTGCATCATAGTGCCATTAATGTATTTGATAATGACTAGGCAGGTCATCGGCAGGATTTGTCCGATCGAGCTCTGCTGTTCCTCATCATTGGGGCGGTTCTTGGGATGCGTCAGTGGCGTGCATGATTAAACACACTTCGTGTGAAATTCTAATATATTAGTAAACCAATGTTTTACATTTATGTCATTACAAAGTATATGCATAGAATTATGGATATGTTTTATACAATTTTTTCAGAATATTTATTGCATCTAGTTTACATATTAAACTTACGGTATTTTTAATAGGAATATTCCACACTACAGTGGGTCTCCTTCAACCCAAATTGATTTGTCGCCAGATGTTTCTGTCTAAAGCATGTTCTTTTCTCAAATCTCTATCTTTCATGCTCCTCCTCACTCTATTTACCTAACGTTCTCTAGGTCAGCCTCTTCCACTTCTTCCATTGGCTTTCCATTCAAAGATATTCTTTGGTATTCTATCTTCTTCCATTCTTATGAGGTGTCCATACCATTCCAAACGTTTTTCTTCTATTTTTCTAATATATATATCCACCGCTGGGTCTCGAGGTAGCGTGCTGCCTTGTCACGCAGCGGGCCCGGGTTCGATCTCCGGTCGGGGCAGTTTTTCTGGGTGAGGTTTTTATCGGGCCTCACCTGTAAGACAAATGTCAGGAAAACTTTAAGGCCCAAACGGTCCCCGAATTCATATGGCCATCATCAACATCAACATCATCATCGTCATCCTTATTATTATCATCATCATCATCCTTCACCGGTGTGGAAAGCAACGGGAAGCTACCACACCTACAATTCCCTAGTAAAGCTGCAAGCATAGCATGAAAATGCTATGATTGCAGTGAAGGACCTGCCCTCGGGCAGAATTACTATGGATGGATATATATATATATATATATATATATATATATATGATATGAAAAGAAAAAATGAATGCTTGAGTCGGGATTTGAACCCGAGTCTCTAAACTCTGTGCGTTTAATATATATATCTGTTTTTAATTGCAGAATTTCTCTTATTGTGCTGTGTCTGACTTTATCTTGTCTTAAAATTCTTCTCGATCGCCTCCAAAAATTCATATCTACTGCTAACAGCTTATTGACTTCTTGTGTACTTACTGTCCAGGTTTTAGACCCAAATAATAAAATGCTTTGTAACAGGGCTTGACATATAATTTTCTTCATTTTGTATAAATAAATAATCATCTAGGAAGCTACTTACTTTATTTTATATCATTTTAATTTTATTATATTCCATGTTTTTGTTAGTATTAGCTAGTATTAGATCACATCAATATTGTATTTTGTTTAGTCTGTATTTTAATAATATCATAAAATTGTAATAAGTATGTAATTTTTGTATAATTCTACTATTCGCTGGTTGAGTGGAAGAGAATGCCTTATGACCTTAACTCTTCCAGCTAAAATAAAGCATCATTTTTATTATTATTATTATTATTATTATTATTATTATTATTATTATTATTATTATTATTACTATTATTATTATTATTATTATTATTATTATTATTATTATTATTATTATTATTATTATTATTATTATTATTATTATATTTCTATTCCAAATCACTGAGTTCAACATACCAATGTCTGCCGTCAGTTACTTACGATATGTAATTTTCTCTATTTTATTATATTCTTACGATATATCATTTTCTCAATATTTATAATTATGTTTGATTATTATGATTCTGTGGCATTATGATAAATTTTTTAAAGTCAGATTTTAATAATTTTTATTTTGTAGTTTAATATGTCAAAAATACAGCATTTTCTTTTCCTATCATTGGGTAAAAATTCATCAAGTCATGCTTAATTCTTATGGTAGACTCCTTACATATCTCTTGATCAGAACTATTGTTAAAAATATATATATACAGTCAATATGCCCATTTCACCAATTAATGTTTAAAAAGGTCAACAAGTTTCCACAGCCAAGCTGTCATTCTCAAGACCAGATATTGACTGAAGACAAATAATACCTTTATATAAAACCTTAGCTAGGTTTTAACTATGTTAGGGAAGCGAAGCATGGACCATGAGGACTAATATCAGCATAATAACAGCTAGTGACATGAGATTTTTTAACACTATCATGGGCCATGAAATGAAGATATCATGCAAGCACTACAATTACAACCAATCTCACAATTTATAAATAAATACCAGCTACAATGGAAAACTCACGTGCACGATTGAATCGTAATATATTTCCAAAAGTTATGCGACAATACCGTCCTCAAGGAAAGAGATCTTTGGGACGTCCTAGAAAAAAAAATTTGACCTAGAATGCTTCACTGAAACCGTTACAGGCTTTGGGCGTATGATGATGATGAAGAAGAGTAAGAACTGAATTACACAAGCTGATTAAAAAAGCATTAATAGACATCGATATTCAAGAAGCGAAAATATTTTTGCATTATCATTAACATCTTCTCTTCGTCAAATACAATCTCATTTCATTAACCTTATTTTAAGATTATATAATTTATTAATAACATACAGTTATTAAGCTATATACAGTGGTAAAAAATACGATAAAACTTAAATCTAGACAGCTATTATTATTTTAAAAGGAGCCAATGTTTTATTATTTAATTCACACACATATATAAAACTTAAAATACATTATTTTTATTCTTGCCACTTATCTGTATCGTCTAAAAATCTTCGTTCCATCTATTCCTTGGACTCCCCCTTGAACTTTACCGGTTTGTACTCAAAATAAATTGTGGGCAATGTATTTGGATCTATTCTTTCCATTTGCCCTTTCATTTTTGTAAAATGACAAATCCTAAATTACTTATTTAAATGTATTCCTTAAGATATCCAACCGTAATTTAAACACACGATCACAACACAATCTCTTTCTTATTATAACTCAACATAGTACATTCCACCACTCCACATCATGTACTATTTCCACATCTGACAATCAGGGGCAGTCGGACGTTAGCATGCAGTAAAATATATCTAAATGAATATTTGCTCTAATTTTGGCTTGATTGACCATTGCCACGTGTAATGAAGATATTCGCCAAATTCCATGTTAGAAAAGTATAAACTTTGATATTAGGAAAATTATGAAAGTTGTATTACAGAAAATTGAAGAAAGAGGATAAAATGGTACGAACATTTCAAGAGAATGACATCTGATAGAATCAGTAAGAAGATATTGAAGTGGAAAATGGATAGGAAAAAGAAGAGAGTTAAGACCTGAAGAAGGTTGAATGGACGGTGTGAGAAATAGTATTAGTGAACTAAGACTTACAGACGAGGATGTTCAAGATCGCTACAACTGGATAAGGCTAATTTCTTGAGGGTGACGGAAAACCACTGTATTGAGGATAAATTCCGAAATAAAAAAATATTATCACCATAGTACATTCACGAATTTAGACTATTTGTTGACCTGTTTCGGCCTCAAGAGAAACACCATCCAAAAGTCGTATGAGTGGACGTCCTGGTCTTCTTCTTCCTGAAGGCTGATAGCTTAACATTTATTTGGGTATCCTGTGATCTACCATTCGATGAACATGTTGCATCCAACTTGACTTGTAATCAGAAATTTTATTATTATTATTATTAATTATTATTATTATTATTATTATTATTATTATTATTATTATTAGTTATGGTTTATTGTAATGTTAAGATTTTTCATCAATGGTTTAAAAAGATTATTATATGGATTATATCTAAGTTCAATATGAAATATCGTTAGAAAAAACCAAAACGATGACAATACGTAAAGTTCCTTTAAGACGCGAATTAGAATTACAAAGGAAAATATGGTTGAGCAGGTTACGGTAATCAAATCTTTGGGTGTGGGAATAACTAGCCGGGGAGCGTTATTTAATGAAATCACACATCAGGCTTGTACGTAAAGCAAAGAAAAATCAAATTAAAAATGAAATAATAAGAAGGAAGCTGAATATTCTGGCAACAGGCGAATGGGTGGAAAAAATAAGATTTGATTGGAATTAACATTAATCTCGCATGACACCTGATGGAATTGTACGCATAACAAGAGATAAGTTACCAGAGGATGAGAGAAGGACACCTGGAAGGCCAGAGGATGAGAGGATACCTGGAAGACCAAAAAAGAGATGAAGAAACTCTTAATTCTGGACCTAAAACAAAGATAAGAAGAAGAATTTCTTCATCAATACACCATAAAACTGTACAATATTAATTGTTGTATGGTTGTCCATGTTGTGTACAATCTCGCTGAGAAGTTGGTTACGTATACTATTTAACTCATGCCCCAAATGGTAGTCAATGACCAATCACGTGTCAATGATTTCTGTTTTACAACCAATCAGAGTCGTGTTTCACGAAATATTTATCAATGTTAAATTTACCAGATTAAAGAAAGCTCCTCCTTTTTAATATTCTGAACAGGTCTGACCATTATTTTGCAGTGACTGATCTTATAAGAAATACGGCTACCAGATTGTATATATATAGTGCATAGATGTCAACACATAGCGCTTGCAGGAGTTAATATAAAAATATTTGTAGCAATTGATTATACCACCAAAAAAAGAAACCACTGTTTGCACTTACTTAAATGTATTTTTTCCCAGGTAATAATCCAGAAAAATATAATTGTCATATTTACATCATACGACATCAGAAATGAATTAATATACAGTTAGATGTGTTTCATTTTTTCTCCACTAGAGAGCATTCTTACAATATTGCGTTCCTTTGGCAATAAATAGTATGATCTGGTTGCAGTGATAAACAAAAGAAGCATGAATGTCAACACATAGCGCATGCGGGAGTTAATATAAAACATTTGTAGCAATTGATTATACCATCAAAAAAGAAACCACTGTTTGCACTTTCTTAAATGTATTTTTTTCCCAGGTAATATTCCAGAAAAATATAATTGTCATATTTACATCATAGGACATCAGAAATGGATTAATATACAGTTTGATGTTTCATTTTTTTCTCCACTAGAGTGCATTCTTACAATATTGCGTTCCTTTGGCAATAAATAATAAGATCTGGTTGCAGTGATGGACAAAAGAAGCAAATGAAGCGTACCAATCGTTTCTCATTTGTTTTCAAACATCGCCGTTTACATTAAATATATACATATTTTAAAATATCTATAGTTAAATAATGATTTGTGAGTAAACAGCTTAATTTTATTCGTTAAATAGTCCTAACAAATGCCACTCTTGATTTCCAAATTCTCTAGATAAATTGGAAATCACTCGTGGAATTACTTATGATAAATATTTCGCTGAAATTGTATCTCTTAAGAAGTAAAGACGTGATGCATTGTTGTACCTTCAAGTCTGCAATTGACGCCCGCATGTCAGCCCATAACGAATTGCCCAGCCACAAACGGAAAACTTCATAAAGTAGGAAGGGAGAACTGTGCAGAATAAAAGACCAGAAACTAACAAAAAATACAATTTTTCACAGTCCATCCATGACTTGCCATTAGTATTTGAATTGTGAGATGAGAAATCAACCTCTCACCCTCTCTTGAATCTCTTACTCCTAGCTTTTTCCTTCCTGTAATTTTTCTTATTATTGTTATTTTTGTTCCCCTACTTTTTTTTATCCAGCATCTCATTTCGTTTTTCAGAATATTTCAAAGTTACAATCGATGGTTGGAAGAAGCAAGAGCGATAACGTCATCATTTTCTCATCTTCAACATTTTGATGACTATTTCTTGCTCTCTCTCTCTCTGTTGAAGAAAAGTTTCTTGTGGGTTTATGTAGCGTGAAATTTAAACTTAAAGGCGAGAGCATATTAACTCTTAATTTTTCTTTCAACTTCCTGGAACTGTGGTTTATTTTCAAGTGTCAGAACCACGACTCTTTGCGCATGTGTTATTTAACGTACAATATAATTCTGAAGTTTATGTTGCATTTTATTTATCTCATTTATGTAATTAGCTTAGATCTCAGCCAAATATATACAAGTATACAAAACAGATTAAGGGGGGGCAACACATTTAGCCATTAAAAATGTGGTATATTTCAATTTTTTTCTCAGCAACAATGCTGGTTACAGTAATGATATTTGGTGTGATATCTGTATTACAATGTGGGCATGTTTGTGTACTTAAGTACAATCTAACATTAGCCGTTATGGTTAATGAAATATTCAAAATGTCAGCTGAAAATGTTGCATAGTCTTGCCGTTTCCCTGATAATTTTTCTAAATTTCAATATATTTTAAATGATTCTTGTCTTATTTTACTCATTAATGTTGCAGCTACAAAATATACTACAATTGTTTTATTATATAGAGTGTAAATATTTTATTTTTCATTTTAAATTGATGCATACTCATTTTTGTTAAAATTTGCAATAAAATATGTTTTTAAAAATAAAATATAACAGGTACATTACTAATTGTAGTATATATTATTCATCTCTGTAAACTACATACACATGCAAAATTTGATCTCAATGACTTGAAAACTTTGGGAGCTATCAGGGAAAGACTATTGAAAAAAAGAAGTTACGGAAAACAAGCGACAAACTTACCGAAGATGTCTGTATTTTCTAAAATTAAAAGGCTCACTCGAGTGACAGCATTGCAGATTTTTAAACGTAACTCGAAAAGTAATGGAGATATCAATGAAAATCTTTCACTAATTTAAACATGAAGTTTCAATCTATATATATAAAAATTGAAAAAATTACTTTTTGGCCCTCAAAGGTGTTGGTCCCCCCTTAATTTCAATGTGACCTTACAATTAAATTACGGTAAATCACCACTATATTCTACAAAATGAATTTTTAAGCTAATGTTCATTTTCAATTTTTGTTTGAGTTATAACATTTTTGTGAATATAATAAACAAATTACTTTTTAGGAATTAACACTATATGGGATTATTTATATCAAGAAATGTCAAGACTGTCAAGGAATGTCAACAATGGGGAGTAGAAAAATCTGCAGTAACAGCCCATGGTCAGAAAAAACATGTTAACGAAAGAAAGGCTAAATCATTATAACAAATAGAAAATCCCTTAAACTCACTGTTTGGAGAAAAAATTCTACATTAAAAAATGAAAAGGAGAAATAAATGAACTTTGAAATTCCCAGGGAAAAATGATTTGATTTCCAGGTTCTTCAGTCTATCAACAGAGGCAGCAAGAGGCTACTCTTCAAGATAACAAAACAACGGTAGTGAAAATACTGAGGATGAAACTGAAGAAGAAAGCTCCGAAACCGGTCTAAGAAGAAGAAGAAGAATATGAGGTGTAGCGATAAAATTGTACTTATATAAAAACAAATGTTAAGACTATCATAGCTCTTATTACATGTAGAGTAGTTGTTGGAAAATATGGTGTATATATATATATATATATATATATATGCATAGGATAACTTATTTACTGGTTCTATGGCCTTTAAGTCCAGCCATAGCTTCTCCTTTATTAGGAGTTTCTAGACCAAGCTAATTTAGTTATGCTTATTTCCCTATAGTTATCAGTGAGTGGCATGTGACCAGCATTTGGCCTCAATGCGTCATTTAGTAGCCAACCAAGGTGTTATTTGGATGGGGAAAGTCGGTTAAATTTTGCTCAGATACCCTAATTTAGACTTTAGGTTCTTTTACGAATCCGAAAATCTTCAGACTAGGGACTGACGGATTAAAGTAGGACTTGTCATTTGAATTTTTCCGTCCTAAAAAGTTCACTGACATCGGCCGGGTTTCAACCCTCGACCCTCGGGACTAGAGGCACTAATGCCCGCGGTCTACAATCTTAACATTTAATAACATTTAAATGTGTGATATGAACATGAATCCTTTTAGCATTGAAAAATTCAATTGGCAAAAGAACATTAATGAATTTCATTTAGAAATACTGTAGGCGTAATTTTCAGGATATGGCGTAACTGCCCCATGTTACAAAGGAAGAAATGAATTCCGCTTGTTATATAATACAAAACGAGAGAGGACTTCGTACCTCCTGGGGTATAATATTGTACCTTATACCCGTCTAATCCTAAGAGTCTAATCTGACGCGGAGTCAAGAATATTCATCTTTTACAACTTTTTCACATTTTCCTGCAACTCTATTTTGTACATAAAATTGGATTTTTCTTTTCAGCGTCCCCGCGTTATTCGTGTTCCCTCCAAGGCATTCTCACTTAAGGCATATTGTTGAATTTCAAGTAAGAAGGTATTATCTCTAAATACTTACTACATTATATACAAATAATAATAATAATATAATAATAATAATAATAATAATAATAATAATAATAATAATAATAATAATAACAATAATAATAATAATATTAATAATAATAATAATAATATTAATAATAATAATAATACTAATAACAATAATTTTTATTTATATACAGAATTTTAATGTTTACAAATCTTTCTGTGCCTAAAGTTATATTTTTCTACTCCACTCGTCTCTATCCATCCACTCCATAATAATAATAATAATAATAATAATAATAATAATAATAATAATAATAATAATAATAATAATAATAATAATACTTACTCTTACTCACTGGCACTATCGAACCCGTAGGTTCATGACCGCGTGGACATAAGCTCTCCATACATCCCTATCCTGAGCTAATGCTTTCCAATCATTTCCTGTATAATCTACTTCCCTCAAATCATAGTTAATGCTATTCTCCCACCTCATTCTTGGTCTACCAACTGGGCGTTTTCCCTCTGGCTTTCCTACAAGAAGCTTCCATGCAAGTCTTTCATTCTCCATACGTGCAACATGTCCTGCCCATCGCAGTCTACGAGACTTGACTGTTCTTATTATATCTGGCTTCCTATAAAGACCATGCAGTTCATTGTTAGGTAGTCTTCTCCATTCACCTGTCTGTTCATCTCTCTTTGGTCCAAAAATTTTCCTAAGTACTTTATTCTCATAATAATAATAATAATAATAATAATAATAATAATAATAATAATAATAATAATAATAATAATAATAATAATAATAATAATAATAATAATAATAATAATAATAATAAAAATAAATTTATGTAATCAATTGAATTGGTGTTTACTTGATGAAAATCCATAACTTATTTATATAAATAGTGATTTTTTTAAAATTAGGAATATTCCATAATATAGTGTTTCTCCTTCAATCCAAAGTGATTTATCGCCAGAGGTTCCTGTCTAAAGCATCTTCTTCCCTCAGATCTCTAACTTCCATACTTCTCACTCCATCCATCCAACATTATTTACGTCTGCGTCTTCCACTTCTTCCATTAGCTTTCCAATTAAGAATATTTTTTTGGTATTCTCTCTTCTTCCATTCTTATGAGGTGCCCATAACATTTCAAACTTTTTTTCTATTTTTTTCCAATATGTTTTTTTAACTTGTATAATTTGCCTTATTGTGCTGTTTCTGACCTTATTCTTTTTTTGAAACCCCGTGTGGTGTTGTTAGTCCCCCATCGGGCGCCTCCCCAGGTGGTGGATAGGGGAATGCTTCCCAGATATGGGCGGTATCGGGGAAATAAAATACCGGAGGCGAACCAAAACTGACAGCTACTGCCTTGTAGTTCGGTGTTGATTCACTAAAGGCTAGAGGAAGACAACCTTGATTACAAATTACCTGGTCCTCCAGGTTGGGGGTTGTAGCAATGGGACAGCCCCTCATTCTACTGAAAAAATAAACAATTTAAAAAAACGTAAAAATAAGAATGCCGGACGGAATTACCCACAACGAACTAGCAGTAAAAGCTTAATGAATATTGGATGTTGGAACGTACAAGGAATTGGATTTTTGGATGCGATCGACAAGAATTTCAATAATAATAATAATAATAATAATAATAATAATAATAATATAATATTAATAATAATATTATTAATAATAATAATAACAATAATAATAATAATTGTGGCCGGGGTGGACTAGTGATTATGCTCCTTGCCTCTGGTCCTAATGGTCGCGGATTCAAAGCCGGCTAAGGTCGATGAATTTTTTTGGATGGAAAATCCAAGGAGCATATCCTCCGGGAGGGACTTTAAGCCATGGGTTCCGAGTCTGAAGATTTTCAGTTTCGTAAAAGATTCTTAAGCCTGAATGAAAGGGCCTCTAAGCAAAATTTACCGAATTTCCCCGTCCTAATACTACCTTGGTTTCCTAGATGTCAGTATGAGACGGAACGCTGATCACGGACCACTCAAATGACATCTATACGAAAAGAACTGTAACTAAATTAGGGTATGGTTCAAATTCCTTCCTGTAGGGAAAGAGCGCCTAAATCTCTGTTAAAGGAAACATGGCTTACAAGAATTATTATTATCAATTAATTATTATTATTATTATTATTATTATTACTATTATTATTATTATCATCATTATCTTAATCTTATTTCATGAAGTTAAGCTACTGTGTTAACCGTTACGATCTCAATAACAATTTCTACCATCAATCTTTTGAATGGTCTGCTCGGACCTCTTGCTATAGGATGATCTTCTTTGGTCATCTTCCATCCGAAGAACATGTTTTGTATTCATAAATTTTGTTTAGATTTTTAAAGGTTCTATGCAAAGATGTTATAATTTTTTTATATTCTCTTATGTTCTAATAACACTGGTCAACATGATTTTTGGCTCATGAGTACCAATAGTTGTACATAATGCGGTTTTTTTATCGTGTTTTCAAATATGTATTGGGAATTTCTCCTTCGCCCACAGTTTTTTTATTTCAATTTCAATTAATGGATTTGAATAATTATTTTTAATAAACGTTCTTTCGTCCATTTGTCCATTGTAAAATTAAACCAAATGAGCTAACTCAAATGGTTTTCAGCTATGGAAAAGATATATCCAGGCAAATCGAATCCTAATATGCTGGCCGATTATTGTTGGACCATAAAGAGTGATGCTCCATAGGCGAAATCAAGCAGAAAATCGTCTTTTCTTACTTTCTAGGTGAGTCCGAATGTTCGAATATTGTGTAGTTACGAATGTAGAAAATATTTTAATGTTTGAAATTATAAATTCCTGTCTCTCGGAAACCTCGCGTGAAGAAGAAAAACCGGTATCATATTTGAATTCAGGAGAAAAAAATACTATCAGAATCACATATTTTTGTTTCTGAAACAAAAAAAAAAGTTTATTTTTTGTTGCTCAGTGTAATTTGTATCCACCTATCCTTCGAAGATATCACTTTTTATTACGTTTTACATTTGTTAATAGAGAATTTTCCTTAATACAAATATAGCTCTTCGATCAAATAAATTATATATAGGCCTATGTGGAAGGGATAATACTTACTTACTCACTGGCACTATCGATCCCGTAGGTTCATGGCCGCGCGGACATAAGCTCTCCATACATCCCTATCCTGAGCCAATGCTTTCCAATCATTCCCTGTATAATCTACTTCCCTCAAATCATAGTTAATGTTGTTCTCCCACCTCATTCTTGGTCTACCAATTGGGCGTTTTCCTTCTGACTTTCCTACAAGAAGTTTTCATGCGCGTCTTTCATTCCCCATACGCGCATAATTTATATTAAATTAAGTTATCTATCCTAATATTTTTGCCTTGTGTAAGTCTACCTTATTCTTATACACCAAAATTTTTCATAGAATATTCAACATTGTTCCGCCTAAGTATTCTATGGTTTAGCACGTCCCCTTTTCCCGTTCATCATCCCTATCATTAATTTACGAATTCTTTTCCTCTCGTTCTCTCTATATATTCGTACCACCATAGTTTCTTTTCCCTACTATTGTAGTTATGTATTATTTTACGTCTATTGATCTTTAATCTCTGTTTTTCTCGATTTTCGGGGTAATATTGAAAATACATTTTAATAGTTGTTAATTTTTATTATATTATTTCATTGTCTAAGTTTCTGCGCCGTGAAGTAGACCTCCTACACTATTCTATTATTATTGTTATTATTATTATTAAAGTTATACTTATAATAATAATAATCATCATCATCATCATAGTACATTCACGAATTTAGGCCATTTGTTGACCTGTTTCGGCCTCAAGAGAAACACCATCCAGAAGTCTTTTGAGTGGACGTCCTGGTCTTCTTCTTCCTGCAGGTTGATATCTTAACATTAGTTTGGGTATTCTGTGATCTTCCATTCGATGAACATGTTGTATCCATCTTGACTTATAATCAGAAATTTTGTTTTCTAAAGATTCCATGTGTAATTCTTCTAAGATGTCTTCATTTTTTTTGTGATCTAGTAGTGTGTATCCTGCAGTCCTCCGAAGATATCTCATTCAGCAGATCTAAGTCTCTGTATATCCTTCTGTTTCAACGTCCATACTTCGCTACCATACAAAAGAGTTGGAAGAGCCAGTGTTTTGTACACTTTCAGTCTTGAATGCTTTTGGACTAACTGTGGCTTGAAGATAGAATTTATTAACCCTAAAATTCTTAAAAATTTAGATATTTTTGCATTTACATCCTTTTCTTCTTCATATGAGATATTGCATCCTAGATATGTAAAATTATTCACCTGCTCCAAAATTTTATTGTCCAGTACAATTTTACTTCTGACAGGATCTACACCTTGAAATGCCATAATTTTTGTTTTTTTCTGTAGATATCTTTAATCCATATTCTTCTGTAATTTTGTTAAGTTCATACAGACCTTTCTGTAGATTATCTTCGGAATTTGCTATTATTATTTGGTCATCTGCAAACAATAGGTGTGTTTAATTTTCTATTTTCTGATATTCTTATTCCAAATTTATATGTTTTGTTCCAGCAACATATTACTTCATTGATATAAATTGCAAAGAGTGTTGGGGATAGGGGGCAGCCTTGTCTCACACCACGATTTATAATTCCTTCTTCAGAAAATCTGTTATTTAATTTAATCTTTATGGTGTTGTCTTTGTAAATATTTTGTATGTTCTGCCGAAGTAAATTTGGTATATTTCTGTCTTCCAATATATTTAAGAGTTTTGATCTCTTGACTGTGTCGAATAATAATAATAATAATAATAATAATAATAATAATAATAATAATAATAATATAATAATAATAATAATAATAATAATAATAATAATAATAATAATAATAAATAATAATAATAAAAATAATAATAATAATAATAATAATAATAATAATAATAATAATAATAATAATAATAATAATAAAAATAATAATAATAATAATAATAATAATAATAATAATAATTATTATTATTATTATTATTATTAAAAAACTCTACGGCGCGATAGGCCCAGTAGGCCTTAGGCCACCAGCCGACTGTTGGTCTCACGTACACATGTGCTAATCGCAGAGGTGGACGTTCATCTAGCCAGTACTGGAGTGACATGTGGTCAACATGTTGGGTCCCACAGCCGTTATAGATGGTTTTCGCAACCTGGAGTTGCTAGTTATTATAGCTACCCCAATTCATGAAGATCCTAGCTGGGTACCGTTCCAATACTGGTAGAAATTCCATGAGAAAATTATTTCCTCATGAGAACTCGTACCAAGGCACCACGTCTTAAATCGGTCAGCTACGGCGCAGGACATTATTATTACTATTATTATTATTGTTATTGTTATTGATATTACCATTATTATTACTAATACACTTATTATTATTATTATTATTATTATTATTATTATTATTATTATTATTATTATTATTAGAGAGGAATGGCGTTTGGTTTCCGGAAGACGGCGGCAGCTGACATTATACCGAATGATGATGATGAATATTATTATTATTGTTACTATTATGATTATTACCATTACAATGATTATTACTATTATTACTGTTATTTTATTATTATTATTATTATTATTATTACCACTTTTATTGCTATTACTATTATTATTACTATTGCAATGATTGTTACTCATTATTACTGTTATTTCCATTATTATTATTATTATTATTATTATTATTATTATTATTATTATTATTATTATTATTATTATTATTACCACTTTTATTGCTATTACTATTATTATTACTATTGCAATGATTGTTACTCATTATTACTGTTATTTCCATTATTATTATTATTATTATTATTATTATTATTATTATTATTATTATTATTATTATTATTATTATTATTATTATTATTATTATTATTATTTATCACGTAATATATAAAAATGAATGTTTGTTTGTTCGTACTTTATGCGCGGCCATACCGTTGACCCGATTGTGATGGGGTTTTATGCTAAATGTTCAGGAGATTCCCGGGATTAACATAGGCTATAAGAGAGTGGCGATACTCAATTCCTACACCCTTAAAAATCGCCGTTTGTAGTGGAAAACGTAAAAAAAGTAACTCTTTGGACGCTTAAATTGCTTACGCTGCCTAAACTATAAACAAATATACGAAATTAATGTACACAGAATTGAACACCTCAAAAAGCTCAACAAAAAACTCCACGACAGCATAATTATGTTTATCTCTTACGGATAACTCACAATAACCATTTTTGTGTTTCATTGATGCCAAGAAGATCGAGACGAGTACGTAGATTCCTGTGCAAGCATAGCAGCACATGGCGGGTATTCTTTTACGGATAACTCACAATAACGAATTTTGTCTTTTAGCTCATTTATGCCAAGAAAATCGAGATAAGTAGATTCCCGGGCAACACCGGGTAATCAGCTCGGGAATCTTAAAATAATTACGATATACATTTATAATTATTTTTCATTTTACTTATTAAACTAATCATAAGAAGTACATTAATTTTTGTCTTTCAGCTCATTTATGCCAAGAAGATCGAGATGAGTACATTCCCGGACAACGCCGGCTAAACAGCATGGACTATCTAAAAATAATTGCGATATAAATGTTTCCTTTTTATTTATTTAACTAAAAATAATAATACATTAATTTTCGTATTTCAGCTCATTTATGACAAGAAGATCGGGATAAGCAGCTTCCCGTGCAAAGACGGGTAATTAGCACGGGTTATCTAAAAAATATAAATTTATAATTATTTTTTCTTCCACTTATTCAATTAAACATAAAAACACATTAATTTTCATGTATTTAGGCGTAGCAGCGCACGCCGGGTATTAGCTTATTATTATTATTATTATTATTATTATTATTAGATGAATAATCCCTGAAAGAGAAACGTTTGTGTGGAACAGGTGTGTGACATAATGTTGGTAAATTAAAATCTGCCACGAGAGAGAGAGAGAGAGAGAGAGAGAGAGAGAGAGAGAGAGAGAGAGAGAAGAGAGAGAGAGAGAGAGAGAGAGAGAGAGAGAGAGAGAGAGAGACTGGATCTTTATGAAAGAAGCAGGTACGTAGAGTATTTGGAGAAAGAAATCTAATTTCTACGTGACGGTGGAGCGTGTTGATAGACATCTCTGACAGCGTGGAAGAAGACACTAGGCGAGAAGAGAATGGTCACAGATGTGCCTGGCATTTATTGAACACGAGAATAATGCACTTCACGTTCAAGTCCTTCGTAGCGCGTTTCAAATTTCGCGTTAATATAATATCCTATTTCTTGTCGTGAACTTTATTTTTAAGACTTCTTTCAGTTACATAATTCCACCAATAACACAGGTCAACATGATTTTTGTCTCATGAGTACCGATAGTTGTACTTAATGCAGTTTTTTTATCACGTTTTCAAATATATATTCGGAATTTCTCCATCATTCACAGTTTTTTATTTCAATTTCATTTAATGGATTTAAATAATTTTTTTTAATAAACGTTTTTTCGTCCATTTATTATTTTGGAACCGTGAGCGATGGACATTTCAGAAATTGTATTAATAATGAAGAAAAATCAAGTTTTGCCAAACATATACTAGAAACAGGTCATCAATTTGAAAAAAATCGATAACTCTATGTCAATACTACACAGAGAATATAATGACAACAGAATCAGCATCCTTGAAGACATAGAGATTCTAAAAGAAGCAAGGAATAAAGACCTACTCAACGAGAACATAACCGCAGACATATATCCGTTATACAACCTATACAACACCATCAGTTCCAGTTAAAACGCAGAAGAAGAAACATTGTTTTCGAAAGGCCTCCATACTAGAATAACTTGAAGTTTAATAATTTAGTTGAGGACGACTGACTTATCATTAGTAATGCCACGAGTGATTTCAAATTTATCTAGAGAATTTGAAAATCAAGAGTGGCATTTGTTATGACTATTTAACGAATAAAATTAAGCTGTTTACTCACAAATAATTATTTAAATATAGTTATTTTAAAATATTTATATATTTAATGTAAACGACGATGTTTGAAAACAAATGAGAAACGATTGGTACGCTTCATTTGCTTCTTTTGTCCATCACTGCAACCAGATCTTATTATTTATTGCCAAAGGAACGCAATATTGTAAGAATGCACTTTAGTGGAGAAAAAATGAAACATCAAACTGTATATTAATTCATTTGTGTTGTCGTATGATGTAAATATGACAATTATTTAGTACACAATTGATCTTCTTGGTGATACAATATTAAAATATATATACAGTCAATATGCCCATTTCACCAATAAATGTTTAAAATGGTCAACTAGTTTCTACAGCCAAGCTGTCATTCTCAAGACCAGATATTGACTGTTGCACAAATCCAACCGATGACCATATGTCAAAACATAAAATAATCGTAGCTTTATTATTTGTCAATAGTCAATATAGATCGAATTGACCTGGATGTCAAATGTATTTAGTACACAATTGATCTTCTTGGTGATACAATATTAAAATATATATACAGTCAATATGCCCATTTCACCAATAAATGTTTAAAATGGTCAACTAGTTTCTACAGCCAAGCTGTCATTCTCAAGACCAGATATTGACTCAGTCAATATCTGGTCTTGAGAATGACAGCTTGGCTGTAGAAACTAGTTGACCATTTTAAACATTTATTGGTGAAATGGGCATATTGACTGTATATATATTTTAATGACAATTATATTTTCTGGAATATTACCTGGGAAAAAAATACATTTAAGAAAGTGCAAACAGTGATTTCTTTTTTGATGGTATAATCAATTGCTACAAATGTTTTATATTAACTCCCGCATGCGCTATGTGTTGACATTCAAGTACTATATATACAATCTGGTAGCCGTATTTCTTAGAGAGTCAGTCACTACAATATAATGCTATGACCTATTCCGAATGTTAAAAAGGAGGTGCTTTGTTTATTATGATAAACTTTAGTTGGTATATTCTAGGCGAAACACTACTGTGATTGGTTGTAAATAAAAAATCATTGAAATGTGATTGGTCATTGACTCCCATTTGGGGCATGAGTTAAATAGTCAGGTAACATTTTTATAATTAACATCTGAGCAGAAAAAATAGTATTGTTCAACCACAAATTGGTTCAATTTGTCTCAATTTGCAGTTTCCTGTTGTAAATATTTCGCACATCTATCATGAGACAGTCAAATTCTCGCCTCACTTCGCAAAATCTCTTCCTGACATTCGCAGAGAAAGATGGGGCTAAGATAAAGACTTACGATAAATGGAGATGTGATATCCTCACCCTTCAGAAAACAATACTGTACTTCTTCCCCTATTCCTTTCAAAGTGTCTTCATGTTAACCCTCCTCCCCAATCGCGAAGCAGAAGATTAACAGCAACGAATTGGAAAATTCTCTTCAGATATTTAGCAGACTGATATGACATGCACGACGGGGGAAACTGACACAAGTACCTTCAATTCAACTTATTAGTACGAAAATTCTAAATTCTTTGCGAGGAGAATTGTAATCATCCAATGTCAGTTACAGACGTCTGTATTAAGTTTTACTTAATTTTAAACCCATATTGAATACAAACAAATTACAATCTATTTTAAGATAAGACCGTAGGCCAAAATTTGAAAAAAAAAAAATCAATTTTTTTTCATAATTAGATGGTCTGTTTTTTTGTGAACATTTCTGTATATGATTTTTTACTGAACACCAATCATGAGTACTTACTTACTCACTGGCACTTATTGAGTAAGTACTCATGATGTCCCGCGCCGTAGCCGAGCGGTTAAGGTAGGAAGCCTTGGCGCAGAACTACGGGACTTGCGCTGGTTCGAGTCTCCATGGGGGAAGAAATTTTCTCAAGGTATTTCGGCCAGTATGGGACCGGTGCCCACCCAGCATCGTGAGGCAATTGGGTAGCTACAATAAGTAGCGGCTCCAGGTTGAGGAACCAGCTATAACGGCTGGGGGACTCGACATGCTAACCACATGTCACCCCTACACTGGCTGTTGATCATCTACCTCTGTGATTGACACATGTGGATGTGAAGGGCAAGCAGCCGGCTGGTAAAAGGGCAACCGCTGAAAAGTGGAAAGACCCTCAATCGGAAGTACTAATGATTGGTGTTCAGTAAAAAATCATATACAGAAATGTTCAGAAAAGAACAGACCATCATCACCAATCATGAGTGCGTTAATTAACTTTTTAAAAACAATTGACAGCTGTCAGCCTGTAATATCATTATAATTTAAATCTTGTTTTCTCGAAAGTGAAAATTTTCGAACATTTGTCCCATTATCTCAGGAACTATTAGAGATATTTACATTACATTTTTACAGGCAGTAAACCTAGTTGTGTACCGCGCCGTAGACGAGTGGTTAAGGCAGGAAGCCTTGGCGCAGAGCTACGGGACTTGCGCTGGTGCGAGTCTCCATGGGGGAAGAAATTTTCTCATGGTATTTTGGCCAGTATGGGACCGGTGCCCACCCAACATCGTGATGCATTTGGGTAGCTACAATAAGTAGCGGCTCCAGGTTGAGAAAACCAGCTATAACGGGTGGGGGACTCGACATGCTGACCGCATGTCACCCCTACACTGGCTGATTATCATCTACCTCTGTGATTGACACATGTGGATGTGAGGACAGCAGCCGGCTGATAGGCTAAGGGCCTTCTAGGCTAAGGGCCTTCTAGGCTAAGGGCCTTCTAGGCCTGTCGCGCCAGGAGTTTTTTTTAAATCTAGTTGTACTAAAGCTATGGAACCACAATCATGATGATCTCTTGTATAGATTCTCATTTATGATTTTTAGAAGTATTTTTTAATAAAAAAAGAGACTAGTAGCAAAAAAATTATATAGGACATCAGTATTTAGATACAAGTTTGACTGATGTTCAGTAGTCTTCACAAGCCTCATTTAACATGCTGTAAAAAAATTCATTACAATCCTTCTAGTAGTTCCTGAGATAATCGGTCTCAAATTCCCATGTTTTAACATTGATGGGATAGGGCCTACCGTCTCACCTTAAGAATTTCTCCACCAAGATGCCTTGGCGCAGAGCTACGGGACTTGCGCTGGTTCGAGTCCCCATAGGGGAAGACATTTCCTCATGGAATTTCGGCCAGTATGAGACCAGTCCCCCCCCACTCAGCATCGTGATGAATTTGGGTAGCTACAATAAGTAACGGCTCCAGGTTGAGAAAACCAGATATAACGGCTGGGGAACCCGACATGCTGACCCCATGTCATCCCTACACTGGCTGGATGATCGTCCGCCTCTGTGAGGCCAGCAGCCGAATGGGAGACAAGGAGATTTCTAGGCCTGTCGCGCCGTGGAGTGAAGCTTTGGTCACGAGGGAATAAGTTTTCTGAGTGAGGATTTTTTCGGGGTTTTTCCTCACCTATAAGACAAATGTCAGGAAGCTTTAAGGCCTAAGCCGTCCCCGAGAGCATCATCTGGCCATCATTATCATCATTATAATATTCATCTAATTAAATTAAGTTTATAATTAAGGCATTTCTCCTGGCGAATCAATACAATCGTCATCACCTATCACACAATAGGGGCAGGTTAATCCATGCAGGTGCGGAAACTTCAGAAGTGGATTAGAAATCGCCGATGCCAGAATGTCGAAATTACAAACTGTTGGCACTGGAATAAATAAATAAATAAATAAGAATACAAACTTTAAGAACATTAGCAGAATGAATACTTTCAACAAAAGAGGAAATACGTCAAGTAGAAACGTGGTTGTCCCGTGCTGTACGACAAGATGCCTTGGTGCAGAAATATGGTACTAGCGCTGGGTTCGAGTCCCCATGGGGAAATAAGTTTTCTCATGGAATGTCGGCCAGTATAGGACCGGTGCCCAACCAGCATCATGAGAAATTTGGGTAGATGCAATAAGAAGCAACCCTAGGTTCAGATTATACTGAATGCAGATTTGATTAATGAGTTAATATCTATAAGATTAAGGTCGATAACATGATAATGTTAATGATAAATAAAAAATGATAAATAAAATTAAGACTAAAATTGATAATAAAATCTTCACAAGCAAGATAAATCAAATTGTTTGATAGTCTACCCTATCTGATGTACATAAAAAAACAAAGAAAAATAATGAGATATAATAATAAACTAATTTGTCGGTTAAAACAAATAACTTAAAATATTTGTTAATCTTAATACTTTTCTCATAAAATAAATAAAATTATATTAATTGTTAAAATAATACAATCAGTGACGTGTATAAGTTGGTCTGTTATTAAATAATTCTTTAGTTGGTTTTTCAACGATGTTATAGTTTGACAGTCTTGATTACCCTATGTGGATATGAGACCAGTGGTCGCTGTAAGGCAAGGGGTGTCTGGGCATGTCTTGCTACGAGTTTTGTTTTTAGAAATATGGTTAGAAGGTGCGAAAGTCATTCTGAAAAACAGAATTTTATGAAAAATAGGATAAGTGGTAGACTGAAGTGACTTATTTTACATACATGTAGTGGAAAAAGAGAGTGTAAAGAGAAGAAGATATACTTGCGATATTACTGCAAAACGAGGGTTTCAATGAAACTCTTACTGTTTTTTTTTAATTTGAAAATCTGACTTTATTGTAAAATATATACTATCATCATAATCATTGAATACTATCAAGAATTAGGTCTTCTAGTCTGCTTCGCCTGATTATCATTAGTGCTGTAACTAAGAAATACATTGTTATTTTATTCAAATATGGAAACATCTTCATAATTTATAAACTTCTTTACATTACAAGAAAGGTCTACTTTAACCTCCATATTTGGATAAGTGGACCTCAGAGTCCAGCTTAGCTTTTAGTCTATTTTTAAGTTTATTTACTCTATTCATTTATACAGACAGGCACAGATTAATCTGACTATTTAACTCATGCCCCAAATGGGAGTCAATGACCAATCACGTTTCAATGATTTCTGTTTTACAACCAATCAGAGTCGTGTTTCACGAAATATTTATCAGTGTTATAATTACCATATATTAAACAAAGCTCCTCCTTTTTAATATTTTGAACAGGTCTGACCGTTATTTTGCAGTAGGACTGAGCCTATAAGAAATACGGCTACCAGATTGTATATATAGTGCATACATGTCAACATTTGTAGCAATTTATTATACCACCAAAAAAAGAGAACCACTGTTTGACTTTCTTAAATGTATTTTTTCCCAGGTAATAATCCAGAAAAATATAATTGTAATATTTACATCATACGACATCAGAAATGAATTAATATACAGATTGATGTTTCATTTTTTCTCCACTAGAGAGCATTCTTACAATATTGCGTTCCTTTGGCAATAAATAGTATGATCTGGTTGCAGTGATAAACAAAAGAAGCAGTAGAAGCGTACCTATCGTTTCTCATTTGTTTTCAAACATCGCCGTTTGCATTAAATATATAAATATTTTGAAATAACTACAGTTAAATAATGATTTGTGAGTAAACAGCTTAATTTTATTCGTTAAATAGTCCTAACAAATGCCACTCTTGATTTCCAAATTCTCTAGATAAATTCACTCCTCACTTCGTGAGTCGTGAATTTATCGATAATTTGGAAATCACTCGTGGCATTACTTATGAAAATATTTATGACTGATCATAATTAAAAAGCGTTGATATTTATTTAATGTTTTGAAAAATTATTGTTGACTATAACATTCACACGTCATCGAACTGCAGAAAGCGACGGTCTTTGGGTTTAGTAAAATTAAAAGGATATTAAATGAAATTAATTAGGTGAATGGTTTTTACAGATAGCATCCTCATTGATAAAATATACGTTTTCGTGTAAAGTAGTCCCAGGTCCTCGTGGAGAGTCCACATTAATAGTAATTTTTCCTTTAACTTTTTTGATCCCTTTATGCTTTATGTTAAATTATTGATTTGTTCAATGAATAATCTTTATTATTATTTTTATATTTATGTTAATATACCCCTATTATTATTGTTGAGGGGGATTAGGGTATATTTTTGGGTGTGATTATATCTCTTTTGTTCCGAATTCCTTTATTATGTTTAATTATTTTATACATCCACCATGTCACATAATATCGAACCGTACCCTTCAGTATATTAAAACAGCATGTACATAATATAATATATTTGTAATATTCAACAGCAGATATTAAGAATTGATTCTTAGCTTGAAAAACATTTAATGTGGCGAGTTTCATAAATATCACAAATAAACCCTTCTTCGCACAAAGAATAAAAGAAACTGGCCTTGAACCCATCAAAGTTGATGAGGAAGAAGTTAAAATATTTTCTGTTCGAGGGCAGCACTAATTAAAGAAGATATTAACAGGGTCCACTCAAACAGAAGGGTCCACATTACCCGAACTTCCCTACGTATACCATCCACATATATTTTTTTTATTTCTTTTATCGTTTTTATCAGGAAATAAGTTCCTTTTCTGAAATTCAGTGTGAATTATGTAATGAACATTTCAGGGTTTAAAATACTCAGCAAGAAGCTACTTCCTCTCTTTAAAATTATAATAGATATTCTACTGAATAATTTCACACGTTTACTTTTTATCGCCTTTTGTTTTATTCACATCCCCGTCACTTGCCTTCTCTTTTTGACATCTCTTTTCACCTCAGAATTATATTCCGACGGAGTGTAGGTTTTTTTGAAGACTCCACTTCCTTCTCTCCTTTTTTCTTTTCTTTTTTTTTTTTATCCGTGAGTTCGAGCCTCTTGATGCTATTCTTCCTTCACTTTATTATTATCCACTCTCGTGTGCCTCTTTTTCTACTTGCTCTCAGCAAATTACATTCAATGCATCTGAAGGTTGGGTATGCCAGTGCGTGGGTGTGTGAAAATTGCACTAAAGCCTCAAGAAGAAAATATTAGAATACCGCTCTGTTCATATTTAATTTAGGGCAAAGCTCCAAAGAATTGATTTATTTACTCGGATTCGTCAATACTTAGGCATACAATAATACCGCCAACACTCAATTAGTTAACTAGCTCTCTAACTAACTCATTGGCACTATCAAACCTGTAGTTCCATGACCGCGCGGGCATAAGCTTTCCATACATCCATATCCTAAGATGTTTTCAATCATCACCTATATAATCTACTTCCCTCAAATCATAACCCATGTTATTTTTCCGCCTCATTCTTGGTCTCCCAACTGAGTGTTTTCCCTCTGGTTTCCCAAATAAATATATTTCATGCTACTCTTTCAATTCCCATTCGTGCCACATGTCCTATCCATCGCAGTCTACGAGACTTAACTGTTCTTATTCAATTTGGCTTCCTATAAAGATCGTGTAGCTCACTGTTATGTAGTTTTCTCCAATCTCCTGTCTGTTCATGTCTCTTTCGTTCAAAATTTTCCTAACAACTTTATTCTCAACTACTCATAAATATTTTATCCTCTCTTAAAGTAAGAGTCCATGTTTCGCACCTTTATAATATAACTGGAAGAATATCAGTTTTAACTTTATTTGAGAGAAGTTGGGACGGGAAGAGTCTCTCTAATAAATAATAGCATACATTTCCAGAATTGAACCTATTTTTAATTTCTTTGTCCGCCACATTCCTATTTGTAATTATTGTTCATAGATATTTGAATTCAGTCACTTATTCAAAATCTCCCTCAGTCATCATTAACTGTCCATATTCATTATATAATCTATTTCTATGTCTTCTTCTTCTTCTTACTTCCAAATTCTATGGACAAAAACAAATGAAACATTTCTCCTTCAGTTTTCAGGTAATATTAACCATGAGACAATTACAATGGAAGAGTTAATTACTGTTATTAAAAATCTCAGAAGCAACAAAGCATCAGGAGAAGACCACATCAGTCTTGAATTATTTAAACTTTCAAGCCAAATGTTTTAGAAAGATTTCTCAATTTTCTAAATAAGATTTGGGATGGACAGGCAACACCGGAAAGTTGGGGAAAAGCAATTAAAATACCGATCTTTAAGAAGAACAACCGTAAGGACTGTAATAATTATCGTGGGATCAGTCTATTGAATTCAGGCTACAAAATTTATGTCAATATAATAAAAAATAAATTATTAAAATTTTATGACTAACTAATTGGAGAAGAACAAATGGGATTTCGTACACAGATTGATATTTTACAATAAAAATATTACTGGAAAAACACAAAGAATTAAATTTGCAACACATAGCTTTTATAGATTTCAAGAAAGCCTTTGGTAAAGTAGACAGACCAAAATTGTTACAAATTTTAATTGATGATAATGTTCCACAGCAGTTTATTCACAATATTCATAACATATATAGCAAAAATAAAATAGCTATCCAACTTACTTACTTACTCACTGGCACTATCGAACCCGTAGGTTCATGGCCGCGCTGACATAAGCTCTCCATACATCCCTATCCTGAGCTACTGCTTTCCAATCATTCCCTGTATAATCTACTTCTCTCAAATCATAGTTAATGTTATTCTCCCACCTCATTCTTGGTCTACTGACTGGGCTTTTTTCCTCTGGCTTTTCTACAAGAAGCTTCCATGCAAGTCTTTCATTCCCCATACGTGCAACATGTCCTGCCCATCGCAGTCTACGAGACTTAACTGTTCTTATTATATCTGGCTTTCTATAAAGACTATGTAGTTCATTGTTATGTAGTCTCCTCCATTCACCTGTTTGTCCATCTCTCTTTGGTCCAAAAATGTTGCTAAGTACTTTATTCTCAAATACTTGTAATCTCCTTTCCTCCCTTAAAGTAAGAGTCCATGTTTCGCATCCATATAATATAACTGGTAGAATAATAGTTTTATATATTTTCAGTTTAACGTTTTTTGATAGGAGTTGGGACATCAAGAGTTTCTGCAATGCATAATAACACGCATTTCCAGAATTGAGCCTATGTTTAATTTCTTTGTGCATCTCATTCCTATTTGTGATTATTGTTCCTAGGTATTTGAATTCAGCCACTTCCTCAAAATTTCCCTCATTTGTCATTAGCTGTCCATTTCCATTATATAATGAATTTCTACGTGTGACCATATAATTTAGTTTTATTGATATTTACTTCCAGTACTAATTTCTTAGGGTTACTCAATAGTGTGAGCGATCCAACAAGATGCAAAACTATCATCTTGGACACCCATCAATACTGGAGTAAGACAAGGATGTGGATTATCACTCATTCTCTTTATTATTTACATGAACCGAACAATTAAAGAGTGGAAGCAAACTCGCCATGGATATATACAAATTAACAGACATCTTAAATTGGACACAATTCTCTTTGCGGATGATTTGGTATTATTAGCACTTTCAGAAGATGGATGACCTCCAAAGATCAATATGTAATTTGCAGAAAATAGCAGCCTCATACAATATGGAAATTTCAACAGACAAAACAAAAATTCTGGCATTTTGTGGGAAATACCCAATACAAAGTAAAATCTGTATCAATAAATAAAATATTGAAAAGATGCAATAGCTTCCCATATTTAGGTTACAATCTTTCAATCATTGATGAATAGGATATACCACAGAAAATTATTAAATACAAAAAAACTATGGGAATTATAAATAGTGTGATGAAACCATCCTTTGTTTAGAAACACACCCGCTTACGTCTTTACGACGTATTGGCACGACCTGTACTCAGCTATGGCAGCGAAGCATGGACACTGATGAAAGCAGATAGAAGCAGAATAACGGCTTGTGAAATGCAATTCATGCAAAAAAACACGGCGGAATACACTAAGTGGGATTTAAAACGAAATTGTGAAATCTTAAAGGAACTAAAAACTAAGCCAGTTTTCGACTATATTGATCGGTATCAGTCCAATTGGAAACAACATTTGGAAAGAATGAGTAATACTAGAAACCCAAAGGCAATTTATAAATATGTACCACACGGCCAAAGATCTGTAGGCCGTCCAGCTAAGAGATGGCCTGAAAATTGTATGTGAGACCGTAACAGGTCTTGTGGCCTAATACTTGTCAGGCAGAAGAAGAATAAGTCTGTTTAAACAATTGTTAACCCTTAAATTAGCAAAACAGTAATTTCTGGTATCAGTTATTTAAATGTGGCGGACTGCACTGAAAACGAAATCGTGCATAACTGTTATTATTAGGTATATTGTGTAATTCTATACACGTGTAAGTAATTACTTATCGTTAGTTTTCTTCTGTTTTATTAAAATTACTAGATAAATTAAAACAATTGGCGTATCCTATAGAATACATTGTGAATTTAAGGGTTAATAGACAGAATGAAATATAAGTTATAAATTACAGAGAGAGCGTATTAATCATAAGTAATGCCACGAGTGATTTCCAAATTATCGATAAATTCACGACTCACGAAGTGAGGAGTTTGGAAATCGAGAGTGGCATTTGTTAGAACTATTTAACGAATAAAATTGAGCTGTTTACTCACAAATCATTATTTAGATATAGTTATTTTAAAGTATGTCCGGAGGGTCGAGGGTTCAAGTCCCGTTGGGGTCAGGATTTTTAAACTGACCCAAACCCTCTGGCGGCACCATGGCCCTGGGGTCGACTCAGCCTCTAACGGAAATGAGTACCAGACGCTTGTTCTGGGGGTAAAGGCGGCTGTCACGCAGGGCTGACAACCCGGCTGACATAAAGTGCCGATTGTCTAGAAAAAGTGGAAGCCTTAACCTCCTACTACCCCAAGGGCCTCCGGGCCTGTTGTGGGATCACTTCACTTTTTATATATTTAATGTAACCGGCGATGTTTAAAAACACATGAGAAACTTTTGTTATGCTTCATTTGTTCATCACTGCAGCCAGATCATATTAATTATTGCCAAAAGATCGCAATATTATAAGAATGCACCCTAGTGGAGAATAATATTAAACACATCAAACTGTTTATAACCAACATATTAATTATTTTTTGATGTCCTATGACGTAAATTATATTTTTCTGGAACGTAAATTCCTGGGAAATAATACGTTTAAGAAAGTGTAAACAATGGTTTCTTTTTTTGTGGTATAATCAATTGCTACAAATGTTTTTATATTATATCCCGCAAGTGCTATCTAGTTACATTCGTTAACTATATATACAAACTGGTAGCCACGTGCATTCTAGAATTCTTACATCTTAATATAAATTGTTATATTCAACGTATTTCTTAAAGAGTCAGTCGCTGCAAAATAATGCTCTGACCTATTCAAATGTTAAAAGGAGGAGCTTGATTTTAAAGTGACAAAATTAAATTGATAAAATCGAAGTGAAAAAAAGACTGTGATTGGTTGTAAATCAAAATTCATTGAAATGTGATTGGTCATTGATTCCCATTTGGGGAATGAGTTAAATAGTCGGAATAAATATAGGACGCTTTATTATTTCCCGCACTTTCTAGCTTCTTAATGAAAGTTAGTACTAAATAACGTGATATAGATGCAAATTCATGCAAGTCGACATGGAACCAAGTGGTGCACATTGTGTTAGCGTCTTACAAAAGAGGGGAGAAGTCGGTCGCAATAACATACTTGCAATATCTTACAGAATAAAGACTCTAACAGGAAATGTTATAAAGACAAGAAGACAGTATCAAACTATCATGAAACATACCCGTTTAAACTATTGCCTCCCCTCTCTGTGTTATAATGTTAATGAGAGAAGGGTGGGATAAGTGAAAACCTTCCATGTAATCAGATTGTATCAGCAAGAACGTAACTGCTCCTCCGCAACACAAGGAAGCCATACTTCTCTTTTCGAATGCCTTCGTGTTCCTTTATAGTTCAGGAGATGTTCTGCACAGCATAGGCCCTATATAAATTACTGGATGGAACGCAAATCTATATCCAGTTAACGACCTGCACCCTAGTTGTATTGATACAAACTAGGGTTTAATGTTATTACTAGAGTCCGGATGTTAGGTACCTAAAAAGTTCAAAATAGGCAGACAAAAATACACTAAAAATCATCAATATAGGCACTCAAAAAATCGAAACAGGCTCTTACAAAAATGGACAACAACATACATTTTTACAGCCTTACGTAAAGATTACAAACATATGCTATCAATAGCATAAGAAGATACCAGAGATGAGTTTGGAACTTGTTTTGCCTTTTTACATAGAGCATACTTGCGTTTTGCAGTTGCAGTGTGTACGTGCTGCGTAACATGGCAATTCTTCGCGCAATTCACTGAAATTGTACACACTTTGCAAAACAATGTCACTTGAGAATATTTTCGCAACTAATTCTTTCATGAAATTCATCAGTTTGTCTTTTACTATTTTACTGTTGTCCGTTCTTTAGGCATCGTGAAACAACTGTTCTAAATATAAAAAAAGCCACATACACTTGTCACACAACTTTGTTTTGAAGCACCTGTCTGTGAACGAGGATTACAGACTGAATTCAGTGTTATAGACATAAAAATAATAGAAATGCGTCATGAAGTTTGTGATTTTAAATTAATTTCATTGAAATACTAAGTTAATTTCAAGAAAAAATGGCAAATAGGCATTTATAGGCATTGTAAGCTGAAATAGGCATTTATAGGCAAAATTAAGTTAATGGAATAACAACTCTAGGGTCGTATGTATGTCGTCGGTATGAACATATATGAAGTCACTTTTACAATATATATAATAAATAACTGTAGGCATTTTCCCTAACATCCGGTCTCTAGTTATTACTAGGACTCGGATGTTGAGGACCTATAAAAGACCTTCAGATATCCTATAAAATACTTAAAAACTGGAAAAATGACGTAAAATGTGTTTGCTGTTGCTAACGAGTGGATAAAGGCGATCTCGCTACATTCACCTCTGCTCGAGGTAATTGTCACAAAGTGGCAACTTCTTGTAACGTTTTAAGTCGAAATACAATAGTTCAGGTGGTTATAGGCTGGTGATGAAAACCAACGGGATATTTTGTGAGGTTTCAATATTTTCTCGCAAAACAAAAGTGTTCGGAATGTGAAAACTTTTAGAAAGTAAAAGTAGATAGTGTTTCTATAAGATGTTGGAATTGAGACTAGACTCTGTGGATTTTTTTTTGCAAATGCCCCAGGTTGTCTTTTGACATTCCTGGTGTTCTCTCCTGGCATGGCGTACTTGTAACCCACTTCTGAGGTTGGGGCGCCTGGAAGGCGGGGTTACATTGCCCCGATGATATGATGGCTGATGATGATGATGATGATAGTGGTGCGCCAGGACAGTCCCTAATCCTAAGCTTAATCTAAGATGAATATGAATGATGATGATTGCGATGGCAATATGATTTCGGGGACCGTTTGGGCCCTAAAGTTTTCCTGACATTTGTCTTAGGTGAGGAAAACCCCCGATAAAAACCTCACCCAGAAAAACTGTCCCGACCGGGGATCGAACCAGGGCCCGCTGCGTGACAAGGCAGCACGCTACCTCGAGACCACAGCGGTGGACACTCTGTGGATTCTTGAATTATACAAATGGCATAAAAGTAATCGAAAGAAGGTAAAGTTACAAAAAAAATTAAGGTCTAAAAAACGACTAAAAAAAGGACCAATAAGCCTAAAAATGTCGAAAAAGGACAAATAAAACCCAATATTTTCTGGTATATATTATGTTGGACCTTGTCTTCAGACATAATAATAAAACTATTTTTTTTTCCTTATCTTCCTAACCCTAGTTATTGCCAACCATTCGCATACAATAATAATAATAATAATAATAATAATAATAATAATAATAATAATAATAATAATAATAATAACAATAATGGATGCAGGATGGAAGAGTACAAAATACCTTCTATGCATGGAAAATTGAAAGAAGGAACAGAAAAGGAAGACTAAGAACAACCTAGAAGAACAATATTCAAAATTCAATGTGGAAATTTAGTGTAACGGATGAAGACATAGAGGACAGAGAACGATGGAGAAATTTAATTAAGGGAAAATTGTGAATGTTTGTTGCAAACTGATAGTCTATGAGGCCGTAGTCATTTATATTTATTCTTTTAGTTCATGTTAATTACTAAGGTTGGTTGGAGAAAACCCTCAATGATGAGGATAATAATAATAATAATAATAATAATAATAATAATAATAATAATAATAATAATAACTTTTTGGACCAAAGAGAGGTGACAGACAGGTGAATGGCGAAAACTGACTAAGAGTTAGCTATATAATCGTTACAGGAAACCAGAGATAATAACAGCAGTTAAGTCTCTTGAATGCGATGTGCAGGACATGAGGACACTAATGGGGAATGAAAGAAGGTCATGCAAGCTTCTTGTACGATAACCAGAAGGAGAGCGCCCAGTTACGAAGAATTATGTAGGGGAATAACATTAACTATGATTTGAGAGAAGTAGATTATAAAGGGTATGATTGGAAAACATTAGCTCAGGATATGGATGTGTGGAGAACTTATGTCTGCGCGCCCATGAACCTACGGGTTCGATAGTGCCAGTGAGTTAGTTAGTTATTTTATTATTATTATTATTATTATTATTATTATTATTATTATTATCATCTTCATCATTTATCCTGGTGGAGTCAAGAGCATGCAGTCTTCTTTTCCACTAACTAGGATAAACACAATGTTGCGTTAGAATAGTCTAGAACAGTTTAAACAATTATATTAGATGCATGCCTGTTTGTATATACTCCATATGTCCGTCATAGAGACGTGGATTGACAAAGGTACGTTACGCTTATTTCCTATAGAAGTCAGTGGTTGGCATGTGGTTAGCATATCTCCTCACTGGACATCTAGTGAACAACTAAGATATTATTAGAATGGGGAAGGTTGATTGAATTTTGTTAGACACTATTTTAGGTTTAAGGTTCTTTTACCAAACTGAAAATATTCCTAGTCGGGACCCATGGCTTAAAGTTCCTCCAGAAGACATATCCCTTGGATATTCATAATATTAAATACTGAATGAAAATTTTACCAAATTAGCAACAATAAGAGTTATGTCTATAAGTAATAGTGCTAACGATAGTTAAAACTGAAACGAATAATAAAGTTGTACAATTAACTATTTTGTCCACCGCTGTGGTCTCGAGGTAGCGTGCTGCCTTGTAACGCAGCGGGCCCGGGTTCGATCCCCAGTCGGGGCAGTTTTTCTGGGTGAGGTTTTTATCGGGGTTTTTTCCTCACCTATAAGACAATGTCAGGAAAACTTTAAGGCCCAAACGGTCCCCGAAATCATATGGCCATCATCTTTATCATCAACATCCTTATCATCATCATCATCATCCTTCACCGATGTGGAAAGCAACGGGAAGCTACCACACCTACACAATTTCCTAGTAAAGCTGCAAGCATAGCATGAACATGCTATGATTGCAGTGAAGGACCTGCCTTCGGGCAGAACTACTATGGATGGATTAACTATTTCGTGAATTCTTCTGTGAGTAATTAAAAATTTTACATCTTGGAAGTGAGTTACTAGCCCTTCTTCTTCGATGGGTATCTATTTTAGAATGGACCTTCTTCTATAACCTGCCGGCATGGGAGGCCCTGTTGGTAGTTACACTACCGCTTGTACAGCTCATGGAGTCATTAGGACTCACAAGCCCCAGCACCACGTCAAGGTAGAGATACCGACAGAATAACAGATGAAATCCTCCATCAAGCAATAATGCAAACAAAATATTGGGATGTTTAAACAATACTGTTTGGAAATATAAAAATTTAAGAATATATACAAAAGTAAGAATTTACAATCTGTCATAAGACCAGTTCTAACATATGGCTGTGAATGCCGAACAGAAACTCAAAAAACAAAACAAATCAACGAAACAACCGAAAATGAAAGTTTTAAGGAGAATCGCTGAAAGAGAAAATTCGCAGCTCTGTTATTAGAGAAGAATGTGAAATTGAACCTATAAACCTCTGGATAAATGATAGAAAACCAAATAGGAACGATCACATAGATATAATGGAGAAGAGTAGATTAGTGAAGAAAGTACGTGACTGGACACCTCAGCAGAAAAGGCCATTAGGAAGACCAGCTACGATGGAAGGACGTCACCATACCCCGGACCTGTAGTGAATGAACACGCAACAAGCTGTCAGCTTTCATGCGAGTGGAAGAAGAAGAAGAAGAAAATTAAATGTAAGTTATGCAGTAGACATAATATTCACAAGATCAAATAATGCGTTGTAATACACATGAAGAGATTTACAAGGTCATTTTATATTATAATTTTTGTATTCTCTAATACCTCAAGAATTTTACCATGAACTTTATTATTACAGATATAGTTAAATACATAAACAAGGCTGAGTTGGGCACATCATCTCATATAGGAAGAAAAACATATAGATTCCCAAGGAGAGCGATGTTAGCACAGTTGGATGGTGGGAGAGGTAAAATGGGAGATTTGGTGTTGCATCGTAATGTTTGCAGACGAGTTCATGGGGAAGCTAAGATTCAGTATTAAGTTGTGGAGCTACTGATAGTGATAACAAGATCGCAATGAGATAAAGCAAAAGTCCGTCACGCAGGACCTGCCTAAACTAAGCGTTGATACAGAACATTTACATGTTTTGCTTTGCAAATTCTATATACATATTTACTAAGTTATATATCAACGCGTTTCAAAATGTATCGGCGTCATAAGACTATTCCTTACTTTCAATACCACAGCACAGGATATGTTTATACTTTGAATACTACACAATATATATGATTAGAGCATGGAACTCACTTCCCAGTCATGTCAGGGACTGTCAAACACGATACCCTCTGTAGACGTCGCAGAGAGCACGAAACCCTTGCACACGTCCTTGGAGCCTGTCCGTTTGGAGAATCACTGAGAAACATTCGGCACCACACTATTCAAAATAAGATGGCAGAAGCCTTGCGAGATTTTGGATACACAGTTTATGAGGAAGTTCATGGTGTGGCCACTAATGGGAGTAACAGACGAATAGATATTATTGCATTTAGACCATCTTCTAAAATTGGTATGATATTAGATCCCACAATTCGTTTTGAGACTCATAGTGGCCAACCTGAGGAAGTTAACTCTACAAAGATAAATACCAAGTAGATAGCATAACTGTCACAGGATTGATGATCGGGACAAGATGTATACCAGGATTCCTAGCCAAATTTTGGAATTCCTTAGATTTGGACAGGGTGTATCTTTCTAAAATTGCCATCGCTGCCATTAGAGGATCAATTTCAATTTTTACAAAATTTCTACTTTGTAATATGTATACTTCAATTAGGCCTACAATTTGATTTTTTAAATGTATTTACAAAAGTATTTCATAAATTACAAAAATTAATTGTCTGCATCACTTTGTCCTTGAGGCAATCCTCTAATGAAGAAAGTTGTATATAATAATATTGATATCTTAAGTTCCACACAATGAATATACCATCTGAATAACAACTGAATTCAGTATTTTGTATATAGGCCCCTATTTATTCTTCATTTTATTTTATCTATATTCCATGTTTTGTTAGTGTTAGCTAATATTAGACCACAAACGCATTGTACTTGTTCAGTTTATACTTTAATAATACAGTAAACATTGTTTAATCCGGAACGTGAATAATGCGAAAATCTGTCCAATGTGAACAAATTTATTGGTCTCAGCGAAATAATAGTAATTTTACGTATATTTATTTTGCATAAAACGGATTCTGTTCAACGCGGAAATGGAAGGATATTTCTGCAAGATTGAAAAAAAAGTATTTACAAAGCGGAAAAATAAATTAGTTTCCATTTCATTGAATTTCCGTTATACAAAAAAAACAATAAGGAATGATTCTTGACACCGGGTGAAGTACAGATTCTACCTGTACCTGAAATTTTATTTCGGCCTCACTGCACACCCGTTATGCAATAAACAGATACTTGTCTTTCAAATAACCATTGCACTGTAAAATCTTAATTTAGTTTAAGTTCTGAGACCAATCTATCATAGGTACCGTTCTGAATTTACGGAATAAAGATGGTTAAAAGGTATATATGATTGTCATTAAACGAAAAATGAAAGTGATTGAAGATAAATCTCCAAATTTCCGGACCGATGCTCCAACGTTAAGCTGTTGCTAACTCCCTAGGAAATAAGGGTTCCAAGGCACCTTCAGATTAGCTTGGACGTTTTTAAAGACTACACAATGTAGAGTGGAATGAAATTTGCGGAGAATCAAAGGATGTGGATGAAAGTGTAGTTAGTGAGCGGAATCCGAAACTGCTTAATTGAATTTCAGGATACATTTTTAAAGCTGGCGACATATGTTCCAGTTTTTATAAACGGAATTTTGTATAATGTGGGAAAAAAAATTGGTCCCATGCGATTCCACTTTGAACAAGTTTTACTGTATATTAAAATCATAATAAGTATATAATTTTTGTAATTATTCTCTGTTTCAATAGAAGAGAAAGTCTTATGGCCTTAACATTATTATTTTTTTGATTGCGGATGAGCCCATGTAGGACTACGCAAAGTACTTAGAGGCGTTTCCTTTGAGACAATTTTTTTTTTCATTCTTTTGCTATGAGCTTGTTTTCTATCATCTGTCCAAATTGTTCCAGTTTTTTTCTTCGGTTTGTCCTCTTGGTCAACTTGCCACTTATTCACCTTAATTCTAAATATATCTCTGTTTGGGATATCTTCTTTAGAAATTCCTAACAATTTTAAGTCCTTTCCGACTTCATCAATCCACTATTATTATTATTATTATTATTATTATTATTAATGCTATTATTATTATTATTATTATTATTATTATTATTATTATTATTATTATTATTATTATTATTATTATTATTAATGCTATTATTATTATTATTAATTTATAGTATCCTAAGGGTAACATTACCAGAAATTGCGTTTTCCATAATTTATTTTCGAAAAAAATCGTATTGAACCTACTCCTGGAACGGCAGCTGAGGGAATGTCGTTTGGACGGTGCACAAAAAGGGATGTCAGTTGGAGTAATTACACAGCCAACACTTGCTGTATCGCCAATCATTAATACATTAATGTCCCAGTTTGATGCATTACGCTAACAGGATCTCATTATGTCAACAGCTGTAACATAAATCCTATCTTTAAATCGCCACGTGGTATGTAGAAACGTTTTACCATAATTAACCCACTGATGTGCAAACCCCTTTTAAAACATATTAAGTTCATCGCTAGTTCAAGCATTAGAGATATGTAATGTAGACATAGTCAAGCACAAGTTTTATCGTAAGTAATGCCACGAGTGATTTCCAAATTTCACGACTCACGAAGTGAGGAGTGAATCCATCTAGAATTTAGAAATCAAGAGGGCATTTGTTAGGAATATTTAACGAATAAAATTTAGCTGTTTACTCACAAACCATTGTTTAACTATAATTATTTTAAAATATTTATATATTTAATGCAAACGGCGATGTTTGAAAACAAATCAGAAATGTGAGGTTATGTTCATTCACTGCTGCTTGATCATATTATTTATTGCCAAATAAAATCGCAATATTGTAAGTGTGCACCCAAGTGGAGAAATAATGAAACACATCAAACTATTTATCATAATCAACATTACGGGTTATTCATTTATTTTTTTTGTAAACAACTCAGTAAAATCAAGGAATCTTTTCATTATTTGCTATATTCAATGTATCTGTTGGAAAAAAATAATGCTTTGACCTGTTCAGAACATTACAGGAGGAGCTTTCTTTATCACAAAAGCAGGAGCTGATAAAGATAAGTCGATAAAGAGCGAGGTGAAACACGACTGTCATTGGTTGTAGAACAACATTCATTGAAACGTGATTGGTCACTGACTAGCATTTGTGGCATGAGTTAAATAAATAATCATAAGTAATGCCACGAGTGATTTCCAGTTTACCTAGAATTTGGAAATCAAGAGGGAATTTGTTAGGACTGTTTAACGAATAAAATTAAGCTGTTTACTCACAAATCACAATTTAAATATAGTTATTTTAAAATATTTATATATTTAATGTAAACGGCGATGTTTTGGAAACAAATGAGAAACGTTACGTTTCATCTGTTCATCACTACAACCAGATCATATTTATTGCCAAATCGAATCGCAATTATTTTCATTATTACTCAATTTTACAGATAATTAATTGTTTACTATGTACTATTATTGTCATTTTTTTGTATTTATATGTAACATATGCTTGTCCTGGTGAGTGGAAGAGAAGGCGGCATGACCTTAACTGCACCAGGCTAAATAAATATATTCTAAGTTTATTCAATATTGTAAGAATGCACCGTAGTGAAGAAAAAATGAAACACGTCATTGCAGGTTATTTATTAATTTCTGATGTCCTATGATGTAAAAAAGATGTCAATTATATTTTTCTGCAACGTTAATTCCTGAGAAATAATACGTTTAAGAAAGTGCAAACAGTGGTTTCTTTTTTTTATGGTATAATCAAATACTATGAATGTTTATCTATTATATCTCGCAAGCAGAATCTGGTTACAATCGTGCACTATATATACAATCTGGGAGCCACTTGTTTAAATGAAAGCGATAAAATGGAAGTGATAAAATCGAGGTGAAAAACGACTGTGATTGGTTGTAAATCAAAATTCATTGAAACTTGACTGGTCATCGACTGCCATTAAGGAGCATGAGTTAAATAATCACAGCTAAAATTTCCTTCAAGTGAAGCCTAAAATCCGTTCAGAAGAATCAAATACTGAGTTATTCAGAATTCTTATCATCTGTGGATTGTAGAGAGGACCTAAAATATAAAGTTTTGGTGAGGGACCCATATCCGTATAGGCTGATTTGGTGCTATGATTATGAAAAAAACAATATTTTAAATGTTGACTTAGACTTTCACGGCCGGAGTTAGTATGATAATGTTGTAGAATATTTCCAGGCTGTTAGTCATAGTTTTGAGGTTTGTAGTTTTGCCGACGTTTCACCAGAGACTGCGTCCGGCATCCTCAAGAGTCTCAAGACAACCCTTGAGAATGCCGGACACAGTCTCTGACAAAATGTCAGGAAACTACAAGCCTCGAGACCACGACCAACATCCTGAAAATCTTCTACAAGATTATCGTAACATTTCAAATGACTTGCTTCACACTAGATGTTAAACGATATCCAAATTAACTATCTAACTAACTTACTGACACTATTTTTTTTCCTCTTTTCGTTTCCACTGTTTTTCCTTCTTGTTTTACCTTTTTGTTAACTTTTCTGTTATTCTCACATATAGACACAAGGACAGGACACACACCCCGCCGGGAATCGAACCCGGGTCGCCGGAGTGGAAGGTAGGGACTCTACCGACTACGCCACGGCGACGGACTATTGAAACCCGTAGGTTCACGGCCGCACGGACATAAGAACTCCATATATCCCTATCTGATCTCTAAATAATAAACTAAATATAAAGAAATGATGATGATGATGATAATAATAATAACAATAATAATGATGATGATGATAATAATAATAATAATAATAATAATAATAATAATAATAATAATAATAATAATAATTACATCAAATGAAATGTACAATATATATTCAAATTTACAATGGAAATAGACAGTTAATAAAAAAATTGAGGGAAATTTTGAAGAAGTGGCTGAATTTAAATGCCTAAGAACTACAATAAAAAATAGGAATGTGATGCACAAATAAATTAAACATAGGATCAATTCTGAAAATGCATGCATTACAAGGACTCTTGTCGCCCGAACTTCTCTAAAAAAAGTTAAACTGAAAATATATTGAACTGTTATTCCGCCAATCATATCATATGGTGTGAAACAAGGACTCATACTTTAAAGGAAGAGAAGAGATTACGAGTATTTGAGAATAAAGTTCTTAGGAAACATTTTGGTCCAATGAAATATCATCAGACAGGCAAATGGAGGAAACTACATAACAGTGAGCTACATAATCTTTATGGAGATCGGATATAATAAGAATACTACCACTCTCTTGGACCGGAGAAAAAATGGATTGAAAATACAGCCTTGAGATCGTAACAACCCATCAGGCTATATACAGTGCGATCAGTATAGCATTGGACAGCAGACGCACGGTTTGTGCTGTACGATGCTCTTATGTCTGCATATTTCTTTAATTCCGAATTGTTTCCTGTTCTAGAAAATATTGAGTTTAATATTGGAAAGCTAAAATCTATTGTTTGTTTCGGTATTATGTTTTGATAGACAAAAAACCCAGGAATCGCACTGTACTTTTATGAAAGATGATTATGATAATGAAAAACAAATCAATGTATTTATCTATCTATTAATACAACATGATTCTAGAGAAATTGAAAAAAAAGGAAACATAACATTATAAATTATACTGGTAACATGATTTTTGTCTCATGAGTAACAATACTTGTACTTAATGCAGTTTTTTATCGTGTTTTCAAATATGTACTCAGAATTTTTCCTTCACCCACAGTTTTTTTTTTTTTTTTTTTCAATTTCAGTTAATGGATTTAAATTATTATTTGTTTAATAAACTTTTTTCGTCCAATTTTCCATTATAAAATAAAACCAAATGAACTAACTCAAATGATTTCAACTATGGAAAAGAGCAAATGGAATCCTAATATGCTGGCCGATTATTGTTGGACCATCAAGAGGGATGCTCCACAGGCGAAATATAGCAGAAAATCGTCATTTATTAGTTTCTAGGTGGGTCCAAATGTTCGAATATTGTGTAGTTACGAATGTAGAAAATATTAAAGTGTTTGAAATTATAAATTCCTATCTCTTGGAAACCTTGCGTGATAGAGAAAAACCGATATCATGTTTGAATTCAGGAGAAAAAATACTATCAGAATCACATATTTTTCTCTCTGAGACAAAATAAGTTTCTTTTTTGTTGCTCAGTGTTATTGAATAGCCTAATTATTTCTGCAGGGTGAGCTCCAAAAGTTATACCAATGTACGAGTGATTATATTGGCTTACATTTATCAACTTGCTGTTTAGTATACACATTGTTATAAATTATTTAGGGGTAGCTTTAAAGGTTACTTTAATTAATACAATACATTGTCTCTCGACTTAAGCGCTATTAAATTTCAACCCTCCACGTATCTGACTGCACACCTTGTTATTATGCCCATCCCCTCTTCCAAGTATTGTGCAAAGTAGGAGCTAACAACCTTCCTTTACTGCAAGTTAAGATTTCTTTGTATCCTGTCGTGGGTCGACGCTCGTGTTACATCTCTTTATTACAACACTTCCAACTCTCTCATTCGAGCCATGTATTCAATCTCATTTTACTATGTGATAGCAGCCATACTATTAACAAAGGAATTAATTTATTCCTCTTAATTATTTTAATTTAGCGAAATAACAATATACTCCCGGAAGAATAACAGAACTGGACACAAATATTCGAGTTACAGCGAGGTTAATGTTTTCTTTTTATATGGACCATTAAACTCATGCCCCAAATGGCAGTCAATAAACCAATCACAGTTGTTTTTCACCTCGATTCTATCACTTTCATCTTATCAAATGGCTTCCAGATCGTATATATATATATATATAGTGCACGAATGTAAACAGATTCTGCTTGCGAGTTACAATAGAAAAACATTCGTAGCAATTGATTATACCACAAAAAATAAACCACTGTTTGCACTTTCTTAAACGTATTATTTCCCAGGAATTAACATTACAGAAAAATATAATTGACATATTTACATCAAAGGACATTAATTAATAACCTGTAATGACGTGTTTCATTTTTTCTCCACTAGGGTGCGTTCTTAAAATATTGCGATTCTATTTGGCAATAATATTATCTGGATGCAGTGATGAACAAATGAAACATAACGTATTTCATTTGTTTTCAAACATCGTCTCTTGCATTAAATATATAAATATTTTAAAATAGCTATATTCAAATAATGATTTGTGAGTAAACAGCTTAATTTTATTCGTTAAATAGTCCTAACAAATGCCACTCTTGATTTCCAAATTCTCTAGAAAAATTCACTCCTCACTTCGTGACATCGTGAATTTATCGATAATTTGGAAATCACTCGTGGCATTACTTATGATAAAAATTACGAAAGGGCTGTTAAATTGGATAAACAATGTCTGAATCATGAACTGTTCACATTAGTTAATTTAAAATAATAATAACAATAGTAATAATAATCTCTATCTATCTATCTTCGGGTTTTTACAGCTGCTGCCGTCTTCCCGTGCCAAACCTCCAAAGCCTACGGTCTTGGGCATCTTCGATGCTTAGCCCTCTAGCTTGCATTACTGTCTTCATGTTTTCCTTCCATGTTAACCTTGGTCTTCCTCTTTTCTTCTTTCTGTTAGGATGCCATTCATATAGTTGCTTCGGCCATCGCTCATCTTCCATTCTTAAAACATGTCCTAACCACTTTAATTCCTTCTCCTCAATTCTTTCAATTATGCTTTCTTCTGCTTCCATTTTGTTTCTAATTTCCTTATTTGTGACACGTTCTAATTTAGACTTTCTGGCACTTCTTCGTAAATAATCCATTTCTAGAGCTATTAGTCTATTCTTGAGTAATAATAATAATAATAATAATAATAATAATAATAATAATAATAATAATAATATAATCATAATAATAATAATAAAAATGATTTTTTAAACTAGAAGAGTTAAGGTCATAACGCCTACTCTTCCACTCAACTAGCGAATAGTAAAATTATACAGAAATTACCGTACATACTTATTACAATTTTAGAATATTATTAAAATATAGGTCATATGGAAGTGAAACTTGGTCTTTGACGGAATTACATCATCATCATCATCATCACTCCAAGGATTAGGCAATTGCCCGTTCCGACTTCATATTGCATCAGCCCAACGTCTTCTAGGTCTTCCAACATCACGCCTTCCTCTTGCTTGATAATTTCTGGCTAACAATGGATATCTCTCCTTGCTCATTCCATCCATGTGATCAATCCATTTCTGTCTGTAATTCGTGACTTTATCCAATAAAGGCTGTACTTTCAATTCTTCTCTTATATCCTCATTTCTTATTCTATCAAGTCTTGTACATCCTTTTACTTGTCTTAGGAACCGCATCTCTGCCGTCTGTATTCTATCCTTCTGTCTTTTCACTGGAGCCCAAGTTTCACATCCATACAATATTGTGGGAACCGCCATAACATTATACATTTTTATCTTGGTTTCTTTTCTAATTTTATTTTTGAATGTTCTCTGTATTGTTCCACACACCGTCTGAAATTTATTTATTTTGGAGTCAATATCTCTTTCCACATTGTAGCCAACATCACAGCCCAAATATTTGAAACTAACGGAATTACAAAAGAATAAAATTAGAACAGTTGAGCTTGATTATTTTAGAAGAAGCCTCCAAAAAACAAGACAGGATAAAATAAGAAATGAATTCCTTTGGAGAGAAATGAATGTCACCACATCTGTTGTTAAGAGGATTGAAAATCAAACACTTAAATGGTATGGCCATGTACAAAGAATGGAAAATGAAAGATGGCCAAAAAATATATACCAATGGTCACCCCCTGGAAGAAATAAACGTGGCAGACCAAGATGGAAATGGAAAACCTACGTCAGAACTAAAATGGATGATAGGAATTTGGAAGAGGGAGTTTGGAATGATAGAGATAAATGGAAACTGAAGACGGCAAACCTATAAGTGGGGGAAAGCCGAAGAAGAAGAAGATTAAAATATAGACTAAACAAAAGACAATTGGGATGTGGTCTAATTATAGCTAATACTAACAAAACATGGAATAAAATATAATTATTAAAGAAATATAAAATAAAACTACGTAAGTATAGCTTCCAAGATGAATATTTATATGTAGAGTATATACAACATTCAAGGACGTTAACGCCATCTACTCTCTAAGCGCAAAACCTGAAGCATGTGAAGTGGAGTGGGTGGTATTAGAAACACTCTGGTCCCAAGGGCCGCAGGTTCAAATCCAGTCGGAATCGATGGATTTTTTTAGGATGGGAAAAATGCAAGGAGCAAATACTCTGCGAGAGACTTTAAGCCGTGGCTTCCGAAACAGAAGCTTTTCAAACTCGTAAATGATCCCTAAGTCCTGCGCCATAGCGAGTGGTTAAGGCAAGATGCCCTGGCGCAGAACTACGGGACTTGCGGTCTCCATGGGGGAAGAAATTTTCTCATGGAATTTTAGTCAGCTACGGGAATTGCGCTGGTTCGAGTCTCATGGGAGGGGGAGAAACTTTATCATGGAATTTCGGCCACTATGAGGCATTTGGGTAGTTAAAATAAGTAGCCATCGGCCGCAGTGGACTAGTGGTTATGCTCCTTCCCTCTGGTCCCGAGGGTCGCGGATTCAAACCCGGCCGTGGTCAATGGAATTTTTAGGATGGAAAAATCCAAGGGGCATGTCCTCTGGGAGGGACTTTAAGCCATGGGTCCCGAGTCTGAAGATCCTTAAATCTGAATAAAAAGGCCTCTAAGCAAAATTTACCGAAATTTCCCGTCCTAGTACTACCTTGGTTTCCTAGATGTCAGTATGAGGCGGAACGCTGACCACGGACCACTCAAGTGACATCTATACGAAAACAAGTGTAACTAAATTAGTATGGTTCAAATTCTTCCCTGTAGGGGGAGAGCGCCTAAATCTCTGTAAAGGGAAACATGGACTTACAAGATTACAAGAAAAGATACACTAAGTAACCGCTCCAGGTAGAGAAAACCAGCCATAACGGCTGGGGGATCCGACATGCTGACCACACGGCTGGATGATTGTCTATCTCTACGATTGACACATGTAGATGTGATGCCAGCAGCCGGCTGATAGGCCTGTCGCGCCCTTGAGTATAGTATAAACGATCCTTAAGACTGAATAAAGAGGCCTCTAAGCAAAATTTACCGACCTTATCATCCCAGTAGTAATACCTTGTTCCCTGCTAGATATCTCATTGAGTCGGTATGGTGACCGCATACCATTCATGACATATATGGGCAAATAAGTGTAACTAAATTAACTTGGTATAGCAACTCCCAACAACTGCTCCATTTTAGATTGTAGTAGAATCACTCATCATTAATATTATATCCATCCATCCATAGTAATTCTGCCCGAGGGCAGGTCTTCCACTGCAATCATGGCATTTTCATGCTATGCTTTGCAGCGTTACAAGGGAATTATAGGTGTGGTAGCTTCTCATTACTTTTCACACCGGTGAATGATGATGATAATGATAAGGATGATAATGATGTCCGGATGATTTTCGGGGACCGTTGGGCTTTAAGCATCCTGACATTTGTCTTATACGTGAGGAAAAACCCCGAAAAAACCTCACCCAGGATCCTGTACCGACCGGGAATCGAACCCTTGCCCGTTGCGTGACAAGGCAGCACTCTACCTCGAGACCACAGCGGTTGACTGTTTTATATGTATTGTAGGTATATAATGGTAACCTACGTCTTGTGAAGTGACAGTCTTGTCCGTGGTACTCTTGAGGGATGAAATATGTTCTTACATTATGGAAAGGAAAAAAATTGAAATTGTTCGAAATAGAATATTGTCATAGAAAATCTATCCCAAAAGCGGTGAAAACTGAGACTAGAGGACGCTTCGCAATGGGAAATTCCATAATTGAGAGGCTCGGAAGTAAAATATTGAAATTGACTTTTTGATGTTTTGAAATTATTAACATATATTTCTACGACATGATAAGATCTTGGAAGCAAATGACGACATAGGAAATACAGTAATAAAACAGTAGCCTTTGCAGATGACCAGGTTTTAACCTTTTCACTGCTACGAACGGGTATATCCGTTGGCAAAGAAAATGCTTGCTGTGCTATGGGTGTGTATATCCATTCTCAACTCCAAACGCCTGCTAGTTATATAATACGTATTGCATTGCTTTCAAACTAAGCAGGCCATCTCCTAGGAACCTAAATAAACTTTTTCCATATTTCTCCCTGCATTGAGCAAGGAGGGTTTTAAAGGCTGGAAATATCTCAGCAGTGAAAAGGTTAATAGCAAAAACAGAAGACGAACTACAAAGAATGCTATATAAACTAAATGAATATCAAAAACATACAACATGGAAATATCCTCACAAAAATAAAAAACAATGGCCTTCAAGGGCGCTCATCCAGTTCGGACAAAGATAATATTAGGAAATAAACCAATGGAACAAGTAGTAACATATAACTTCCTAGGTTGCGAAATATCATACACAGCAGAAACGTATAAATAAAATAAATAAGTTTAATTATATAGCAGGTACACTAAAAATAACTTTGAAAAATAAAGCCAGGAAAGACTCTATAATGAAATTATACAAGAAAATGGCAGTGCCTATTATTACTTATGGATCCGAAACATGGACATTGACAACACAACAATCTGCCAGGATACAAGCTGCTGAAATGAGATTCCTCAGACCAATAGCAGGATATCAAAGAACAGACAAAAAAAATAACACAGAAATAAGACAACAACTAAAAATAGAGGAATTAAACTTAACAATATAGAAATACAGAACAAACTGGAAAGAACACCTGGCAAGGATGACTGAGAATAGAATACCAAAAGTAGCATACAACTATTCACCACGAGGAAGAAGATGTTTGGGAAGACGAAGGAAAAGATGGAAAGAGCAGCAATTTGGAGACGGAACAGGCTAGTAAATAAGCCTAAACCGTGAAGAAGAAGAAGATGATGAAATTATTAGACTCTAAATCAAGTAGTTTCTAGTTACCAGGAAACAAAAATCTTAACGCCCGCCATCTGTTGAGTTATTTTTAAAAATATTACTGAATTACACTCAGAATACAAAATTCTGTTTTATCCTATAACACTCCACGTGGGTTTCGTGGTGGACGAAACGGAACTTGGGCCGATTTTTCTCGGGGTTTTCTCCCGTTTTCCCCTGCCACAATACCATTCCAACATTTCTCTATATTCATCTCATCCATTTCATTTCGTATCGTTCATCTACCTCCGTGTTGGTGCTTCAGGCGTGGTCGGTCGGCTGCCTTGTCATTCACATAATCTCTATACAGAGGGCTCATCTCATTTCTCGACCCGACCTTGAGTTGGACACTATCTCATTTATTCCTAAATGTCAAATGCAAATGCTTAACACCCGGACCCCTCAATATTTTTAGCAGTTATGCTAATACTGTCAGTGTTATTAAGGAATTTGAAAATGACAGGTGATGTAGCACCAATGTAAGACAGTATAAATGCATTTAAAACTTTTATTGAAAAATTCATAAAGACAAGAACATCGGGGATATATAGTGAATTAAGTTTGCAGAGGATAGGGGCTTTCAAATATCTAGGAATAATAAACACAAATAAGAATGAGATGCACAAAGAATTTAAAAATTGGCTCAATTCTGGAAATGCATTGCAGGGACTCTTGTCTCAACTGCTTTAAAAAAGAAACGTTAAACCGAAAATATATTGAACTGTTATTCTACCAGTTATATTATATGGGTGCGAAACATGGACTCTTACTTTAAGGGAGGAAAGGAGATTACGAGTATTTGAGAATAAAGTTCTGAGGAAATTTTTTAGACCAAAGAGAGATGAACCGACAGGTGAATGGAGAAGACTGCATATCAGTGACCTACATGGTCTTTATAGGAAGCCAGATATAATAAGCACAGTTATGTCTCGTAGACTGTGATGGGCAGGACATGTGGCACGAATGGGGAATGACGTGCATGGAAGCTTCTTGTAGTAAAACCAGAAGGAAAACGCCCAGTTGGTAGACCAAGAATGAAGTGGGAAAATAACATTAACTATGATTTGAGGGAAGAAGATTATACAGGGAATGATTGGAAAGCATTAGTTAAGGATAGGGTTGTATGGAGAGCTTATGTCCTCGCGGCCATGAGCCTACGGATTTGATAGTGCCAGTGAGTGAGTGAGTTAGTTAGAGGACAAGGGCTAGTGGAGTGCCTTAGACAATTTACTTACTTACTTACTCACTGGCACTATCGAACCCGTAGGTTCATGGCCTCGCTGACATAAGCTCTCCATACATCCCTATCCTGAGCTAATGCTTTCTAATCATTCCCTGTATAATCTACTTCCCTCAAATCATACTTAATGTTGTTCTCCCACCTCATTCTTGGTCTACCAACTGGGCGTTTTCCCTCTGGCTTTCCTACAAGAAGCTTCCATGCACGTCTTTCATTCCCCATACGTGCAACATGTCCTGCCCATCGCAGTCTACGAGACTTGACTGTTATTATTATATCTGGCTTCCTATAAAGACCATGTAGTTCATTGTTATGTAGTCTTCTCCATTCACCTGTCTGTTCATCTCTCTTTGGTCCAAAAATTTTCCTAAGAACTTTATTCTCAAATACTAGTAATCTCCTTTCCTCCCTAAAAGTAAGAGTCCATGTTTCGCACCCATATAATATAACTGGTAGAATAATAGTTTTATATATTTTCAACTTAACGTTTCTTGAAAGGAGTTGGGACATCAAAAGTCTCTGCAATGCATAATAGCATGCATTTCCAGAATTGAGCCTATGTTTAATTTCTTTGTGCATCTCATTCCTATTTGTGATTATTGTTCCTAGACAATTTACGGGCTCCAAATATACTGGTATGTAATCAAAGTGCTTGAATAAATTTATCAAAAGCATTTATGTGTGAGAGGTGATGTCAAATGAGATCATTTTTGTATAAAAACACATCCGATGAAATAAGGTACTGAAATCTTTAATAACATTGGTCAACGTGATTTTTGTCTCATGGATACCAATAGTTGTACTCAATTAACTTTTTTTCCTTCTAAAGGGAAGTAAGGCCGCGGTCCCGTTGTGTTAATTTATGGAATATACAAACGTCAAGTCTGAACTAAGCATCCTTTAATAAAAATATGACTAACTATATACAGTAACTGCAGAGCTTTCATACATTACCTAATGATGACTTCAAAGAGACAACTGACTGCCAGTTTTGTTTTCAACTGGTAGAAATATCTAATAAAATAATAATGAGAAATACACTTGCAGTCACTGTCCTTTCGTAGGGGAGTGAATCTTGGATTGTCACTACCAAAACAAGAAAGTAAAATCCAAGCAGCCGAGATGAAATTTTTGAAAAGAGTAAAAGCATGCACTAGAATGAACCAGATAAGAAACGAGGATGTCCATGAAGAACTGCAGATCTACTCCATAAAAAAACAAGATAGTTAACAAGATTTAGTGATAAGGACATGTAGATAGAACGGAAGAATGTATATTACCAAATAAAATCTTACATTATTTTCCGAGAGGAAGAAGAGATGTCGGACGTCTTCGGAAGAGATGGTCTTAGATCTATTACTGAAGACGGAACAGGCAACTAATGCCTAAACCAGGAAGTGAAGAAGAAGAAGAAGAATACATTTCACGCTCGGTTACTGGCGGTTGGATACCCTTACTTATTTGTCGTCTTATAGCCTAAGGGTATGGACCACTCAAATGACATCTGTACGAAAACAAGTGTAACTAAATTAGTATGGTTCAAATACTTCCCTGTAGGGGGAGAGCGCCTAAATCTCTGTTAAGGGAAACACGGGCTTACAAGATACAATAAGATAGCCTAAGGGTTACCTCTCCCTCTATATTCCAACCTCTAGTATAGACCTGTAAGAAAACGTAGCTACGTGTTGTTTGTATCAGTGTGGATATAGTTCCTCTCATATGCTAACGCGATAGTTTTGCAGTCAGTTATAAGTTTAGTTTAACTTAGAATCACTTCTAAGTACAAATTCGCATTTGAAATGCCTCTCGAGTAATAACACATGAGTCGATATTTTTATGTCCGTTAGTAATATCAATCATCCTTAAGCTGAATAAATAGGCCTCTAAACAAAATCTTACGACTTTTTCGTCCTAGTAAATCCTTAGTTGCATATTAGATCTCTCACTGAATCGAAATGCTGACCGCATACCATTCATGACATCTTTGGAAAATAGACGTAACTAAATTAGCTTGGTCAAGTAACTCCTAACAAAGGAGAGGCTAAAGCCCAACATTGGGTTGTTACGCTATTGCAGATAGGTAGATAACACTGAGCAAAATAAAATAAACTTTTTTTTTGTCTCCGAGAGAAAAATATGTGATTCTGATAGTATTTGTTCTCCTGAATTCAAATATGATATCGGCTTTTCTCCATCACGCAAGGTTTCCGAGAGACAGACATTTATAATTTCAAACACTTTAACATTTTCTACATTCGTAACTACACAATATTCGAACATTCGGACTCACCTAGAAAGTAAGAAATGACGATTTTCTGCTATATTTCGCCTGTGGAGCATCCCTCTTGATGATCCAACAATAATCGGCCAGCATATTAGGATTCCATTTGCCTTGATATCTCTTTTCCATAGCTGAAATATCCTGATGAAAGTGTTCCCGTTTTGTTTTACAATGGACAAATGGACGAAAAAACGTTTATTTAAAAAATAATTATTTTAATCCTTTAATTGAAATTGAAATAAAAAAAACTGTGGGTGATGGAGAAATTCCGAATACATATTTGAAAACACGATAAAAAACTACATTAAGTACAACTTTTTGTAATCATGAGACAAAACTTATGTTGACCACTGTAATAATACTAATTCAACTCTGTTTCCCAAGTATAGCAATGACGTAACAGAACCGCTAGTTCCAGCTATACTACGATCCAGCATGTGTAATATTTTATTCACTTCAATCTAGTGTAGGCGTTATGGTTAGAGGTACAAGGTGAAAGCGAGCTGACAAATATCGGGGTTTGGAGGTGTGAATAATTTGGAGCAGAAGAGTAAGTTAATGCAATGTTCTTCTGTCATTCAGCTGGACCAACACAATAATTCAGTAGATGGCGAAATATAGGTTACTGATGCCATCGGACATTAGAAACATAATATTTAATGCAAACATTTCGAATTTTGAGAAAGCAAAGACATTTAAAACGTTTTGACGTAGCTTGTTTGACAGTTCAAAGTTCAAGTCAGTAAAGGCTAGCAATCAAACATGTGAAATGACAATGCCTTATGCTGTAGTGAATGGATAATTCAATGGCAGATGCATTACTGCTAATATAAGTTCGAACTAGTGTCAATTTTCCTACTTCCTATCTATATAGTTAAACATTTAAATTTAACCATAGTAATAAGGTAAATCTGTTTGTTGAAATGGAGTTGTGAGGTATCATTAGATTATTCATGAAAAGCACTATTATTTAAAAGTGTGAAAAGGTAAATAATAAATTCATTCATGAGTTTATATACCTCCATAGTTTGGAAGATAGGTAAAGAATAGTGGATGTTGTAGAACTGTAAGTAAGCTCTAAGTTTTCTACCTTTTAAGGAAATAGTGATATCTGCTTATTTCCCTGTGCCTTCAAATGATACTCTCTTCATGTAAACACTCCGTTACCGTATAAAAATTCCCTTCCGCCCTATGTCAGAGACTGTCAAACTATAACATCCTTCAAAAACAAATTAAAGAATTATTTAATAACAAACTAACTTATACACCTCACTGATAGTATTCTTTTAACAATTAATAAATTTAATTACCTATGAAAATAATATTAAGATTAACAAATATTTTCTTTTGTTTTGTTTTAAATATTGTACAAACGTAAAATTAGTTTTCTATATCTCATTATTTTTCTTTGTTTTATATATACATTAGACAGGGGCAATTTAATATGTCTTGTTTGTATACATTTTATTATTAGTTTTGGTCTTAATTTTAACTAACATTAACTAGTTGTATTATAGATCGTAATATAATATATATATATTTTGATCAAATTTTTATTTAGTATTTAATATTAGAGTTCATTGTGATTGTTATATTCTGATATAATATATGTTTGCCCTGGTGAGTGGAAGAGAAGACCACATGGCCTTAACTCCACCAGGCTAAATAAATAAATTTAATCTATTCTAAAAATAAATACGTTCATTGCAATAATCCGTTTTTTAATTCCAAATGGTACATACAGGATCTCCACATAGTCCTGCTACCAAAACAATGTAACTTAGCTTGTAAACTATTTGAGATAGAGACATGCTGTTTTTTGCAACGTATTCTACATCTCTCAAAGTTTTGTTTACATTTGTTGCAGATTGTGATTTAAACGACAATGACGACACCACAGGTAAACACCCAATGTGCATGGTGGTATGCTGAGAGTGGTAAATCACCAGTACCCCATATCCAAATTGTTATGGCGGTTAACATGTCTGGTCACAAAGAAATTAGCTTCATCAGAGAACATCACACTCTGCAGTTACTCATTGTCTTTGTCAATTGCGTTCAGCATGAAATCAGCAAATTCCGCACGCCGCGGGAAGTCTGTTTTCAGCGACGCGACGCTTGCATAATTTGTACTTTATAGGCCTGAAGACGTAGCCGCTTATGAAGCACTTTATGAATGGTTGATTTTGGTAAATGCAGTTCCCGTGAAGAATGATGAACCGATTTTTGAGGTCTGAGTTGAAATGCAAGTTGCCCATTGTCGATAATTTCTTGCCTCACACTTGGTCGTCCACTCCGTGGCAAGTCCATTACACTGCCAGAAGCTAGAAATTTCTCGGCCCATCTAATTATGGATGATTTGGATGGAAGATCTCTTCCATATTGCCGGCGGAAATTTCGCAGAACAGTTACTGGGATTTACCAAACTCAGCATAAGACCATACCAATTAGGCCTTATCCTGTGGTATCGTCATTGTCGTTTAAATCACAATTTGCAACAAATGTAAACAAAACGTTGACAGATGTAGAATACGTTGCAAAAAACCGCATTTCTCTATCTCAAATATTTTAGGAGCAAAGTTACATTGTTTTGCTAGCAGGATTTTGTGGACATTCTGTACATTAAATAATATTACAAAAGATATAATACGAAATTTTCATACCAAAAAACAAAATCGATGGTCATGCTTGGGAAAAGTGAAGATTGTAATAGAGAACAATATCATTGAACAAGTAACTAATTTTAAATACTTGTCCCGATGGGGTCAGGATTTTTAAAACTGGCCCAAACCTTCTGGCGGCACTATGACCCTGAGGTCGACTCAGCCTCTAATGGAAATGACTACCAGACGCTTGTTCTGGGGGTAAGGGCGGCCGTCACGCAGGGCTGACAACCCGGCTGACATCAAGTGCCGATTGTCCAGAAAAAAGTGGGAGCCTTAGCTCTTACTACCCCAAGGGCCTCCCGAGGTCTGTGGTGGGATCACTTTACCTGGGTAATTTGATATAAGAATCCAAAACTGATTTAGATACCAAAATATAAACATATAATAATATTAACAGAACCATTAAACGCCACTTTGGGAAACATATGAATTGTTTTACAAAATACGAATTCACAATACCACAGCAAAACCAACCTTAAAATTTGGCAGTAAAATATGGTTACTGAGAAAAAGGGATCACAAAGATTGGAAGCAGCACAAATTAAATTTTTCAGACATATAATGGCAGTAACACGAATGGACCGTATAAGAAATGAATCTATCAGACAAAAAAATTTAATGCAATATAGCACAATAAATTATAGAATACCAACAAAATTGACAGAAAAATGACCAAGGACAGAATCCCTTGGCAGGCTTCAAACTACAAACCGAAGGGTAAACGAGACATTGCACGACCACTGACAAGATGGAGACTACAGACTCACCTGGAGGGAACAGGAACAGGCAATAAAAAGCCTAAACCTTAGCTGTTCATATTGATGATAAAGTTATAATATTCCAGTGACTATAACACTTAAAAACATGAAACTTTCACTGTTATGAAGATAAAAATGTGTTCATTCTCTAAAATACTTTCCTGACACACAAAATCACACAGGCGCGGGAGTGAGGTGTCAGACAACATCGCGGGGGAAGAAGCCAAGTTACTGGTATAAAAATCATTCAAAGAGTCCCGACTTACCTGTCATGAAATAATTCACTATGAAGTGGAATGCAGGCTTTCACGGCCGGTAATCATGGTAATAAAAGATTCCGGGCTATGTGGCCGTGGTCTATAACTGGCGTTTCTTCCAGACGTTTCTCCCTCAACTGCGGAGGGCATCTTCAGTGGCGAGCGCTTACAGCTGTTGTTTCCCTGTCGTAGACTCGACTGCGAAAATAAGCGCTGTAAGCGCTCGCCACTGAAGATGCCCTCCGCAGTTGAGGGAGAAACGTCTGGAAGAAACGCCAGTTATAGACCATGGCCACATAGCCCGGAATCTTTTATTACCAATTCACTATGAAACTAGTGTATTATGAAACTATTATTGTATGGCACTTCAATTGGCATTCCAATATACCCCAACTGGACATAGGGACCAAGGAAGACCAAAACATCGGTGGAAAGATCACCGTACAGGCCACATGGCCTAAAACGAATTTGTTCATGATGATGATGATGATGATGATGATTATTGTATGGCGATAGCCAAAATAATAATAACAGCCAACATAACTGACTGACTAACTAACTTACTCACTGGCTCTATCAAACCCGTAAGTTCATGACCGCGCGGACATAAGTTCTCCACGCATTCCTATCCTGAGCTAATGTTTTCCAATCATCCCCTTTATAATCTACTTCCATCAAATGATGCTTAACCCATTCGCTTCAGGTTTAAATGTTCAATGAATTTACCCAAAAACCGGGTTTAAGTTACTGTAAATATTGTCTATTTTCAGACATTCAAAACGAACAAAAGATAACGGCACTTATCACAATTAGGGTGAAGGCGAAAACAGATTCCTCTAGTATTCATAAATGTTAACAAAACTTTACCATGTCAAAGGATGTACAATGTATTGCAAAATATATAACAGCAGAGTAAGCGAATCTACCTCGTTTTCTGAGGCGAATGAGTTAATGTTATTCACCCACCTCATTCTTGGTCTACCAGCTGGACATTTTCCTTCTAGTTTTCCTACAAGAAAAAGATTCCATGCACCTCTTTCATTCCCCCATCCGTGCTACATGTCCTTCCCATAAACTTCTAGGTCTAAATATAGATCCTGATTATTTAGTTTTAACTAAAACAGATATTATTGCAATAGTACAACATTTAAATGTTTTGTTTAATTCTAAAAGGGAAGTAGATGCTATTGATCATTTATCTAATAGACAGCAGGAGAACCAGTCTATGAGACTTCACTGTTTTCATATTATCTGACTTCTTATACATACCATGTAGCTCACTATTATGTAGTTCACCTGTCTGTTCATCTCTTTTTGGCCCAAACATTTTCCTAAGAACTTTATTCTTAAATACTCGTAACGGCCACCATGCACATTCAAATTGTTGAATTGTTAATTAAATTAATAATTTCAATTTTCAACCCCACCGGGTAACGAACCCAGGCCAGCTAGCAAGCTTGCTACTACCTGAGCTCGGACAGCAGATCTGTAGAATAAATGTTTGGCAGTGTCTCCTATTCTGCTCATTGTACATTGTAAACCGGTCATGATGAGTCGGTCGCCGTGGCGTAGTCAGTGGAGTCCCTACTTTCCACTCCGGCGACCCGGAATCGATTCCCGGCAGGGTAGGGGATTTTTAATCTCCACCTTGGGTCTGGGTGTGTGTCCTGTCCTTGTGTCTATATGTGAGAATAACAAAAAAGTTAACAAAAAGGTAAAACAAGAAGGAAAACAATGTAAACGAAAAGAGGGGAAAAAATGTTGCGTCCGTCGCCGTGGCGTAGTCGGAAGGGTCCCTACCTTCCACTCCAGCTACCCGGGTTCGATTCCCGGCAGGGTAGGGATTTTAAAATCTCCACCTTGGTTCTGGGTGTGTGTCCTGTCCTTGTGTCTATATCATCATCATCATCATCATCATCATCATCATCATCCGGTATCATGGCAGCTGCCGCCGTCTTCCGGAAACCAAACGCCATTCCTCTCTGTGCATCCATTGATCTTCCTCCATTCCTCTGATATTCATAGCTGCTTGTACCCCTTCTATCCAAGTTTTCTTCGGTCTTCCTCTCTTCCTCCTTTCCATTGGGATCCATTCCATAACAATTTTTGGTAGTCTTTTCTCTGGCATTCTTTTGACATGGCCATACCACTGCAATCTATTCTTTTCTATAATGTCTATGATGTCCGGATCCTCTTGTACACCCATAATTTCCCTTATTTCTTTATTTTGTATACTATCCAAACTAGATTTTCCAGCTGATCTTCTTAAAACATCCATTTCTGTACTTAAATATGTGAGAATAAAAAGAAAGTTAACAAAAAGGTAAAACAATAAGGTAAAACAAGAAGGAATAACAGTGTAAATGAAAAAAAAGTATTAAAAAATGACGATGATGATAATAATCATCATATGAGTAAAGCTAGTTTTTCTGTTTTAAAATTTGTCTCTTGATATTTTAACTCTTTTTATCTTGATCTATAATTCTAAAACCTGTGAATAAAAAAAAAAGGGAGAACACGTTACGGTTACATGGGGCCAAAAATTGCGAAACAACACGAGAGATCGTAACAACAGCAAGTGAATTGTTAATTAAAGTGAGCCTAACATTGAAACGAGGTATTTCCAGTTCACCTGCTACCTGGTAAAATCCCATTACAGGTATTATTTCTGAACCCATGCACAGGCGCCTACTTTTTTTATTACAATTTGGTACACTGGTCTTCAAAGCATTACTGTGCATGTAACCGATCAAATTTATTTATTTCCTCTACCGCGTTCTCGTGTGAATGGACGGACACACACACACACACACACACACACACACACACACGTATATCGTTTAAAAACCTTGCACTTGCTTTCTCTCTAAGAAATTTATTCTCTACCCACTGATCTCAAAGTCACAGTGATAATGTCAAAGAGCAAAAAATTCAAGCCTAGAAACTTATAGTCATATTTAAAAATGTTGAATTTAAATGTAATACTAACTAACTCACTGGCACTGTGCGAACCCGTTGATTCATGGCCGGGCGGACATTAGTTCCTCCGCACATCACTATCCTGAGCTAATGTTTTCCAATCATCTCCTGTATAATATACTTCCTTCAAATCATGGTTAAGTTTATTCTCCCACCTCATTTTTGGTCTTTCTATTAGGAATTTTCTCTCTGCTTTTCATACAAGAAGTTAATATGTACATATTTCATTCTCCATTCATGCCAGATGTTCTGCTCTACGCAGTTTTACGAGACTTAACTGTTTATATATATATATATATATATATATATATATATGACATGATAAGAAAAATAATTGCCTGGGCGGGATTTGAACCCTAACATCTGGATTGATATTCCAGTGCGCTATCAATTACGCTATCAGGCAAATCTAGTACAAACATTTATTTTTCTTATATATATTCTCTATTTAAAAAAGTTAGTATTAGATTTGCCTGGGGGCACGCCGTAGCGTAGTGGTTAAGGTACTGAGCTACAAGCCGGAGGGTCGAAGGTTCAAGTCCCGTTGGGGTCAGGATTTTTAAACTGACCCAAACCCTCTGGCGGCACTATGGCCCTGAGGTCGACTCAGCCTCTAACGGAAATGAGTACCAGACGCTTGTTCTGGGGATAAAAGCGGCCGTCACGCAGGGCTGACAACCCGGCTGACATAAAGTGCCGATTGTCAAGAAAAAGTGGGAGCCTTAACCTCCTACTACCCCAAGGGCCTCCGGGCCTGTTGCGGGATCACTTTACTTTATTAGATTTGCCTGGTAGCGTAATTGGTAGCGCACTGGAATATCAATCTAGAAGTCCGGGTTCAAATCCCATCCAGACATTTATTTTTCATGTGTCATATTAAGCTTGTATTGCTTAATGTCAAAAATGTAATTATAACATATATATTCGTGTCACATGTCCTGCTGATCGTATTTTTTATATAAATGGTTTCCTAGAAAGATCATATAGCTTACTGTTATGTAGTCTTCTCCAGTCACTACCCTGTTCATGTTTCTTTGGTCCAAAAATGTTCCTCAGAACTTTATTCTCAAATACTCGTAAACGTTTCTCTTTCCTTAAAGTAAGAGTCCATGTTTCGCAACCATATAATATAACTGGTAGAATAAGAGTTTTATATATTTTCAGTTTAACGTTTATTGAGAGAAGTTGGGACGACAAGAGTCCCTGTAATTCATGATAGCATGCATTTCCAGAATTGAGTTTATGCTTAATATTTTTGTGCATTTCATTTCTATTCGTAATTATTGTTCCTAGAAATTTTAATTCAGCCACTCATTCAAAATTTCCTTCATTTACCATTAACTTTCCATTTCCATTGTATAATGCATATGAATGTGTGGACTTCTTCTTCATCTTCTTCTTCACTTCACGGGCTAGGCAAATTACTTGTTCCGCCTCTCAGTTGTTATGTCCATCTTTTCAGTGACCTTCCTACATTCCTTGAACCTCTTGGCTTGTATTTGTATACTGCTTTTGGTAATCTTGTTACATTAATTCTTTCTACATGTCTAAACCATTTTCCTCTACATTCTTCGACTTATCATTCAATGAATATGTATTTAACTCTATTCTTCTTCCCTCAGGGGTCCTCATCTAGGGGATATGTGGATGGCGACTACAAGGTGCCCAAGCTGAGCAAAACATTTCTTCCACTTACTTGTGTTTTGCACTGTTTTAACTTTACTATCTAACCTCTCTTGGTTAACTCTTGTTTTTTTCGACTCCGATGCTATTAGGGCATCCGAGGGCTAGGAAGTCTTTCCTTTCTTCCATTTCTTCTTTCCTTTATTTTCTTTTCTTCTCCAGAAAAGCCTGACCAGAGGCTGTGGGATGGCGGCCCCATCACTGGTCTTGTCTTCCTTTGGCCAGCAACCAATCGAAGGGACTATTATTATGCTTTCAAGTCTTATACGAGAATTTCCCGGAAGGATCAAAACGCTGGAGGGAAAATTTTCTATGGGATCGTAACAGGCCTTGGCCTAATACTTGGAAGGAAGGAAGAAGAAGAAGAACTCTATTCTTACATCTTCATTATTTATCTCTTTATCCAATCCATTCTTGCACAGCCTTTTGTTCTTCTAAGGAAGTTCATTTCTACGCTTTGTACTCTACTTTGTAATTTTTTTGGTCATTACCCAAGTTTCACTCCCATAAAGTAAAACTTGGGTAACGTGTTAACATACAGGCCTATTTAGTTTCATTGATGTGTTATTCAATGGAGTGCGCGTGTTGGCAAAAATATAATATTTATAAACAATTTTAGGTTTATTTCTGGGTAACGTACGCATTTTGAAAATTCTTGGAATTACAAAATTTATAAACAATGTGTAATATAGGCCAAAGCGATATCAATATGAAATATGAATCGAAAACAACCACCCCACTTGGTAACGTGAACTAAGGGCAATGCGTAATTAATAATAGATTTTCCGATGAATAGCGGGTGAAGTTTCGTGTTTCTTTCCTACGTACAATTTGTTGTGAGTACTCAAAACCAAACAGTAATGTGATATTGTCATAAAAATTGTCAATTGGCGGTACTCATTGAAACCACTTCCATTTATTTCACTGTTACAAAAAATAATACAAAAAATATCTGACTAAACCATGTAACTTCAAGTTTATACAATGATTAATTTTATGTCACATATTTTCGCATTTTCAATACAAGCTATTACTTTTATTCCATAAAGCAAGTTCAATATGATCATATTGTAGTATTATAAAGTTACATTACGAGGTTCTTAATCTAATGTATCTAATATATAAAAATGTTTGTTTGTTTGTACTTTATGCGCGGCCATACCGTTGATCCGATTTTTATAGGGTTTTTTGCAAAATGTTCAGAAGATTCCCGGGATGAACATAAGCTATAAGAGGGTTGTAATATTCAACCCCTTCAACCATACAAATCACCCATTGTAGTGAGAACGTGAAATAAAGTCCCTATTTTGACGCTTAAATGGCTTACGCTGCCTAAACCATAACAAGTACACAAAATTAATGCACACAGAATTGAATATCTCAAAAAACTCTACAAAAAAGTCCGCGACAGCATATGTTTATCTTCTACGGATAACTCACAATAACCATTTTTGTCTTTCATTGATGCCAAGAATATCGGGATAAGCAGATTCCCGAACAGTGCACGCCTGGTGGTAAAAACATATTAGCATTTATTTATGAGTAGCAGCGCACGCCGGGTATTAGCTAGTCTAAAATATAAAAATGTTTGTTTGTTCGTACTTTATGCGCGGCCATACCGTTCATCCGATTGTGATGTGACTTTTTGCAAAATGTTCAGGAGATTCCCGGGATGAACGTAGACTATAAGAGAGTTGTGATACTCAACTCCTACACCCTTAAAAATCGCCCTTTGTAATGGAAAACGTGGCTCTTTGGACGCTTAAATGGCTTACGCTGCCTAAACCATAACACATACACAAAATTAATGTACACAGAATTGAATATCTCAAAACGCTCTACAAAATAGTCCACGACAGCATATGTTTATATCTTACGAATAACTCACAATAACCGTTTTTGTCTTTCATGTTGCCAAGAAGATCGAGACAAGTACGTAGATTCCTGTGTAAGCATAGCAACACATGGCGGGTATTCTTTTACGGATAACTAACAACAACAAATTTTCTCTTTTAGCTCATTTATGCCAAGAAGATCGAGATAAGTAGATTCCCGGGCAACACCGGGTAATCAGCATGGGGAATCTTAAAATAATTACGATATAATTTTTTCCTTTTACTTAACTAAACTTAAAACACATTAATGTTCGTATTTCAGCTGATTTATGTCAAGAAGATCGGGATAAGTAGATACCAAGACAACGCCGGAAATCAGCATGGGGTATGAAAAAAATATAAATTTATAATTATTTTTCCTTTTACTTATTCAACTAAACATAAAAGCAAATTCATTTTATTTATTTAGGCTGAACAGCGCACGCCGGGTATTAGCTAGTTGTAAATAATAATTGTATTGTAGATGTATCTTGTAATAATTTTGTTTATTGTAATTTATATATAAAAGTGCGTGTTTTTCTTTTCTAACCTGGTTGACTGGTAGACAAGGCCTTAAGGCGTTAACACTGCCAGATAAAATAAAGCTATTATTATTATTATTATTATTATTATTATTATAAATTAATGTCATGTGACGCGTTTTAAACTTGTATCTCATTTCAGGTTTTTAGTGTTAACGAGATGTTCCTGTACCCAATATTAAGTTTTTATTTTATTCCTCCATTCATCTCTGTCCTTCCAATCACTATCCTGCAGTTCCCTGTCCTTCATTAAATTCATAATTCCCTCTATCCATGTTTTCTTAGGTCTCCCGCTTCTTTTTCTCCCATTTGGAACCTACTCAAAACTCCTAACTGGCTATATATCTTCATTCATCCTCTTCACGGGTCTTAACCATTGTAACTCCTTATTTTCCACAAATTGCATACTTCATTTAAGTTCATTTTTTTCTCGGATAATACTGTTTCTGAATCTGTATAATTTAGAACATCTTGCAGGTCTTCTTAAATAATAATATTGTTTTTCTTCTTCTTCTTCTTCTTTGCGGTTTAGGATTTTTGCTAGCCTGTTCCGGCTCCAAATTACTGCTCTTTCCATCTTTCCTTTGGTCTTCCCAAACTTTTTCTTCCTCTTGGTGAATAATTGTATGCTGCTTTTGGTATTCTGTTCTCAGTCATCCTTGCTAAGTGTTCTATCCAGTTTGTTCTATATATTACTATTGTTTTGTTTCATTCCTTACTCTTATTTCTGTGTTGTGTTTTTGTCTTCTCCTTTGACATCCTGCTACTGGTCTGGGGAATCTCCTTAAAGTAGCTTGTACTCTGGCAGATTGTTGTGTTGTCACTGTCCATGGTTCGGATCCGTAAGTAATAATAGGAACTGCCACTGTCTTGTATAATTTCATTATAGAGTCTTTCCTGGCTTTATTTTTCAAAGTTTTTTTTAGTGTTCCTATTATATAATTAAACTTATTTAGTTTGTTATTTATATGTTTGAGTTGTGTATGATATTTCGCAACCTAAGAAGTTATATTTTGTCACTTGTTCTATTGGTTTATTTTCTAATATTATCTATGTCCGAACTGGTTGAGCGCCCTTGAAAGCCATTGTTTTTTTTATTTTTCTGCTGATGTTTCCATATTATATATATATATATATATATATATATATATATATATATATCGTTTAGTTTATATAACATTCTTTGTAATTCGTCTTCTGATTTTGCTATTAAAATCTGGTCATCTGCAAAAGCTAATGTTTTTATTATTAGATTTCCTAAGTTATTACCCCCCCCCCCAGTTGTTATTTGTATCCATGATCTTATCATGACGTCAAATAAATGTTAAAAGTAGTGGTTGATAGTGGACAACCTTGTCTAACTCCTCCTGTTATATTTATTGATTCCCTTTTATTTATTTTTATTTTTGTTCCTTCATATATTTCTTTAATTACTGCTATCAAGTTAGTGGTATTCCATTTTCATTTAGTATGTTCCAATAATAATGATAATGATGATGATGATAATAATAATAATAATAATAATAAATAGTAACAGGGTTAATAAGACCGCAATATAATAATAATAATAATGATAATGATAATATTTTTATTAGGAATATTCCACAATACAGTGTTTCTCCTTCAGCCCAAAGTGATTGTCGCCAGATGTTCCTGTCTAAAGCATCTTCTTCCCTCAAATCTCTAGCGTCTATACTTCTATTCACTCCATCTATCTAGTGTTCTCTAGGTCTGCCTCTTCCATTTCTTCCATTAGCTTTCCAACTTAGGATTTTCTTTCGTATATCTCTTCTTCCATTCTTATGAGGTGCCCATACCATTTCAAACGTTTTTCTTCTATTTTTGCTAATATTTTTTTCAACTTGCATAATTCCTTTTATTGTACTGTTTCTGACCTTATCCCTTTTTGAAATTCTTGTTGATCCCCTCCAAAAACCCATTTCTACTGTTAACAACTTGTTGGCTGTTTTCTACTTACTGTCCAGGTTTAGACCCATAGAATAAAATGCTTTGTAACAGAACTTGAAATATAGTTTCCTTCGTCCTGTATATTAGACTGTCCACCGCTGTGGTCTCGAAGTAGTGTGCTTCCTTTCACGCATAGGACCCGGGTTCGATTCCCGGTCGGGACAGGTTCCTGGGTGAGGTTTTTTTCGGAGTTTTTCTTCACCTGTAAGACCAATGTCAGGAAGCTTAGGGCCCAACGGTCCCCGAAAATCATCCGGCCATTATCATCATCATCCTTCACTGGTGTGGAAAGCAACGGGAAGCTACCACACCTATAATACCCTAGTAAAACTGCAAAGCATAGCATGAAAATGCTATGATTGCAGTGAAAGACCTGCTCTCGGGCAGATTTACTATGGATGGATGGATGGATGGATGGATGGATGGATGGATGGATGTATATTATATTTCTATTCCAAAGCACTGAGTTCAACATACCAATGATTTTTCTTATATCAGTTATTCTTCTTTCAATTTTCTTAGTTAAATTCTCAATTTTATCTAAAATAGATCCTAAATATTTAAAATCTTTAACATTACGTATTGTTCCTGAATTACATTTTAGCTCATCTGTTGTATCCAATGAAATATACTCTGTTTTATTATAATGTATCTGTAATCCCCATTTTGATAATAATAATAATAATAATAATAATAATAATAATAATAATAATAATAAATGGTAACAGGAATAATAAGTCTGCAATGCATTGATGTGCTTAAAAACAGTATGCTGCACCCAATTACATTGATGCTGCATATGGTTTAATTGAAGTCATGTGTACGTTTGACCTACTTTGAGAGAACAAGCAAGTATATTCAGGATAGAATCTGTACTTTCAGTGTTTGTCAATATCTTGGTCTCATTGAGTAATTGAATGCCAGTCTGTTTGATGAAGTACGACAAGTTTCAGCTAGATGCATATTCATCTTCATTTCTTTCATATGCAGGGGTGTACAGTTTACATTCAAGTCTGCAGATTAAATTTTAAGCATTGTGTTTCTCAAGATGTTTTAGCAAGAGAGTAGAGATAAATAAATGCAGCAATTTTAGATAGATAGATAGATACAGAGATCTTCGGTTGATTAATGTCTTTGACATCGTCCGATGCCAAATAGCCAATTTTGTCGGTCCATCCAATCTCCTGGTTGTAGATGTATCTCCTTCATGTATAGATATATTCCCTGACTCCAGGAGGTTTTAGGTATCCCTCTTCCTCGTCTTCCCTTAGGTTTCCATTCCAAAACAGATTTTGGTAGCCGATCCTCTTCCATTCGCTGGACATGTCCGTACCATCTTAATTGCTGAGTTTTAATATAATCTAAAATAGTGTCTTCAATCTTCATTTCTCCCTCATAACTGAATTCCTAATTTTTTCTCTAAGCAATTATTATTGACTTTTAATAATAACAACAATTGAAATTGGCTCATTTTATTGTTGTATCACTTATTATTTATTATCTGTCCGTGGAATGCGTAGAGAAATTCACTAGCTTTTCAATTAATCATCTTTCTCGCCTGAAGCTCAAGAGCGAAATGAGTAATGTCACGTGATCTGTTCTCCCTCATGCACTTCCTTCCGCGGCCTCTTTGGCCATGCATTTTTCTCCGCTTTCTGCGTAGATGGCTTATTACGTACAGCTTATCTACAGATTCTGTGGACAGTCTATAGAGCAAATGGAATGTTAATAGGCCTACATTCTAGTCATGACTAGACGAAGAAGGTTGCTAAATTTTACTTAAAGACCTCTTTATTCAGGTTTGAGGATCTTTTACGAGAATGTAAAATCTCATGACTCGAGACCCACATCTTAAAGACCCTACCGGAGGACTTACTCCTTGGATTTTTTCCCATCCTAAAACAATCCATCGACCCCGACTTAATTTGAGCTCGGGGCCTGAGGCAAGGAACATAACCACTAGTCCACCTCGACCGACTTAACTTTTTATATAAATTAAAATAAAAAATCAAGGAAAAAAACAAGAGTTGATAAAGTATTTCCAATTCCAGATTAAGATTCAGCGGGATCGAATTAATAAGATATTAAATATAAAATTGGTATCTGGTAAGTTAGTCGTCCTCAACTAAATTATTGAACTTCATCAAGTACTTCCAATATGGATGCCTTTCATCTTTGCATTTTAACTAGATGAAACATTGTTTTTGAAAGGCATTCATATTGGAACAACTTGATGAGGTTTAATAATTTAGTTGAGGATGACCGACTCACCAGGTACCAATTTTATATTTAATAATTTGTTACATAACCTCAACGGTGCTTTAATATGAATTTTAAAAGTGTTGATCGAATTAATAAGTAATTGCCTATTTTAGTTCAAAAGAGCAAAAAAAAGTTTGTTAAAATGAGCGTTGTTAACTAAATTACGTGTATTGAAGTCTGTTGCCACTGGTTTGTGTTTTGAAACACACGGTGCAATATTGAATAGTGTATTAAAGGATTTGAATAATTGAGGTTCTCATGGCGGTGATCAGTCATTCCTTACATTCAGAGGGGTGTGCTAGGTGTGCAACAATCAATATCATCAACATATACATTTCACATTGCAGCACGTCAACCACAAGTGTGACTGTTTATTTCGTCACAAACAAGTCCACTAAAACTATAGAATGAAATACAAACTCATAAAGTAACTTTATAGAGCTATTGACTAATGCATTTTCAGGTTTACCTCGGTTATCAAGACAATTACTCGGTTGGAATTTCAACATCAAGGCTCTTTTTTTATTGACCCCATTTTAAATTATCATTAATTGTTATTTATATTACAAGGAATGAGAAAGAGGATTTATAGATGTGTTGGAAAACGAATTCGAGAAATACAGGGTAATTCACAATAAGTATTACAGACTTTTAGATGTTGTAGAGGAGACTTAGCAGATAAAGTTTTGATGACGAACCCTTTTCCGGAAACGTACCATTTTCATGTAAATTGAGTTTGAAGATCTAAACACAATTGGCTGATATCGCGTGTCTTGTGTTTCAGAATAAGTACTACAGAGTTTTAGGGGCTGTATTACAAGTGTGGTTCCACGTGGCGACCCTGTTGTTCGTTGCACAAAACGTACCTGCGACGCATGTTTTCATACACACGACCCACAAGACCTGGTGTGTACTCAATAGTTTCTGCTGCCGCCAGAATTTGTGCAAGAAGATATTCCTCCAACTCGATAGGTGTAGCACAACCCCTAGAAGTCTGTAATACTTATTCTGAAACACAGGACACACGATATCAGTCCATAGTGTTTCGATCTTCAAACTTATTTTACATTAAAATGGTACGTTTCCGGAAATGGGTTCCTTATCAAAACTTTATCTACTAAGTCCCCTCTACAACCCCTAGAAGTTTGTAATACTTATTGTTCACCCTGTATACTCAATCATTGCAATGTACACAATTTTATTTCATATTATTTCCCGGCGCTACCGAGGAGTCTTTCTCACCTTGCTTTCTTTAATAAACACGACATATATTCATGTAAAATTTTCACAAAAACCTTTATTTAATTCACATGAACTTTCAGTGATATTTCAGTCAGGGACTACTGCAATAATTAATCTTACTCTATAATTTATTTGCCGCACAATTACTTCCAGTTAATAATGATTATACTTGCCACAGGTTCTTCTGGTCACAGTTCACTGCATCGTTGTCACAACACAACTGACTGACTCCCGACCTTGGCAACAGTTTATATAAGCTTGGGAAGGAACTTTCTCTTCCAATTAAAACTTTACTAGTATGGAAGCTTCGGGAGACGAAGTATCTGAATAGGAAGGTAGATGCGTAGAGAACCTTCCAGACATGGAGGTCTAGACACATCGTTCAAACTGCGCGAGTCTTTCAACTCGTGATTTTTCCATCCAATAACAATGCCTGATTCCTACTCCCGCCATCGCGCGCAATTCATTTCTACTATTACAATGTGTCACATTATATTAAATTTAATTATTTCTGTAAGTATTAACTTGTATAAATATGTATTTGATATAGTTAGGAATGAGATGCACAAAGCAATTAAACATAGGCTCAATTCTGGAAATGCATGCTATTATGCATTGCAGAGACTTTTGATGTCCCAACTCCTTTCAAAAAACGTTAAGCTGAAAATATATAAAACTATTATTCTACCAGTTATATTATATGGATGCGAAACATGGACTCTTTCTTTAAGGGAGGAAAGGAGATTACGAGTATTTGAGAATAAAGTACTTAGGAAAATTTTTGGCCAAAGAGAGATGAACACACAGGTGAATGGAGAAGACTACATAACAATGAATTACATGGTCTTTATAGAAAGCCAGATATAATAAGAACAGTTAAGTCTCGTAGACTGCGATGGGCAGGACATGTTGCGCGTATGGGGAATGAAAGACGTGCATGGAAACTTCTTGTAGGAAAGCCAGAAGGAAAACGCCCAGTTGGTAGACCAAGAATGAGGTGGGAGAACAACATTAAGTATAATTTGAGGGAAGTAGATTATACAGGGAATGATTGGAAAGCATTAGCTCAGGATAGGGATGTATGGAGAGCTTATGTCCGCGCGATCATGAACCTACGGGTTCGATAGTGCCAGTGAGTAAGTAAGTAAGTTTAGTCTATAAAATTATAAAATTTATACTGGATTCATAGATTTGAATTACATCTACATAACCTATTTAACAACTGACACAAAACAACAATACTTATATTTATTTATTTACTAGTTAATACCCGACGTGCGCTGCTCGCGTAAATAAATTATAATAAGTTTTTGCATTTAGTTGAATAAGTAAAAGGAAACATAAATATAAATTTATATTGTTATTAATTATTATTTTTAGATACCCCGTGCTGATTACGCGGCGTTACCCGGGAATCTACTCATTCCAATGTACTTGGCATAAATGAGCTGAAAGACAAAATTCGTTATTTCGAGTTATCCATAAAAAAATACCCGCCGTGCGCTGCTATATGCTTGCCCGGGAATCTGCTTATCCCGATCTCATTGGCATCAATGAAAGACAAAAATAGATATTGTGTGTTATGTGTAAAAGATAAATATATGCTGTCGGGAACTTTTTTGTAGAGTTTTTTGAAAAAAAAAAGTTTACATATCTTCATGGATCCTTCCTAGTAGACGTCGAAAATAACAAAAATGTATACACAGTCCGCTGTGCTGGCTCGGTGGTAGCAGTCCCGGGTTCGATACCTGAATAGGTTGAACATTTTTAATTGTAAAATCAATTGACTTAATTTAATTATTGTAAAAATTTCAATCTTGGACCGTTTTAATTAATATTAAATGTTTCAATGTATGCTGACGATGTGGTTATTATTCAAGAAAATGAAAATAATTTGCAGTACTCTTTACGTCAATTAAATCAGTTAAACTAAAAATATAATTTTAAAATATCAAAATAAAAAACGAAAATAATGACATTTTGGGGAAGTGAATATATGAGATCAAAAATCATAATAGAAAACGAACCTCTGGAACAAGTAACAAATTTTAATTATTTAGGGTGACATTTTACTAAAAACACAAAAACTGAAAGAGACGTAAATATGAAACTGTCAAGGTTTTAAATTATATGTGGAACTATACATAGAACATTAAAGAACAAAACAAGAAGAGATACTAGATTGAAGTTTTATAAAACATTGGCAGTTCCTGCATTACTTTATGGGAGTGAAACCTGGGTAATGACAACAAAATTACAAAGTAGAATACAAAGCGTAGAAATGAATTTCCTTAAAAGAACAAAATGTTGTCCAAGAATGGATCGGATAAAGAATGAATATATAAGAACAGAGTTAAATATATATCCACTGAATGAAAAAAAAAAACAAAAAATGTAGAGAAAAATTATTTAGAAATGTAGAAAGAATGAATGAAACAAAATTACCAAAAGCAGCATTTAACTACAAGCCAAGAGGTTCAAGGAATGTAGGAAGGCCAGTGAGAAGATGGACAGAACAACTGTGAGGCGGGACAGGAATTTGCCTAGCCCATGAAGTGAAGAAGAAGAAGAAGAAGAAGTTTCAATCTTGGGGTCAGGAACCTCTCGCCTCCTCTCTCTCTCTCTCTCTCTCTCTCTCTCTCTCTCTCTCTCTGTAATGATTCCACATCTTATGATGAGAACTGTTATGAAAAAGTATGTCTTTTTTTCTCAACTAATATGAATCTATAAAGTAAGTTATCCTTACATTAAGTTTTAAGTGTAAGGTAAAGGGAAAGATATCCCGGTAAAGATCATAGGAGGCCTTTGGGAAAGTAGGATGTTATGTCTCCCACATTTGCAGAAAACTTGCACGAGATATCAGCTGTGTTATCATCCCTGAGTGACAACCGCCTTTACCCCGAACATGCGTCAGATAGTTATTTCAGTTAGTGGATATGTAGACCCCAGAGTCACATTGCCGTAAAACATTGTAGCCTATACCAATTTAAAAACCCTGAATCTCTTATATGAACCCGCGATATTCTGGATTATAGTGTATTATCTTCACCAAGTCCACCGCTGTGGTCTCGAGGTAGCGTGCTGCCTTGTCACGCAACGGGCCCGGGTTCGATCCCCGGTTGGGGCAGTTTTTCTGGGCGAGGTTTTTATCGGGGTATTTCCTCACCTGTAAGACAAATGTCAGGAAAACTTTAAGGCCCAAACGGTCCCCGAAATCATATGGCCATCATCATTATCCTTATCATTATCATCATCATAATCCTTCACCGGTGTGGGAAGCAACAGGAAGCTACTACACCTACAATTCCCTAGTAAAACTGCAAGCATAGCATGAAAATGCTAAGATTGCAGTGAAGGACCTGCCTTCGGGCAGAATTACTATGGATGGATGGATCTTCACCAAACACGCGACAGTATGCCCTAATACAAGTAACAGTACAAAGGTTTGTTAATTATAACGTTAGAAATAATAATATTATAACAGAACTTACTTGACTGCACTTGAAATCAATGAATATACAATATGTAATATTTAATTTTAGGAAGTTATATTTTGAGGTTTTTTAATTATATTATTTTTGGTCTGGACATCTTACCTCAATATTAATGTTGATTTGTTCTTGGACATGTTTCAAAACAATTCTGTTTTATCGTCAGCTTTCCCAGACTGGTTTTATTTATGTTGCATTATGTTGCACCACCTGGATGTCGATGTCAGCTCCATCCTGTGGTTGGCCAAAGAACCTCCAAACAAGGTCACCCTCCATCGGAATATCAAAATTCATAACTCTGTTTCTGTTCTTCTGAATATAATTTTTTTCCCAAATAGTCAGCTCTTTTGTATTTTCTAACTGTTTTAATAATTTAGTGTCTGAATTTATATTATGTTTTTCAGACCAAACATGAGCAGCTACTGCAGATTTTTCAATTTCTCCAATGGAGAAATGAAAAACATAATATAAATTCAGACACTAAATTATTAAAACAGTTAGAAAATACAAAAGAGCTGACTATTTGGGAAAAAAAATTATATTCAGAAGAACAGAAACAGAGTTATGAATTTTGATATTCCGATGGAGGGTGACCTTGTTTGGAGGTTCTTTGGCCAACCACAGGATGGAGCTGACATCGACATCCAGGTGGTGCAACATAAATAAAACCAGTCTGGGAAAACTGACGATAAAACAGAATTGTTTTGAAACATGTCCAAGAACAAATCAACATTAATATTGAGGTAAGATGTCCAGACCAAAAATAATACAATATGTATATTACGCATTCAAATAATAAAAAAAACTAGTGAACATAAGACAATGTGTAGTGTATTATAGAAAAGTGATAACATAAGCGTAAATTGTATATTGTAAAATTACATGTGGAACGCCAGCAAATAAAAAAAGTCCTTCCTGTCGAAAACAGTATTCAATTGTAGACAATAAAAAAAAATAGAACAAGATTGGATCGGATAAGGAATGAAGATATAAGAACAGAGTTAAATATATATCCATTGGATGGGAAAATCAGACTCTATCTGGGATGAAAAGGATATCCCTGAAAAAGTTACTAGTTATAATAAAAGTTTAGGAATTATTAATCAAGTTATGAAACCATCCCTTGTACAAAAAAAAAAAAAAAACACCAGATTACGTTTATATAACACATTGGCTAGACCAGTGTTGACCTATGGTAGTGAAGCATGGACACAAAAAAAAACATGAAAGCAGAATAACGGCTTGTGAAATGAGATTCATGCGCAGAACAGCGGGTTACACCAGATGGGATAGGAAAAGGAACACCGATATCTTAAAAGAATTGAAGACTACGCCAATTTTGGAATATATTAAACAGTACCAACTAAATTGGAAACAGCATCTTGAAAGAATGACTTCAAATCGGATCCCCAAAGCTGTTTATAATTATATACCAAGAGGACGAAGATTACTGGGCCGTCCTATGAAACGCTGGAGGGAAAATTTTCTATAGGATCGTAACAGGCCTTGGCCTAATACTTGGAAGGAAGAAGAAGAAGAAGGGAAAATCAGAGAATATAGAGAGAAATGGTTTACACATGTGGAAAGAATGAATGTATCAAGATTACGAAGGGCAGGTAGCATTCAACTACAAGCCAAGAGGTTCAAGGAACGTAGGAAGGCCACCGTGAAAAGATGGACAGAACAACTGTGAGGCGAAACAGGCAATTTGCCTAGCCCGTGAAGTGAAGAAGAAGAAGAAGAAGACAAAAAATAGAATAAGAAATTAGTATTATTATTATTATTATTATTATTATTTATTATTATTATTAATAAGAGCCATTACTGTAGACTCGGGGTAGCGTCGCTGCCTTGTACCTTGCGGTTCCAGATACGATCCCCAGTCGGGACAAGTTTCCTGGGTTGTAGTTACTTCGCGGTTTTTCCTCACCTGTAAGACAAATTTCAGGAAACTTTAAGGCCCTCCAAACATCACCTGGCCATAATTATCATATTCGCTATCTTTAACATGAATAGTATGTTTCGTCTAAATGTTGTCTTGTCTCCGAAGAGGCCCTGATTGAGCTGATCACTCATACGGGGAATCCCTCCATGCCCTTGTGTAATCAAAAAATAATCTATGTGCGATAGGTCGTACCTCCGTAAGGTCAGGGTTGCATGTGGCACGTAAAAGTACCTATAAGGCTAGTGTTTAAACTGCGCTAATGGAATTATTATTATTATTATTATTATTATTATTTATAATAAAAGCCACTACTGTAGTCTCGGGGTAGCGTCGCTGCCTTGTACCTTGCGGTTCCAGATACGATCCCCAGTCGGGACAAGTTTCCTGGGTTGTAGTGACTTCGCGGTTTTTCCTCACCTGTAAGACAAATTTCAGGACACTTTAAGGCCCTCCAAACATCACCTGGCCATAATTATCATATTCGCTATCTTTAACATGAATAGTATGTTTCGTTTAAATGTTGTCTTGTCTCCGAGGAGGCCCTGATTGAGCTGATCACTCATACGGGGAATCCCTCCATGCCCTTGTGTAATCAAAAAATAATCTATGTGCGATAGGTCGTACCTCCGTAAGGTCAGGGTTGCATGTGGCACGTAAAAGTACCTATAAGGCTAGTGTTTAAACTGCGCTAATGGAATTATTTATTATTATTATTATTATTATTATTATTATTATTATTATTATTATTATCATTATTTGGAAGATGTTCAAATTGGAAAAAAATAAGGAATAAAGTCATTCAAAACGTAATATTAAATACTCAATAGTTAATTATATAATATGTAAGCAATTAAATTGGTATGGACATGTACGACAAATTCAAGCAGAAAGTTTACCCAGAACAACACTGGAATAGTGTCCACCTGGAATAATGAAGAAAGGAAGACATCGAAACTCATGGACGCAAGAAATAACTGGAATGATAAAAAGAGAACTGGAGTCGATGGATAGGGACGAGTGGAGAAGGAAAATAAATAGGTACAGAAATATGTGTACACGTTGAAAATCTGTATATAAATGATGATGATAATAATAATAATAATAATAACAATTATTATTATTATTATTATTATTATTCCCTGGAATTTTGCTATTTTATTATTTATATCATTATCATAATTAAATGAAATGTCACATCCTAGATAATTGAGATGGTTCACCTGTTCTATGATTTTGTTTCCTATTACTATTTTCGATCTGATTTGATTTTTTCCTTGGAATGCCATTACCTTAGTTTTTTCTATGGACATTTTGAGATTATATTGTTCACATATATTATGTAGTTTAAAAATATTCCTCTGAGGTTCGTCTTCTGTATTTGCTATTATTACCTGGTCATCAGCGTATAATAATGTTTTCAAGTAGTGTGTTTTATCTAATTTTATAAAACGAACACTAAATAACAAAACAAGAAGAGAGACCCAACTGAAATTTTATAAAATGTTGGCAGTACCGGTACTGCTCTATGGTTCAGAAACCTGGATACATAAAAAACAAGACCTAAGTAGGATAACGGCGGCAGAAATGAAATTTTTGAGATCTGTTAAAGGGTGCACTAAGGAAGACAGAATCAAGAACACAGAAATAAGACAGGAACTTGAAATATTTGCAATAACTGATAAAATGGATACATATAGACAAAAATGGAAGCAACACATAGACAGAATGAATGAAGATAGATATCCAAAACAAATAACAAAATACAAACCTAAAGGCACCCGTGATGTGGGCAGACCTAGAAAGAGATGGGCTGAAGTCGGAACGGGTCAACAGACCTAATCCATGAATGAAGATGATTATGATGATGATGATGATTATTATTATTATTATTATTATTATTATTATTATTATTATTATTATTATTATTATTATTATTATGTCCACCGCTGTGGTCTCGGAGTAACGTGCTGCCTTGTCACGCAGCGGGCCCGGGTTCGATCCCCGGTCGGGACAGTTTTTGTGGGTGAGGTTTATATCGGGGTTTTTCCTCACCTGTAATACAAATGTCAGGAAAACTTTAAGGCCCAAACGGTTCCCGAAATCATATGGCCATCGCAATCATCATCATTAATATTAATCTTAGGTTAAGCTTAGGATTAGGGACTCTCCTAGCGCACCACTATCATCATCACCCATCATATCATTGGGGCAACGTAACCCCGCCTTCCAGGCGCCCCAACCTCAGAAGTGGGATTACAAGTACGCCATGCCAGGAGAGAAACCAGGAATGTCGAAAGACAACCTGTGGCATTTGCCAAAAAAATATTATTATTATTATTATTATTATTATTATTATTATTATTATTATTATTATTTCTCATGGTATTTCGGCCAGTATGGGACCGGTGCCCACCCAGCATCGTGAGGCAATTGGGTAGCTACAATAAGTAGCGGCTCCAGGTTGAGGAACCAGCTATAACGGCTGGGGGACTCGACATGCTAACCACATGTCACCCCTACACTGGCTGTTGATCATCTACCTCTGTGATTGACACATGTGGATGTGAAGGGCCAGCAGCCGGCTGGTAAAAGGGCAACCGCTGAAAAGTGGAAAGACCCTCAATCGGATGTCGGATTATTATTATTATTATTATTATTATTATTATTATTATTATTATTATTATTATTAATTATTATTATATTTCCATTAACATTTGTTTAAGGCCTACATTTATTTCATATTGTATCAAATGTGAATTAATTTATATTGCATAATACATAAACATTAATTTTAACTATTGTTTAATTTAAAGCGTTTATCTTTTATTAATTTTTTATCTTAATTAAGTAAATTAAAACTAGATTCAATTAATAACATGATTATACAATGGAACATTTCATATTATATTCTTTTTAAACATTTAATTACGCTATAGTCTGTAAGAGTGGATTTATTTTATTGGATTTCTCTGAAAACCCTTTTGAAAGATATATCAACGGCTTAATCGTAATTTTATCTACTGCAGTGGCAGACGTAGATCTTAAAACCATTGACATCCTTGTAATATCTCTTTTGAAACCACCCTTTCTTGCTAGATTGCTATTTGATCGACATTTCTCCGGGACATCATTACTGTCATTTGTTCTTCTTCTCCTTTGCACATAAACACCGACTAGAGCAATTTGGAATCTTGACTTGAAGAAAAATGTATCTAGCTGGAAGCCTTTTATTTTCTCATTTCCGCCACGATATCCCAAAGCTTCAAGAAGGAACCACGAATGCTTTCAGGCAGCACTGAACTGGTACAACCACTCGCTATGTAGTTCGATGCATGAACGCCAGAGGACTGCAGTGGCGGCGTTTTATAAGGGATGCTGCGCTAGGTTTTGGGGCAATGGACCAGCTCTATAGCACACTCCCATTCCCTCATTGATCCGATTCCATCTATTGAAAAGCTACAAAACTTTATTTTCTCTTCATTATATTTTACAACAAATGTACTATTGTAATTACACATTTTTTGTTAAGGATTACATAGTAATTATTGATTATATGTTTTTGTTGAAATATGTTATATTTCCCTTTTTTACCCTAGTTTAATTTCTCTCTTTTTAGATAATTTTATACCGATATGCCTTACTCCACCCAGGCCTCACTCGGACGCAAACTGTCGGAGAGAATTTTAATCTCTGAATCATGTGCATTATTTTTGACTACACAAGGAGGGGGTCCTATCTGGATGAATGATCAGCTCAATGTCATGATCACATCCAAAACAACACGGACACGAACATTTAAGACAAGACACGCTATCCACTCATACATAATTTTAATTTTAATTATCGTTAACATGTTTATTGATCTTTTGGGAAGCCTGATATAATATGAAGAGTTAAGTCTTGTAGACTGCGATAGGTAGGACGTATCGCACGAATGGGAAATGAAAGAAGCAATGGGAGGTCCTTGTAGGAAAACCAGAGGGAAAGCGACATGTAGGCAGACCAAAAATGAGGTGGGAGTATAACGTTAACCGTGATTTGAGTGAGTAGATTTTATATAGGGGATTATTGGAAAGCATTAGCTCAGGTTAGGATGTATGGAGAACTTATGCCCACTGGGCCATGAACCTAAGCCAGTTAGTTATGTTATCGGTCTTACTCTTATATATAGCTACTACTTTATTGGTCAAATTTTAATCAAAGAGTGATGGTGAAATTTCTATTTTCTATATTTTTTGAGCTCCAGACTTGATTTTTTGTAAAAACATTCACTGCATGATACATAAGGATGTGTTTAAGTTTCATTCTTGTGAGACATTTATTGTATGAGTTATTAAATATTATATTCAAAACAATTTGTACATATTATAATTAAATGGGTTCCAAATTGTTTTAGTAAAATGTCTGATTTTTTACAAGACCCCTAAAATATTGAGAAAAACATCATGCATTATAATTATTATAATCTGAATATAAAGGGAGAAAAAATTAATATTGTACCTCATGCGTAGAATTAAAAAAAAATAATTCCATACATTGTATTTTTTATTTCTTAAAATACTATGTCAATCATGAAACCCATGGACTACTTTGTAACTCATCGCTTTTAGGACATGCAGTAAAAATTTGAACCTTCTAGGACAAAATTTGTGAATTCAATTCAATTTTGAATGTACAAAAATGCAGTGAAAGTAAAAGTGTGGAAAAACAAGTTTAAAGATTTGCATGCAGTTTAAATACAAAATGTAACATACAGGCCTAATCAGCATCTTAGGGCAGTTAGAAGCGTCATAGGCCTCTTAAACTTTGCCAACATATATATTAGAGTACAGGCTATTTTTAGTACAAAAAAAAACAAAAAAATGCCAATTTTGATCTAAAATGGTCAATTTTTCACCCATCACCTCCCTTAATTATTTAATGTTATAATTAATTCCGAATGCTGTATTCTAATTAACATGTATGTCTTGGTGAATGGAAGAGAATGCCATATGGTCTTTACTCCACCAGGATAAATAAATAACATTCATATTAAACAAGACGAATATGATATGGATTTTTTTGTGATGGCCGGATAGTGTACGGAGACTGTTTCGGTCTTAAAGTTTCCTAACATTTCTCTCACATGTGAAGAAAAACTCATTAAAAACTCACTCAGGAAACTTGTCCCGACTGGGAATCGAACTCGGACTCCTGTATCTGAGGTAACGACGTTACCACTAGACCACCGCGGTGAACTTGTATATTATGAATTATTTCAATATTATCTATTATCGGTTACTTAAATCCATCTTTAAATTAGAATTCTAAAAAAAATAATAAATTAACCGAGAGAGTTATTTCAAGTGATAGCATTTCAGACTCGCATTGGGAAGTCGATAAACCGACTAAGGTTTTAACTCTATTTTCTTAATCCTCGAGGCAAGTTTTGGGTTGGAAATTAATTAAATGGAGCCCATTTAATCACACGCGTCATTTTATGTTAGGTTTATCATACAAATAAGTAAAATAAATTAGGCTTATTGACTTAGATTTAAAAAAAGAGTTTCTATAAAAAAATAGATGCTTCAACATCTAAACTCACAATATAAAATAATAAAATTAGTACCTGTTGGCCTAATAGGTGCGGTCGCTACGTCAATTTGATTGCAATATTTTATATTTGAAAGCCTTTTGAAAACAATTAGGCCCACACTATAGATAAAACCAGTGGAAGTATTAATATCAGATTCAAAGGACATTTTTTAAAGATTTCAAACAGCCAGAAGGAAAATCTAGTTACCGATACAAAAAACACATAATTGACTCCGGCAACTGCATGGAAAAAAAGCATAAACACTCTAATACATCCCAAAGAGAGACATCCAGAAAGTATAATATACTGGAGAAGTTAGAAATGTTAAAAGAAACAAATCATGTGATTTTAAACGAGAACAGCATCAGTACATACAATCTTCTACGCAGAATCATACAAAACAAAACCTTATACTGATGATGGAACCGGTTTCAAAAGGTCTTCAAGTTGAAAAATCGGTCGCATACGAATTGCGTTAACTAAGAAAATTCCTCAGCAAGTCGAATTTATGGCCCCATTTTGCCGGTTTACGGAATTATGTTAATTTTGGTAAATTAGAGAAACTCAATTTTTGATGCCAGTTTATTCAATAAAGTGTCGGACTGTAGAGAATACGAGTTATGTATAGCGGTTGTACAATTTGACACAAATTTAACAAATTTAAATAATAGGCTACGATCAAATAACTTTTGTAGGGGATGAAGATGATATGAGATATATGATAAATAAACTAATAGAAGAATATGCAAAATGGGGACTGAATATCAATTTACAGAAAACAGAATATATATGTTTGGGAAAGAATGGATGATCTCATACTCGAAACAGGGAAAATAAAAAAAAAAATTGAAATTTGTAAATATCTTGGGTCAATAATTACATGTTTAGGTACATGTGAAATAGATGTACAAACTAAAATTGCAATGGCAAAGAATGCAACTAAGACATTACATGGAATAATATGGAACAAAAATATTACAAAGGAAACTAAAATGAAAATTTATAAGTGCGTAATACAGAACCTTTTGTTATATGGAAGTGAAACTTGGTCTTTGACGGAATTACAAAACAATACAATTAGAATAGTTTAATTTGATTATCTTAGAAGAAGCCTTCAAAAAACAATACAGGATAAAATAAGAAATGAATCCCTTTGGAGGGAAATGAATGTCACCACATCTGTTGTTAAGAGGATTGAAAATCAAACTCGAAAATGGTATGACCATGTACAAGGAATGGAAAATGAAAGATGGTAAAAAAAAATATATACCAATGGTTACCCCCTGGAAGAAATACACGTGGCAAACCGAAATAGAAATGGAAAACCTATGCCAGAACTATAATAGATGATAGGAATTGGGAAGAGGGAGATTGGAATGATAGAAATAAATGGAAACTGAAGAAGGCAAACCTATAAGTGGGAGAAAGCGAAGAAGAAGATATAATAGGTTATCTACAGAATCATTTTTGCATTATTTCATTAAAGAATATCAATTAATTTAAATTAATGTATCTTATAAGATGCTTTGTCAATTTGAGGGTTCATTAAACCATAGGTTATACCGGTAGCCTACATGGTGACGAACGAAACATGGAGATTGATAAGTGTCAATTTTATAATTTAGATTTTCATAAGTAATGCCACGAGTGAATTCAAATTTATCTAGAGAATTTGGAAATCAAGAGTGGCATTTTTTAGGACTATTTAACGAATAAAATTAAGCTGTTTACTCACAAATCATTATTTAAATATAGTTATCTTAAAATATTTATATATTTAATGTAAACGGCGATGTTTGAAAACATACGTTTGTTATGCTTCATTTGTTGATCACTGCTACTAGATCGTAATATTATTTATTGCCAAAGGATCGCAATATCCACCCTAGTGGAGAAAAAATGAAACACATCAAACTGTTTATAACCGACATATTAATTAATGTTTGATGTCCTATGACGTAAATTATATTTTTCTAGAACGTAAATTCCTGGGAAATAATAGTTTAAGAATGTGTAAACAGTGATTTCCTTTTATTGTGGTATAATCAATTACTGAGAATGTTTTTCTATTATATCATCGCAAACAGTATCTGTTTACATTCGTGCACTATACTGTATATACAATCTGGCAGCCCCGTTATTTCTTAAAGAATCGACCACTGCAAAATAATGCTCTGGCCTATTCAGAATGTTAAAAATGTGGAGCTTGATTTTAAAGTGATAAAATTATACTGATAAAATCGAAGTGAAAAACGACTGTGATTAGTTGTAAATTAAAATTCATTGAAATGTGATTGGTCATTGACTCCCATTTGGGGCATGAGTTAAATAGTCAATATAAAGCCCTCAATTCTATTAGATGTATTTCGATTATTTTGAAGAATACCTTTACTGTAACCTACTAGAAATCAGAACCCATCTTACAACTGCATAAAAGACCATGTTACTTGTCTAATATCTTACTCTATAGTAAGCCACCGGAGATCATGGGTTTCTTATACAAAAACACCCAAATATGCCTGTAAGTGTCGGGCACTTATTCCATGTTGGGAGCAAGTTTATTATTTCAGTCAACTCTGTATGCTTCTACCACCAGTAGAAATACTTGTAACTATTTCATTAAAACTATTCTTTAAAGAAGTTCATTTTTATCTGTATCTATCTATCTACCTACCTATGTAACTGAATATTTCAACGCGATTGTCACCCACTTCAAATAATTGGATCGACTTGAAACTTTGTATACTTGTAAAGGACCGTGACAATACAACAATTTCATATTTATTTTCTAAAATCCTAGCCAGAATCATCAGAAAATCAAAAAAGGTGTCTTTGTATTTATGTAACGGAATCTTTGAACACGAATTTCACCCACTTAGAAACATTGGATCGACTTAAAACTTTGTATAATTGAAAAGGACCCGTGACACTACAATAATTTTTTTGTTTCTAAAATCCTGGCCAGAATCATCAGAAAATAAATAAAAATTAAAACTGGTATAATAGGTTGCGGACTTGTCGACTTTTTAGGCAATCGTTGTAAGAGCTCAGTTGGTAGAGCGGTGAACTACTGATATATAATTTCAGTAATTCGTAGGTCGCTGGTTCAAATCCGGGTGGGAGGATTTCTTTTTTAGAAGAGTAATACTTTTACCTCATACTACAATAGTATCGAATTTAAAGATATTTACATTTTTATCTTATTCTGTAAAATGTTAAAACTAAAAAATAAATAATAGTTTTAAAAAAACTAAAACAACACGCATTATTAGAAAACCGAACTAAAAAAATGAAAAATAATTTTAATTTCCAACACACTTGGGATAACATTAAAGTGGTCAACAAAAAAATCATCTCCAACACATATAGAAAAAAAAACTAGAGTTAACAACAAAAAGAAAATGATTTTACCATCAAAAGCGTGGGGTGCTTTTTATGATTTTTACATTTTCTTCTTAGAAACTTTACTTTTACCAATATCTGTTTATTATCAAATATATTAATATATTAATTGATATAGAGCTTTTGATGGTAAAATTATTTTCTTTTTGCTGTTAACTCTAGGTTTATTCTATATGTGTTGGAGAAGATTTTTTTGTTGACCACTTTAATGTTATCCCAAGCGTGTTGGAAATTAAAATTATTTTTAATTTTTTAGTTCAGTTTTCTAATAAATCGTGTAGTTTTAGTTTTTTAAAACTATTATTTATTTTTTATTTGTTTTCTGTTATGGTTATCAAATTACATGTTCTATGTCAAAGCCAATCCACATTTTGTTTGTGATTGGCCATCATAACTTTGAAATTTCTTTATCAGAAGAAAGGTTCTGAGAAGACATATTGTATGGAAGATGGACTTCAATTAAGTTTCACAATGTATTACTTTTCATAGTGGGAATGTGTTCAAAAAGAAAGATTCCAAGAAGACATCTTTGAACGTGAAATTGTGTACAGGCAAGAGTTGCCAATAATGCATTCCTTAGTGAGAATGAAAAGTTAATTTTCTTTTATAAGGTTTCTATGTTGAGATAGTAAGTCCAGAAATCTATTTTTGAAGTTTAATCATGATGTCATTAATTCTCAACGTAAAGCAGTGAATTTGAAAAAAATGCAGTCATGTTTGGTTCTGTAATTTCAGATCTTAAGTTTAATTTACTGTTCATGAAAACATAGACTTTTTTGTGTAAGAAGACATATTTGAATTCTCATCTAATTAAAAACAAATTAAGAGAATAAATGGCGGAATTGAAATACCTAGGAACAATAATCACAAATAGGAATGAGAAGCACAAAGAAATTAAGCATAGGTTCAATTCTGGAAATGCGTGCTAATATGCATTGCAGGGACTGTTGACGTCCCAACATCTCTGAAAAAAGTTAAACTGGAAATATATAAAACTGTTATTCTCCTACTTATATTATATGGATGTGAAACATGGACTTACTTTACGGGATGAGAGAAGATTACGAGTATTTGTGAATAAAGTTCTTAGAAAAAATTTTGGACCGAAGAGAAATTTACAGATAAAGCATGGAGAAGACTACATTAACAGTAAGCTGCATGATATTTATAGGAAACTAAATATAATAAGAATATTTAAGTATCATTGACTGCGATATACAGCACATCTGACACGAATGGGAAATGAAAGACGGGCATGGCAGCTTCTTTATGAAAACCAGAAGGGAAACATCCAGTTAGTAGACCAAGAATGAGGCGAGAGAATAACATTAACCATGGTTTGAGGGAAATAGATACTATAGGAGATGATTGGAAAACATTAGCTCAGAATATATATGTGTAGAGAGCTCGTGGCCATGCGGCCATGAACCTGCGGGTTCGATAATGTCAGTGAGTTAGATAGTTAGTTAATGTGCTATTATTCAACTTATTGTAGTGTACTTGATCTTTATATTTAAACTAGCTAATACCCGGCGTGCGCGGCTACGCCTAAATAAATTAAAATTAATGTGATTTTATGTTTAATTGAACAAGTAAAAGGAAAAATAATTATAAATGTATATTTAAGATTCCCCGTGCTGATAACCCGGTGTTGCCTGGGAATTTACTTATCTCGATCTTCTTGGCATAAATGAGCTAAAATACAAAATTCCTTATTGTGAGTTATCCGTAAAAGAATACCCGTCATGTGCTTCTAAGCTTGCTCAGGAATCTACGTACTTATCTCGATCTTCTTGGCATCAAAGAAATACAAAAATGATTATTGTGAGTTATCCGTAAGAGATAAACATATGCTGTCGCGGACTTTTTTGTAGAGCTTTTTGGGGTATTCAATTCTGTGTGCATTAATTTTGTGTATATGTTATGGTTTAGGCAGCGTAAGTCATTTAAGCGTCCAAAGAGCTGCTTTTTCACGTTTTCCACTAAAAAGGGTGATTTTTAAGAGTGTAGGAGTTGATTATCACAACTCTCTTATAGCCTATGTTCATCCCGGGAATATCCTGAACATTTTACAAATAGCCCCATCACAATCGGATGAACGGTATGGCCGCGCATAAAGTACGAACAAACAAACAAACATTAATTTTTATATATTAGATGATAATTTCTGCTGTGCTGAGATTTGAAGTTCGTATCCTAACTGTAATAAAATGTTTCATAATCGTGATTTCAGATGGGAATCATTTGCCTGTGAATATGTTTAGTGCATTCAGTGACCCAGTGGATTAATTCGAAATTTTGCTGACTATGTTAATCATTTTAGTGCTCCAGATCAGGATATACAAGTTATTCGAACAATATCTATGATCTACCTGTGAAATTTGTCGGCAGAATTCTGTCCCACCCTGTATACATCGTAATAATCTTACTGGTCTATAATACATTTTACAGACAAGAGTCTTAAAAAAGAGCGAAAAAAAAAGAATAATAGAACCGACAAAAGGATTAAAAGAAGCTTGATAGTTCTTTCTCTAAGTTTGTCAGAGAGAAAAGGCCGTATACAATGTACATGGGTGGTCTCACAATGAAAAAAGTATGAACTGTTATACCCTACAGATAGTAAAGGCTGGAAGTAAAGTATTAATATATGAACCGTGGATAATAAGCCATCATAAAAGTCATGTTGGCAGACAAGGCCAGAAATTTCAATTAGCCACATTCATGAGGAAAACTGTATTCATACCGCAGTAATCACACAAGTAAGCGTTTCGCATTCGCAGAATTTTCTTACATATTCAAAATTATACATACCTCTACAGCAGTCATTCCCAAAGCAGTCTTTATTTTGCATAAAACGGAATCTGTTCAACGCGGAAACGGAAGGATATTTCTAGACAATTCATGAAAAAATTGCAAAGCGGAAAGACAGAGAGATAAATAAATTAGTTTCCACTTCATTGGATTCCCGTTAGGCCAAAATAAAAAAAAAGAAAAAACAACAATAAGGAATGATTCCTGCCACCGGGTGAAATATAGATTCTACCTGTTCCTGAAATTTTTCTTTCGGCCTCACTGCACTCCCGTTATGCGAAATACAGATACCTGTCTTCCAAATAACCATTGCGCTATAAAATCTTAAATAAGTTAAGTTCTGAGACCGATCTTTCACTTTCACGGGTAGCGTTCTGAATTTATGGAATAAAGATGGCTGAAACGTGTCTATCATTCTCATTTAACGAAAAAGTGAAAGTGTTTAAAGATAGATCTCCAAATTTCCGGACCGATATCCAAAGTCGAGCTCTAGCTCTTGCTAAATCCCTAGGGAATAACGATTTTAAGGCGTCTTCAGGTTGATGGAAAGTTTTAAAAGACTAAACAATGTAGTGTGAAATGAAATTTGCAGGGAATCAAAGGATGTGGACAAAAGTGTAGTTAGTGAGCGATAACCGAAACTGCATACTTGAATTTCAGGATACGCTGACGAAATGGGACTGTTTTTGTTCGCGCGTTACCGTCGAAGTCGCTCATACGTACTACACTTCACTTTTCAAAGGAGCTGAACTACAATTAATCCAAGGTAAGTAAAAATACTTATACGGTACTCTAAAATCTAAGATTATTAATAATTTTGTCCAATATGGAAGAAAAAAAAATGGTCCCATGCGATTTCTCTTTGAGCAAGTTTTACTGTATTAGAAAATCAGGGGTCTACCCAAAATATAAAAAAATGGGGGATTATATGCCATCACACCACCAATATAGATTAGTGTAATAAAAGAAAAACCGTAAGAGCTAAAATAATTCTGGAGGAGAAACCCATTGAACAGGTGAACAATTTTATATACCTGGGTTATAAAATCTCCTATTTTAAAATTGAAGATCTTTTTAACAAACTTAGTAAATTTAGTTATATTTGTAGCACAGTTAAGAGAATATTTAAAAATACAAGAAATAAAACAAAACTAAAATTTTATAAAGCAGTGGCAGTCCCCTTACTGTTTTATGGTAGTGAATTTTGGGTTTTAACTAAAAGGAAAGAAAAGTTCATAGACACAGCTGAAATTAGATTTCTGAGAAGTGTAGCTTGCTGCAAACCATAGAGAAACTTCGAATAGAGGGAAAACTGTGTACAGTGACATCTAAAAAATTTCGGTCGTTTACGATGAACTACAATGAGCAAACTACAATGGTAGCGCTGTTTCCTAGTAACAGAATATGTAACTAAATAAAACAAATGCAATGCACACGGCGTGTTCACTCGGGATTATGGGAAATTAGCCATTTTGTAAATTTAAATTTTTAACTGCTATCCTTTCGTTCTATGTAGACAGTACTGTAAAAATGATATATTATCGAAACTTAAAATCATTACTTAGATTTTATCTTATTCTAATTTGTAAGTAAATTCAAGCTTGTTTACGTTTTTAATGTGAATCTATTTTCAAAGATAAACCTACTAGAAGTGATACAATTCTAAGATGTTTTAGGTTAGGAAGAGTGATGTTAGTGCGCAGCCATTTCTAATAAACATTTTAAAAATGTGACTTTATAATGGATTTCAGATGTACGACATGGCTAAAGTTCTTTAATAAATATTGTATAAAATATGTGAGAATAAGGGGATAGGTCAATTGTACATATTTATTAAAATAGCTCATAATGCACGTTTTTAGATTTTAATAAACAAAAGTAAATTAACATGTTTTATTTATTTCCATTCTTCCCTTCTGTTAAAATTAAAGAAAATCTTTAGGTCTGAGAGGCTGGGTATAAATAATTCCACAATTTAAGATTAATTGATACGTTATTTATTCCTATAAAAGTTCAATTTCATTATTATTCACCAGATGGCGTTATCGTATAATTATAATTCATAATTTTACCACCAGGCGGTACTGAATATCATATTAGTACCAGAAAAAAATCGAAAAAAATTAGATGTCGTTAATTGTTCTACACTAGCGCCGCTTATGGCATGTACGCGAAACTTGTCCACTTTTTTCTCTGGTACTCTGTGGCTGCAAACGTCTAGATAAAAGAAGAAGAAGAGAAGATATTAGAAATGAGCTGAATATTTTTAAACTTTTAGATAAAATAATCTAGAAAAAATGGGAAAAAACATGTTCAAAGAATGAATGATGAACGCATACCAAAAATTATACTTAGGCCTAATTATAAACCAAAAGGTGACAGGAATGTTGCTAAACCGAAAAAGAGATGGATTTAACTTTCTGAATGAAAATCTATGAGACCGGAACAAACCACATGGGCTGAATCTGTGATTGATGATAACGATGATAAAAAACAGAAAAACACAATTTCTTAAAAAATTGGTAGAGTAAGTATTCATCTTACCTCATAGTAGGTGAGTTCTTTTAGGACATGTTTCAAAACAAATATTCTATTTCTGTTTTGAAACATGTCCTAAAGGAACTCAACCACTATGAGGTAAGATTAATGCAGAATCTGCTTATTTTTTAACCCTTAAATTCGTAATGTATCCATTTGAACCCATCAGTTGGTTTAATTAATTTAATATTTTAAATAAATCAGAAGAAAACGAATAAAATAAACAATTTAAATGTGTGTCAAATTATACAATATACCTAATAATAACATTTACATAAGATTCCGTTTTCACCGCGGTCCGCCACAATCAAATATCTAACAGAAGAAATTCATGTTTTGCCAATTTAAGGGTTAAGAAAACCTCATAATGTTACTTACATTTGTAATTTTATAAGAATTTATTGTATCAGTTTGTGAATAATTACACCGTTCTGTATAGATTTTCTTTTTTGAAATAATGAGCGTTTCTGTATCACAATTTCACACTGAAAAAATTAAATTCGTTTCCGCGTTCCACGTCAGAATTTTTTACAATTCAAAATCTTATGTTTTGAATATTTTTCGTAATGTACTAATGTACTAAACAGTCGACAAGTAGTATATCTAGTTTTATGGAAAAAAAATTTAATTTAAAACTTTTCTTTAATTTTTTAATTATTAATTAATTTTTTTTAGTTTAGTTTAAGATAAATGGGGCTAAGCTTGTTTATATTTTATAATATGTGGTGTTTTTTTGTACGAAATCGGCAATGAGCCATCACAATAGACTCATATTTAGCAAACTGCAGCACACAAAACGCCTTTTCTGCACCACTGAACGTCATGTTTCATCAACCGATATGACTGTTCTCAAGCGGTAAAATTTGTAAGTTACGCTTTGTCAACAGTACGTATGAAAACTTGGAAATATACTCTTTACCTTTGATACAAGTCTTTTCGACATGTCTTTTATGGTGACTGCTCTACAGACCCACGAAATCTCGGAGGGACTTTTGACTTATCCTGTATTTTAATCCCTATACAGTTTCCATTGCTAGACTCTGGAACTATCACCTACGTTAGAGGCTTGGGACATAAGTGTGCCAATCAGATTACCATGATGATACCCAATTCTCATCCTCAACTTCTCGTGGTACAACCCGTTTTCACAAACGAGGCTCTGAGGACCGAGTCACGGCGGTATAACCGTTCCATCAGGTACTGAGTAAATGCGGTATCCTAAAGTCTGTCCAGAGGCTAAAAGGTAGCAGCCCTACCACTGGACTACTTAGCGTCGGGCCAGGAACCTGTCCTAAGGAACTTCAAAACTACTTTCAAGTCTCAACACGAAAAAATCCAGAAAAAATGAAGACATCTTAGAAGAATTACACATGGAATCTTTAGAAAACGAAATTTCTGATTATATGTCAAGATGAATGCAACATGTTCATCGAATGGAAGATCACAGAATACCCAAACAAATGTTAAGATATCAACCTGCAGGAAGAAGAAGACCAGGACGTCCACTCAAAAGACTTCTGGATGGTGTTTCTCTTGAGGCCGAAACAGGTCAACAAATGACCTAAATTCGTAATGTACTATGATGATGATGATATATTTTTTTAACACCTGTGATTTGGTAAACCAGACTATTTTTTATCTAATTAGATGAGGTGAAAAATTATATGAAATTAATGAACAGAGATGAAATTACATGATGGGGGAAGGAAGAGGAACGGAGGGTCCTAATGGCATGAAATTCAGAAAACGGGAGAACTCAAAAGAAAAACTTGAAAAATCCCTGTGTGGCCCACTATCAATACCCTTCCGGAACCGCCAGGATTGGAACCTGAAATCCCAGACGGGAACATTAAATGTCTTCTTCTTCTTAAACTTAATTTGTACGATTTTCATCCTGTTTATTTCCAAAATCACTCCTCGGAGGAAGACGTACTGGATGTGCATCCACTGTCTATCCATCTCTTGGCTGGTCTTCCTCTTGTTACATTAAATGTAAGAAGCCTAAATACATAAACACAGGGCAATATATACTATTTACTTAAACATTCATACTAAACCAGCTAATACCCGTCGTGCGTTGCTACACCTAAATAAATTAAACATTAAAGCTTAATTAAATTGTATGGTAAACGCTGAGACGAATGAAGCATGGCCGTATAGCTAGTCAGTTTTTAATTTCGAATTTCAGGTATATCTCCACTTTAAATTGTCGGATTTCCCTCATTTTTGGACAATACCTACATCGGTTTATTTCAATAGGATATACTGAGTTTCGCTGTAAAACATTGGAAATTGTGATCACTAGAGCAATTTTTAAATTTTCACTTCAGGTGAACTCATACACCCAATGGTTTTAGAGGCTCCAATTGTGAATGTAAACCATCCAGGGGCCCACTCAAACACACACAGTAAGGTTCATCAAAATTGATCCAGTCGTTTAGGAGGAATTCAGTGACAAACACACGTACAGAAGAATTATATATAAAGATAAGACGCATATTAAATGATGGCAATGGTGGTTAGATGTGTTAGAAATAAAAAAAAATAATTAAAATCACCCAGGAAATTTGTTCCTTCCGAGATTTGAATCCAGATCCGTTTCAAGCGAAGCCAGTACGTTACCTCTAGACCACAGTAATGGACACGTTACTCGGTTTTGTGGTAGAGCTATTCAGTATGAGATGATAAAAATACAAGACTCAGCGACAAGACTTAAAGTAACTCTGAAAATTTACGACGACCTCTAGAACTTTGCCAATTGCTATTCAGTCCATCTCTTTCGCTCCATGAGTAGGATTCTAAAGAATGATTATTCAATATTCCCGTGCATTTCCAATCGACCTTTGATTTCTCTAACGTTACCACGCAAAATCCCTATTAAGTATTCCGTACGCAAACCCAGTTCAACTGATGCTGACCCTAAATAACTAAACTTGCAAATACAATGTGATTTAATGTCAACGGCAAGTGACTTTGTAAGAGGTCTCCACCAATAACATGCCTTGGACCTCGTATCACGGAAAATGTTTTACAGCCCTAAGCATAAAATATCCAAATTATTTTAAAATCATCATCTTCTTCTTGTCCACCGCTGTGGTCTCGAGGTAGCGTGCTGCCTTGTCACGCAGCGGGCCCGGGTTCGATCCCCGGTCGGGGCAGTTTTTTTGGTGAGGTTTTTATCGGGGTTTTTCCTCGCCTGTAAGACAAATGTCAGGAAAACTTTAAGGCCCAAACGGTCCCCGAAATCATATGGCCATCATCATCATGATCATCCTTATCATCATCATCATCATCCTTCACCGGTGTGGAAAGCAACGGGAAGCTACCACACCTACACAATTCCCTAGTAAAGCTGCAAGCATAGCAAGAAAATGCTATGATTGCAGTGAAGGACCTGCCTTCGGGCAGAATTGCTATGGACTATCTTCTTCTTTTTCTTCAAGGCATGGGCCTGTTGGCCAGCTCCGCTCCCTGATCCACAATGTGCTATAGGTCGTCCTTCAAACGTCGTTTTGGTCTTCCTACATTTCTTCGACCTTGAGGTTTATAATGAAGCATCTGTTTTTATAATATAAAAATATTATATAGTATCCTCAAAGTGTTTCGTCATAAATTTTAAAAGTGTCGCATCTGTTTTGAAAAAAAAAAACATTATTTGGCATTCTATGAACATTAGTTTAACAGGTACGGTAATTTACAAAAAAAATGTTTTCTTATAAAATACAATAGCTTTTAATGTTTATTCTGTAACCAAACTGACCGAATTCAAATACCTAAAAACAGTAATTACAAATGTGAACGAGGTGCACAGAGAAATTAAATATAGGCTCATTCCAGTTCTTATTTTTTGTATACCACTAGTTTCGGCGTCTTTCTTTCCTTCTTCTTCCATTCCTATGTTTTTCTGGATAATCTTTCTTCTCGAATTTGTCATGAATGCCCATACCAATTTAATTGCTTATATCGTATGCAATCTACTATTTTATATTCATTTTTCTCGACTTTTCTGTTTCTCTCAATTTTGAATATCTTGCGGCTCTCATCAAGAAATCCATTTCCATCGACATAAGTTTTTGTTGTAATAATAATAATAATAATAATAATAATAATAATAATAATAATAATAATAATAATAATAATAACAATAGTAATAACAATAATAATAATATTAATAATAATAACAATGACAATAATAGTAATCCGATATCATGACAACTGCCGCCGTCTTCCGAAAATTAAACGCCATTCCTTTCTGTCCATCCAATGATCTTACTCCAATCCTCTGACAATCATAGTCTCTTGTACACCCTCCATCCATTTCTGATTTTTGAGGCATGACTTTTGGTCTTCCCAAAGTCTTTTGAGAGGACGTCCTGGTCTTCTTCTTCCTGCAGGTTGATATCTTAACATGTGTTTAGGTATCATGTGATCTTTCATTCGATGAACATGTTGCATCTATCTTGACTTATAATCAGAAATTTTGTTTTCTAAAGGTTCCATGTGTAATTCTTCTAAGATGACTTCATTTGTTGTGGTCTAGTAGTGTGTATCCTGCAGTCTTCCGAAGGTATCTCATTTCAGCAGATCTAAGTTTCTGTATACCCTTCTGTTTCAATGTCCATACTTCGCTGCCATATAAAAGTTTTGGAAGAGCCGTGTTTTATACAGTTTTAATCTTGAATGTTTTTGGACTTACTGTGGCTTGAAAATAGAATTTATTAATCCTACAATTCTTAAAAATTTTGATATTTTTGCATTTACATCTTTTTCTTCTTCATATGAGATATTGCATCCCAGTTATTATGTAAAATTATTCACCTGTTCCAAAATTTTATTGCTAGTACAAATTTACTTCTGACCGGACCTATACCTCGAAATGCCATAATTTTTGTGTTCTCTACAGATATCTTCAATCCATATTCTTCTGTAATTTTGATAAGTTCGTACATATCTTTCTGCAGATTATCTTTTGAATTTGTAATTATTATTTGGTCATCTGCAAACAATAAGGTGTTTAATTTTGTATTTCTGATATTCTTATTCCAAATTTATATTTCTTGTCCCAACAACATATTACTTCGTTGATAGAGATCGCAAAGAGTGTTGGGGATAGAGGGCAGCCTTGTCTCACACCACGATTTATAATTCCTTCTTCAGAAAATCTGTTGTTTAATTTAATCTTTATGGTGTTGTCTTTGTAAATATTTTGTATGTTCTGCAGAAGTAAATTTGGTATATTTCTGTCTTCCAATATATTAAAGAGTTTTGGTCTCTTGACTGTATCGAATGCTTTCTCAAAATGTATGAAAGCAAAACGTGTTTCTAAGTTGAATTCTCTTTTTTTTCAAGCACTAGTTTAACAGAAAATGCTGAATCAATACAAGATCGTCTTTTCCTATATCCAATAATAACGACAACATTAATATTATTAATAATAACGGAAACTCTAATAATAACGGCAACACTAACACTAACGACAACAACAACAACGGCAACACTAACACTAACGACGACGACAACGACGACAACAACAGTAATAATAATAATAATAATAATAATAATAATAATATTATTATTATTATTAATATTAATGTTTATTTAAGCTAGCAGAGTTACGTCCATAAGGCCTTCTCATTCACTCAACCAGCGAATAATAAAATTATACAAAAGTTAAATACGTATTACAATTTTAAAATAGTATTAAAATATAGACTAAATAAAGAATAATGACGGTCGCTAGAGTGATTTTTAAATTTCGGTTTTCAGATAAAGCCCCACTTCTAATGATCGGATTTCGCTTAATTCCTTCGAGATTACCTTCATCGCTTTATCTCAATATACATCCACCCATAGTAATTCTGCCCGAAGGCAGGTCTTTCACTGCAATCATAGCATTTTCATGCTATGCTTGCAGCTTAACTAGGGAATTGTAGGTGTGGTAGCTTCCCGTTGCTTTCCACACCGGTGAGGGATGATTATGACAATGATGATGATGGCCATATGATTTCGGGGACCGTTTGGGCCTTAAAATTTTCCTGACATTTGTCTTACGGGTGAGGAAAAACCCCGATAAAAACCTCATCCATAAAAACTGCCCCGACCCGCTGCGTGACAAGGCAGCACGCTACCTCGAGACCACGGCGGTGGACTGTCTCAATATAATACGCCAAATTTTCTTGCAAAAATGAAAAATTTCAGCAAGAGAAATTTTTGAAATGCCCAGTTGGTAGACCAAGAATGAGGTGGAAGAATAACATTTACTATAATTTGAGGAAAGTACATTATACAGGGGATGATTGGAGAACATTACCACAGGATAGGGCCATGAACCTATGGCTACGTTAATGTTAGTTATTTAAAAATGTCATCGTGCACATATTTAAAGAAGAGAATACTCCGCATTTTAAGGACCATAAGACGCACTTTTTCTTCGAAAAATTGCCTCCAAAATTCAGGTGCGTCTTATACTCGAAATTAATATAAACATGCCCAATAATTGATATACAATTTCTGCCAGTCTTAAAAATGACCATATATTCGATGTCGCCGGAAACTATTTCTATCTGGCAACATTGGTTTCCACTGGAAGCAGCAGTGCACCGATGCGATGAACATGAGTTGCGGGGATTCACAAGATGGTTAACACTGTCTCCCTCCCGCCCCGCCATCACAAACCCAGAACATTGTCTAGCCTATGATGCGTCAATGTAGTCTACGATGCCAGTGAACTTGAATAAATTGATGATAGATGAAACCCGATATGAATTCACGCCGAAGAGAGCTTTAAAAGACATATAATCAAACAAGTGTGTCAGTGGATAAAAAAAGTCATGGTCTAGAGTGAGAAAATACATTATTATTAAATCTTTCAAGAAGTGCGGCATAAGTAAAGCTCTCCATAACAGTGAATATCATCTTATATATGAACAGGACAACGATGACGAAGGAGGAAGAAGAAGAAGAAGAAGAAGAAGACAGTTCAGATGACGATTTTCAGGGATTTTAAAGATCAGAACGGTTTTATAAACTAAGATTTTTTATTTAATTAAGTGCCAATAAAAGTTACAGTTTCATGTGATTTTCATATTTATTAAAAAATAGCTGTAACTAAATTATATTTTAATAAATATGAAAATCACATGAGGTCCTGGACTTTGTTTTAAAAAATAGATTATTTTAAGTTTAATATTAAGGATATTTTCATGCACTCGAAAATACGAAAAAAAATGCACGAATTTTCCGAAAAATGGCTTAAAAAATCTAAAATTTTGCACAAGTACAATAATTTATTACATATATATATATATATATATATATATATATATATATATATATACATATACCCCACTGTAATATTTACTGTAAGTATCTTCTTCATGTCTGAAGAAGGTATAAAATACCGAATCAGCTGTAACTAAATTATATTGTAATAAATATGAAAAATCACATAAAACTGTAAGTTTTATTTTTATTAAATTAAGTAAGGTATGGATTTTCATCAAGTAAACACCAATTCAATTAAGATTTTTTTTTTCGTCTGGCTTTGCAAGCTAATAATAAATATATTATATATTTTTTAATTGCTTAAAAATTAAGGTGCGTCTTATACTCTGTAAAATGCAGTATATTTTTGTCTCAGTTTCACAGTATATTAACATTAGAGGGTAGCATTTATAGATACATCTGTATTCGCAATAGTGAACATCATCAAAAAGGGAGGGAAAGAGAACTAATATCCCCAAACGCCCCGGAGCTGTAAAACTGAACATATATAAACATGAACATCATCAATCTTTGCAATAAATCCAATCCGTATGTAACAACCACTCTCATGTAAACTTGACAAGCAGCCCGTGGCACAAAAAAAAATACATGTTGCATCTGATTCAAATCACAACTGTCGATGTTATCGAGAACAACAGGTAATTTTATTACATAGCTAACTGTAGATCAAATTATTTTAATTACAATGTCCATCGCAATAAAAATGTTTGATTACTAGAGTGTAAGGTCTCTATTAATTTCCATTTTTACAGCAGCACTGAAATAAAAATACTGAAGTTCTGTAGAAATTACATATTTTTACACGCTTTATATTAGCTTGACCTGTATCTATCAATCAATCTATCTATCTATCTATCTATCTATCTATCTATCTATCTATCTATCTATCTATCTATCTATCTATCTATCTATCTATCTATCTATCTATCTATCTATCTATCTATCTATCTATCTATCTATCTATCTATCTATGTAACGGAATCTTTCAACGCGATTTTCACCCACTTAAAATCATTGGATCCACTTGAAACTTTGAATACTTGTAAAGGACCCGTGACAATACAATAATTTCATATTTTGTTCCTAAAATCCTGACCAGAATCATCAGAAAATTAAAAAAAAAAATGAAAACTGGTATAATAGGTTGCGGACTTGTCGACTTTTTAGTCAATCGTTGTAAGAGCTCAGTTGGTAGAGCGGTGAACTATTGTGGTATGTAATTTCAGTAATCCATAGGTCGCTGTTCAAATCCGGCTGGGAGGGTTTTTTTGTAAGAGTATTACTTTTAGCTCATACTACAATAGTATCGAATTTAAAGATATTTACATTTTTATCTTATTTTGTAAAATATTAAAACTAAATAATAAAAAATAAATAATAGTTTTAAAAAACTATAACAACACGCTTTATTAGAAAACCTAACTAAAAAATGAAAAATAATTTTAATTTCCAACACGCTTGCGATAAAATTAAAGTGGTCAACAAAAAAATCATCTCCAACACATATAGTATAAAACTAGAGTTATCAACAAAAAGAAAATAATTTTACCATCAAAAGCGTGGGGTGATTTTTATGATTTTTACATTTTCTTCTTAGATACTTTACTTTTACCAATATCTGTTTATTATCAATTATATTAATTGATATAGAGTTCTATATATGTTGGAGATGATTCTTTTTTTTTTGACCACTTTAATATTATCCCAAGCGTGTTGGAAATTAAAATTATTTTTCATTTTTTTAGTTCAGTTTTCTAATAAAGCGTGTTGTTTTAGTTTTTTAAAACTATTATTTATTTCTGTGATAGATAATGGGATATTCCACAAAAGCATAGTGTTAGATAGATGACGAGCCTCATTGGCTAGTAGCCAGAGTTACAACTCTCCTCATTAGAGGATTGCCTCAAGGACAAAGTGATACAGACAATTAATTTTTGGAATCGATGAAATACATTTTGTAAATACATTAAAGAAATTCCAAATTGTAGGTCTAATTGAAGTAAACATACTATAAAGTAGAAATGTTGTAAACATGGTTTCTTAAAATTGAAATTGATCCTCTAATGGCAGCGACGGCAATTTTAGAAAGATACACCCTGTCCAAATCTAAGGAATTCCAAAATTTGGCTAAGAATCATGGTATAGTACCTCTTACAGTTCATGAGATCACGGGTTCGATTCCCGGTCATCCTTAAAAAATACATTTATGATTAAAGATTATTTTCTTAGAATGAAAATGAATTTTTTCCTTAAAGGGAATTGTTCGTGTGGTCGCCCGTGATCCGGAATTTATGTTAAGTAGGCCTATGGGTTATTTTTACAATGAAAATATTTTTTTCTTACAGGGAATTATTCCTGTGGTTGTCCATGGTTTGGAACTTAGGTTAAGAACTCTCCTGGCGCTTCAAAATTTTTTATGATTAATCATAATATCGGTTTAACGTAACTCCGTCTTCCAGATACCCAACCTAAGAAATAGATTACAATTCCGCCAATGCTAGGTAAGAAAGTCAGAAATGTTATAAGTTATAAACTACTTTTTAACTCATGCCCCAAATGTGAGTCAGTGACCAATCACGTTTCAATGAATTTTGATTTATAACTAATCACAGTAGTTTTTCACCTCGTTTTTATCAATTTAATTTTATCACTTTAAAATCAAGCTCCTCCTTTTTAACATTCTGAATAGGTCATAACATTATTTTGCAGTGACTGATTCTCCGATTTATATATTAAGATGTAAGAATTCTAGAATGCATGTGGCTACCAGATTGTACATATAGTGCACGAATGTAACCAGATAGTGCTTGCGGGATATAATATAAAAACATTTATTTGTAGCAATTGATTATACCAAAAAAAAAAACACTGTTTGCACTTTCTTAAAAGTATTATTTCCCAGGAATTTAAGTTCCAGAAAAATATAATTGACATATTTACATCATAGAACATCAGGAAGTAATTAATATGTTAGTTATAAACAGTTTGATGTGTTTCATTATTTCTCCACTAGGCTGCATTCTTATAATATTGCGATCCTTTGGCAATAAATTCTGGCGGCAGTGATGAACAAATGAAGCATAAGAAACGTTTCTCATTTGTTTTCAAACATCGCTTACAGGGCTTACAATATAAAACCGGACCGGCCTCACGGAGTTTCACCCGGCACGCAGTGCTGTCTCTTCCTCCCGCAATTCACCCTGCCTGCCACCCGTCCTTGAACTGTTTCTTACCTTATAGAAAATGCTGGAAATGTTGTCCTCCCGCAGTTAAACAGGCATTAAACCGAGTAAACACATTTTGTTGCTGTATGTGCAGAAGATACTGAAATCCCAACTTCTTGTGCTAATTTCGGTAATGATTTTTGTGGTGAACGTTCCAAATTTTCGCCAATTTCGTCTAATTTTTCTTCGGTGAGAACCGTACGCCTTCGCGTGTGTTTCTTATTTTGTACTGAACCAGTGGTCTCAAATTTAGTCACAAGATCGTGGATTGTCGATCTGGAAGGAGGTAATTGTCCAGGGAAGTTCCGAATAAATTCCTCGCGAACGCGACGAGCTGATTCGTATTTATAATAACATTTACACACATAAATGCGCTGCTCTAATGTCAGCTGATGTCTCATCTTGTCGAACGATAGTAAACTGACTAGTTCAAGGACGAGCGGCTGGCAGAGTGAAATGCGGACGAGGAGAGAGCGCTGCCTGATGGGTGAAACCCCGCGAGGCCGGTCCGGGTTTATATTGGAAGCCCGTTATTTAAATAATTATTTGTGAGTAAAAAGCTTATTTTTATTCGTTAAATTGTCCTAACATATGCCACTCTTGATTTCCAAATTCTCTAGATAAATTGGAAATCACTCGTGTCATTACTTATGGTACATTGATGACATCGGAAAAAAAAAGAATGATTAAATTAATATAAATGGGTTTGATTTTTAAGAACCTATCACAGCAATCTTATTTTATGTTTATTTGGAATATATACCCTATACGACCCGCATGGAATTTCTTGATTTAGCTAATCATAATGCTTATTTCTCTAAATATCTCAACGAGAGACATGCTGTCAGCACATCGCCTAAATGGGGATCTAGTAGGTAAATAAACTTTATGGAATTAATGCGATGACATGTAATCTATAGTGATATATAACCTGTTATGGGTTCCTGGTTCGACACACTTCAAACATTCACACACATGACTCATACCGCCTTTTATTTTGGCTGGGTCCAAGCCTCTAGATAGGGCTTCAATCCTCCCTTTGGCCCTATTCTTCCGTAAGTTGACACTCAGTCTTGGGGTCATGAGGAAGTGCACGAGTGTAAGTACTCCCATTCGATCATCAAAACACATATTTTATACACATGCACTCATTCCATTGTACTAAAATAATAATAATAATAATAATAATAATAATAATAATAATAATAATAATAATAATAAAAATAAAAATAATAATAATAATACTAGCGACAAAAATGAACTTTTTTCTTTGACAAGAAAAAAATATGAGATTTTAGAAATATTTTTTCATCCTGAATTTAAATATCATTTCAGTTTTTTTCTATCAAGCAAGAGTTTTTTGTGATATTCATTTACATTTTTTATAATTTCTAATAGAATCCATCTAACTCCAACTCATTCTGACTTACCTAGAAAGTGGTAGATAGTGATTTTCGGGCATATTTTGCATCTGGAACATGTCTCTTCTTGGATCAACAATAATCACCCAGCATAGGCCTATTAGAACTCCAGTTGCCTTGGTACATTTTTCCATTGTGGAAATTTGCTGATGAAAACGCTCACCGTGCTCATCAGAGACAGCCCTTAAATGCAGCTTGAATAAAATCGCTACATATAAGGTAAAGGTTCCTATGACAGGTCAAAGAAAATGCTAAAATCAATTTTAAAAAAGTAGCTGTCACAAAAAAACTGTGCCTCATGGAACCATATCTGAATTCAGTAGGAAAAAATGCACTAGATTCACTAATCAGATTTCTTGTGAAGTAAACTTTGCCGACCAGTGTAATAATAATAATAATAATAATAATAATAATAATAATAATAATAATAATAATAATAATAATAATAATAATAATAATAATAATAATAATAATAATAATTATTATTATTATTATTATTATTATAGTCCACCGCTGTGGTCTCGAGATAGCGTGCTGCCTTGTCACGCAGCGGGCCCGGGTTCGATCCCCGATCGGGGCAGTTTTTCTGGGTGAGGTTTTTCCTCATCTGTCGCAAAAAACTGTGCCTGATGGAAAAATTCTGACTACATATCTGAATTCAGTATGAAAAAATGCGCTAGATTCACTAATAATATTTCTTGTGAAGAAAACCTTGTCGACCAGTGTTATTATTATTATTATTATTATTATTATTATTATTATTATTATTATTATTATTACTGATATCTCGTTTCTTTATCATTATAGCATCTTGTAACAACTTTAGCGAAAACTCGTTTTTTTTATAAGACAAACAATTTTCTCTCTAACTGACCAAAATGAAACTGGTCATACTGTACATGTACTAAAAGAGAAAGAAAGACCTTTTCCTTTGACAACGATGACAAGAAATGAAGGACTTTGAACTGAAAATTGAAAGACATTATTAAGTTTTCATAATCCTTTGATACCGCAAATAGATTTTCTGCATTATAAGATCTAGTCCGTACGCTCACCCAAAACCCATTTTCCTGACCGGAAACCAATTGAAGTGGACGTTGGTTCCTAAAAGACGACAAGGAAGGAAGGTAAAAAAAGAGAATAAAGAAGATAGCAAAAAAAAGTAAGACTGGACGTCGGTAGAATCAAGCCTTCTTCCCTCAACTAAGGGTCTTCTCAAAATCTTCTCTTAGAGCTTCAAGACGATCAAATTGCTACGTCTGGCAGCTCAAGAGCTCAAATCCGCCCCCCCCCCTCCTGGGCTGTGGTCAGCAAGTTGTGTGTTTGCGCGTGGATTTTGATATACACACAGGTTAATACTTCATCCTATGCCACTAAAAGCATTTGCTCCATTTCTCTGATGAAATATCTCCGTTACGGTTTTCTGTGGCATCTACAACGCTGAAGCGAAGTTTACTCTTGATTTAGATCTTTTTATACAGAAACAATTATATTTTATTGAATGCAGAGTTTAAATTTTTTTAAATAATTTTATATTAATTTATTTTAATATTAATCTGTATGATTGCATAAATTTAAAATTTAAATTTAAATTTCATCTCATCAAGGGTATATTGCGACTGTTCTTTAAAAACAATTAAAATTATATAACATATAGGCCTATTTTAAAACGTAGGCCTAAATGTTGTTACACAGCATTTAAAACATTTGTAAATGGTATTTGGCTAGACCAGTGTTGACCTATGGTAGTGAAGCATGGACACTAAAAAAACAACATGAAAGCAGAATAACGGCTTGTGAAATGAGATTAATGCGCAGAACAGCGGGTTACACCAGATGGGATCGGAAAAGGAACACCGATATCTTAAAAGAATTGAAGACTACGCCAATTTTGGAATATATTAAACAGTACCAACTAAATTGGAAACACCATCTTGAAAGAATGAGTTCAAATCGGATCCCCAAAGCTGTTTATAATTATATACCAAGACGACGAAGATCACTGGGCCGTCCTATGAAACGCTGGAGGGAAAATTTTCTATAGGATCGTAACAGGCCTTGGCCTAATACTTGGAAGGAAGAAGAAGAAGTAAATGGTATTTTCACCACATTGTAATTCATCTCATTACTACTTATTTTATGTGTTTTAATTCCATTTGTTCTTGTTTTATTCATTTGTTATTTTTTGTTTCATTTATATTTTGTAATTATGTGTAGGCCTATCTTCAATTTCCTTTAATATGTAACTACAGCCCTAACATACATTTGTGAAATAGGGTTCCAAATCTTGGAGATTTAATAAATAAATAAATATGTAACATTGTTTTATTTAGTTATAACCAGTCTATGGATGTTTAACCTATATGTAGTATAGATTTAGGGACATAAAATCGGGCAGTACTTCTAAAATTCATTGTAAATCACAATTGAGGTTATGTAGTAAAATTTTGAAAATATTAAAATGAGTACCTGATGTATAAGTCGTCCGCAATTAAAATGAATTTCTGTTTAAAAAACTTCGTCACTTAGTTAAATATATGTAGGCCTTTCAGAACAAAATGACATGCCGAAAATGGAACATGTTCTGAAAGGCCTAAATTCAAATGACATGCCGAAGTTGGAACATGTTCTGAAAGGCCTAAATTCAAATGACATGCCGAAATGGAACATGTTCTGAAAGGCCTAAATTCAAATGACATGCCGAAGTTGGAACATGTTCTGAAAGGCCTAAATTCAAATGACATGCCGAAAATGGAACATGCTCTGAAAGGCCTAAATTTAAATGACATGCCGAAAATGGAACATGTTCTGAAAGGCCTAAATTCAAATGACATGCCAAAAATGGAACATGTTCTGAAAGGCCTAAATTCAAATGACATGCCGAAGATGGAACATGTTCTGAAATACCTAAATTCAAATGACATGCCGAAAATGGAACATGTTCTGAAAGGCCTAAATTCAAATGACATGCCGAAAATGGAACATGTTCTGAAAGGCCTAAATTCAAATGACATGCCGAAAATGGAACATGTTCCGAAAGGCCTAAATTCAAATGACATGCCGAAGATGGAACATGTTCTGAAAGGCCTAAATTCAAATGACATGCCGAAAATGGAACATGTTCCGAAAGGCCTAAATTCAAATGACATGCCGAAAATGGAACATGTTCTGAAAGGCCTAAATTCAAATGACATGCCGAAGATGGAACATGTTCTGAAAGACCTAAATTCAAATGACATGCCGAAAATGGAACATGTTCTGAAAGGCCTAAATTCAAATGACATGCCGAAAATGGAACATGTTCTGAAAGGCCTAAATTCAAATGACATGCCGAAAATGGAACATGTTCTGAAAGGCCTAAATTCAAATGACATGCCGAAAATGGAACATCTTCTGAAAGGCCTAAATTCAAATGACATGCCGAAAATGGAACATGTTCTGAAAGGCCTAAATTCAAATGACATGCCGAAGATGGAACATGTTCTGAAAGACCTAAATTCAAATGACATGCCGAAAATGGAACATGTTCTGAAAGGCCTAAATTCAAATGACATGCCGAAAATGGAACATGTTCTGAAAGGCCTAAATTCAAATGACATGCCGAAAATGGAACATGTTCCGAAAGGCCTAAATTCAAATGACATGCCGAAGATGGAACATGTTCTGAATGGCCTAAATTCAAATGACATGCCGAAAATGGAACATGTTCCGAAAGGCCTAAATTCAAATGACATGCCGAAAATGGAACATGTCCTGAAAGGCATAAATTCAAATGACATAGCGAAGATGCGAAACATGTTTCTGAAAGGCCTAAATTCAAAGAGACATGCCGAAGATTGCGAACATGCTTCCTGAAATACCTAACTTCAAATGACATGCCGAAAATGGAACATGTTCTGAAAGGCCTAAATTCAAATGACATGCCGAAGATGGAACATAGCTTCTGAAAGGCCTAAATTCAAATGACATGCCGAAAATGGAACATGTTCTGAAAGGCCTAAATTCAAATGACCATAAGCCGAAAAATGCGCAACATCGTCTGAAAGGCCTAAATTCAAATGACATGCCCGAAATATGGAACATGTTCTGAACGGCCTACATTCAAATGACATGCCGGACGCAATGGAAACATGTTCTGAAAGACCTAAATTCAAATGACATGCCGAAAATGGAACATGTTCTGAAAGGCCTAAATTTAAATGACATGCCGAAGGTGGAACATGTTCTGAAAGGCCTAAATTCAAATGACATGCCGAAAATGGAACATGTTCTGAAAGGCCTAAATTCAAATGACATGCCGAAAATGGAACATGTTCTGAAAGGCCTAAATTCAAATGACATGCCGAAAATGGAACATGTTCTGAAAGGCCTAAATTCAAATGACATGCCGAAAATGGAACATGTTCTGAAAGGCCTAAATTCAAATGACATGCCGAAAATGGAACATTTTCTGAAAGGCCTAAATTCAAATGACATGCCGAAAATGGAACATGTTCTGAAAGGCCCAAATTCAAATGACATGCCGAAAATGGAACATGTTCTGAAAGGCCTAAATTCAAATGACATGCCGAAGATGGAACATGTTCTGAAAGGCCTAAATTCAAATGACATGCCGAAAATGGAACATGTTCTGAAAGGCCTAAATTCAAATGACATGCCGAAGATGGAACATGTTCTGAAAGGCCTAAATTCAAATGACATGGCGAAAATGGAACATGTTCTGAAAGGCCTAAATTCAAATGACATGCCGAAAATGGAACATGTTCTGAAAGGCCTAAATTCAAATGACATGCCGAAGATGGAACTTGTTCTGAAAGGCCTAAATTCAAATGACATGCCGAAAATGGAACATGTTCTGAAAGGCCTAAATTCAAATGACATGCCGAAGATGGAACATGTTCTGAAAGGCCTAAATTCAAATGACATGGCGAAAATGGAACATGTTCTGAAAGGCCTAAATTCAAATGACATGCCGAAAATGGAACATGTTCTGAAAGGCCTAAATTCAAATGACATGCCGAAGATGAAACATGTTCTGAAAGTCCTACATGGTTTTAACTAACTACAAAATTATTTAAACAGAAATCCATTCTAATTAAGGAAGACTGATACATCTGGCATCCACTTTAGAATTTTAAAACTTTACCTAAAATCGGCTTTAAAACTGTAAAATAGGCTCTATAAAACACTACTTTAGGATTTTAAAAATATGTAATAACTAGGGATAGGATTTTTATTATGTAGCATATTTTTTTTGTAAGACTAATATGTTTAACGGAAAATGCTGATAAAGATGCTGGGATCAGTCAGAGTTAATAATGAGAGAAAATATGGTCAAACAATATTAGGGCCTAACTCAAACAGCTGTATACAGATCTGATTACAGTCACATTTATAAAAAAATATGAAGCGAAAAGAGAGTCCCTTATCAAGTTTTTTATTAACCAACCACAAAAAAGTAGACCTAAAACCAGATGGTGAGATGATGTGTACAGTGCAATGATATTAAGAAATGTAAAATTACATGTAAGATCTGAGGACAGAGACAACTAGAGGAGAACAGTGGAGGAAGCAAATGTCCGCATTGGACTCTAATGCCACTTAAGAATAGAAGAAGAAGAAAAATATGTGAATAATAATATTAGAAAATGTAACATCACAAAGAAACGAAAGAAAAAGTAGTGTACAATGATATTAGAAAATGTAACATCACAAAGAAAAGAAAGAAGAAGAAGAAAAATAAGTGTACAATGATATTATAAAAGGTAACATCACAAAGAAAAGAAAAAGAAGTGTACAGTGGTATTAGAAAATGTAACATCACAAAATGGAATCTAACGTCTAAGAACAGAGACAACTGGTGGAGATCAGTCGAGGAAGCGAAGGTCCGCATTGAAATCTAGTGCCACTTGAAGAAGAAGAAGAAGAAGAAGAAGAAAAGAAAGAGGAGAAGAAGAAGAGGAAGAAGACTGATATGCCCCTTAAATATATGTAAATGATTGTTATGAAGAAAAAACTAATTGAATTAAAGTACTTAAGTCATATTTATGTATGACAGAACATATTTTAGAAAGTTAATGGTCATATTCTGGATAATTTCAATCTTTGAAGAAATAATAAAAAACTTTTTTTACAACTTCCTTTTTCATGTTCATTTGAGTTTTTAAAAATCTCAGAATTGCAAACAGTGTTTTTGTTTTTAGAGACATAAAATCCACCTTCTTCGCCTACTTTATTTGAATTCACAATATTGACTTTATCCATACGCACCAATGAGCAAAAATATGTATGCATTTTATCGTGACCATCAATCAGTTATTGAATACTGTTGAAGGTAGAAGTGTGTGTAGTATAGTTAAGGAAAAATAGCCTGAAGTGTAGCGAAGTGTTGAAGCAAATTTAAAAACAGTTCGTATCTCAATATAAGAAAAAAGTGTTTTTGCCTGACGGGGAAAAAATTGTCACTAGCCGAGTTGATGTACAGTACCAAAATCCATACCTTTGCTTCCTTTTCATGTGCATTTTGTTCTTAAATAGTTCACTATCATGAAATTATTTATTCTTTCCATTTTACAACTGAAATATTACCTTATTAGTCCACCGCTGTGTCTCGAGGTATCGTGCTGCCTTGTCACACAGCGGGCCCGGGTTCGATCCGAGGTCGGGACAATTTACCTGCGTGGTTTTTTCGGGATTTTGCCTCGCCTGTAAGATAAATGTCAGGAAACTTTAAGGCCCAAACGGTCCCCGAACACCATCTGACCATCATTAGTATCAATATTGTATTCGCCTAATTAGATTGTGTTCAGTTTAAGGCCTCTCCTGGCTCATCATTACCATCATCATCAACTCCCATGTCATCGGGGCAGCGTAACACCACATTCCAGGCGTCCTAACGTCAAAAGTGGGTTACAAGTACACCATGCCAAAAGAGATTTACGAAAAATGTTGAAAACGACAACCTGGGGCATTGGAGGGGAAAAAATACCTTATAATGATCTTGAAGAAGATTTTCGGGCTGTAGTCCGTGGTCGTGAGGCTTGTAGTTCTCCGACGTTTCGTCAGAGACTGTGTCTGGCATCTTCATGGGTTGTCTTGAGATACCAGACGCAGTCTTTGGCGAAACGTCGGGGAACTACAAGCCTCACGACCACGGCCTACAGCCCGAAAATCTTCATCAACATCATCATCTCAATATTTTGTTTGCATTATTTGCTTGATGGAGAATTTTATCTGTTATTCTGTTGCTGCTATCAATTTCTGCCCCTATATATTTGAATTCCATGACCCCTTCTTTACTATTCCCTTCTATTCCCAATTTAACGCGGGGGCCCTTGGATATTGCCATTAAATTTGTTTTGTTTATTGAGATTATCATGTTATATTTTGTTGCAATAATTCTAATGTAACTTAATTATAATAAATCTATTGGCCATAAACATTCCTCAAAACAAAATGTCTTCATTTCTATGTATTACATATTTTACATTTAGGGAAGCATTGAAAGCTAACTCTTACATAAAATAAATCTAAATTAAATTAAGTATAAAGAGTAAGAAAAATAAATTCGAATATTCTTTTAACTTACCTTGTGTTTCAAAGAAAACATTATTGGAATTCGACACTCACCTGAAAAAAAAGAAACAAACTGTAATCTAGTTAAATTTATTACAAATGAGGAATCCAATATTGTTTTTTTAATTTGTATTTAATTAATTTTTTACTCTTAAGTGTAAACAACTCCGGAAAGTAGTTAGTCACTTACCCTCCACCTCTGGGATCTGTGTTCGTGTCTCGGTCACTCCATACGGAGTACGTGGTGAACGAATCAGGGCAAGGGCAGATTTTTCTTAGGGTTTCTTCCGTTTTACCTTGCCAGATACTTCATTTCATCACTTCTCCATACTCATATCACTTTCGTTTAATTTAATTTCATCTGCTCCTGTGTGTGTGTGACATGCCTGGTCAGCAGGCGTCCGTATACATGACAGAACTTAAAAATTGGGGTTTCATCTAATCTCTTCCTTCTACCTCGCATTAAGCTGGGAACGGGAGAGAGTTTATATTTACAAATTAAAATGTCAATACATTACTATATTTTCATCATTATCATGAACAGGTTATTTGTTTATTTTATGTATTTATTTAGACTAGTAGAGTTACTGTATGCTCATGTGACCTTCTCTTCCACTCACCAGGACAAACATATGTTACATTAGAATATAGAAATTACAGTTAACTCTAATATTAAATACTAAATAAAAATTTGATCAAAAAGATAATATCTACAAGATTAAGATCGATAACATAATAGTGTATAAATATCCTCAACTCGTGTCCAAATCAGGGTTGGTTCGAGGGATGAGATGAGATGAAATCCCTATGTTTATAGAGGTCTGTGAATTACAAGGTGCCGGTTGACCAAACATGATGCACCGTCACAAGGGCAGATGAACGAAATGGATGAGAAGATTATGGAGAAATGTTGGAATGAAATTTGTGGCGAGGGAAACGGGAGAAACCCCCGAATAAAACCTGCTCAAGCTCCGTTTCGTCCACCACGAAACCCGCATGGAGTAACCGAGACTCGTCTCGGGATCCCAGCGGTGAGAGGCGAGACATAATAACGTTAATAAAAAATTAAAATTAAGACTAAAACTAATATTAAAATGTAAACAACCAAGATAAATTAAATCGCTTGGTACACTGTCCCTATGTAATGTACAAAAAAAAAACAGAAAATAATTAGATCCAACCATCCATCCATAGTAATTCTGTCTGAAGGCACGTCTTTCACTGCAATCATAGCATTTTCATGCTATGCTTTGCAGCTTTACTAAGGAATTATAGGTGTGGTAGATTCCCGTTGCTTTCCACACCGGTGAAGGATGATGATGATGATGGCCGAATGATTTTCGGGGACCGTTGGGCCCTAAGCTTCCTAACATTTGTGTTACAGGCGAGGAAAAACCCCGAAAAAACCTCACCAAGGAGCCTGTCCCGACCGGAAATCGAACCCGGGCCCGCTGCATGACAAGGCAGTACGCTACCTCGAGACCACAGCGGTGGACAATAATTACATATAACAGAATAATTTGTCGGTTGTATAATATTTAAAACAAACAAGTGAAAATAGTTGTTAATCTTAATACAATTTTCACGCAATAAATTTTCATTCATTTTGAGAATTTTCCTCATCATTGAGGGTTTCTCCAACCAATCTTAGTAATTAACATGCATTTTCAAAAAATCTATATAAATGAGTACGGACTTATAGACTATCAGTTTGCAACAAACATTCACAAATTTCCCTTAATTAAAGTTATCCATCGTTCTCTGTCCTCTGTGTCTTCGTCTGTTACACCAAATTTCCTCATTGAATTTTGAATGTTATTCTTCCAAGTCCACCGCTGTGGTCTCGGCGTAGCGTGCTGCCTTGTCACGCAGCGGGCCCGGGTTCGATCCCCGGTCGGGGCAGTTTTTCTGGGTGAGGTTTTATCGGGGGTTGTCCTCACCTGTAAGACAAATATCAGAAAAAACTTTAAGGCCCAAACGGTCCCCGAAATCATATGGGCATCATCATAATCATCTTTATCATTATCACCATCATCATCATCCTTTACCGGTGTGGAAAGCAACGGGAAGCTACCACACCTATAACCCTAGTAAAACTGCAAGCATAACATGAAAATGCTATGATTGCAGTGAAGGACCTGCTTTTGGGCAGAATTACTATGGATGGATTCTTCCAGGTTGTTATTGGTCTTCCTTTTCTGCCCCTTCTTTCAATTTTCCATGCATAGACAATACATTAAATTACTATTTAATTGTTAAAATAATAGGCCCTACTTTCAGTGATGTGTATAAGTTAGTTATTAAATATTATTAGTTTACAAACTATTATTACATCTGCCAGTGACTTACGCTCAACACTCCAAATCTCTCTTATCTTCCCAATCCCTGTCTAGCAATATATATATATATATATATATATATATATATATATATATATATATATATATATTCATCGCTTTTTTATGTCCTGCAGTCATTTTTTTAGTCTCCCTATACTTCTCCTTCCCGTTGGAATTCGAACCAAAACTCTTCTTGATAATCTTTCATGATCCATTCGTTTTACATGTGATGTCCATTGTAACTGATTGTATTATACAAATAAATAATTGATTAATATCGGTATTGTATTAAAATCGCAATAGAATACCTAAAGCAGCATACAATTATTCACCACGAGGAAGAAGAAGTTTGGGAAGACCAAGGAAAAGATGGAAAGAGCAGCAATTTGGAGCCGGAACAGGCTAGTAAATAAGCCTAAACCGTGAAAAAGAAGAAGACGAACTAAAATTCCAAACCACTAACTTCCATTAACTTGTTATTTTGGTGATTTGGGATATTATTAACTACGTGTAATACAATTTTATCACCAAGAAGTTCCTACTTATTAAATACAATATCGATAGTGAATTTTATTTTTTTCATCAACATACGCCCCTCATTAAGTCTTTAGTATTCCTTTTGTTATTCCACTTTTACATGTGGCCAATTTAGTAATGAAGAGATTAATTTTAAAGCCCATAATTTTCTGCCTTGATTTAAAGGAACAGTGAATTGAAATGAATTTGAGATTAAATAATGACCATGATTTAATATGCTGGAAGTCATGTTTTTAACTCCTGCGAACTACTATTATCATAAATTAAGTCTTTGTAATTTCATTTTATGGCCACTAAAAGGGTGGCAGGAGGCCGGTAGAATGAGAAATGAAAATAATATTAGTGCATCATAAAAGAAAAGTTGACAGAGACTAAGTGAAATGGTTTTAGAATGAATAGCAGGTTCCATCTTTCAAGCGACAGGGAAAACAAAAACAGTACAAAAACATATGCCAGGGCTGCTCTCTATTATTTTCACATTTACGTCATTAACCCTTAAATTGGCAAAACACAAATTTCTTCCGTTAGTTATTTGAATGTGGCGGACCGCACTGAAAACGGAATCTTGTATAACTGTTATTATTATGTATATTGTATAATTAGACACACAATTAAGTGGTTTCTTTTTGTTCGTTTTCTTCTGATTTATTAAAAATGTTAAATTAATTAAACCAACTAATGTATCCAAAAGGATACATTACGAATTTAAGGGTTAAAGTGAAAATATATAAAAAGTCAGCCATTCTTTAGTTAATAAGAATGAGACAATTAAATTAGCCAAAAGAGATTCCGTGGAATTGTTTTCTCATTTATGTATGTAGATTGCATTATTTTTCTGGCAAGCTGTCTTCTGGTATCTGTCTTCAGGGTTGATTAAAACTACAATTTTTTTGCGAGTAATTTTTTACTCAACTGAAGAAATCTTCGAAAACGTAATTTATAGAGCACTAGCTAATGCCCGGCGTGCGCTGTTACGCTTAAATACATCAAAATTAATGTGCTTTTATGTTTAGTTGAATAAGTGAAAGGAAAAATAATTATAGGCCTACATTTATATTTTTTAGATACCCCGTGCTGATTACTCAGCATTGCCCGGGAATTTACTTATCCCGATCTTCCTGACATAAATGAGATGAAATACGAAAATTAATGTGTTTTATGTTCAGTTAAATGAGAAAATGAAAAATGTATATCGTAATTATTTTTAGATATCCCGTGCTGTTTACCCGGCGTTGTCCGGGAATCTACTCGTCCCGATCTTCTTGGCATAAATGAGCTGAAAGACAAAAATTAATGTACTTCTTATGATTAGTTGAATAAGTAAAATGAAAGATAATTATAAATGTATATAGTAATTATTTTAAGATTCCCCGTGCTGTTTACCCGGGAATCTACTTATCTCGATCTTCTTGGCATAAATAAGCTAAAAGACAAAATTCGTTATTGTGAGATATCCGTAAAAGAATACCCGCCATGTGCTGCTATGCTTTCAAGTGAATCTATGTACTAGTCTCGATTTTCTTGGCATCAATGAAAGAAAAAAATGGCTATTATGAGTTGTCCGTAAGAGATAAACATACGCTGTCGGGGACTTTTTTGTAGAGCGTTTTGAGATATTTAATTCTGTATACATTAATTTTGTATATTTGTTATAGTTTAGGCAGCATAAGCCATTTAAGCGTCCGAAGAGCTACTTTTTTCACGTTTAACACTATAAAGGGTGATTTTTAAGGGTGTAGGAGTTGAGTATCGTAACTCTCTTATAGCCTATGTCCATTCCGGGAATCTCTTGAACATTTTGCAAAAAGCCCCATCACAATCGGATCAACGGTATGGCCGCGCATAAAGTACGAACAAACAAACAAACATTCATTTTCATATATTAGACTAGCTAATATCCGGCGTGCGCTGCTATGCCTAAATAAATTAAATGTGTTTTTATGTTAAATAGAAACATAATTATAAATTTATATCGTAATTATTCGTAGATACACCATGCTGATTACCCGGCGTTACCCAGGAATCTACTTATCCCGATCTGATTACTTATCTTGAGAAAGTCCACCAGCGTTCCATTGGAGAATCTTCAGAGTCTTGGAGAGTAGAGAGATGTTTCTTGTAGATGTCCCAACCCGGAGTTCGATTGTGGGACTATTACTCTGGAGCGTTTATTTACAATATTCATCACTACACGTATGAAGATAATTTTGCATTACCCAGGGTGCACCGCGAGGAGGCGATCTTCTTTACTTCTTAGTGAAACGCCACATAAAGTTAAAATACAAAATTATGAATGACAATAGACTTCAAACAGTGGCCGGGGGAAAAAAATGGGAATGCCTAATAAAAAAATATTGATATAACAAACATACCAAGAAAAACAGAAGTAGCACATTTTAGAATGACAACGGGCCACGATTGTCTGGTAAAACACTTTTACAAAATCAATGTTCTGCCTTCACCGAAATGCATTTTATGCAATCACCCTGATGAAGAAATGGACAACGGTCATCTGAACAACTGTATCGCTGTCAAGCATGAAGATTCTAAGACCTCAAAGCATTGGAGAGCAAGACTGCTAATAACTTCAATGTTGGATGCAGCACATTAGACAACAACAACAACAACTTATCCCGATCTTTTGTTGAACCTGTATTTTTTTGTTTTGATAGGGCCTTTAGTGTTGTGTTTAGAATATAAAACATAGGTTTTGTTGCTTAGTAACTACAAACTAAAACGTAACTGATTGTTATAAATAATATATAACATTTATTTAGATACATGTATTTTATGTCTTTCGGGCTAAATGGCCGTGGTCTGGTTTTATTAGCACTCAACGTTTCGTCTACAACTGCGGTAGACATCCTCAGGGGATTCTGCGTGCTCTTTGACCTCTTAACTCTTCAAATATCGGCTGCCGACTGGCTATGTGTCTGCAGCCGACATTTGAAGAGTTAAGAGGTCAAAGAGCACGCAGAATCTCCTGTGGATGTCTACCGCAGTAGTAGACGAAACGTTGAGTGTTAATAAAACCAGACCACAGCCATTTAGCCCGAAAGACATAAAATACATGAATCAAAATACCTGCCGTGAAAGTGTCCAATTTTATTTAGATAGTTTTCTAAGAAATATTTCAAGAAACATTTTAATGATAGAAATCACTAGTTTCATGAAACAAACAAATTTATAAGAAATGCATAGATTCTATACAAAAATAAAAACTTGAATTAAATATTTTAAAGTAATAAATTATTCATTTTTAATTCAATATTTAAACATCCAAAGTCTCCTGCTTTAGAATGCAAAGTAATATTAAAATAATGAAGTGATCAAAATTAAATCATGTTCAGATGAATAAATTTGTTCAGTACTCTAGACTGAATTTATGCTTAATGTAATAAATATTTTCCAATTAATTAATATGGCAGAAATATGTAAATTGGAATAATTTCTAGCTGTTATTGACAGAAGATACTATAATGTAATCAGTGCGTAATTATATCTACATTAGCTTTTGTTTTTATTTTAAAAATGCAAAGCCCCATCGGTGGTAAGCTACAATAGTTATCGAACAATTGCACTCTATGGAAATAGAATATAAAAGAGATAATTGCTTTCGATATTCAATTTCAATGAAATAACATTAAAGCTTTAAAATAAATGTACACTCAGAGACAATAAGTTATTGTGATTGGAATTTTGTTGGCTTGTAACATAAGAAAGAACGGGACATTTATTCAGATAGGACTGCGTAACTTATCATCTAGACCATATTATTTAGTTCAACACAGCTATGAATTAAGTAATACCAAGGTAGCATAGTTCAATACTATTGCTGTTAAAATATAAAGTTATGAAATACAGTATTGGATCCTGCTGATGATGGGACTAGTCCCGAAAGCGCTACAGATAAATAATCTTTAAGTTGATGAGACGACCTTTTAGGTAAATATTTCACAATTTTACATTTTAATTTTAAATAATAGGCCTACCTCAACGGAACTTTGTCATGAATTTTATTAATGTTCACTATTGCTGTTGTATAGCGAATGTGAAATTTATTTAGCATTTAAGTTTAGGCCTATAAAGCTCTAGCTAATATCCGGGTGCGCTGCTACGCTGAAATAAATTAGATGTTAAAGATTAATTAAATATTGAGGTAGCCTACATACTGCTATGGACCGCCGTTGTGGTCTCTCGAGGTAGCGTGCTACCTTGTGCAGCGGACCCTAGTTCGATTCCCGGTCAGGGCAGGCACAAGGTATTTTTCGGGGATTTTCCTCACCTGTAAGACAAATGTCAGGACGTTTAGGGCCCAACGGTCCCTGAAAATCATCCGGCCATCATCATCATCATCATCCTTTACGGTGTGGAAAGCAACACCTATAGCCTAATTCCTTAGAAAAACTGAAAAGCATAGCATAAAATGCTATGATTGCAGTGAAAGACCTGCCCTCGGGCAGAATTGTTGGATGTAACACATATTATACATAAATTTTATTTTTATGCACTCCTTCTCTATATGAACTTTAATTAGCCTATGCCAAATATCACAATCTTCCTTGCACGCATTGTGTTTAAAAAAGGAGTACAAAATTTTTTATTCATATATATATATAGATAAGCAACCTGATATTGATTATATATTACTTACTTACTTACTCACTGGCACTATCGAACCCGTAGGTTCATGGCCGCACGGACATAAGCTCTCCATACATCCCTATTCTGAGCTAATGCTTTCCAATCATTCCCTGTATAATCTACTTCCCTCAAATCATATTTAATGTTATTCTCCCACCTCATTCTTGGTCTACCAACTGGGCGTTTCCCTTCTGGCTTTCCTACAAGAAGTTTCCATGCACGTCTTTCATTCCCCATACGCGCAACATGTCCTGCCCATCGCATTGATTATATATTAAGAAATAAAATGTGATCATTACTGCAGAAGTGGAATAAAATATGAAAAAAACAGGATATCTGCGTGGAATGAAAGTCTGCTCTACGATCTTATGTAAGGTCTTAATCCAGGTCCTACACCCATGACCCATTCCAAAATTAGGGTGGGGGCCGCGAAGGGGGACTAGAACACTCTCGTTGGCCCCTTCTGCTATTTTTTATTGTTCAGGCTCGGAGTCATGAAGCAGCATCCTAATGTTTCTCTCTAGACCCTCAATACCGGTGGATTGACAACCAAATTCATTTTTACCAAACATGAGAAGAAGGGAAGGATGACATGAAAGGAACGAATGATACAATGAAATTACATGAAGGGATGGGAAGGTATTGGTAGAATTAAATTCGAGAAATGGGCGAATCCCGAGAAAAATATGAAAATTCCCGGTATGGCCCTTAACCAACCAGAATTCGAATCTGAGATCCCATAGGTTCATGACCGCGGACATAAGGTCTCCACACATCCCTATCGTGAACTAATGTTTTCCAATCAACCACTGTATAATCTGCTTCCCTCAAAAATCATGATTAATGTTATTCTCCCACCTCATTCTTGTCTATTATCTAGGCGTTTTTCCTTTACTTTTCCTACAAATACTTCCATGCCCATATTTCATTCCAGATTCATGCCATATGTCCAACCCATTCCAATCTCTGAGACTTATGTACTTTATTATATTCAGTTTCCTCTAAAGGTCATATAGCTCATTGCTTATGATCATTATAGTTCGTATATAGTCTTCTCCATCCGCCTGTCTGTTCCTCTCAGTTTTGTCAAAACAAATTAAGACATTTATTCTCAAATGCTTGTAATCTTTTCACCTCCCATAAAGTATCAAATCCATATAACATAACTGGAAAAATAACAGTTATATATATATATATATATATATATATATATTCATTTTAACCTTTTTTAGATATTTTTTAAATAATGTTAAGTGATTCCGGGTTATGTGGCCGTGGTCCATAGTTGGTGTTGATACCAGACGTTTCGCCCTCAACTGCGGAGGGCATCTTCAGTGGCGAGTGCTTCTAGGCGTGTTTCCTGGTCGGAAGATCTACTTAGAGTGAGTTTTTTTAATGCCCCAGATTGTTATTTCGACAGTTCTGGTGTTCTCTCCTGGCATGGCGTATTTGTAACCCACTTATGACGTTGGGGCGCCTGGAAGAGGGTTACAACAGCTCCCAAAGGAGGGGGGTACACAGCTCCCATGATATGAGAGTTGATGATGATGGTAATGATGCGCCAGGAGAGGCCTTAAACTAAACTTAAGCTAATTAGGCGAATATGATATTGATGATAATGATGGCCAGATGGTATTTGGGAACCGTTCTAGTTACGGGCTTTAAAGTTTCCCTGACATTTTTCTTACACAGGCGAGAACATAACACCCGTAAAAAACTCACCCATCAAACTCTTGTCAGTTTGTGGCGACAAGAGTTCCCCTGTAATGCATACTAGCAAGCATTTACCAGAATTGAGGCCGGAACATTTAAAATTTTTTTTTTATGCATTTTCATTCCTATATTGTAAATATAGTTCCTTGGTATTTGAAGTTTAGTTATTTAGGTGTAATAATCACAATACACTTAAAATTTTTAATAAAATAAGTAAAGAACAACAAGTCTGATAAAGCAGCACAAATATCAGGGGTAGTTAAGAAAAATTTAATTTGGCGGCAACAAACATATGTACTTAAAAAAGGAAAACCCGCATATACAAAACGATAGTTCGACCAGTTATCGTATATGGAGCAGAAACCAGGGCTGATATAATACAAATTAAACAAATAATAAGCACATGTCAAATTAATATCTTAAGAAATATTCAGGGGAAAACATTATTTGATAAAATACACAACACAGAAATTAGGAACAAATGCCATATTCAAGTCATAACCAAATTTATTACAGATAAACGAAACTATAGAAAGAATGGAAGACAACCGACTTGCAAAAAGAGCTAAAGAAGATTTACCAATGGACGGGAGAACGAATAAAGAGGAAGACCAGCCAAGAGAAGGATATGACAGTGAATGCACATCATCCAATACGCCTCTTCCTCACGAGGATTGATTTCTGGAAATACACAGGATGAAAATCCTACAAATTATGAGTTAAGAAGAAGAAGACGGTATTTGAATTCATCACCACTTCTTCCAAATTTCCATTAACTTTGTGGAATGACTGCTTTCAACACGGCGCGGTAATCATGGGTATTAAAAAGATTCCGAGCTATGTGCGGCCTTGGTCTATAACTGGCGTTCTTTCTTCTCATACGTTTTTATCCCTCAACTGCGGATGGCATCTTTCGTGGCGAGCGCTTCCAGCGTTTCCTTTTATCCTGAAGCTGGAAGCGCTCGCCACTGAAGATGTCCTCCGCAGTTGAGGGAGAAACGTCTGGAAGAAACGCCAGTTATAGACCACGGCCACATAGCCCGGAATCTTTTAATACCATTTCCTTAATTTGTCATCAACGTGTCCCTTTACATATAAAAAAAAATTGTTTATATATGTGTTCGTATAGTTGGTTTTTATGTGATTTTAACTTCCAATCCAATTTATCAGTGTTACTCGATACAGACGACTTACATCTGACTTACAAAAAATTACAATTGTACCGGCTTCATGCATTCGGATGTTCATTCGAGAGAATGTGAAGCAATTTATACGGGGCTTAGAACTTATAAATAAGTTTCAGTTAAGTTGAAAATCTCTGTCACAGAATCGTATATGGATATGCAGCTCCTATACCAGCAACATTGGAAGGCTCATCTGGCAGATATGTACGTATATCATTCAAAACAAAAAAGGACAAGATCGATAGGATGATGGTTTTGTATGCGCGGTACGAGTTCCATTCTGCAGTGGAAAACACATGTCCCGAACTCTGGCGTTTTCAATTGCAAGTTTGACCAAGGAATTACAGGGAGATGCGCGAATGGGTAAGGATTTGCTATAAGAGAAGCTTTCATCTCTTCTGGTCTAGGGGGTGGGGTGAGTGTGAGGGGATACGGTAATTGACACGAATCTCCACTCGAGCCCTTGGACGCCGAGATGGGTGTGAGATTTGCACCGAACATAACAAATAAAAAATCTCTCAATTTCCCATTCCCCCCTTCCCTCCGAGGAATTTGAATGCAACGTCTCCTAACGAATAAAATGTACCTAATAAAAAGTGGCATCGGAAAACACGTGTTTGGATGATTTCATTCTTCTTGCTTTACAGCATCGGAATAGCTCGAATAAAATCTTCTTCTCTCGTACAAGTCAGGGTTTTACAAAAATGTATTTTTATGGTCAAATATAAAACTAAAACTTTAAACTCAATATAATGGTCAAAAAACACCAATACATTATATAATGATAAATTGGACAGCTAATAACAACTGAGGGCAAATTTTGACGGAAGTGGCTGAATTCAAAGACCTACGAACAATAATCACACAACCGGAATGAGAGGACACAAAGGAAATTTAAACACAAGCTCAATTCTGGAAATGCTTGCTATTCTTCATTACAGAGACTCTTGACTTCCCAACTCCTTTCAAAAAAACGTTAAACTGAAAATGTATAAAACTACTAGTCTACCAGTTATATTATAGGGATGCGAAACATGGACTCTTACTTAACCGGGAGGAAAGGAGAATATATGGGTAAGTTGAGAATAAAGTTCTTAGGACATTTTTTGGACCAAAGATGAGATGAACAGACAGGGGAATGGCTAAGACTGCATAACAGTGAATTACATGTTCTTTCATGGGAAGCCAGATATAATGTAAAAAGTTAAGTCTCGTAGACTGCGATGGGCATGACATTTTGCACAGATGGGGGAAATCAAAGACATTCATGAAAGCTTCTTGTAGGAACACCAGAGGAAAAACGCCCAGTTGGGAGACAGAGAATGATGTGGGGGCGAGAAATAACATTAACTATGATTTGAAGGAATTAGATTAATACAGGATTAAACATGGGGGCCTCATGATAGGGCCATATATGGAGAGCTTATTCCGCGTGGTCACTGAACCTACCGGCTCGATAGGCCCAGACTGAGTTTGTAAGTTTAACTAAAACTATCTAAAAAGTAAAATTATAAAATTGTTACCTAATAGGACCGTCTCCACCTCAACTTTCTAAACTATTAATTCTCTTTAGGCCTTTCTCTCTGGCCGTATTCCCGCATCATCAGCACAAGGAGCAGGGGACAGGTCTGTATCAACTGTCCCTGAATGCAATACTCAGTAGATGCAGACCTATCTCCTGCTTTTCTGCTGATGATGGAACTAGTCCCGAAAGACCTACAGAGAATTAATAGTTTAGAAGTTGAGGAGACGGTCCTATTAGGTAACAATTTTATAATTTTATATTATAATATTAATATTGTGACTGAACCTCAACCGAGTTTTAATACTCACTTCATTAATTTTGTTAAAACTAGAAAAAATGTTAAAATAGGAACTTAGTTATAAGGGAGAAAATGAAGATTGAAAACACTATTTTAGATTATATTAAAACTCAGCAATTAAAATGGTACGGACATGTCCAGCGAATCGAAGAGGATCGGCCACCAAAATGTGCTTTGGAATAGAAACCTGAGGGAAGAAGTGGCAGGGGAAGACCTAAAATCCTGGAATCAGGGAATATAGATTTATTTATTTACCCTGGTGGAGTTAAGGCCATGTGACCTTCTCTTCCACTCACCAGGACAAACATATATTACATCAGAATATAACAATCTCAATTAACTCTAATATTAAATACTAAATAAAATTTTGATCAAAAAGATAATATATATTATATTAGATCTATAATGCAACCAGTTAATGTTAGTTAAAATTAAGACTAAAACTAATAATAAAATGTATACAAGCAAGACATATTAAATTGTCCCTGTCTAATGTATATAACAAAACAAAGAAAAATAATGAGATATAGAAAACTAATTTTACGACTATATAATATTTAAAACAAAACAAATGTAAATATTTGTTATTCTTAATATTATTTTCGTAAATAATTTAATTTGTTAATTGTTAAAAGAATACTATCAGTGAGGTGTATAAGTTAGTTTGTTATTAAATAATTCTTTAGGTTGTTTTTGAAGGATGTTATAGTTTGGCAGTCTCTGACATGAGGCGGAAGGGAGTTCCATGTTTTGGTAAGTGATACCGTAAAAGATGATAGATAATATACAGTGTGATGAGGAGGGATATAAAGGACAATGTGCTGATGGGATCGAGTGTCAAGATTATGTGTGTCGGATAGTCTGATGAAGCGGCGTGATACATGAAGGAGAAACATCTACAACCAGGAGATTGGATGGATCGACAAAATTGGCTATTAGGAATCGGACGATGTCAAAGACCTTAATCAACCGATTATCTATCTATCTATTAATGTTGTCTCAACAAAACGTATTTAATGCCCATAGCATTAAACATATCTACTTTATAAACATACTTTATTGATCAATCATCACAAAAAACAAACATAATTACAAATCTGATCTGAAGCGACGCTGTGACTAGCAGAACCTGGACCGGTCCAAACATTAAGTTACGCAGTGCCTTAACAAGACTTGCACTTCCGTGGGGAAGGGAGAAATATATTGACTCTTTGGATGGGGATGATAAAAGTGCTATTGCATGGTTTCATTTGGGGGGATGGATGGCCCATAATTTAACAAATGAGGAAGGCATTAAACTATGCCCACTATGCTATGACCATGAAAACTGGCAGCATATTATAGCATTCTGTAGAGAGACAGAACAACTTAGATTACAGATGCTGCCGGAGAGATTTCTCAGGTCGGATCGAGGGAGAGTGGCGTGTTGGGATCTTTTAGGACGGATCGAGAGTGAATCAAAAACATGCAAATTTTTGGGTACAGTAAGAAAATTGAGATATAACAAAATTGTAGATTAAGGATATATGTATTAACAATAAGAAGAATCTCAATATGGTCTTTGTTTTTCGATCTTTAATCATGTTATATAATAAGTAGGTCTGATAAGTTGAATAGTCTGATAGTGCACTTAATGTCTGCAGTGACGGGGGGAGGGGGGTATGAGCGTGCGGTGTGTATATGTGTGGGGGTGTGTGGGTGTATGTGTGTGTGCTTTTTTTTTCTAATTTGTTTTCTAGCATTTTTTTTTAATATTAATGTACGGAATGTGGATGAATGTAGATATGTATTATTTTGATTTAGTGCAGACATAGATTTTACTTATATGTAGCCTGTTATTGTTTTTTGATACAGGTGTATTTGTAGGTATTTGTTTATATTATTAGTTTTATTTTTTTATTAATGGAAAAATAATGCACGTACGACCAAGCAGGCCCGTGCGCAATGTAAATGCATATGTATTTTCTTTATTCTGAAGTAAAAAGGCAATAAATTAAAAAAAAACAAGACTTGCAGTCCACGGCTTCCACCATAAACTATGAAGGAGAACCGATTTCCACGAACCAACATTGGTCAGTATATGCAATCTATGTGACAAAACATGCACGATACCACTTCAGCTTATGCTACAAAAGAACAAAATTACTAAGGAAATAGTGAAAAATTACTAAATGCACATTTGTGTGCATTCCTTTTATAGAATAACCATGATATACTATTCAAATGTTTATTGTTTACATATCAACCATAAAAACTGAAAATGAACGTCTTAATTTTACATAAATATATAGATCCAAACTTGACGATGGGCACAGGATATAATATGTAATTGGAGATATAAGTAGTAGTAGGACTTTATTAGACAAAAAGTAAGATATTTACAATATTATTTACAAATATGGGTCGCACGGGCAGTAAGCCGTACGTGCTGTTGACAGTCCGTTACCATAAAGTAATAATTGGTACTAGTGTAAAGAAAAATAAACAAAAACAGCAATAACATTACAATTACATAAAGAAAACACAATGAAAATATTACCATTAAATAATAACACAATAGCATTATACACTAAAAACATTAACATTACAATTACATAAAGAAAACACAATAATATTACAATTAAGTAATAACACAATAGCAATAACATTACAATTACATAAAGAAAACACAATAATAATATTACAATTAAATAATAACACAATAGCATTATACACTAAAAACATTAACATTACAATTACATAAAGAAAACACAATAATATTACAATTAAGTAATAAAGATATAAGTCATGTGGTATTGTAGCTGAAATTAAGACTCAAAGTTGGGAATGTTGGAACATGCCATCAGAGTGGAAGATAACTGTATTAAAATGGTATATTACAATGCGAGAATTCGGCCACGGTGGACTAGTGGTTATGCTCCTTGCCTCTGCTTCCGAGGATCGCGGGTTCAAATCCGGCCGGGGTCGATGGGTTTTTTAGGACGGAAAAATCCAAGGGGTAAGTCCTCCCGGAGGGACTTTAAGCTGTGGGTCCCGAATCTGAAGATTTTCAGGCTCGTAAAAGATCCTTAAGCCTGAATGAGAAAGCCTCTAAGCAAAATTTACCGAATTTTCCCGTCCTAGTACTACCTTGGTTTCCTAGATGTCAGTATGAGGCGGAACGCTGACCACGGACCACTCAAGTGACATCTATACGAAAACAAGTGTAACTAAATTAGTATAGTTCAAATTCTTCCATGTAGGGGGAGAGCGCCTAAATCTCTGTTAAGGGAAACGTGGGCTTACAAGAAGAAGACAATGCAAGGTTGGGAAGTGGTTTTTACAAAAGCGAGGAAAATGTTTAAAAACCGAGCCAGAGAGAGGTTTTTAATTTCCGAGATTCTGTAAAACACTTCACAAACTTGCGTTGTACATTATTTCTTTTTGCGCGATAGTGTTTTCAAAATAATAAATAATAGTAAAATAATAACACCTTTGTTGGAAATATTTGCGTTCATTATAAACAATGACTAATGTTAACTGTGTGGACAATGCTTATTAGTTCAAATTACAGGAGGCCGTGATACCAATCAGTAATAAAATAGCGGCAAGTACGTATTTGTTTTATATTGTTTCAAATAAAGTTCACTTCATTTAAAATGCAGTGATTTGTTTCGTATAATGTATATTAACACTACTTTTGGATATATTTTTGCACATACATTGTACATAGTATACATAGAGGGCAGTGGTTTTACTTCACACACGTGGTTTGTAATATGTAATGATACAGTAGAAGTATTTAGGTTGGCAACCCCGAAATGCAGAAAGTTGAACTTTCAATCATGGTCGTCATTGCTGTAAATACGACAAAACACACTATTGCGTAAAAATATAATTTATCTACTATTATAACAAACAGTTACGTTTTAGTTCGTAGTTGCTAGGCAACAAAACCTATACTTTATATTCTAACAAAACACGCTATCAAAACATAAAATACAGGCTCAACAAAACGTAAAATACACATTAATGACGATTTCGTGTAACTATAGGCCTATAAGTAAAGTTTCCTTGAATTTTCAGGAAGTATATTAATAGTTGCATATTGAACTGTGTTCAAAAATGTTCTTGGTGAACCGTGAAAATCACCTTCTACGCTCATTTTCACTTTAAATTCACATATGAAACTAGCACCCAAAATTGCAGAATATAACAGCATTTCTTGATTTATTGTGTTTGTTTTTTCTCTAATGTCCACATTACTCTTTCTCTAAACATGCCGTTTCCGCAATAAATAAATTGCATTACATATACTAAATACACTAAATACATATACTAAAATACTCTGAGCGTCGATAAAATATTGTATACAACACGTTACAAAATTAGGTTTAGCAACTCGCTGCCCTTAGAATACTCCCTTCGGCCGTGTTGTAACTTGAGCATCATGTTACTAAACCTCTGCTTTGTAACCAGTTATCTAAATAACTATTTGAATACAAAACCAGAAGGTCGACATAACATAGGCGACAATAATTTAAATATTTGAATGATATCGAGGAGATTCTGAGACCTCTGGGAGTTAAATGAGGGAGGAATAAAGCGTAAAACAGTTGAAAATGATCGATTCCTATGAGGGAGGCCAAGGCTGGATTAAAAGAGCGAGAAGCCACAAAAGAAGAAGTATTTCAAAAGATAAAACTGAGCAATTAGATCTGTTATTATTTATTACAATTATGGAAACATAAAAAAAAATCATATTTGAAGAGAAAAATTATACGCTCAGATCGGGACCTGAACTCGGGACCCTTGGTTCTCTAGACCAAGTGCTCTACCAACTGAGCTACCTGAGCAAGTACCGATCTAAACGCAAATCTTTCTCTATATACATTGTAATTCCCATCCACCAAATGCTGTGAAGCCATGCTTCTATCTTGCAAATGGCGGCTCCTTTATTAAGAAGACATATTTGGGAATTATACATTACAGCCATTACGGATTTTTCTTAATTCCCAAATATGTCTTCTTAATAAAGGAGCCGCCATTTGCAAGATAGAAGCATGGCTTCACAGCATTTGGTGGATGGGAATTACAATGTATATAGAGAAAGATTTGCGTTTAGATCGGTACTTGCTCAGGTAGCTCAGTTGGTAGAGCACTTGGTCTAGAGAACCAAGGGTCCCGGGTTCAGGTCCCGGTCTGAGCGTATAATTTTTCTCTTCAAATATGATTTATCCATCATTGAGATGTACGAAATCAATAATAAAAAAAATAAAAAAGAATGTAAAACTGTCATCATGGTTAAGATTTTATTTCTTCAATCGACATTTAATGTCTTTGAGTAAACACTGTAATATGTTTGCTTTCAAGAATTTATCAGTTTTTATGTTTCACTCGACGTATTTTAGAATTACATTGAGTAAGAGATAATACCTTTATTTAGTGGATAAAATCAAGCTAACTTGTATTTGTTGATGCCAATTTGACCAATGTGGTATCATCTTCTCTAGAGGATTATGCAAAATAAGCTTAAACAATAATGGATGGCAAACATCAGACAAATGAATACCATCAAAATGTTTTTAACATAGAGAACTGTTTTAAATTTGTAACTTTACATTTTTGTTACTGTCAGTGTTAAATAATACATGAATGTTCTGCTTTGGGATTACCAGCTTTGTTTGATAGCTCACGCCAGATGCTATAGACAAGTGATTGACATATGGCTTAAAATGTTATTGCGTTATAACCAAAACACCACCAAATCGTCAATAAATAGGCTAACAGTCAACAAAATCAATTCTTTCACAAACTCTTTTAATATTGTTAAAAATCATACACAAAGAAATACATTGACATTTCTGTGCAGGTCCTAGTAACTAGAGGTTACCATGCTAGCCTACGGTTCCGTGATTTGCGGGTTCAAACCAGGCCGGAGTTGGTGGATTTTTCAGGGTGTAAAAATCACAGTATGGATCCCTTTGGAAGGGAAATAATATCGTGGATTTACGACATGTAATTGTCTCAAGATTGAAAAGAAGAATCTCACCTTTAAAATTCCACCAAACACACAAAATACATTAAAAATCGATATATATATATATATATATATATATATATATATATGTGTGTGTGTGTGTGTGTGTGTGTGACATGATAAGAAAAATAAATGCTCTGGATTGGTACCCAGTGCGCTTCCGATTACGCCACAGAGCAAGTCTAGTACAAACATTCATTTTTCTTTACATATTCTCATTATTACAAGATGTAGTGAGAACTCGGTCTCCACTGACATCTGGTAGCTCCTATCACAATTAAGCAAATTAAAGAGAATATTTTTACTTTATAGCATTGAGGCTTTTTATCGATATTATAATTACATTTTTGACATTGAGCAATACAAGATTAATATGACATGATTATATATATATATATATATATATATATATATACAGAGAGAGAGAGAGAGAGAGAGAGAGAGAGAGAGAGAGAGAGAGAGGAGAGAGAGAGAGAGAGAGAGAGAGAGAGAGAGAGAAAGAGAGAGAGAAAAGTTCGGGTAATGTGGACCCCTTCGTTTTGAGTGGGCTCTGTTAATATCTTCTTTAATTGGTGATCAAGTTCTAATATCTAGTTCAGAGGATGGTCTACAGAAATCACTCTTTCAGTTAAATAACATTATATAGAAATATAATTTCAAAATATCAATAAGTAAAACGAAAATCCTAGCTTTTAAGGGATCAGATACCGTAAGAGCTAAATTAATTCTGGAGGGGAACAAGTGAACCATTTTAAATACCTGGGTTATGAAATCTCCTATTTTAAAAATGAACATCTATTTAACAAACTTAATAAATTTAATTATATATGTGGAACAATCAAAAGGATATTTAAAAGCACAAGAAAAGAAACAAAACTAAAATTTTATAAAGTAGTGGCAGTCCCCTTACAATTGTATGGTAGTGAATTTTGGGTTTTAACTAAAAGAGAAGAGAAGATCATAGAAGCAGCTGAAATGAGATTTCTGAGAAGTGTGGCTGGTTGCAAACTTCTAGATAAGAGAAGAAGTGAAGATATTAGAAATGAGCTAAATATCTTTAAACTCTTAGATAGAATAAAAGAATCTAGAAAAAATGGAAAGAACATGTTCAAAGAATGGAAGATGATCGCATTCCCAAAATGATACTTAAATACAAACCAAAAGGACGCAGGAATGTTGGCAGACCGAAGAAGAGATGGATCCAACTTTTGAATGAGAATCTATGAGACCGGAACAAGCCACATGGGCTTAATCCATGATTGTTGTTGATGATGATGATGATAATTGGTGATTCTTCTTCTTCTTCTTCTTCACTTCCTGGTTTAGGCAAGAGTTGCCTGTTACGTCTTCACTAATAGATCTAAGACCATCTTTCCTCTTGGAAAATAATGGAAGATTTTATTTGGTAATCTACTTTCTTCCATTCTTTCTACATGTTCTTTCCACTGTATCTTGTTAAATATCTTTCCTTTTATGGAGTAGATCTGCAGTTCTTCACGGATATCCTCGTTTCTTATCTGGTCCATTCTAGTGCAGCCTTTTACTCTTCTTAAAAATTTCATCTCGGCTGCTTGGATTTTACTTTCTTGTTTGGTAGTGGTAATCCAAGATTCACTCCCATACAAAAGGACAGGGACAGCCGTTGTTTTATAAAATTTTAATTTTGTTTGTTTATGGGCTTTATTATTCAATGTTCTATTTATTGTACCACAAATAGCTTGAAACTGATGTGCTTTGTGTTCAATATCTTTATCATACCCATAGCTAATGTCACATCCTAAATATTTAAAGTGGGATACTTGTTCAATAATTTCATCTCTAATTACTATTTTTGCACGCAGAGTATTTCTTCCACAAAATGCCATTACTTTTGTGTTACTTACTGAAATTTTAAAATTATAATCGCTACATATTGCATTTAGTTTGTAAGCAGCCAATTGTAACACATCTTCATCATGGCGTAGTAAGACTAAATCATCGGCGAAAAGTAAGTTATTAATACTTGAGTTATTGTTCAATCTAAGGCCTTTGTCCATTATAATTTTCCATTGTTTCATAATGTCGTCGATATATATATTAAAAAGAGTGGGCGATAGACTACACCCTTGTCTAACTCCTTGATTTATTAAAATTTCTTCTGACCTTTTTCCATCAGTTTTTATCACAACTTTAGTTTCATCATATAAGCCTTGGACTGATTTTATTAGATGGTGTATTGGTGATTCTTTTGAACAGAAAATATTTTAACTTCTTCCCCTTATTAACTTTGACGTGTTCAAGATCAGTTTCTTTTAACCTTGGTGCGAAGTAGGGTTTATTTGTGATATTTATGAAAATACCATTTTAAAATATTTTCAAGCTAAGATTTAATTTTTAATTTGTGCTAATGAATATTATAAATATTGAAACATCTCCTAAATATGTTATATTATATAGATGTTGTTTTAATATAGTGACGGGTTTGGTTTGATATTATGTGACATGACGGCTGTATAAGATAATTAAATATAACAAAGGAATTCGATTAATTAGGATCCTCCACGAGGCGGTTCATGAATACGTACTTTTTATCAATGGGATATTATCTGTAAAAACCATGCACTTAATTAATTTTATTTAATGTGCTTGTAATTTTACTAAACTCAAAAACCTGTCCCCAGAAGAATGGCGTGTTAATGTTATAACCAACAATAATTTTTCAAAACGTTAAATAAATACCAATGCTTTTTAATTATAATCAGCCATAAATACTTTCAGATTTATTTGCGCCTGTCTGTATAAATTAATAGCGTAAATAAACTTAAAAATAGACTAAAACCTAGGGTGGACTCTGGAGTCCACTTTACCCGAATATGGAGGTTAAAGTGGACCTTTCTTGTAATGTAAAAAAAATGATAAATTATGAAAATGTTTCCATATTTGAATAAAATAACAATGCTATTTCATAGTTACAACACTAATGATAATCACTGTAATTAAATAACATTAAAATCTCTCAATTAAAACAAGAAAAACAAATTCAAACTAGGAGCCCACATTATCCGAAGTTCCACAGTTGGTGACTATATATAGTCACTAAACATAATAATAATAATAATAATAATAATAATAATAATAATAATAATAATAATAATAATAATAATAATAATAATAATAATAATAATAATAATAGTAATAATAATAATAATAATAATATTTTATTAGGAATATTCCATAATACAGTGTTTCTCCTTCCACCCAAAGTGATTTGTCGCCAGCGGTTCCTGTCTAAATAATCTTCTTCCCTCAAATCTCTAGCTTCCATACTTCTCCCTTCTCCATCTATCCAACGTTCTCTAGGTCTGCATCTTCCAATTCTTCCATTAGCTTTCCAATTAAGGATCTTCATAATAATAATAATAATAATAATAATAATAATAATAATAATAATAATAATAATAATAATAATACAATTATAAACAAGAATATCAGGAAAGGTTAAGGCCCAAATGGATCCTGACAATCATCTGAGCATCATAATCATCTTTATCATGTTCACCATGTTACGTTTGAATGTGTGTGAATGCTGTATTTTGTCTTAATGTTGTTGTCTAGAAGGAGGCCCTCCATGTTCTTGTGTGGTTAAAAAAAGGTATGTAAATTATCTATAATTAAATCTCTTCGAAATTATTATTATTATTATTATTATTATTATTATTATTATTATTATTATTATTATTATTATTCGATTCCCGGTCTGGACGGGCTTCCTGGATGAAGTTTTTCTCGGGTTTTTTTTTCTCACCTGTAAGACAAATGTCAGGTAGCTGTGAGGCCCAAAAGGTCCCCGAACATCATCTTGGCCATCATCATCATCCCTGATGTGGAAAGCAACGGGAAGTTTCCACACCTATAATTCCCTAGTAAAGCTGCAAAGCATCGCATGAAACTGCTATTATTGCAGTGAAGGACCTGCCCTAAGGTATAACACTATAGAATAAAATTACACTGGTCGACAAGGTTTTCTTCACAAGAAATCTGATTAGTGAATCTAGTGCATTTTTTCATACTGAAATCAGAAATGTAGTCTGAATTTTTCCATCAGACACAGTTTTTTGTGACAGCTACTTTTTAAAATCTTATTGTAGCATTCTCTTTTACCTTTCATAGGAACCTTTACTCTAAATTTAGCCATTTTATTTAAGTTGTATTCAAGGAAATTATATATAATGTCATGCTGAAGAATCAAAAAACAAGACTGCTCAGGTTCATTCATGTTTTGACATGCTCAGACCTGTTATTCTGGCAATGTGATCTGTCAGTCTCACTACGTTAAAAATAATGGCCTAAACGTGAATCTCTTATCCCTGGCCAGAAAATGTGTCACATGTCCCTTTAGTGAAACCTGAAAAAATACATTTACCTCCATTGCATATTAAATTAGGTTTAATGAAAAATTTTGTCAAAGTTATGATAAACTTTCGATTCTTGTACTTGAAATCAAAAATTTTTCCAAAAGTCAGTGAGACTAAACTGAAAGAAGGAATTTTTATAGGACCACAAATATGACCATTAATGGCTGATAAACATTCTGATTTTTAAATCCACTTGAAAAAGCAGCCTGGCAGTCTTTCAAAAATATATGTTGCAGTTTCCTTGGAAACCATAAAGCAGAAAACTATCGTGGCCTAGTGGCTGATCTTCTGGATTCTAATAAAGCAACATGTACCGATAATTAAAAATTCACTTCTAGGACTCTGACTTAGACTTCTTCTTGGAAATTCTTGGGGCTGTCAGCGATGAATACGGTGAGCAATATCATCAGCAAATTACAATTGAAAACAGGTACCAAGGCAAGTAGAGTTCTAATATGCTAGCGGACTACTGTTACCAAGAAGAGAGATGTTTCAGATGAAAAATATGCCCGAACATCACTATATACCACTTTCTAGGTAATTCAGAATGATTAGTTAGTTAATAGTTAATACAGGCTTTCCACTTTACAGCAGTTTGCCCTTGATTCCTGCTTTCCAGAGACTCCTATCTTCCCATTGACCATCTTCCATACTCCTCTTCATCATGACATCATATATTCCCTCATACCATGCTCTTCTACTTCTCCCCCTCTTCCTTCTGCCTGGTACCATCCAATCCGACACCTGTTTAGGCCACTGGTCTTCCGACATCCGTTGTACATGTCCATACCACCGTAGAGCTCTCTTTGTTATCCTATCCATAACAGTTTCTTGTGCATCCATTTCCTGTCTGATATATGTATTTCGAATATGTTGTAGCTTGGATATTCTCATAGTTCTCCGTAATCCATCCATTTCTAGTACAGTATTATAAAAAATCCAATAAATATAATACAAATCTCTTTCCTGATCGGGAAAAACTGAAATTATATTTGAATTTTTAATTTTAGGAAGTTATATTTTGAGGTTATTTTAATTATATTATTTTTGGTCTGGACATCTTACCTCAATATTAATGTTGATTTGTTCTTGGACATGTTTCAAAACAATTCTGTTTTATCGTCAGCTTTCCCAGACTGGTTTTATTTATGTCGCATTATGTTGCACCACCTGTATGTCGATGTCAGCTCCATCCTGTGGTTGGCCAACATAATGCGACATAAATAAAACCAGTCTGGGAAAGCTGACGATAAAACAGAATTGTTTTGAAACATGTCCAAGAACAAATCAACATTAATATTGAGGTAAGATGTCCAGACCAAAAATAATATAATTATATTTGAATTCAGCATGAAAAATACTTACACAGTATATTATTCTTATTCTTGTGAAAAAAGTTTATTTTTGTGGACCAGCGTTATTATTATTATTATTATTATTATTATTATTATTATTATTATTATTATTATTATTATTATTACTATTATTATTATTATTATTATTATCATTATTAACATAACTCAATGTTTAGAGTGAATATTATTTATTCACACTTATCTTATTATCTTTGCATACACTAACATAGCAACCAGTTGTTAACCTATACGTGACTCTGAATTTAGGAATGGCTATTTTAAAACATTCATTGTTTAAAGAGCATTTTCATGCACATATACATTAAACATTAATAACCAACTATGAATACATACGTGAAACGTACATAATAAATCATGACTATTCTTTCATTAAAATCCAAATCTCGTTTCCTGTACAATACACCATCCTGATATATAGCGAACAAATGAAAATGCAGACAGTAAAAGGAATTATGAAAACATATTAAAATAAATACTGTCCATAAAAGTTTTGCAAAATCAACTTATACTTTTTTCCAAATTAGAACGTGAAAAATGTATTAAAGTTTTATTATTCAATTTTTATGCATTAGGCTAGATAAATGCACTTCATTTTGTGTTAAAATTAAATAAACGTCATTTCAATGTAATAATGTATTCATTCAGCGTAATTTTTTCTCATTTCAGGAATACATAACATGCAATTTCAAAAAAATTCAATGCAGATCAAACAAATCACCTGTTATATGAAACGCTACGTAAATCCTTCCATACTCGACTAATTATATGAAACTCGTCAAGGCAAACATATGGAGCACAATGTACATGCGTCTATTTTCCTGGTTAGTTGGCTTTGAATTCAATTCATAATTGTTTGACACGAATGAATTCGAGAGGATGGGACAAAACATTACTCTAATGATATCCACACCAGTTATGTACCATATGAATATGGGAAAATGTGATCAACTGTTATGTGACACGAGTAACAAGTAATTTATTGTCACAATAAGGTTAAAGACATAATAATAATAATAATAATAATAATAATAATAATGATAATAATAATGATAATAATGATATAATGATAATAATAATGATAATGATAATAATGATGATAATAATAATAATACTAATAATAGTAATACATATAATATAATATAATACTATTATAAGTAATAATAAATATAATAACATAGTAACAATAGTAATATAGTAATAACAATAGTAATATAGTAATATTAATAATAACAGTAATAACAGTAATAATAGTAATATAGTAATAATAGTAATATAGTAATAACAGTAATAATAATACTAATACTATATATTAATATAATAACATAGTAATATAGTAACAACAATAGTAATATAGTAATATTAATAATAATAATAATAGTAATACTATATATTAATATAATAACATAGTAATATAGTAACAACAATAGTAATATAGTAATATTAATAATACTAATAATAGTAATACTATATATTAATATAATAACATAACAACAATAGTAATATAGTAATGTAGTATAACACTAATAATAGTAACAATAATAGTATAATAATACTTATAATAGTATTAATATTATAAATAAAAGTAATAACAGTAATAATACTAGTAGTACTATGAATTAATATAATAAAATAGTAATATAGTAACAACAATAGTAATATAGTAATATTAATAATAATAGTAATACTATATATTAATATAATAACATAACAACAATAGTAATATAGTAATGTAGTAATAACACTAATAATAGTAACAATAATAGTAATAATAATACTTATAATAGTATTAATAATAGTAATAATAGTAATAACAGTAATAATAATAGTAATACTATGAATTAATATAATAACATAGTAATATAGTAACAAACAATAGTAATATAGTAATATTAATAATAATAATAATAGTAATACTATATATTAATATAAAACATAGTAATATAGTAACAACAATAGTAATATAGTATTATTAAATAATAATAATAATAATAGTAATACTATATATTAATATAATAACATAACAACAATAGTAATATAGTAATGTAGTAATAACACTAATAATAGTAGTAACAATAATAGTAATAATAATACTTATAATAGTATTAATAATAGTAATAATACTAATAACAGTAATAATAATAGTAATACTATATATTAATATAATAACATAGTAATATAGTAACAACAATAGTAATTTAGTAATATTAATAATAATAATAATAGTAATACTATATATTAATATAATAACATAACAACAATAGTAATATAGTAATAACAATATTAATATAGTAATGTAGTAATAACACTAATAACAGTAACAATAATAGTAATAATAATACTTATAATAGTATTAATAATATTAATAATAGTAATAATAGTAATAACAGTAATAATAATAGTAATAACAATAGTAATATAGTAATAGTAGTAACACTAGTAATAGTAGTAATATAGTAACATAGTAGCATAGTAACATAGTAATCTAGTAATATAGTATTAATAGTAATAATAGTAATAATAGTAATATTAGTAATAATAATAATCATAATTATATTAAATAAATGAAGATGGAAGGAATGGTTTGGAAATAAAAATAATAGTTATAGATCGATCAACAATAGCAGTTTTGAATGGAATTTTGTGGGATAAACAGATATTCATAGAAACTAAACTAAGTAAGTAACTATCTCACTGTCTCTATCGAACCCGTAGATTCATTGCTCCGCGTACATAAACTCTCCATATATCCCTATCATGAGCTAATGTTTACCAATCATCCCCTATATAACATATTTCCTCAAATCATGGATATTGTTATTCTTCTACCTTCTTCTTGGTCTACCAAAACGCTCAGTTGGTAGACCAAGAATGAGGTGGGAGAATAATATCCATGATTTGAGGAAAGTGCATCATACAGGGGATGATTGGTAAACATTATCTCAGGATGGGGTTGTATGGAGAATTTATGTCCGCGCGACCACGAACATATGGGTTCGATAGAGCCAGTGAGTAAGTTAGATTAGCCAGTAACATTTTAAGTAGCTAACATGTTTACATCATTAATTAAATAAGGTACTTTTCTTCCCTAGGGAAGTAAATTTAGCAATTATATCCCGTTGTCAATGGATACCAAGACCTCTCTGGTCAACTTACTTCCCTAATAACAGAATCATAATTAGGTCATTTTTTGTATATGAGTGAAACAAAATAGTTTTATATATTTTAAGTTTAGCAATTTTTTTGCGCGATACTGAGATTTTTCGTACTTACAGCAATGTCGACCACAATTGAAAGTTCAACCTCCTACATTTCGGGGTTGCCAACCTAATAACTACATTGTAATAAAAAATAACTGTACTGTAATATTACATATTACACACTTGGTGTGGGAAATAAAACCACTGCCCTTCATGCATACTACGAACAATGTATATAGACAAGAATATATCCAAAAGGTAGTGTTAATATACATTATACGAAACAAAAAAATCACTGCATTTTAAATGAACTGAACTTTATTTCAAACAATATAAAACAATAAATACTTACTTGCCGCCATTTTGCAACTAATTTGGTCTCACGGCCTCCTGTAGTTTCAACTAATAAACAATGCCCACACTTTTAGCGTTAGTCAATTATTTCAATTAACGCAAATGTTCCCAACAAAGATATTATTTTGCTATTATTTATTATTTTGAAAACACCATCGCTCAAAAAAATAATGTATAACGCACGTTTGTGAAGTGTTTTACAGAATCTCGGAAATTAAAATCCTGGCTATCGCTCGGTTTTTAAACATTTTTCTCGCTTCTGTAAAAATCACTTCCCAACCTCGCATCGTAATATAATACCGTACTCTTTAGTGACGTTGAAATGACAAAGGTCCCTATAATACATAATATACCTAAACAATTAACGTCTACACGCTGATTCAATATTCGTGCCCTAGTTTTAAGTTGAAGAAACGATACATTTTATCCCTTATGCAACAATTTGTAATATTGTTTGTTTTAAAATTCATGACAGCATGTTACAGAATAAAATTAAATTGTAAATTTGCTGATATGAAGGAAGAGCCGCTCACATCTTCCACCGCATTATCACCGCACTAAGCGTACTGCATTTTCAGCTGTCAGCTGTGTGATTGATGGTGGGAAATATCACTTCTGGGCGCCCCACCCCTTCAACAGGGGATGTCTCCTTTCCTTCAGATTCTATCTTCAACTCTCTCTCAGTATCTTAATGTTCTTTTGAATACTTTTGGCTAGCGCAGTAAATTCTAACATTTTCTATATCGCATTTCTGTAAATGACTGATTTACGTGCAACATTCAGAGCATAAACCAAATTGAATGCTGTTGTATAACAACATGTCAATACTATTTAACTGTATATCGACGTCACCTCAGATACATGGCATTTGGAAGCAAGAACAATACCTTATTAGTATTTTGTTGTATTTCTTTTTTATCTCAACTTTAATCTAATTTGGATTATCAACATATATATATATATATATATATATATATATATATATATATATATATATAGGGTTTCCAGTATAAAACCGGACACTCTGCGGCTGGCAGAGTGAAATGCGGACGGGGAGAGAGCGCAACCTGACGGGTGAAACCCCGTGAGGCGTGTCCGGTTTTATATTGGAAGCCTTGTACTAGAAGTCCCGGCCACGCGTTGCTGTGGTTAAGGCATACATTAAACACTTTAATTAAGTTGCTGTCTTTCAGCCAGATTACTTAAAACTAATACACATGAAATTAATAATATTGAAAATAAAATAAACATTGAACACACTTAAATTATGAAATAATCAATATTTGTAATTCAATTGAAATTCACGGTTGCAACAAAAAGCACAGCCATCTGGATCTCTCTTTGTTAAATAATGAACCAATTACCTTACCAAATTACCTTACGCCGCCATCTGTTAGAATCGTATGGAACTCACAGATAATTATAACTCTTTGTTAAATAACAAACAAATAATTTGCAATAAAAAATAATGCGACTATAAATTTAGTTATAAACTACCCTAAGTCTGAAGTTGGATCAAACTGCACACAGTGTGCAACATTTTATTAAAATCGGTTCAGTAGTTTAGGATTCCATCGCGGACAAACAACGTGACACGAAAATTATATATATATATATATATATATATATATGCCATGTGTCCACCGCTGTGGTCTCGAGGTAGCGTGCTGCCTTGTCACGCAGCGCGCCCATGTTCGATCCCCGGCCGGGGCAGTTTTTGCGGGTGAGGTTTTTCCTCACCTATAAGACAAATATCAGGAAAACTTTAAGGCCCAAACGTCCCCGAAATCATATGGCCATCATCATCATCCTTATCACTATTATCATCATCATCCTTATCGTTATCATCATCATCCTTCACCGGTGTGGAAAGCAACGGGAAGCTACCACACCTACAATTCCCTAGTAAAGCTGCATGCATAGTATGAAAATGCTATGATTGTAGTGAAGGACTTACCATCGGGCGGAATTACTATGGATGGATATGCCATGTATATGACATGATAAGAAAAATAAATGCCTGGACGGGATTTGAACCCGGATTTCTGGATTGATATTCCAGTACGCTACCAATTACACAACCAGGCAAATCTATTACGAACATTTATTTTTCTTATATGTATATTCTCCATTATTACAAGTAGTAGCGGGAACTCGAACTCCACTGTCATCTAGTAGCTCATATAACAAGGAAGCAAATTAAAGATAATATTTTTCTTTTAGCAGTGACGCTTATTTATGTTATATCGATGTTATAATTTTTTTGACATTGAGCAATGCAAGCTTAATGACATAAGAAAAAAAAATCCTGAACGGGATTTGAACCCGGACCTCTGGATTGATATTCCAGTGCGCTACCAAAAAAAAATTATAACGTAGAAAAAAAAATGTGTCAATAAAGTTCTTAGGATTTTTTTTGGACCAAAGTGTGATGATCAGACATGTGAATGAAGAAGACTACATAACAGTGAGCCACATGGTATTTACAGGAAACCAGATAAGAAGAGTTAAGTCTCGTAGACTGCGATGGACAGGACATGCACCACGAATGGGGAATGAAAGAGGAGCATGTAAGCTTCTTGTAGGAAAACCAGAGAGAAAATGCCGAATTGGTAGACCAAGAATGAGGTGGAAGAATAATATTAATCATGTTTTTAGGGAAGTAGATGATACAGGGATGATTGGAAAACATTAGCTCCTGATAGGGATATGTGGAAAGCTTATGTCCTTGAGGCCATGAACCTACGGGATCGATAGTAGCAGTGAGTTTGTTATATGTTCAGAAAAGCATTCTTCAAATTAATTCAAAATATGGCCATTCTATGCCACCATACCACCATCACAAATTCAAGTAAAAAATCGAAAAAAAAAAACACACGGTTTATTATGATGATCTTGAAGAAGATTTCCGGGCTGTAGGTCGTGGTCTCGAGGCTTGAAATTCCCCGACGTTTCGCCAGAGACTGCGTCTGGCATCCTCAAGGGTTGTCATCAAGACGACGGAGAATTTCAAGCCTCGAGACCACGGCCTACAGCCCGGAAATCTTCTTCAAGTTCATCATAGTAACTCAGGCCGTGAAAGGCTAAGTCAATACACACGGTTTATTGTTGAACTATATGAATAATACTCGAGAGAAATGTATATGTTGATTTTTTTCCCAAAAATTGTGAAAATGCCTTAAGATAAAGTGAGAAATTGACCTCAAAATAACCTAAAACCAGCATATTTTGCAATTTAAAACACGCTTTAATCATTGCTTAGATAGTGTAGGCACCTTATGAAAAAAACCTGCTTATAAACAAGTGGTTAAACTAATGTACTGTATAATAACTTGCCCATTTTCTCACTCTAATTTGTCCAAACTACACTAACTTATATTAATTTCCTATTTTCACATCCTAATTTGCTCACTAATGTAGGTGGACTGTTGGGATAGAATCCCCTTATATGTGAGTAAAAATGTTGGCAATTGACTCGAGCAGGAACATGTGTTATCACATTGGCCTACACGACGCTAAAATTCACTTGTTCTCCGATCAGATATTCACCGGTGGCACGGCGTCATAGAATAAAATATAAAGAATTAAAGTGATCCCACTACAGGCCTCAGGAGGCCCCTGGGATCGTACGAGGTTAAGACTCCCACTTTTTCTGGACAATCAGTATTTGATGTCAGCCGTGCGTGACGACCGCCTTTATCCCCACAACAATCGTCTGGTACTCATTTCCGCTAGAGGCTGAGTCGACCCCAGAGCCATAGAGCCGCCAGAAGGTTTGGGACAGTTATAAATCCTGACCCCACCGGGACTCGAACTCTCGACCTTCCTGCTTGTATCGCAGTGCCTTTACCACTACGCTATGGCGTGCCCCTGTCATAGAATAGCCCAACATTTTTCTTCCGTCTAATCTCAAATAACTCTAGTGTAAACTTTCTTGATGCCACTGATAGTATTATTTTAACAATTAATAAATTTAATTATCATAAGTAAAGCCACGAGTGATTTCCAAATTATCGATAAATTCACGACTCACTTCGTGAGTCGTGAATTTATCGATAATTTGGAAATCACTCGTGGCATTTGTTAGGACTATTTAACGAATAAAATTAAGCTGTTTACTCACAAATCATTATTTAACTATAGTTATTTTAAAATATTTATATATTTAATGTAAACGGCGATGTTTGAAAACAAATGAGAAACGATAGGTACGCTTCTACTGCTTCTTTTGTTTATCACTGCAACCAGATCATACTATTTATTACCAAAGGAGCGCAATATTGTAAGGAGGAGCTTTCTTTAATATGGTAATTATAACACTGATAAATATTTGGTGAAACACGACTCTGATTGGTTGTAAAACAGAAATCATTGAAACGTGATTGGTCATTGACTCCCATTTGGGGCATGAGTTAAATAGTCTATGAAAATAATATTAAGATTACTTACTTACTTACTCACTGGCACTATCGAACCCGAAGGTTCATGGCCGCGCGGACATAAGCTCTCCATACATCCCTATCCTGAGCTAATGCTTTCCAATCATTCTCTGTATTATCTACTTCCCTTAAATCATAGTTAATGTTGTTCTCCCACCTCATTCTTGGTCTACCAACTGGGCGATTTCCCTCTGGCTTTCCTACAAGAAGCTTCCATGCACGTCTTTCATTCCCCATACGCGCAACATGTCCTGCCCATCGCAATCTACGAGACTTAACTGTTCTTATTATATCTGGCTTCCTATAAAGACCATGTAGTTCATTGTTATGTAGTCTTCTCCATTCACCTGTCTGTTCATCTCTCTTTGGTCCAAAAATTTTCCTAAGAACCCTATTCTCAAATACTCGTAATCTCCTTTCCTCCCTTAAAGTAAGAGTCCATGTTTCGCACCCATATAATATAACTGGTAGAATAATAGTTTTATATATTTTCAGTTTAACGTTTTTTGAAAGGAGTTGGGACATCAAAAGTCTATATTAAGATTAACAAATATTTTCTTTTGTTTTAAATATTGTACAAACGTAAAATTAGTTTTCTATATCTCATTATTTTTCTTTGTTTTATATATACATTAGGCAGGGACAATTTAATATGTCTTGCTTGTATACATTATTATTATATTATACATTTATTATTATTATTATTATTATTATTATTATTATTATTATTATTGTACATTGTATTATTAGTTTTAGTCTTAATTTTAACTAACATTAACTAGTTGCATTATAGATCGTAACATAATAGATATTATCTTTTTGATCAAATTTTTATTTAGTATTTAATATTAGAGTTCATTGTGATTGTTATATTCTGATGTAATATACGAGTATGTTTGCCCTGGTGAGTGGAAGAGAATGCCACTTGCCCTTAACTCCGCCAGGCTAAATAAATAAATCTAAATACATAAATCTAATCTGATAAATTTGATTATTGTGACATCTTATTGACAATGTTTTATGAGAAACCAGACGTAATAGGTAAATCATCTCAGACAGTGATAGGTAGGACATGTGGTATGAATGGGATATGAAAGAGGCAGAACGCCCGACTGAGAGCACGAAGTATGTAGTGCAATATTGAGGTGGAACAAGAACATTAACCATGATTTGAGGTAGATTAATTCTATCAGATAATGTGAGGGGCTGTCGATCACTATCACTGTTTAAATCTAAACTGATTGATTAATGTCTACCTAATGAAAATTCTATATGCATATCCCATAATTATATTCAACATTTTGAGCATACACACAGAAATTAATTGGGGATATAAATTATAATTTTGCATAATAACTGCAAATTTTACAATAACGTTCCTTATTCTATTTTATTTTATATTTTATTAGCACTTATTTAGGAACAAAATTAGACCATTCAGGCGATAACACAGTGGAAATTAAAAATAGAATCGCACAAACAAAACAAGCAATAAATGCTTTAAACTCTGTTTGGTGGAGCAAAAATATTACAAAAAATAGAAAATTACAAATATATCAAACCATAATTCAGAGCAATTTAACATATGGTGCTGAAGACTGGCAAATTCCTACCAGGGAAATGAAAAGAATTTTAAGTACAGAAATGGATGTTTTAAGAAGATCAGCTGGAAAATCTAGAATGGATAGAATACGAAATAAAGAAATAAGGGAAATTATGGGTGTACAAGAGGAGCCGGACATCATAGACATCATAGAAAAGAAAAGATTGCAGTGGTATGGTCATGTCAAACGAATGCCAGAGCAAAGATTGCCAAAAATTGTTATGGAATGGATCCCAATGGAGAGGAGGAAGAGAGGAAGACCGAAGAAAACTTGGGTAGAAGGGGTACAAGCAGCTATGAATATCAGAGGAATGGAGGAAGATCAATGGATGGATAGAGAGGAATGGCTTTTGGTTTGACGGCGGCAGTTGCCATGAACCGGATGATGATGATGATTTTATTAGTTTTAAATTTAGACTACATTAGCATTGTGAATTGTTTAGGTAATAATTTAACAATATTTTAAATGATTATGTTAACAATTTTATATTTATGTTATTGAGTTACTTTAGTTTTAATATATTGATTAATTCAATTAGGAATTATTTGTATATTAATTTAATTACTCAATAATTCCGCTATAGTGTATTAACCTTTGTACTTATTATTTTCAGTTTCATTGGTTGAATGGACGAGAAAGCCTAGTGCCTTAACTATGCAAGTAAATAATGCGTTGTTGAGGAATTCCATGGGGGATTAATAATCGTCTTGAAGATCTTGACTTTGCAGATGATATATGTTTGCTGTCTCAGAGATACAGGGATATGGAGACTAAGGTTAAGAAGCTAAAAGATGAAAGGGAGAATGCTTTCTTCTTCTTCTTTCTTTCATGTGATAGACCTAGCGGTCTCTTACGGTCTCAATCCAACTTTTGAAGAATCTTGCCCAATAATCTCTCGCCTGGTGGCTGGTAATTTAAGATTTGGTGTGGTATTCTTGTTCTGCTCATTCTTCTTAGTGAGATTTCCAGTTGTTTTTTGTATTTTGCACATATTCCATTATTGATTCGTTTGTAATTCTTTGAGAATAGCAGAATTCCTTTTATGGTCTGTTCTTGAGTAAACTGCAATAGGCCTATGTCTCATACATTTCATTTCTGCCGCAGTTTGTCTTTGTTCATCTACACTGCGAATTGTTCAGGCCTCACTGCCGTAACATAATATTGGTTTGGCCAGTGTTGCTGTACTGTGTTTGGCTTGAAAATATTATTTATAATTCCCGTTACTCTGTTAAATGTTATAATTTTTTGACTAAAATCTTTTTCCTCTTCGTATGTAACTTGGTATCCGAGGTAGTTAAATTTGTTCTAATATTTTATTTATTAATAATAATTTTACTACGAACTGGGTCTTTTCCTAGGAAAGGCATGACATTAGATTTTTCTGCTGAGATTTCCATGATGCAGTTTATTGCAATCTGGTGAAAAGAGTGGACTTAACGTTGTAGGTCATCATCTGAATTCGCTATAAACACAATGTCATCTGCAAATAATAGGGTGTCTAAAAGATAGTGAAGTGCATTCTATATAACCTCTCCTATCTAAATTCCAACCCCACCTGCTTGTGGTGCAACCTGCATAAAACAAACGGGGCTCTGGGGATCGAGTCACGGCGGTATAACCGTTCCATCAAGATATAGAATAAATTCTGCATCGTAATCGCGCCTGTCCAGAGGCCTAAGGTGGCAAACCCACCACTGGACTTGCTCACTTCAGGCCAGTATCCTGTTGTGAGGACTTACCTTACTAAAAAGTCTCAAATAAAATGTAACAGGACTGCTCTAAATGATGATGACCCAAGCTTGTTAAAGGGAAGATTGTTGGATTGAAAATAAATTCTTCTGAAACAAAACAGATGAGGATAAATTATAACAATCAAAATAAATTAAAAGATAATGATGTTGATATTGAAGAAGTTGAACCCCTCACATTATTTAGGAAGTGCGGTTACAAACACCGGAGGAGCAGAAGAAGATATAAAAATACGAATTCGTCTAGCAAATGGAGTTTTTGCGCAGTTATACACCATATGGAAAACTATGAACATATCTTGAAAGACAAAACTTTGACTGTTCAACACCAACGTAAAATCAGTCCTCCTCTATGGTTGCGAAACATGGAAAGTCACGGAAACAACAAATAAAAAAATGCAGACCTTTGTAAACATATGTCTGAGGCGTATTTTAAATATAAGATGACTGGAAATAATATAAAATGAAGAACTGTCGAGAAAAACCAACCAATCTCCAATATGTCACCAAATAAAATAAAGAAAGTGGAATTAGATAGACCACACATTTAGAAACCCAAAATCGAGTCATCGAGAAGACTGCACTAGGTTGGAATCCGCAAGGAGTAAGAAAGAGGGGACGACCTAGGAAAACTTGGAAGCGATCAGTAGAGGAAGAAGCAAAGGAAAGAGGGAAAAGATGGAAATAAGTGAAATGGCTGGCTGAAAGCAGAGTACGCTGGAGGAACTTTACTGCTCCCTATGTTCCATTTAGGAATTACAGAAAATAAAATAAAATGAAAATTGACGATGGATTATCGTTCGTCCCACTGTGCTGACATGGGTGATTTTGTAATGGGAAGTTTCTTAACCAGACTAATTTAGTTATGCTTATTTTCCTACATTTGTCAGAATGGGACATGTGGATAGTACATCGCCTCGAGGCGACATGTTTAAGGAAAGAATGGTATTACTCGGGTGAATGAAGCTCGGTTAAATTTTGCTCAAAGGTCTTTTTATTCAGACTTGATATTCTTTTACAAGCTTGAAAATCTTCAGACTCAGGACCCACAGGTTAAAGTTCCTCCTGGAGGACTTGTCACTTGAATTTTTCCATCCTAAAAATCCACCAACTCCAGCCGGGTTTGAATCAGCGACCCTCGGGAGTTCAGTAGTAGTAGTAGTAGTAGTAGTAGTAGTAGTAGTAGTAGTAGTAGTAGTAGTAGTCCTGGTCGGCCCCCAAGGACCTTGCGTATGCCAATGATCATTTGAGCTTAGTGCCAGTGGTAGCTTAGCTACTGGTAGGGTTTCCCAAGTTGGCCAAAGGTGAGTGATCAGATGAAGAAGCAATCCAGAAGAGGATTCCAACGGCTTCGATGGCGGAAGAGGAACGAGATTCCCAGCGGCAGAGAAGGCGGAAGAGAGAACTTACCTGCTGCCTTGTAGGACGAAGTTGGCTCTTCAAATGCTATGGGAAGAAAACTCTGATTACAAATTATCCAGTCCTCCAGGTAGGAGGTTTGTCGGGTGGTTAATATCCCCCCTTGTAAAAAAACATTCACTAAGGCATCTAATACGAGGCCTCGGAATGGACGGTCTTAGAAACTTGTAACAGAGATCATTGGATAGAGAAGATTGGAAGGTCTTGCATCAAGAAGGCTCGCTATGGGCTGTAGCGCCATTGGAAGAAGAAGAAATAGTAGTATTAGTAGTCCTGGTCTCTCCACTGGGAAGCATAGGGCCTTGATAAATATACGCTAACGAACTCTGTTGTTTGCCAATGTCTCAATTTCATTCCAACTCATCCCTGCCTGTTCAGCTTCATCCCTGATGGTATTATTCTATGTTGCCCTAGGTTTTCCACTTCGCCTCCTCAATCCTTGGGGGTTCCAATAAAATGCCATATTTGTTCCTCCTTAACACATTTCCTAAATTTAATTTCTTTACAAATTTCATTTTGATTCGTTCTTCTCCAAAGTTATTTACTTGTTATAATCTCTCGCGACTAGAAGCAAGAAATATAATCACTAGACCACCGCGGCCGACTCATTATCATTAGCCTATTATTGTTATTATTATTATTATTATTATTACTTTTATCAGCAATAAACATTTATATCCATTCATATTAGTTCTGCCCGAAGGCAGGTTTTCATGCTATGCTTGCAGCTTTTACTAGGGAATTGTAGGTGTGGTAGATTCCCGTTGCTTTCCACACCGGTGAATGATGATGATTATGATGATGATGATGACCATATGATTTCGGGGACCGTTTGGGCCTTAAAGTTTTACTGACATTTGTCTTACAGGTGAGGAAAAACCCTGATAAAAACCTCACCCAGAAAAACTGCCCCGACCGGGAACTTGGGCCAGCCGCGTGACAAGGCAGCACGCTACCTCGAGACCACAGCGGTGGACAAACATTTATATATAGAAGTGAAATAACACTAGAATGACATAAATGGTATTAAAAACATCAAGGGGCATTACTTGGGCATATAAACAAATTAACAAAGAATATATAAATTTGCGTCAGATCAGTGATGAGTGATGATATGCAGAGAGAACAAGAGCCGACACAAAGAAAACAGAACAACTTGTTAGCAAAAATAAATTAAAATTTTAAATAGGTATATGGCCGCACGGACATAAGCTCTTCACACATCCCTATCCTAGCCAATGGCATCCAATCACACTCTGCATAATCTACTTCCCTCCAATTATGGTTAATGCTATTCTCCCACCTCATTCTTTGTCATCCAACTCTGCGTTTTCCCTCTAGTTTTCCTACAAAAAAACTTCCATACACCTGTTTCAGTCCCCGTTCGTGCCACGTGTTCTGCCCATCGTAATTTATGAGACTTAACTGTTCCTATTCCTATTACATATTGCTTCCTATAAAAATCATGTTGTCCCTGCTATGTAGTTTTCTCTATTCGCCTGTCTGGTCATCTCTCTTTTGTCCAAAATTTTACCTAAGGGCACTATTCTCAAATACTCCTACATACTATACGATAAAAAAGGATATAACGGAATAATTAAAAGTGCAGCCTTTATTAGATAAAGTCACGAATTATAGACAAAAGTGCATTGATCGCATGAATGGTATGAGTAAGGAGATATATCCATTGTTAGCAAAGAAATTATCAAGCAAGAGGAAGACACGATGCATTATGAAGTCGGAAGGGGCAATTGCCTAATCTTTGGAGTGACGATGATGATAAAAAGCTAATGAAGAAATAAGGAGCAGAGACTCTTGACTTCCCAACTCCTTTCAAAAAACGTAAAAATGAAAATATATAAAACTATTATTGTACCAGTTATATTATATGGGTGCGAAACACGGACTCTTACTTTAAGGGATGAATGGAAATTACAAGTATCTGAGAATAAAGTTCTTAGGAAAATTTTTGGACCAAAGAGAGATGAACAGACAGGTGAATGGAAAAGACTACATAACAATGAACTATATGGTCTTTATAGGAAGCCAGATATAATAACAGTTAAGTCTCGTAGACTGCGATGGACAGAACATGTGGCACGAATGGGAATGAAAGATGTGCATCGAAGATTCTTGTAGGAAGACCAGAGGGAAAACGCAAAGTTGGTAGAACAGGAATGAGGTGGGAGAATAACATTACCTATGATCTGAGGGAACTAGATTATACAGGCAATAATTGGAAAACATGAGCTCATGAAAGGGATTTATATATAGCTTATATCCGGTCGGCCATGAACCTACGGGTTCGATAATTCCAGTGAGTTAGTAGTTAGTTAGTTTATGTGGGAGTACACAGGTTACAAAGGATAAAATATCGGAAAGGCCATGTTAATAGAATGAATGAAGATCGGGTCCCGATACTTGCAAAGAACTTCAAACTAGACACGCCACGAACAATAACCGATAACACGATGGAAACACAGTTTATCACTAACATAAAAGGCAGTTGAAACAAATAGAAAATTGTCCTTAAATTGTATTAGAAAGAAGAACATTAAACCGATAATTCTAAGATAAAGAAATGAGACGATGAAAGTCTCAATTAAAGAGATACAGTAAATATATTATTCATACAGTAGATACACATATACGAAGGCAATATGTTTGTCTTGTAGTAATTAAGGCACGGAAACAGAAAGTACTTACTACCCCAACGTAGGGGAGTTTCTGGGGTTAACTCCCCAGATATTACTTATGATGAAGTACTGGTATATCTGGATCCTACTTGGGGTTGAAAGGAAATAGAGTAATATAAACGGCAAAGTAACATCCAAATTACATTCCACTGCATCTAAAGTTACAAAATAAGGAAATTATATTAAAATAATTATTCACAAAATATGTATTTTTATCGTTGACAGCTACATTTTATTTAAATCAGTAATATTATCAAATAACAAGGAGAAAGTTCAATGTGGCCACACTATTCATATTAATGTTACCTTAGATATTATTTCAGTTAATATATACAGGGTTTCCAATATAAAACCGGACACGCCTCACGGGGTTTCACCCGTCAGGCTGCGCTCTCTCCTCGTCCGCATTTCACTCTGCCAGCCGCAGAGTGTTCGGTTTTATACTGGAAACCCTATATTATTTTATATAATTTTTAACGTCAATTTTATCAATAAAGACACTTAATATTAATCGTATTGTATTTTGCATCGGCCGCGGTGGACTAGTGGTCATGCTCCTTGTCTCCGGTCCTGAGTGCCGCGGGTTCAAACCCGGCCGGGATAGATGCATTTTTTAGGATGGAAAAATCAAAGGAGCAAGTCCTCCGGGAAGGACTTTAAGCCGTGGGTCCCGAGTCTGAAGATTTTCAGGCTCGTAAAAGATCCTTAAGCCTGAATGAAAATGCCTCTAAGCAAAATTTACGGAATTATCCCGTCCTAGTACTACCTTGGTTTCCTAGATGTCAGTATGAGGCGGAACGCTGACCACGCACCACTCAAATGACATCTGTACGAAAACAAGTGTACCTAAATTAGTATGGTTCATATTCTTCCCTGTAGGGAGAGAGCGCCTAAATCTCTGTTAAGGGAAACATGGGCTTACAAGGTACAAGAAGATTGTATTTTGCATTTAGAATATTAAACTGGAATTTGAAAGAACCATACAATCCTAGACTCAATAAAGAAATATTAAGCATAGGTAGAAAACTTCAATTTCAACTTAATTATATATATATATATATATATATATATATATATATATATATATATATATATTTACTAGCTAATACCCGGCGTGCGCTGCTCCGTCTAAATAAATGAAAATTAATGGGCTTTTGTGTTTAGTTGAATAAGCAAGAGGACAAAATAATTATAAATTTATATTTTTAGATACCCTGTGCTGATTACCCAGCGTTGCCCGGGAATCTATTTAGGGCTTGATATAAATGAGCTGAAATACGAAAATCAATGCGTTTTATGTTTAGTTAAATAAGTAACAGGAAAAATTTATATCGTAATTATTTTTAGTTACCCCGTGCTGTTTACCCGGCGTGGTCCGAAAATCTACTCATTCCGATCTTCTTGGCATGAATGAGCTGAAATAGAAAATTAATGTACATCTTATGATTAGTAAAATAGATGAAATGAAAAATAATTATAAATGTATATCGTAATTATTTTAAGATTCCCCGTGCTGATTACCCGGTTTGGCCCGGGAATCTACTCATCTCGATCTTCTTGGCATAAATGAGCTATAAGACAAAATTCGTTAATGTGAGTTATCCGTAAAAGATTACCCGCCAGGTGCTGCTATGCTTTAAGGGGAATCTACGTACTTGTCTCGATCTTCTCGGCATCAATGAAAGACAAAAGTTGCTATTGTGAGTTATCCGTAAGAGATAAACATGTGCTTTCGCGGACTTTTTTGTAGAGCTTTTTGGGATATTCAATTTTCTATGTACATTAATTTTGTGTATTTGTTATAGTTTAGGCAGCGTAAGCCATTTAAGCGTCCAAAGAGCTATTTTTTCACGTTTTCCTCTACATAGGGCGATTTTTAAGTGTGTAGGATTTGAGTATCACAACTCTCTTATAACCTATGTTCATCCCGGGAATCTCCTGAACATTTTGCAAAAAGCCCCCTCATAATCGGATCAATGGTATGGCCGCACATAATGTTTCCAGAAGGCGGCAGCTGTCATGATACCGAAGGATTATGATATCCACCGTACACAGTAATTCTGCCCGAAGGCAGGTCCTTCACTGCATTCATAGCATTTTCATGCTATGCTTGCAGCTTTACTAGGGAATTGTGTAGGTGTGGTAGCTTCCCGTTGCTTTCCACACCGGTGAAGGATGATGGTGATGATGATAATGGTAATGATAAGGATGATAGTGATGGCCATATGATTTCGGGGACCGTTTGGGCCTTAAAGGTTTTCTGACATTAGTCTTACAGGTGAGGAGAAACCCCGATAAAACCTCACCCAGAAAAACTGCCCCGACCGGGGATCGAACCCGGGCCCGCTGCGTGACAAGGCAGCACGCTACCTCGAGATCACAGCGGTGGACGATTATGATATATATATACATATATATATATATATATATATAAAATCATAACATAATCGCCTTGCTTTAACAAAGTTGGCTTATTATCTTGATCTGATTTGACCTCAATAGAAATGTCTTCTTACAATCTTTGAAATGAACGTTTCGGTCCTCTTTACGCCCAGATACAATTCTAAAATTTTATAAAACAATGGCTCTTCCAACTCTACTGTATGGCTCTGAGACCTGGACTCTAACTACAGGTAAATTAAATAGGATACTAGCTGCAGAAATGAAGTTATTAAGACCTTTAGCGGGTTAAACGCTTTATGACCACATACGTAATGAAGATATCCGCAAAGCTCTCAACACACCAGCAATGACAGAAACCATTCAAATATACTAAAATAATTGGCATGAACACCTCCTTAGAATGCCAAACAATAGACTACCTCTGCAGCTATTCAAATACAGACCTACTGGGCGAAGAGATCCAGGAAGACCTAAGAAGAGATTCACCTTGGGAGCCCATCAACTCCACCTAGATACTTCGGTCAAGTATCTTGGTCTCCATTTGGATTCCAAGCTTACTTTCAAAATTCACATTCGACATCTTCTCCATCAATCAATTGCCCTACTATATCCATTTTTGAAGTCGACAAACCTGCATCTAGGATCAAGCTAACTCTCTATAAAGCGGTGATCCGCAGCATGCTGCTATATGGTTGTGAAGCCTGGAGCATCCTCGCTGCTTGCCACAAAAAGAAAGTTCAAATTATTCGAAAACAAATGTCTCAACAATTAGATTGTGCGGCCCCCCCCCCGCTATAAACGGCGGATGCAACAGAGCGCCACGATTCTAGCAAATATGCCAATATATTTGCAACCCCAAAAGAAAATCACATGGACAATATGTACAATTAAAATACAAAATCACCACGAACCCAATAGTTCGCAACATACGGACATACGCTAAAGCGGCGGGCTGTACACAAAAACATATTACCCAGAACGCCTTAAATGGCCAATAAGATGGTCCAAACAAAAGAAAGGAGTGAATTATGCTAAAACTTAGAGTAGCGTGGCTCATGTCCACTTGGTCGGCTTTCGGACTCTCTGCTTGTCCGGCCCGGGGTTCCGGACGCCCTGCTATAGAGGGGAAACACCTCATTTCACCCTCAGTTTCTAAAATAAATACCAAAAATAAAACAAAAAATAAAATTTATCACTGAACTATGATGCCGCTAACTAGCGCAAATGATGTTGGAAACCACACAAATGATGGCCACTACATGGTATTACCCGCCAGGAGCATACAACTGGTTCCAACGCGGCGGCAGGCACATCTGGGCGGGAGCTAAGCGCTTGTGCAACAGAAAGATGGTGGATCAAATTCTATACTGAAGCGGGAACCAGGCCAATGGTCCTAATTCAATGACGGCATGTATATGATGATGAATTAGTGGGAGAGTGATGAAACCAGACACACTATCCGAAAAATTATTATTCATCAATTAATAAATTAGGATGAATCATTATAGCAATATTAATAGCTTGAAATATATGAATATTTTGTATCTTTATTTATTCACTTTTAACCAATTAATACGGACCCGTTATATAGATAAGCGTCACGATTCTATTTAAAAAGAAATGTTTTCATAAAAAAACTGAAATAACTAAATCTCAACTGTATTACAACTAAAAATGTAAGGTGGTAAACTCATACAAAAGTGTTTTAATATTCTGGCATGAAGACATAGTCTTTTATATAGAGTTTTTATTGTTTTTATAGATTATTTATATTATTCAAGCAAAGGTCTTTTGAAATAGAGTTTTTAGAATCGAAAGTCTGTTGAGATAGAGAGTAGAAATGATATAGGTCAGCGCAAAGTTTTGCACAGCTCACTGTAAAAATCCCTCCATTTAGATTATTGGAATGGTAGTGAGTACAGTTAGGGTAAATAGAGGTCAAATTGAGTCTATAACACTTGAGAAGTGAGGGTCTTGTGTCTGTCTGTCTGTCTGGTGTGAAACTGCTGAAGGGTAAGTCACCGACCATTTTTCTTAATATGTAGTCCGTACTTTTTGTAAAAAGAATCAATTACCTTAACTATTTTGATAGAATTCTAAACAATGTAGACTGTTTTAATACTATATTTTCAAAAGGGGATATAACATTTTTAAACATGTAGATTAGGGCAGATTTATAACTTCCACAACTCCCACTCTCTCAAACCCCAGAAAGTACTGTAGTTTTTAATATAGGCTTAGATTAGTTATTTAGGGCTAGAATACTTAGGGATTCTAATTATTTATACCTTAGTAATAAAATAGTTTAAAATAAGACTTCTTTTGTTTATTTCAACACATGTATAACTGTTCATCCTCATACTAACGCTCGGCTAGATAAACGCTACCAGATTTTCCAAGTCCCGAAGGTCCTTTAAGCCTAAGAAATCCAGTTGGGTTTATAATAATATCCAAACTATAATAAAATGTAATCTAACACGAAGCCATGTTACAAATATTTGATACTAGTTATTCTGGTTTAGGATCAAGCACGCCACTGATAACTCTAAAAAATATTGTATTAGGATCTCTATGTAACTGACATGTGAATGTAGTGGCCTTGAAGGATAGAACATTGGGGAAATTATTTCATCTGCAAGGCCCAAGTTACTTGAAATTAGGGGGAGGGAGAGGCGAAAACTCAACTAAGCGGAACAAAGTTATCCGTGTGAACTTGGTATCCCTGGGGTCACAAATTTCAACTCCTATAACTTGTTACAAATCTATTACGATTTTTATGCTGAAATTTGAATTTATACCTTGATTTTATCCTCCACACATTGGTGACTGAAGAAAGTGCTGCTAGATTGTTTTTAGGATAGCCTCGTAAGTTTAAATCGTATAAATTATTATTAGTCTATACCAGCGGTTCCCAACCTTTTTTGACCCGCGAACCCCTTCCACAACTATCTCAATTGGGTGAACCACTGACTTTTAAATATACGTACTGTAGATATGCATACAATTAATTCTAAACAAAAGGTTTAATAACCTTAAATTAACTTAACCCTTATCCAAAGTTACTCTAGTTATGGCTTAAAAGTTACACAATATGTAGGCCTAGTTGTAACGAAATCAAATGCTTTGCTAACGTTGTTACATAACTGTTGGGTTTTCCTCTTTTTCGTTTACACTGTTTTTCTCTTGTTTTACCTTTTTTGTTAACTTTCTGTTATTCTCACATATAGACACAAGGACAAGCACACACCCAGACCCAAGGTGGAGATTAAAAATCCCCTACCCCGCCGGGAATAGAACCCAGGTCGTCGGTCTGGAACGTTGGGACTCTACCGACTACGCCACGGCGACGGACGTATCGTTCATTAATTTTTCGCCCTCTTTTTCGTTTACAATATTTTTCCTTCTTGTTTTACCTTTCTTGCTAACTTTCTTTTATTCTTACATATAGACACAAGGACAGAACACACACCCAGACCCAAGGTGGAGATTAAAAATCCTCTACCCCGCCGGGAATCGAACCCGGATCGCCAGAGTGGAAGGTAGGAACTCTACCGACTACACCACGGTGACGGACATAACTATAAATCAGGAATTCGCGGTAAAGATTAATTTATTGTGGAAATATTGTGATACACTTCCGATGCTACACGTATGGAACAAAGGTCATTACAGGGTTAATTTAATTTTAAAATAATAATAATCCATCCATAGGAATTCTGCCCGAAGGTAGGTCCTTCACTGCAATCATAGCATTTTCTAGCTATGCTTGCAGCTTTACTAGGGAATTGTGTAGGTGTGGTAGCTTCCCGTTGCTTTCCACACCGGTGAAGGATGATGATGATGATGATGATGATGATGATAATGATAAGGTTGATGATGAAGATGACGGCCATATGTTTTCGGGGACCGTTTGGGCCTTAAAGTTTTCCTGACATTTGTCTTACAGGTGAGGAAAAACCCCCATAAAAACCTCACCCAGAAAAACTGCCCCGACCGGGGATCGAACCCGGGCCCGCTGCGTGATAAGGCAGCACGCTACCTCGAGACCATAGCGGTGGACATAATAATAATAATAATAATAATAATAATAATAATAATAATATAATAATAATAATATAATAAATCCTCGAAAACTGCCATTACGGAAAAGTTTTGGCGAAACCCTTGAAATATTTGCGACCCCCCTGGGGGTTCGCGAACCACAAGTTGGGAAACGATGGTCTATACCAATACATTCCGATAAGAGAACAAAGGTGCTCTAAAGTAGCTTATTTAGTTATGATTATTTCTCTACGTATGTCAAAGATTTATATATGGTTAGCACATCATCTCAAATAGTCCTAGTAGCCTGGAAAAGGCCGATTTAATATTGCTCAAAGAAGTTAATTTAGATTTGAGGTTCTTTTCTATATCTACAATGGCGTTACAACCCAGTGTTGGGCCTTAGTCTCTCCTTTGTTAGTAGTAACTAGACCAACTTTATTTAGTGACGCTTATTTCCCTAAATATATCATGGTTGGTACGCGGTCAACATACCGACCCGACATCTAGTAGGTAACTAATGTATTACTAGATTGAAGAAGGCCAGTAAATTTTATCAGAGGTATCTTTATTCAGGCTTAAGGATAATTTACGAGCCCGAAAATATATGGGTTTGATAGTGCCAGTTAGTTATCCAAGTACCTTGCGAGAAAATATAAATGGCAGCCGCCAGAACAATTTTTAAATTACGACTTTCACGTAAACCCACTTCTAATGGACGGGTTTCGCTGATTTTTTTGGGAATATTTTTTTCAGTTTAATTTAATAGACATTTAACAAGTTTCGCTGCGAAAATTTGCAAATTGCGGCCGATAGAACGATTTTTAAATATTGGCTTCATATGAACCCCCACTCAGAATAACCCGATTTTGTTGGTTAATAAACTTGACCTTACGTTCATCAATTCATTTGTATATGCCGAGTTTGGTTCCGAAAAAAAATCATCCCAATAGATCGTTAAAACACAAACATACAGACCACACACATATACACACATACAATTCCCTAGTAAAGCTGCAAGTATAGCATGAAAATGCTATGATTGCAGTGAATATATATATATATATATATATATAAGAAAAATAAATGCTTGTGTTAGGATTCCTAAGGAGTTCAGATGGTTAGAGCGCTAAACGTATAGAGTTTAGAAACTCGGGTTCAAATCCCGACTCAGGCATTTATTTTTCTTTTCATGTCATATATATATATATATATATATATATATATATATATATGTCCACCGCTGTGGTCTCGAGGTAGCGTGCTGCCTTGTCACGCAACGGGCCCGGGTTCGATCCCCGGTCGGGGCAGTTTTTCTGGGTGAGGTTTTTATCGAGGTTTTTCCTCACCTGTAAGACAAATGTCAGGAAAACTTCAAGGCCGAAACGGTCCCCGAAATCATATGGCCATCATCATCATCATCCTTATCATTATCATCATCATCATCATCATCATCATCATCATCATCATCATCATCCTTCACCGGTGTGGAAACAACGGGAAGCTACCACACCTACAATTCCCTAGTAAAGCTGCAAACATAGCATGAAAATGCTATGATTGCAGTGAAGGACCTGCCTTCGGGCAGAGTTACTATGGATGGATCGATATATATATATATATATATATATTATATATATATATATATATATATAATTTGTGAAGAAAAATTAACGCCTGGACTGGGAATTGAATCTGGACCTCTAACTCTATACGTCAATGCTCTACTGTCTTCGCTATCCAGACTTTCAGCGCAAACGATAATTGTCCTTTCCTTATATACAATATTCTCTACCATAAGAATCAGGGGGATATCGCTCGCAGTACCATCTCACGGCTTCTATAACATGAAAGCATTTTTAATGAGAATATATATACATATATACTTTATGGCAGTAATGCTTTTTTATTTCGATGTTGCAATTAAATTTTGAGATTTATCAGTGAAAGCCAAATAAGACATGAAAGGAAAAATTAAATCCTGTCCCGCGTGATCTCTAAATCTAAATGTTAATGTGATACTGCCTTCGCTATATATATTCGCTATATATATATTTTTTTTCGTGATAGTAAGTTATGCAGTTTATAATCCATTCATAGTAATTCTGCCCGAAGGCACGTCCTTCACTGCAATCATAGCATTTTCATGCTATGCTTGCAGCTTTACTAGGGAATTGTAAGTGTGGTAGCTTCCCGTTTCTTTCCACACCGGTGAAGGATGATGATGATGATGGTGATGACGATGATGGCCATATGATTTCGGGGACCGTTTGGGCCTTAAAGTTTTCCTGACATTTGTCTTACAGGTGAGGAAAAACCCCGATAAAAACCTCACCCAAAAAAACTTCCCCGACCGGGGATCGAACCCGGGCCCGCTGCGTGACAAGGCAACACGCTACCTCGAGACTACAGCGGTGGACGCAGTCTATAAAGTAGTTTCAAATATTTTTCTTCTTCTTCTTCTTCTTCGGCTTTCCCCCACTTATAGGTTTGCCGTCTTCAGTTTCCATTTATCTCTATCATTCCAATCTCCCTCTTCCAAATTCCTATCCTCCATTATTGTTCTGACGTAGGTTTTCCATTTCCATCTTGGTCTACCACGTTTATTTCTTCCAGGGGGTGACCATTAGTATATATTTTTTGGCCATCTTTCATTTTCCATTCTTTGTACATAGCCATACCATTTAAGCGTTTGATTTTCAATCCTCTTAACAACAGATGTGGTGACCTTCATTTCTCTCCAAAGGAATTCATTTGTTATTTTATCCTGTCTTGTTTTTTGGAGGCTTCTTCTAAAATAATCGAATTCAACTGTTCTAATTTTATTCTTTTGTAATTCCGTCAAACACCAAGTTTCGCTTGCATATGACAAAATATTCTGTATTATGCTCTTATAAATTTTCATTTTAGTTTCCTTTGTAATATTTTTGTTCCAAATTACTCCATGTAATGTCTTAGTTGCATTTTTTGCCATTGCAATTTTAGCCTGTACATCTCTCTCACAGGTACCGAAACTTGTAATTATTTACCCAAGATAATTAAAAAATTCACATTTTTTTATTTTCCCTGTTCAAATATTTTTAAAATAAAAAAAAACATGAGAACAACCTCAATAGCTTTATTCCATCAGAATTAGTCTAAAAAATATTACCGGCGTTACAAGACATGGAAATAACACAGCATCTTTTATTTGAAAATCCCAGGCAAGCTGAATAATAAACGTGGGGTGCATTAATGGTAATGTTTTAATGCGAGTGTTCTTATGCAGTGAAATGTAATCTGAACGCTCTTTACATGGCATATTTTAACTTTTTAGTACTCAAACTTTACGCCACTGACGTAATTTATAAAGCTGATCTTTATCCCGGGCACAGCATTATAATACTACCGCACTTATATGCCTTGATCTAGGCCTAAAGTTATGCACCAACCACCCCTGCTGTTTCTACTCCAACATTCATTGTTGAGTGAAGAGCTTTAATACACCCAGCCATTTCCCTTACTTTCCATTCCAAGCACACACAGGAGAAAGCAGAAACACAGACCAAGAGAGAAAGAATTTTTTTTTTGAATCAGCTGCAAAAGGCATAATCAGTTGTATGTTTGGCATCTGGTTCCAAAATTTCATTTCTGGAAGACAAACGCTTTGCAACTGCGTTAGGCACACAGAGTTTATATTCCGTGCTCTGCTGAGAGGGTCGTGTTGGGGAGAAATACACTAATTGAGGGCTGGCGAGCTCATTAATAAAACATGAAGGGAGATTTAGAACGAAACTAGGTGGTTGTTTGAATTTTCGTTCCTGCAAGCATCTGGAATACAGCAAAAATCCGTTTTATCACCGACTACGGGATTCTGTGTGTGCGAATGTTTACTTCGGTTCAATGACTGCAGTCCAATGCCACCACACGTCAATTTTTGAGCATTCAGCATGCTGTAGTAGCTGGTCGATTCCTTCTATAATTAAAAATGATTAATTATAATATAAATCAGAATTAAAAGAAGTTAGTGTTTTGTGAAGTGAAGATCTTCTTGAAGTTCTAGTAGAATTTATAGCTTAAGATAGAATATAGGAATCAGGACCAGGAAATCTTCGGAGATGTAGTTGGTAGATAGGGTTAAACCTAACTATGGAAAAATGAGCGAGTATAGACAATTAAAACAGACTTTAATGAAGAATAAATGAGACAGCTTATCGGTTACACCGATGAAAATAATAATCTGTCTGTCTGTCAAATACAGACGGGTACATATTTATATACATAAAATCATAAGATATCATTATCGTAACAATTACACAATCAAGGTAAGGATGATGCCACTTGGATGTGGAAAAGAACCACCATCCCTACTTTGGACTTTGATAACGATAGTAAGAATGTTTAACCATTGATAACAAATTCTAAATTACAAGTTAGGTTTTTCTTACTTTTAACAAGAAATATGAATTATATGAATAAAATGTATATGCAATATATATATATATATATATATTATAATATATTACACGATATTACACAATATTACAATGCTTATCGACGTCACACACACACTCGTCAGCTCAAATTCTCTACTGAAATTTCCAATTGGCTAATCAGTATTGTAACTCAGTAAAGATTAAGTTATTTTATTTTTATTTGTGCTATTATGTTGCCCAATACTTACTATAAAATCCTTGATGATGATGATGATATTAAACTATATTAAACACTAGCTAATACGCTGTCTCTGGTGTCTGTATCTATAATCTATGTATTTATACAGGGTGTTGCGAAAACACCAACAACGGATGAGGTAGTATATTAAGATATAAGAATTAAATGAATCGCGAATTCTTCTTACCTCATACTTCTATGTTATTTTAAACACAGCACTGCAGTATCAGCGACCATTGTCACCATCCTCAGCTGTTTTCACGACTGTCAATTTTTTTCTTTTACCGGTAATTATCCAAACTGCCATCTGGTGTTCTTTTGAAGGAATTATTTTCTAAACTGTCATTTGGTGTTCTTTTGAAGGAATTATTTTCTAAACTGCCATCTGTTGTATTTTTGAAGAACTTTGTAATCAAGCTTGGTTCGTCTGGAATCTCGAAGATCATGGTTCTAGTATGTTTTTTTGAATATACATATTTTTTCCCAAACTATTAAATCTAAAGGTTAGGATAGATGTTTCAATAGTTTTGCTTCTTTTTCAATTCTATGATGCTCTAATAAACTATGTGCTGCTATAGCTGATTTTTCAATTTCTCCATTCTTTATGTTCCAGAAACATAAAGAGCATCATAGAATTGAAAAAGAAGCAAAAGTTTTGAAACATCTATCCAAACCTTTAGATTTAACAGTTTGGGAAAATATATATTTAAAAAAACTATACTAGAACCATGAACTTCGAGATTGCAGACGAACCGAGCTTGATTTCAAAGTTCTTCAAAAATACAACAGATGGCAGTTTAGAAAATAATTCCTTCAAAAGAACACCAGATGGCAGTTTAGAAAATAATTCCTTCTAAAGAACACCAGATGGCAGTTCGGGTAATTACCAGCAAAAGAAAAAAATGACAGTCGTGTAAACAGCTGAGGATGGTGACAATGGTCGCTGATACTGCAGTGCTTGTTTAAAAACATAGAAGTATGAGGTAAAAAGAATTCACGATTCATTTAATTCTCATTAATAAAACCTCATAATGTTAAAAATTCCCAAATTTATTATATAAATATTAAGATATGTTGATCATTTTTTAAATAAGCTACCAATGTCTAGAAATGATGGGTTTTCACACTATGAATAGCTAACTTCTCAAGAGTTCCGTTAGTTGGATTTCAAGACTCAATACTTGACAATACTGACACAATCACATCAAGTTTTCAAAATATCCACCTCCCATCTCATTGCAGAGTGTAAATCGGCGGTGTAGTGATTGGCTCACATGTTTAAATATGCCTGGCCTCGTTTGAATTATTTCTGTTGCAGCGTGGATTCGGGCTATAAGATCCATACGTGACTCTACTGGAGTCTGATAAACAGATTGTTTCATTTCGCTCCATAAAAGTAGTAAAGAGCATTAAGATAAGGTGATCTCGGAGGCCATGGGACTGTCCTCCTCGAACTGGATACATAGTATCCAAATGTCTCCTTACATTGGGATGGAAGTGAACTGGAACTCCATCATGTTGTGGGTAGTCACATTCCATTGTGAAGGCTAATGCTCCTTGGTGAGCCACTAGACGTTGTATCGCAATTCACCTACCTAGGCATCACCCTACAAACAACCATTAAATCCTATAGAATACATGTGCAACAGAAGGTTTCAGCTGCAATAAGGGCGATATACAGCATCAAAAATCTCCACCAATTATCAACAGAAACAGCTATGACGCTCTTCAAGACACTCATAACTCCCATAACAACATATGGAATTAACATAATATGGGACAAACTCACAAACAGAGACTTGACACAAATAGAAACAGTAAAAACACGCTTCATGAAAAGAGTTCTGAGAGTTGGAAAAACAGCACCTTCAAGAATGACGTACGTCTTAATGAAAGAAATCTTCTTCTTTGAAGACATTAGACGGCAGCTATTCCTACCGAACACCTGCGCATATGAGACAACAATGCAAGGACTACAGGAGAAGAGGAATGACATCTGCAGCGAATTCTACACAACAGAGGCTATGTGTACGAGAGAGTGGACACGACCAAACTACGAGATGAGGCACATCCTAACACGGTATGCAAATCCATGGCTTTCACCACAAGGTTTGCAGCACAAAGCGATTCCACGAGCCAAACCAAGAATGCATATGCGATCTGTGCAACAATCCATGTGAACGATATCACGTCGAAAAGTGTGCGGAAAAACAATTATCGTTTAACAAGTTTTGCTTAGACTAAATTTACTAACAATTTGCACATTTGTGCGCATTTACTTTCATTCATTCATTCCATTGTGAAGCCACGTATCACAGGTTCCGTACCTGTGAGGTGTTGTCAATTAATGAGTCTTCAAATCCTTCGAACTAAAACTGATCCTGAGACATAATTAACTAGCCATAGTTGAAAGGAAATAGAAAGAAAGGAGACCTAAAGTAAGAAGGAAATATTGATTTAAAACTTTATGACGTCGGAACAGGCTAACAGATCTAACGATGTAAATATTTTCATATATTCTTTTAAATTAAAACCCCCATAAACCTTCAAACTTTTAATACTAAATGCAGTAACCACTTCTAGTATTTGTATATTCTGTTTTGTAACACAGATAATTCAACAATAATGATAATTAACATGGGAGTAGGTTTTATCTGAATCTTTGCAAGAAATTTATTGGAAATCTGAAGTAACTACTTGAACACAAAGCTGGATATAATAAGAAATGTATAGTTTTTTACACCCCTGAGAAACGAGAAACGCTAAAACGTGACTCTTGGAGTACCTACGAGTCATTAAGCCGCTTTTTCTCAACTGGAGGCGAGCTTCAGATTCAATTTGATCGCTCTTGACATCTTCGTTACTACAACTGAAATTCAATTAATAATCTGTACTCAGGTAACTCGCACAAAAACAAAACAATTAATATTACATCCTTTGTTATCTGTCGGCTTTTCCACTTTGCAAATAAATGTTACAGTGGCGTGAAGTAAATTCATTTAAACATTTGAAAAAAGACATCACATTTTTTCTTCTCATTAAAAAAAAAATAAAATATTTAAAGAACACTTGGAATGGATTTTTGGTGCTAGAATTGAAAAAAAAATTCTTTAAAACGAAAAAAAATTCAAAATTTAAAATACTTGCCATAAATTAAAAATATTTGATAAAAGTGAAAATACTTAAAAAATGGAAGGAAGAAACAAATAAAGGAATAAAACTAGATTAAACACACTACTTGAAAATATTATTATACGGTGATGACCAGGTAATAATAGCAAATACGGAAGACGAACTTCAAAGGAATATTTTTAAACTACATAATATATGTGGACGATATAATCTCAAAATATCCATAGAAAAAACTAAGGTAATGGCATTCCAAGGGAAAAATCAAATCAGATCCAAAATAGTAATAGGAAACAAAATTATAGAACAGGTGAACCATCTCAATTATCTAGGATGTGACATTTCATTTAATTATGATAATGATATAAATAATAAAATAGCAAGATTCCAGAGAATATGTGGTACGATAAAACGATCGCTAAATAACAAAATAACAAGAGAGACCCAATTGAAATTTTATAAAACGTTGTCAGTACCGGTACTGCTCTATGGTTCAGAAGCCTGGATACATAAAAAACAAGATCTAAGTAGGATAACGGCGGCAGAAATGAAATTTTTGAGATCTGTTAAAGGGTGCACTAAGGAAGACAGAATCAAGAACACAGAAATAAGACAGGTACTTGAAATATTTGCAATAACTGATAAAATAGATACATATAGACGAAAATGGAAGCAACACATAGACAGAATGAATGAAGATAGATATCCAAAACAAATAACAAAATACAAACCTAAAGGCACCCGAGATGTGGGCAGACCTAGAAAGAGATGGGCTGAAGTCGGAACGGGTCAACACACCTAATCCATGAATGCAGATGATGATGAAAATAATTTGTTTCAGTTTGATATAAATATATTCAAGGAAAATATGTAGGCCCTATGTAAGTAAAATATTCTACTCATAAGTCATTAAGGATTTTATTTTTGAAGAGTTCATTTCTTTATGAGACCATCAGAAACATTTTCTTTCCGTTCGACACCAAAACTGTACACATTAGGAAATGTTATGTAGGGCCTATAAAGTGAAGTATTTTAGTCATCAGACACTAGGATTTTTATTTTTGACTATTTAACTCATGCTCTAAATGGGAGTCAATCATTAATCACATTTCAATGATATATTATTTACAACCAATCACAGTCGTTTGTCACCTCGATTTTATCAATTTAATTTTATCACTTTAAAATTAAGCTCCTCCTTTTTAACATTCTGAATAGGCCACAGCGTTATTTTGCAGTGACAGCATGTGGCTACCACATTGTATATATAGTGCACGAATGTTACCAGAGAGTGCTTGCGGGTTATAATAAAAAAACATTTGTAGCAATTGGTTTTACCATAAAAAAAGAAAGAAGCCATGTTTGCACTTTCTTAAACGTATTATTTCCCAGGATTTTACGTTTCAGAAAAATGAATTGACATATTTACATCATAGGACATCAGAGATTAATTAATAACATATTATGTTGGTTATAAATTTCTCCACTAGGCTACATTCTTACACCTCTTGCAATCCTTTCGCAATAAATAATATGATCTGGTTGCAGTGATGAACAAGTGAAACATATCAATCGTTTCTCTTTTGTTTTCAAACATCGCCGTTTACATTAAATACAAAAATATTTTAAAATAACTATATTTAAATAATGATTTGTGAGTAAACAGCTTAATTTTATTCGTTAAATAGTCCTAACAAATGCCACTCTTGATTTCCGAATTATCTGGATAAATTCGCTCTTCACTTCGTGAGTCGTGAATTTATCGATAATTTGGAAATCATTCGTGGCATTACTTATGAAAAGTTCACTTCTTGTTGAGGCCTTCAAAAACATTTCTTTCCATTCGACACCAAAACTGTACACATTAGGAAATAAATTTTGATGTAGAGCTTATATAAGTAAAATATTATACTCGTCAAACATTACGGTTTATATTCTCAAAGAGTTCAATTATTTTTGAGGCCTTCAAAAACATTTTATTTCCGTTCGACACCAAAAGTATACACATTAGGAAATAAATTCTGATGTTACTACATAAATATAGAGATACGGAACTTGCACTGGTTACAGTCCCCATGGGGGAACAAATTTTCTCATGTGATTTCGGCCAGTAAGGGCCTACCCAGCATCGTGAGGAATTTGGGTTACTACAATAACTAGCGACACAAGATCATGAAACCTTCAGATTTTTGGACAATTCCTCCATCAGTTTATTTTAATAACATATACTAAGATTCGTTGTGAAATATCGAAAATTGCGACCGTTAGAGCGATTTTTAAATGTTCTTTTCAGGTAAATTCCTATACCTATTTGTCCAATTTTGCTGGTTAACGAACTCGATCTTACTTATTTTAATCAATTGCTATATGTCAGGTCAGGTTTCAATTAAACAAAAGTTGTGGTCGTTAGAGCGTTAACGACGGACACACGCACACACATCGACCTATACATACGTAGAATCACATAGTCTACGGCGTGCGTATATATATATATAAACATAAATAAATAAATAAATATATATAACACGATAAGAAAAATAAAAGCAAGACGGGATTTGAACCCGGACCTCTGGATTGATATTCCAGTGCGCTACCACTTACGCGACCAGGTAAATCTAGTACAAACATTTATTCTTTTTATATATATATAAACAAAAAAAGGGATTATGCAGACAATAATAGAAAGTATACTTACATATGGATCAGAAAGCTGGACAATAAATGAAAGGATGCAGAAAACAATCTTGGCGACAGAAATGGATGGATTACGGAGAAGTATGAGAATATCCAGGCTACAACATATTCGAAATACATATATCAGACAAGAAATGGATGCACAAGAAACTGTTATCGATAGGATAACAAAGAGAGCTCTACAGTGGTATGGACATGTACAACGGATGCAGGAAGACCAGTGGCCTAAACAGGTGTTGGATTGGATGGTACCAGGCAGAAGGAGAAGGGGGAAGGAGTAGAAGAACATGGTATGAGGGAATATATGATGCCATGATGAAGAGGGGTATGGAAGATGAACAATGGGAAGATAGGAATCTCTGCAAAGCAGGAATCAAGGGCAAACTGCTGTAAAGTGGAAAGCCTGTATTAAGTAAGTATGTATATACACAGTCCACCGCTGTGGTCTTGAGGTAGCGCGCTGCCTTGTCACGCAGCGGGGTCGGGTTAGATTCCCGATCGAGACAAGCTCCTGGGTGAGGTTTTTCGGGGTTTATCCTCACCTGTAAGACACATGTCATAAAGCTTAGGGCCCAACGGTCCCCGAAAATCATCCGGCCATCTTCATCCTTATCATCATCATCATCATCCTTCACCGGTGTGGAAAACACGGGAAGCTACCACACCTACAATTCCCTAATAAAGCTGCATAGCATAGCATGAAAAATGCTATAATTGCAGTGAAAGACCTGCCCTCGGGCAGAATTACTATATATATATATATATATATATATTCTCTGTTATTACGAGATCTAGCGGGAACTCGGTCTTCACTACCACCTAGTAGCTCCTATAACAAGTAAGCAAATTAAATAATATATATATATATATATATATATATATATATATATGTATGTTGGTCATTGTTATTTTCTGTGTCTCCTAGATAGGGTTGATGAAAATATGTAAAAAAAAAATTAAAAATATTTTAATGAGAACAACCACAATAGTTCCATTATTTCGGAATTAGCTAGGAGGAACGGAGAAAATCATGAGGGAAGAATTACAAATAAATTAATTATATTTAACAACAGTACAGAACACAATGGATACAGCATATCTTACATATGGACAACAGACAACAACAGTTTTGTAGTAGGCTATATAGCCTACCACTGTACAAGAGAGACTTTTGAAAACCAACAAAAATAGTAAAACAATTTATAAGTCGAAACAAATACAGGAAAAAACCAATACTTGTAGATGATGGTGAAGATGATACTACATCCGATTGAGGGTCTTTCCACTTTTCAGCGGTTGCCCTTTTACCAGCCGGCTGCTGGCCCTTCACATCCACATGTGTCAATCACAGAGGTAGATGATCAACAGCCAGTGTAGGGGTGACATGTGGTTAGCATGTCGAGTCCCCCAGCCGTTATAGCTGGTTCCTCAACCTGGAGCCGTTACTTATTGTAGCTACCCAATTGCCTCACGATGCTGGGTGGGCACCGGTCCCATACTGGCCGAAATACCATGAGAAAATTTCTTCCCCCATGGAGACTCGAACCAGCGCAAGTCCCGTAGCTCTGCGCCAAGTCTTACTACCGTAACCACTCGGCTACGGCGCGGGACGAGATGATACATAAGAAGTTTGATATTTGCATTGAACGATGGAGCGATGCCTAGATTCCTATTTTGTTTAAGAAAACCGCTACTATACAAGCAATTCAGATTAATAAATCTTTAGAAAAGGAATAGCACCATATTCAACAAGATCCACCGCTTTGGTCTCGAGGTAGCGTGCTGCCTTGTCACGCAGCGGGCCCCGGTTCGATTCCCGGTGGGGACAGGCTCCTGGGTGATGGTTTTTTCGGGGTTTTTCCTCACCTGTAAAACAAATGTCAGGAAGCTTATGCCCAACGGTCCCCGAAAATCATCCGGCCATCATCATCATCATCCTTCACCGGTGTGGAAAGCAACGGGAAGCTACCACAACTATAATTCCCTAGTAAAGCTGCAAAGCATAGTACGATCGGGGAGATTTACTATGGGTGGATGGATATACAACAAGGTTCAATAATTTTTAATCTTATTTATTTTCATTGGCTAGATTCCTATTTTGTTTTAAATATCCGCCAATGTGTTTGAGGTTTACAATCCTTCAATAAAGAATAGTATCCATTTTATACAATAAGGTTCAATAGTTTGTATTTCCTTTCTTTTCAATGAACTGTTCCGCTACGTTAACGAACTTATTGCTTCCCAGTCCTTTAAACTTTTCTTCTTCTTCAACAACAACTGTAAAGTTTCAGATTGTTCACTTGCAGCAAACAAGGGCTAAAGTAGAGACAAGAGACAAAGAAACTTGCAGAAATTAGTGAGATTCAATGAATTTAAAGGAGGGTTACTCGTAAATCCAGAAAATCTGTTGTCGAAGTGTGAAGCTAGTTTCACAGCATTTAAAATTAAAAGAAGCCAAATAGATGTGTGGAAAAAATGTATTTAAGTTGGATTCCTTATCATATTTTAACACTAGGTCTGTAGAGACACCCATAAAGTTACGAATTCGATAATGATAAGGATGATGATGATTGCCATTTGATGTTCGGGGACAGTTTGGGCCTTAAAGTTTGCTGACATTTGCCTTACAGGTGAGGAAAATCCCCGAAAAAACTTCACCCAGGAATCTTGTCCCGACCGGGGATCGAACCCGAGCCCGCTGCATGACAAGGTAGCACGCTGCCTCGAGACAACAGCGGTAGACTTATACAGGGAAATATTGGAAAACATTAGCTCATAATAGGGATGTATGGAGAGCTTATATCCGAATTTGACAGCACCAGAGATTTAGAATCGATTAAAAATCAAGAATGCAGCAATTTATATAATGCCAAGTTTAAATTTTATTTATACTTATGTAGATAAAAATATAACTGCAGTGAAATTTGATATATTTTGCAAGTGCACGCCTCATAAAGTTACATTTACTTAATTAATGTTTGTTCACTTACGCTGCGAGAAGTAATTGTTGAAGCTTTCATCCGCAGTAATAATCACTCACCTGTAAAGAAAAATAAGTGTAAAAAAGCATGAATTACTTATGGAAATAATATAATTAATGCATTAATCCAGATTAGAGCCATTAAGTCTTAAAAAAGGGCCAAAAAAAGGACCAATAAACAAAAAATGCCGAAAAAGGACAAATAAAACCCACCATTTGCTGGTCTACAATGACCCAAAATGTATGTACAGTATATTAGGTTTATAACTTTTTGGACTTTTGTGAAATAAAATATTTCCTGTGCAACGAATGTGTGAACTTTTGCTTAAAACCATTGAAAAAGGCCTTCATTTCACTGAGCTTCAAGAAAAGATCACCCCCAAATTAATATTGAATATTGATATATAACTGTATTTGGAGGTGACCTTTTCTTGAAGCTCAGTGAAATGAAGGCCTTTTTTAATGGTTTTAAGTAAAAGTTCATCCATCCATTTCACAGGAAATATTTTATTTCACAAAAGTCCAAAAAGTTATAACCCTAATGTGTGTGTATATATATATAGTAATTCTACCCAGGTCAAATCTTTCACTGCAATCATAACATTTTCATGCTATGCTTTGCAGCTTTACTCGGGAATTATAGGTGCTTTTCACACCGATGAAGGATCATGATGATAATGATAAGGTGGTGATAATGATGGCCGGATGATTTTCTCGGGGACCATTGGGCTCTAAGCTTCCTGACATTTGTCTTACAGGTGAGGAAAAACCCCGATAAAATCCTCACCCAGGAGCCTGTCCCGACCAAGAATCGAACCCTGGCCCGCTGCGTGACAAGGCAGCACGCTACCTCGAAACCACAGCGGTGGACATATATATATATATATATATATATATATTTATTATGTTGGGCTAAGTCTTCAGACATAAATTTAAAGAAATACTTTTCCTCAACTTGATCAAAGATAGATGTATTTAAGTTTCGATCTGTTAGTAATATCGTAATTGCTCCCACTAATACTGGTCTAGTTAGACATTCTATTCGGAATCAAGAAATTTGTTCCGACTGGAGATCGAATTAGGACCCGCTGTGTCGAAAGCAAATCCGCTACTCTAAGACCCCAGCCGTGAACTCTCGTTTCAATTGAAGGATGTTAATTACGTGCAGGCTTGTGACTCTAATTTTGAAACCCCCCCTCGGGTACCTGCGGGAAGACTCACGATTATTTTCATGAACAAGTTGTTACTAAAGATCGTGTTATAAAACAGGAATAAAACAGTGTCCTGTTTGTACGTATACGACCAGTGAAAAGTAAATGTGCATGATAATAATGATTATAAATGGTGAGTAGATACAGTAGCTAACTTGATGCTTCTTTACATGGTTAACACTGGGTCTGAGAGAGACAACTCAAATAAATTCCCATCCACGTTTTAAAGCTGACATGTTATTTGTCATAGCTTGATCGACCACCGCTTATAAACCAGTACTCAGACACTTGACTCCCCACAAATAGATATTTTAAAACTTACAAAATCGGATTTAGGAAGTGCATTCTGTAATATTCTTCTGTGCAAAAAATTCAAACGATTTAAACATTTTATATAATTAATATAAAATTATAGAATATTCACCTGAAAGGTCCGTCTCCTCAACTTAATTATCATTTAACTGTAGCGCTTTCGGGACTTGTCCCATCATCGGCAGGAATCCTGAATCCTGCCGATGATGGGACAAGTCCGAAAGCGCTAGAGTTAAATGATAATTAAGTTGAGGAGACGGACCTTTCAGGTGAATATTCTATAATTTTATATTAATTCTGAATAAACCTCAACGGAACACATCATGAATCTTATAAAAGTTGATTTTATATAATAATAGTCCACCGCTGTGGTCTCGAGGTAGCGTGCTGCCTTGTCACGCAGCGGGCCCGGGTTCGATCCCCGGTCGGGGCAGTTTTTCTGGGTGAGGTTTTTATCGGGTTTTTTCCTCACCTGTAAGACAAATGTCAGGAAAACTTTAAGGCCCAAACGGTCCCTGAAATCATATGGCCATCATCCTTATCATTATCATCCTTACCATTATCATTATCATCATCATCCTTCACCGGTGTGGAAAGCAACGGGAAGCTACCACACCTACACAATTCCCTAGTAAAGCGGCAAGCATAGCATGAAAATGCTATGATTGCAGTGAAGGACCTGCCTTCGGGCAGAATTACTATGTATGGATATAATAATAATAATAATAATAATAATAATAACAATAATAATAATCATTTTGAGAAATTTCCTCATCATTGAGTGTTTTTTTCCAACCAATCTTGGTAATTAACATGAACTAAAAAAAAAAAACAAATGACTACAGACTTATAGACTATCAGTTTGCAACAAACATTCACAAATTTCCGTTAATTAAAGTCCTACATCGTTCTCTGTCCTCTGTGTCTTCATCTGTTACACCAAATTCCCTCATTGAATTTTGAATCTTATTGTTCCAGGTTGTTCTTGGTTTTCCTTTTCTCCTCCTCCTTTCAATTTTCCATGAATAGAACGGCATGTGGTAGTCTTCCATCCTGCATTCCTTCTTAAGTGTCCATGCCCGTTTAATCTGATTGTGTTCAATCTCATCAATTATAACGTCTTTCTGCATTCATCCATTTTCTAATTTCTGTATTTATAATTTTTTCCTGTCGAGATTTTCTGCCAGAAATAATAAAATAATAATAATAATAATAATAATAATAATAATAATAATAATAATAATAATAATAATAATAATAATAATAATAACTGACAGAAATGTGGAATGAAATATGTGAAATATACAGGGAAGGATTAGGAAATATTAGTTCAGGATAGGGTTGTATGGAGATATATCCCCGCCTCTGGGTTTGATAGTGCTAGTAAGTTAATAATAATAATCCATAGTAATTCTGCCCGAAGCAGGTCCTTCACTGCAATCATAGCGTTTTCATACCTTGCTTTGCAGCTTTACTAGGGGATTGTAGGTGTGGTAGCTTCCCGTTGCTTTCCACACCGGTGAAGGATGATGATGATGATAGGATGATGATGATGATGGCCATATGATTTCGGGGACCGTTTGGGCCTTAAAGTTTTCCTGACATTTGTCTTACAGGCGAGGAAAACCCCCGATAGAAACCTCGCCCAGAAAAACTGCTCCTACCGGGAATCGAATTTGTGAGAAGCAGCACGCTACCTCGAGACCACAGCGGTGGACAATAATAATAATAATAATAATAATAATAATAATAATAATAATAATAATAATAATAATAATAAAATTATTATTATTAAATTTTTATTAGCAATTTTTTATACCACAGTAGATTTTTCTTTAATCTTATACATTTTATTCTTCCTAAAATTTCTGTCTTGCGCATTTCTTCTGTCAATTCCATTTTAATCATACTCCTCCTGATCTCATTTATCTATCCATTCTTTCTATCTTCAGCATTCCATTCCAAAATCATTTTCGGAACGATGTCTTCTCTCATTCTTTTAACGATAATAAAACTATGAATTACAGGGACTTTTTGTCGTCCCAACTTCTCTCAAAAAACGTTAAACTAAAAATGTATAACCGTCATTTTCCCAGTTACATTATATAGACGCGAAACATGGGCTCTTACTTTAAGGGGGGAGAAAATAATTACGAGTGTTTGAGAAAGTTCTTCCACAAATTTTTTGGACCAAAGAGAGATGAACAGACAGGCGAATGGAGAGGATTACATAACAATCAGCTACATAAACTTTATAGCAGATACGATAAGAACAGTTAAGTCTCGTAGACTGCGATAGGTCGGAATGTGGCAAGAATGGGGAATGAAAACCACAAGGAAAAAGCCCAGATGGTAGACCAAGATTGAAGTGGGAGAATAAAATTAATCATGATTTGAGGGAAGTAGAATATACAGAGGATAATTGGAAAACGTTAGCTCAGGATAGGAATGTATAGAGAGCATATGTCCGTGTAGACATGAAACCACGACTTCGATAGGAACAATGAGTGAGTTAGTAATAATAGTAGTAGTAGTAGTAGCATTTTGCTATTGAATATAGGCCTACTCTTTAAAACACTGGTCATTACATTAAAGCGGAATTCGACCGACTAAATTTGCTCTGATGAAATTTATTTCAGACCTAAGGTTCTTGAACGAAGGATAAATCAACTACACAGGGCCAATGGTTTTACTGTTCTTCATAAGAAATTCATATGCAAGATTTTAAAACCCTAATAATGCATCGATCCAAACCGAATTTTAGCCCACCACTCAATAACCGGGAGCAGACTAATCTGACAAAGTACCAAACTAACATATTCCAACTGAAAATATCGAACCTGAGGGTACAAGGCCGAACGCAAAGGACATTAAACTCTCCAAGGATCCCTATCTCGATCTAATCTTTTATTAAATCGTCTCATGTATAATCAAATTTCCTATAATCAGGGTTAATGCTATTCTCCCAGCTCACACGTGGATCCTACCAACTGGGTTGTTTTCCCTCTTGGTTTTTTCTGCCCCTCTTTCGTCCCCCATTCAGTCACATGACCTCTGCCCATGGCAGTCTACTTACTAGAATTGAACTCTTATTATTACATATTAGAAATATACATATTAGACAAGAAATGGTAGCCACACAACAAACTGTTATCGATAGGGAGAAAACAAAGAGAACTATGCCAGTGGTATGGACATGTACAACGATGTCGGAGAACAGTGGCCTACACAAGTGTTAGATTGGATGGTACAGCAGAAGAAGAGGGGGAGAAGTAGAAGAACTGTTATGAGGGAATAATGATGAAAGAGGGTTATGGAAGAAGGACAATGGGAAGATAGAATCTCTGGAAAGCAAGGACTTAGGAGAAAACTGATATAAGTGGATAGCCTGTTTAAGTATCCATCCATCCATAGTATTTCTGCCCAGGGGCAGGTCTTTCACTGCAATCATAGCATTTTCAAGCTATCCTTTGCAGCTTTACTAGGGAATTATAGGTGTGGTAGCTTCCCGTTGCTTTCCACACCGGTGAAGGATGGTGATGATAATGATAAGGATTAAGATGATGGCCGGATGATTTTCCTGACATCTGCCTTACAGATGAGGAAAAACTCCGAAAAATCTCACCCAGGAAGCTTGTCCCGACCGGAGATCGGGCAGCACGCTACCTCGAGACCACAGCGGTAGACTCACGAAGTATATGATTTGCTAAATCGAGACAAAAGTAAAATAGAATACAGAATGCTTGTGATAGACTTGAAACACTGTTTTATGTAAATCACTGATGTGTCTTGTTGGGTGGGGGGGGGGGGATTCAGGTGGTCAATACCTCACTCGTGCAATGAGCGATGGAGAGGAATGTCAGTGACACAAAACTGTTCGCATGATTTGTATTGACATTTTTATGGCTATGGCCAATTGCACTATTGTAGAAATTTCTAATACGCGGTCTGAGTGGCTTATTGGAACACGCTCATCAATGGTTCACACACGGTCCAGATTTTAAATTTTTAATATCCAGTACGAAACAACGATTTTCCCTGTTACACTATTTTTGTAATGAATAAAAGCTTCTACACCACCAAACGTAAACAGAGCTACCATAAACACCTACCTTTAAACTTTGACAACAACAATGTGTTTAATTACCTCATATGTCCCTCGCGGAGAAATAGGTACTCCCCTAGCGGGAGTTCCTTGGCCAAGCTAATTAAGTTAAGTTTATTTATCTACAGATACCGTGAGATTAATGTGGTCAGTACATTACCTCAACGAAATATCTAATTGGAAGGTGGAGACCGATTAAATTTTGCTCAGAGGCACTAATTTAGGCTTGAAGTTCTTTTACGAGTCCGAAAATTTTTAGACAAGGATTGAAGTCCCTCCGGGAGAACTTTTTCCTCTGCATTAAGCCGATTCTTCCATTCAAGGAGATCTTACATATCCGTGTGTGATAATAAATAAATAAGTACATACATACATAAATATATTATATAGCTACAGATTTTTAATGTTTACACATCTTTCTGTGCCTAAAGTTTTATTTTCTTTCTCCACTCCATGCCCTCCAGACCTCTTGTTCTCATTCCAGTTCTTATTTCTTGCATCCACAAGTTTCGAGATCTTCCTTTCCTTCTTCCAGCTGGATACCGTTCCAATATTTTTCTGGGTAACCTTTCTTCTTGCATTCGTCGTACATGCCCATACCAATTTAATTGCTTATATCCTATATAGTCTACTATTGAATAACTAATATTCACTTTTTCTCGTATGAGGGGTTTTCTTATTTTTTCTAATTTTGAACATCTTGCTGCTCTCCTCAATAAATCCATTTCCATCGACTAAGTTTTTGTTGTAAGTTTTTGTTGAATTTTCAAACTTCAGCTCCATACGTGACAGCACTTGTCACAATATATATATCATAATTGACATTTCATTGCGAAATGTACAAGACTTTAAAAATATCTAAATAATCAAGAGTTACTGCTATAAACTAAAAATTATCTTTAAACACGCTTACTTGTTATAGTAGCCACTAGATGGCAGTTCGGCCGATATCCCACTGCTTCTCGTGATTTAAGAATTCTATATTAGGAAGATTTTTTTTTTTAAGTTAAAAGTTTGTGAAGAGAAATGCCAGAGTGGCGCAGGTGGATGGAACCGCGCTAACATAAAGAGTTAGAAATCTCGCGTTCAAATCCCAGCTCAGGCATTTATTTTTCTTTTCACGTCATATTTGGCCTTCATTGCTAAATGTCAAAATTTAGCTATAGCATCCAAATAAAGAATCGTGACTGCCATAAGATGAAAATTATCTTTAATTTGCTAATTTGTTATAGAAGCCACGAGAGGGCAGTGAGACCGAGTTCCCGCTACCTATTATGATGGTGAATACCATAAGGGAAAAAATAAATGTTTGTGCTAGGATGCCTGGATAGTGTAGGTAGTAGCGCACTAACATATCAAGTTAGAGGTCCTGGGTTCTAATCCCGGCTCAAACACTTACTTGTATTTTCTTGTCATATTTTTATCTTCATTTCTGTATGCTATATATACTAGAGCATGCAGAAGGCCTACAAATCAATGGTATTAATGAGCTGTTTGTTTATGCTGATGATGTAGTATTTTTGGGTGATGGCGAGGAGATACTAAAGGCCAATATGCACACACTATTGAGTAACACTAAGAAATTGGGACTGGAAATAAATATCAATCAGGCTAAATATATGGATCACATATAGCAATACATTGTGTAATGGAAATGGACAGCTAATGATAAAATGATGGATATTTTGGAGGAGGAAGTGCACGGAATTCACCCAAATACATACGAACAAATAGAAACAAATAGGAATGAGATGACACAGAGAAATTTAAAATAGGCTTAATTCTGGAAATGCCTGCTATTATGTATTACAGGGACTCTTGTCGTCCCAACTCCTTAAAAAAACGATAAACTGAAAATATATAAAAATATTATTCTACCAGTTGTTGTATATGGATGTGAAACACGGACCCTTACTTTAAGGGAGGAAAGGAGATTACGAGTATTTCAGAATAAAGTTCTTACGAAAATGTTCAGACCAAAGAGAGATGAACAGACAGGTAACTGGAGAAGACTACATGACAATGAACTACACGGTATTTATAAGAAGCGAGATATAATATAAACACGTAAGTCTCTTAGACTGTGATAGGCAGGACATGTGGCACGAATTGGGGGATGAAATACGTGCATAGAAGCTTCTTGTAAGAAAACCAGAGAGAAAACGCCCAGTTGATAGACCAAGATTGAGGTGGGAGATTAACATTGACTATGATTTGAGGGAAGCAGATTATAAGGGAATGTTTGGAAAACATTAGCTCAGGATAGGGGTATATGGAGAGCTTATGTCCGCGCGGCCATGGACCTACGTGTTCGATAGTTCCAGCGAATTATATATATATATATATAATTCAACGTTTAAAATACTCTCCCGACAGGTTAGTGTCGCTGTAAGTTATGGAATACGTAAACATAACATAAAGAAGAGCGTTAAACAGAGAATGAGAAGGAAAATAAAATAAAAGAAGGAAATTGAATGAGTGGGCTGTTGACCATGCCCTAGTTTTATTTGTCCCCTTATACATTTTTTTTCTTCTTCTGAATATATTCCTTTGAAATATTAGTAATTTTATTTACATGTTCATATTAGTTTAAAAATGTTTTCATAAACAGCGAGAACATAAAATAAATAAAACATACATTTTAATTTGTATGTAAAGCAAGGAATGCTGTTCGAAGTAATCTGGGAAACAACAACCACAAGTCTCTATAGAATCTAATTTGTATGAACATCATAATTACGTTTGCGTTCGTCAAAATTAGCATCTATAGTTGAAACAAAAACACATCCAGTTTTCTAAGCTCGGATAAAATAAAGTTGCTTCCAAAGAAGTATATAATAAACAAAACAAACGCATGCGCACCCAATTATAATTTGAAACTTTATCATCAGTCTCTGCAAACAAAAACAGAATATAGGAAAATCATTTCGTGTTTGTGGTATTTTATTAGAGAGGAAATTCTATTTATAAATTCATATCGCGTTCATTTTCTCCTGTTTTGGTGTTATTACATTTATGAGCAGAAATTTTAACTAGATATATTTAGAAAGTCATACAGCTATTGAACTGCCGCGGTGGTCTAGAGGTTAGGTCCCTTTCCCTCCAATCCCGAAGATCACGAGTAGAAACCCAGCTAGCATCGATGGATTTTTATGGTGGAAATTTTATATAGGCATATATATATATATATATATATATATATATATATATATAAGTGTTTGAATTGGATTCGCCTGGTGGTGTAATGGATAACACGCTGAGGTACAGACTCAGAGTTCCGGGTTCGAATCCCGTCCAGGCATTTATTTTTCTTATCATACCATATATATATATATATATATATATATATATATATATATATATATACTGCAACATAAAACGAAGTCTCAAAAGAACTAGAAAGGAGACACTTTTAAAATTTTATAAAACAAAGACGATTCCAATACTGTTATATGGATCGGAATCAGGAACGAAGAATAGAAACATCATAAATTACGTTTTTGAGGAGTGTGGCTGACTATACAATAACAAATCGAAAACAAAATTAAAATATATAAAGAAAACTAAATACATTCCAACCATTAGATAGAATTGCACAATACAGAAATGAATTGATTGATCACATCAACAGAATGGATAACAATAAAATTCCGAAAGAGATTCTTCAATCTACAAACCACTAAGACGAAGAAATGTAGGAAGACCCAGTAAAATATGGACATACCAATTCTAACTTGAGATCGGAACAGATCTTAAGGTCTAATCCTTGATGCTTCTGATATTGATGACGATATAGGCCTATATATAAAGATAGTGGTTCAAAAGATTGCAGGAAGGCCAGGTGTGAAAAGATGGACAGAACAACTGTGAGGCGGAACAGGCAATGTATGCCTAGCCCGCGAAGTTAAGAAGAAGATATATAAGTATATATATATATATATATATATATATAGCCTATATACAGGCCTATATGGGTTAAAAAATTAAACTCCATGGCGTGACAGAAGCCCTTGGCATGTCATCTGTTATTGGTTTCACATATGCATGTTTCAAATGCAGAGATAGATGATCATCTAGCAAATGCATGTGGTCAGCATGTTGGGTCCCACAGCTGTTTATTCTGACTACCCAAGATTTTCTTGTTACGATGCTGGATGGGCAGAGAAGTCATAATAGTCGAAATTGTATTAGAAAACTTATTTCATTACTGGAATTTGAAGCTTTCCGGAGGTAAAATGGACCCCCATTCGGATCTCCGGTCGGGGACTACTCCATAGCAAATGCCCAAACACAGGAACATATTCCTAGGAACATGGAATGTTATGACAATAAAATTAAACATAAGGTGACGCATTATGTAACGGAAATGGACAGTAATGATAAATGAGGGAAATTTTGAAGAAGCGTGTGTACTCAAATAACTAGAAACAATAATTATAAACATAAATGAGGTGGAGAAATACATTGAACAGGTTCAATTCTAGATATACTTACTTTCCTACTATTGACATTGGATCCCTTTGGCCTCCTGCAGGAATTCTACCCTTTAATCCTCTCCAAATTCCCTTATTAAATACAGCTATTTTATTGTCTTCAGGAGTTACTGTTACTTGAGCCCATCATGGTTTACAACACTTAATACAGGCTTTCCACTTTACAGCAGTTTGCCTTTGATTCCTGCCTTCCAGAGATTCCTATCTTTCCATTGTCCATCTTCCATATCCCTCTTCATCATGGCATCATATATTCCCTCGTACTATGTTCTTCTACTTCTCCCCTTCTTCCTTCTGCCTGGTACCATCCAATCCAACATATGTTTAGGCCACTGGTCTTCCGACATCCGTTGTACATGTCCATACCACTGTAGAGCTCTCTTTGTTATCCTATCGATAACAGTATCTTCTTCATCCATTTTGTGTCTGCTATATGTATTTCGAATATGTTGTAGCCTGGATATTCTCATTACTCTTCCGGAATCCATCCATTTCTGTCGCCAAGATTGGTTTCTGCATACTTTCTTTTATTGTCCAGCTTTCTGATCCATATGTAAGTATACTTTCTATTATTGTCTGTATAATTTCTTTTTTTTTGTGTTTCTGGTAAAAGTGCAATTCCCATAAAAGGACCATTGCGGGATCTCATCGACTTCCTTGCACAATTTACTCTGTTAATAATATATTTTTCACAAGTACCAGATTTATCTATTATAGATCCAAGATATTTAAAATCTTCAACACGTTTACAATAATAGAAATTCGTGTTATTATTCATTAATAGGGACATTTATTATTCCAACTTCTCTCAAAAACCTATAAAGTTAAAATACATCAAATTGTTAAGCTTCTTCTTCTTCTACTACAAGGTTTAGGCTATGCAGCCTGTTCCGGCGAAGTTAAAAGTGGAGTCCATCTTCTACGTGGTCGGCCAACATCTCTTGTTCCTCTGGGATTATACAGGAAGGTTCTTTTTGGTATTCTTTCGTTGTTCATTCTCATTAAGTGTTCTGTCCATTTCTTATTATTTTCGCTGATTTTATGTTCAATTCTATATATATTTAATTCTTCTCGTTTAGTTTCATTCCTTATTCTATCCGCTCTGTTGCATCCTTTCACATACCGTAAAAAACAGCATTTCTGCAGTCTGTATCATGCTTTTATACCTTGATTTAATTATCCAATTTTCACTTCCATACAACAACAAGGAAACAGCCATTGTTTTATATAATTTAAGTTTCGTATCTGTCCTTGTTTGCCGACCTAAGGTTCGTTTTATGGCTCCAACAAATAGCCTGGAATTTATTTACTTATTTTTCTATATCTTTATTTTCTCTGTAAGTTATATCACATCCTAAATATTGGAAATGTGATACTTGTTCTAGTTATTTTGTCATCCAGTACAATTTTTGATGTAATTCCATATTTACCAATAAATGCCATTACTTTCGACTTATTTATTGATATTTTACAATTATATCTATTGGCTATTAATTTAAATTTATATGCTAACATTTGGAGCTCATGTTCACATTCTGCTAAAAGTACAACATCGTCAGCGAATAATAAAGCATTTATTTTATCTTTATTATCGATTAATATTCCTTCATTAGTTAAAACCTTCTTCCATTCTTTTAGGATATCGTCCATATAAATATTAAATAATATAGGTGAGAGTGAACACCCTTGTCGTACTCCTTGGTTTATTTGAAAAATGTCTTGTTTTTAGTCAGCTGTGGGTCAATACAAATATTTGTTCCATAGTACAAGCTCTTAACAGTTTCTATAATCTGAATAGGGAGGCAAATTGTTATGCTCTTAGTTATATTATAGGGATGCGAAACATGGACTTTTACTTCAAGGAAGAAGAAGAGATTACAAGTATTCGGGAATAAAATTCCTAGGAAAAAAATTGGACAAAAAAAAAACAGACGAACAGAGAAGCGAATAGAGAAGACTACATAAGAGTGAGCTACATGCTTTTTATGAGAAACAAATGTAATAAGAACAGCTAAGTATCATAAACTGCGATGGGCAGGACAAGTGATAAGAATGGGGATGAAAAAGTGGCATGGAATTTCGTAGTAAAACTCGAGGGAAAGCTTCCCGTAGGTAGACCAAGAATGAGATAAGATAATAATATTAACCAATATTCGAGGGAAATAAATTATACATGGCATGATTGTTAAACATTAGATCGTGATAGGGATGTATGATGAACTTACGTTCTCGCGGCCAAGGATCTACGGGTTCGATAGTGCCAATTAGTTTATTATAAGGACTGGAACCATGGCAGATTTTCTAGATCTGCGCAAAAGCAATGTTCCTTAGGGCGTCGACCTACGGGGTGAATCATAAATATGGCTATACGTTTGATCGCGTTGTGTGATGAACATATTATCATTATAGGACATATGAAATTACCGTTGGAAAGGCAATTATTCAAATTACAACAATGGAATAAAACAAAACAGTGTAGAACTTACGCCATTAGTCAAAATGGCGTTGAATATGCATCAGCAAATTGCAATTGCTGCATGGACAATAACATATGCTAATGATCGTGAGGCCGCAAGACGGGCAAGACGTGAATTTAATGTAGCATTGCAGCCGTCGACTGTGAGGAAGTGGAGAAAACGACTGCTGGAACCGGGAAGGATGCAGAAAATCAAACCTCCTGGAAGGCCTCGCATTAGCACGGATACAGAAACAACGAAGAGAATTGTGGAACCGTTAAACGCTAGCCCACAAAAATCAATCCGCCAAGCTGCACGTGAGCTTCATATCAGTCAATCAAATGTGTGTCGTGTTTTGAAGCGTGAGAAGTACCACCCCTTCAAACCGATTCGTGTCCATGAACTTAATGAATACGACCCTGAGAGGCGGATGGAATTTTGTGAATTTGTTGTAATGGAATCAGCAAACGACGAACATTGATACAGAAAATTGCAGTTTTCTGACGAAGCTGTTTTCCGTGTGAACGGACGTGTTAATCGACACAATTGTCACTATTATGATAAAGAGAATCCTAATGTTATTGAAGAGACACGTTTAAGATGCGGCAATGTCACTGTTTGGGTTATGATGGGATGGGAAGAACTGTTAGGAATGCGAATTTTGGATAAGACTGTTAATGGTGATCAGTATAGTGATATCCTTAGACAAATTGTTCTGCCGGTAATGCAAACTGCTGAACATGAACAATGTTTATTCCAGCAGGATGGTGCGCCTCCTCACTATGCAATTCCGGTGAGGGAACTTTTGGACGATCATATGCAAAACAGGTGGGTGGGAAGAAGAGGCCCCATTGAATGGCCAGCCCGTTTCCCTGACCTCACAGCATGTGACTATTGGTTGTGGGGTTATACGAAGGAGAAGGTATATGCCCGGAAACCTCAAGACGTCGACATACTGAAATTAGTGATTGAGGAAGAAATTAGAGCTATTCCTCTAAACATGTATTATATCGCAATGAATGACTTCCCAAAGCGTTGCCAATTATGCTTGGATGTAAACGGCGAACAGTTTGAAGCAGCAAAGTGACTTGCTTAGTGTTGTTGTAAGTGATTTTTTTTTGTTCTATTGTTGTAATTTGAAGGATTCCCTTTCCAATCATAACATCATACTTCCTTTAATAATACTATTTTCGTCACAAAATGCGATCATACGTATAGCCATACACATTGTATGTGAATTTAAGCCCACTGTAATTTAAAAAATAATAATTTGGTAACCACAACAAAATTTGTAGATATGATACTGGTAACTGCAGTTAATTTTATTACACAAAGGGAAATGAAGCATAGAGTGAACTGTTTATTATGTATTTTGATTTTGTGAAGCAGGTAATAGTCTCATTTAGATTCCGTCACGCCCGGCAGCCTGACGTACTTAATGGATGGGCCCAAGCTTTCTGGCACGTTAATCCGCGTTTTGAGTGACGTGCCATGTCAGTTACGTATGTGGAAACATTGTGGCCAGTTGCGTAATTACACCAAATCTCAAAAACATTCATTCTTAAAAATTCTACATTCTTCTTCTAGCAAGAAATTTGTTTTGGCAAAGGAATGATTATTACGGCAATATTGTGATGTTTTTATTAAAATAAGCTTAGGATCATGGACATAATTAACTTAACAATTTCAACACTTGCCTATGTTATAGTTGAGAAATTTTAAAATTTTGAGTAACTAGTTTAATGTATAAAACGGCTGAACTACACTTCTAATTACCCTTCATTTTTCAGTTTATTGTTGTAAACTATAGCTCTTCTTCTGTATTTAGTAACATTTTTTAACATTTTAAACTTTTCCAAACAATTTTATAACATTATTAGACAATTTTTAAGGATTTATTTAAATACGCGAATCACAATATTATGACACCGTTAGATAATAATCTGTTGCTGACTGCTATTTTCTCCACAGAGTATATTACTTAGTCTATGATATTTCTATCACTGGTTTGGGTTATCGCTGGTTGGAACGGCGTTAGGAAGTGATAAGTAAGTGTGCGCCCATTTTTAATAAACGTTTGATAATTTTAATATTACTGATATATTTCTTTAACATAGATTTGGGGATTTATTACGAAGATTGGTGATTTAAATTTCATAGCGACATGCTGCCAACTAGCGTAAGCTGTATAAACTTTAGTAAGATATCGATAATAATCGATATGTGGCAAGGGTGATAATCGATATGTGGTTCGATGGTGGATTATCGCTGACTCTATAAGCTCTGGCGCATGCATACTGTTGTTCTATAGGGCTTTGAAAATATATCAGGTAAGTTAAAGTGCTGTTTTTCCTATTTATGATATTGGTCTGATAAAGATACACTGTATTGAAACGGCTGTTACGAGTGTTATATTAATTATTTATGAAAATCATATGAACGTTGATAGTTTTCTTTAAATGCATAATTGATTTTGATAAAATAAACACAAAATAAATTGATCAAGTAACTACTTTGTTATTAATTTTTAATTAGACATTTTTCTCCTCCTACGCCATGGTACTACCGGTCCAGAAAACCCTTGCCCTACAACCCGGCTGCTGGCTTCACATCCATATGTTTTAATAACAAACTAAGATACAGCCAGTATGAGTGTTACCTGTAGTCGATCAGAGTATGTCGGATTCCCCGAACTTTATAGCTGTTTTTCTCACCTTGGAGCCACTACGTTCTTATTGTAGCCAGCCAAATTTCTCATAATTCTGGGTGAACACCAATCCCATACTAGCCGGAATTCCACGAAAAAAAAATTCTCCCATGGATACTCGAACCAGAGCAAGTCCCATCCTCTGCACTATGAAATGATGCTTTACTCCTTTCGGATAAGGCGCTGTACAATGGACCTCCTTCATTAATAATAATAATTATAAATAATAATAATAATAATAATAATAATAATAATAATAATAATAATAATAATCATCATCATCCGGTATCATGGCAGCAGCCGCCGTCTTCCGGAAACCAAACGCCATTCCTCTCTGTCCATCCATTGATCTTCCTCCAATCCTCTGTTATTAATGCCACTTGTACCACTTATATTCAGGTTTTCTTCGGTCTACCTCTCTTCCTCCTTTCCATTGGGATCCATCCCATAACAATTTTAGGGCTAATTTAATTTATTTATTTATATAGAGAATTTTAATGTTTATACATCTTTCTGTGCCTAAAGTTTTATTTTTTTCTCTACTCCTCTCTATCCATCCATTCCATGTCCTCCAATCCTCTTGTTCTCATTCCAGTTCTTATTTCTTGCATAAAAAATAATAATAATAATTGCTGTGTTGGATGCCCTATTTACTAGATGGGAATATTCATTAAATCCCACTTGATGTGAAAACAGGCCAAAAGGCCTAATTTCATGAAGTAAAAGAAGAAGAAGAATAGGGAATAATAATAACAATAATGATGATAGTAATAATAATAATAATAATAATAATAATAATAATAATAATAATAATAATGCAATTTTGTATTTCTTAAATTCAAAATTTGAATAGGCCAAATTCTTTTTTTTGCTGCAGTCCATCGGCATTCTTTACCTAAAATAGTAACATTTAGCAGTCTCTGCCAAATTTCTCATCTCTCCATAATACTGGGATAGCGCAATTGATATTTCAAGTCGCGGTGCTCGGGCAGTCGGCCCTCCCAGAGTGAATACAGAAATAAGTAAAAGTTACAAAGAACATTATTAATGATGTATGGATCACTGCAGTGTCAGTTGAATAATTATTCGGAGAAACAGCACTCTACCTTACCTAATATATTTTCAATGTCCTATAGAACAACAGTGCGCATGCGCCAGAGTTTATAGAGCTAGCGATAACCCACCATCGAATCACATATCGGTTATTATCGATATCGTACTAAAGTTTATACAGCTTACGCTAGACGGCAGCATGTCGCTATGAAATTTAAATGACCAATCTTTGCAATAAATTCTCAAATCTATGTTAAAGAAATATATTAATAATATTAAATTTACCAAACGTTTATTAAAAATGGGTGTACACTTATCACTTCCTAACGTCGTTCCAACCAGCGATAACCTAAACGAGCCATAGAAAAGTCATACACTAAGTAATATACTCTGTGGAGAAAATAGCAGTCCGAATCACAATATTGCCTAACATGTCATAATGTTGTGATTTGCGTATTTAAATAAATACTTAAAAAATTGTCAAATAATGTTATAAAATTGTTTTAAAACGTTTGGCTCAACTGCACTTCTACTAGCGCTTAATTTTTCAGTTATGTTATTGTAAACTATAGCTCTTCTTCTGTATTTACAAACATTATTTAATATTTCAAACGTTTTCAAATAAATTTAAAACATTATTAGACAATTTTGAAGTATTTATTTAAATGTGCAAATCACAAAATTATGACACTGTTAGACAATATTGTGAAGCTAACTACTATTTTCTCCACAGAGTATATTATTTAGTCTACGATTTTTCTGTCGCTGCTTTGGGTTATCGCTGGTTGGATCAGCGTTAGGGAGTGATAAGTAAGTGTACACCCATTTTTAATAAACGTTTGGTACTTTTAATACTATAATATATATTTTTTTAAACATAGATTTGGGGATTTATTGCAAATATCGGCCATTTAAATTTCATAGCGACGGATAGTAATCGAGGATGATAATCGATATGTGGTTCGATTGTGGGTTATCGCTGGCTCTATAAACTCTGTCGCACGCGCACTGTTGTTCTATAGAACTTCGCAAATATTTCACGCTAGTTTAAGTGCAGTTTTTCCAAAAGTTAAAAACATTAAAAAGTGTTAGTAAATACAGAAGAAGAACTATGGTTTATAATAATAAATGAAAAATCAAGGGTAAGTAGAAGTGCAGTTCAGCCTAATTATTCTTTAAGTTCATTAGTAAAAGTTGTGACGTCACAAATTAGATAAAAGGCGTATGATAATTAATAAAATTTGAAACAACAAATCATAACGAGGTGAGCACTTAGGGATTCATTTCCGCAGCCACATCCGGGTGAAACGAGGGGTGAGATCATTATTATCAGCCCCAACTGCCTACAGAAACACTATCATCCAAAGTATTCATATTGTAATATGCACATATAGCGAGTCAAATGGGCTTCAGATATAACTTTTCAAATTAGTTTCCTCCTGTCTAATTCGCAGTCATGAAGATTGCTATAAACAGGGCTATATTTACACATGGGCACGATATGGTAAAATTTTGAACTGCTCACTTCCATTTTGCTCTATCCTAATAGTTATTTTAATAATAATAATAATAATAATAATAATAATAATAAAAATAATAATAATAATAATAATAATTCAATGATATTAATAGGCTGTTAGTTTAAGCTGATGATGTATTACTGAGCAATAGCGAGGAGATACTAAGGGCCAACACGCACACTCTATTGAGTAACACTAAGAAATTGGGACTGGAAATAAACATCAATAAAACTAAATATATGTTAACACATAGAAATGTGTTATATAATGGAAATAGACAGCTAATGATAAATTAAGGACATTTTGAAGAAATAGCTGATTTCAAATACCTAGCAACAATAATCACAAGTAGGAATGATATTCAAAGAAATTAAACATTGGCTCAATTCTGAAAATGCACGCAATTATGCATTACAGGGACTCTTGTCGTCCCAACTCCTTTCAGGAAACTTTAAACTGAATATATATATATATATATATATATATATATATAACTGTTATCCTCCCAGTTACATATGGATGTGAAACATGGAATCTAAGTTGAAGGGAGGAAAGCAGATTACGAGTATTTGAGAATACAGATATTAGGAACATTTTTGGACCGAAGAGAGATGAACAGACAGGTGAATGAATACGACTATTTAACAGTGAACTACATGATCTTTTTAGGCAGCCAGATATAATAAGAACAGTTAAGTCTCGTAGACTGCGATGTGAAGGGCATGTAGCACGTATGGGGGATGAAATATAAACATAGAATTTCTTGTAGGAAAAACAGAGAGAAAGCGCTCAGTACACCAAGAGTGAGGTGGAAGAATAACATTATCCATGATTTTAGTGAAGTAGATTATACAAGGGATGATTGGAAAACATGGAAAAACTGCACTTAAACTAGCGTGAAATATTTTCAAAAACTGCACTTAAACTAGCGTGAAATATTTTCAAAGTCCTATAGAACAACAGTGCGCATGCGCCAGAGTTTATAGAGCCAGCCATAACCCACAATCGAACCACATATCGATTATTATAGTCGATTACTATATGTTGCTATGAAATTTAAATTACCAATATTTGCAATAAATCCCCAAATCTATGTTAAAAAATATATTAATAATATTAAAATTACCAAAGGTTTATTAAAAATGGATGTATACTACTTACTTATCACTCCCTAACGCTGATCCAACCAGCGATAATCCAAAACAGCGATAGAAAAGTAATAGACAGAGTAATATACTCCGTGGAGAAAATAGCAGTTAGCATCACAATATTATCTAACAGTGACATAATATTGTGATTTGCATATTTAAATAAATACTTCAAAATTATCTAATAATGTTATAAAAATTGCTTGAAAAAGTTTAAAATATTAAATAATGTTACTAAATACAGAAGAAGAGCTATAGTTCACAACAATATAACTGAAAAATCAAGCGCTAGTATAAGTGTAGTAGAGTGAAAACATTAGCTCAGGATAGGGATCTACGGAGAGCTTATGTATTCACGATCACGAACCTACGGGTTCGATAGTGCGAGTGAGTTAGTTACTACCATTTTGTTCTATTCTATTAGTTATTTTAATAATAATAATAATGATAATAATAATAACAACAATAATAATAATAGTAACAAGATTACCCAAAAGCAGCATTTCACTACAGGCCAATAGGTTTAAGGAATGTAGGAAGGCCAGTGAAAAGATGGACAGAACAAGTGTGGGACGGAACAGGCATTTTGCCTAGCTCTTGAAGTGAATAATAATAATAATAATAATAATAATAATAATAATAATAATAATAATAATAATAATAATAATAATAATAATAATAATAAGCATTTAGACTCAGAAGTAAAAAAGAAATAAAAATATATTCAGACATTCATAGTGATATTAGAAAACGAAGATTCAAATTGTATGGCCATATTAAACGATTGAACTCAAATAGGCTTGCTTACAAAACAGATAATGGAATTCTACGAAAACAGAAGTAAAGCTCCAGTGGATACTATTTGGATTGATGAAGTCAAAAAGGACTTAAAATTGGCAGGAATTACTAAAGAAGATATCCCAAACAGAGATATATTTAGAATTAAGGTGAATAAGTGGCAAGTTGACCAAGAGGACAAACCGAAGAAAAAAACTGGAACAACTTGGATAGATGATAGAAAACAAGCTCATAGCAAAAGAATGAAAGAAATTTGGGCTCAAAGGAAACACCTCTAAGTACTTTGCGTAGTCCTACATGGGCTCATCCGCAATCCAAAAAATAATAATAGCAATAATAAAATTAATAAAAATAGGACTACATACAGCTCTTTCAGTCGTTTTGATTACCGATCGAAGTCGCAGCGCTGTTATCGTGATTTGAGGACACGGTTGGAGATAAACACCAGGCTATTCAGTACAGTGCCGTCTGAAGATTACCTATCGCACTCCCATAGTGTCACAAGACTACGTTCGGACTACAACGATTCATTACTACTGAATTGTCATCTACAAGCACCACCTTTACGTTCCCGTTCCGACTTAAATAGTTCCTACTTCTGCCGTCGGTAACGAAAACGCAACAGAGCTATAAGAGTGAGTCGCGTAAACTTTATGGAAAGCCAGATATAACAAGAATAGTTAAGTCTCATAGACTGCTATATGCAGGACACATGTTATTGAAGCTCGAAGATTGGAATGGCTGGGGCATGTGATGTGGTCACTTAATATAAAAGTTACAAAAATATAGAACGAAGGAGACAAAGAGGAAAACCCAAATTAAGACGGATGGATGACGTTTAAGATGAATCTTTGAAAATTAAGAATAAAAGATGGAGGCAGAAATCAATAGAAAGAACAGAGTTGGAATTGATTGTCAAGGAGGCTATTGTCAAACTCTAAGGGTCTTTACATCAAATGAAGAAAAGCTACGGATCAATACATTGCTCTCTAACATTCGTTTACATGGTCATTTCATTCAGATCCTTTTTTTTTTTGTGTCCAAATACACTGGTCAACAAGATTTTTGTCTCATGAGTGCCATTAATTGTACTTAATGAAGTTTTTTATCGTGTTTTCAAATATGTATTCGGAATTTCTCCATCACCCACAGTTTTTTTTATTTCAGTTTCAATTAATGGATTTAAATAATTATTTTTTTAATAAACGTTTTTTCGTTCATTTATCCATTGAGCGATGAGCATGGGGAACACTTCCTACAGGAGATTTCAGCTATGGAAAAGAGATATGAAGGTAAATAGAATCCTAATATTAATATCATCATCATCATCACTCCAGGGATTAGGCAATTGCCCGTTCCGACTTCATAATGCATCAGCCCAACGTCTTCTAGGTCTTCCAACATCACGTCTTCCTCTTGCTTGATAAATTTATTGCTAACAATGGATATCTCTCCTTACTCATTCCATCCATGTGATCAATCCATTTCTGTCCTAATATGCTGGCCGATTATTGTTGGACCATCAAGAGGGATGCTCCAGAGACGAAATATAGCAGAAAATCGTAATTTCGTACTTTCTAGGTGAATCCGAATGTTCGAATATTGTGTAGTTACGAATGTAGAAAATATTAAGGTGTTTAAAATTATAAATGTCTGTCTCTCGGAAACCCTGCGTGATGGAGAAAAATCGATATCATATTTGAAAACAGGAGAAAAAATACTATCAGAATCACATATTTTTCTTTCTGAGACAAGAAAAGTATGTTTTTTGTTGATCAGTGTAATCTTGCTTCAGCGATTTAAGTTAGAATCTAGCAGATCGTACTCTTAAACAATCTCTCATAAATTGGTCTTATGAAATAATAAATTCATATCTTCTCATCCTATAATTGTGTCATTTTCAACAGTTTTTATCCCGTCTAAATATAGTCACTTTTCAATTTAGCAAACCCTTGAAACTTCATGTTTCTTAGCAACAAGTAATATTGCTGGCACTTAATTTTTGTTGAGCGACAGTGTGTTTCCTCGTCGTTACAAGAAACGAGTGTTATGACTGAAGATGATTTTAGTGAATTAAGAACTGCCAACATAGATAAGTACTTATTTAACTTTCACAGGGAAAGAACAGTATGAGGTTTAATTTAAGAATTAAATTAATGTCTTTATTACCTCACCCCATATCCTTTTTCTTCTAGAATGCAGTTTCAGAGCTTATCTCCATCATCAGTAGCCTCTGGTCGACCGGTGTTATGTCGTTTCTTGGCGGTTTTCTTCTTACTTCTATCGTGTTGAGGTTATGTATCCGTCCGCCATCTTTGTTCCCTCTTGACTTGAGTCGTCAATTATTTATTTAACTTTCACAGGGAAAGAAGTAAGAAGAAAACCTCCAAGAAACGACATAACACCGCTCGACCAGAGGCTACTGATGATAGAAATAAGTTCTGAAACTGCAGTCTAGACGAAAAAGGATATGAGGTGAGGTAATAAAAACATACATTTAATTCATAGATAAGTACATTGAATACAATACATGAAGGATTAATACATTCTATCTTCGAGCCACAACAAAAAAACATTCAAAATTAAAAGTGAATAAAACACTGGCTCTTCCAACTCTTTTGTATGGTAGCGAAGTATAGACATTGAAACAGAAGGATATATTGAGACTTAGATATGCAAAAATGAGATGTCTTCGAAGGACTGCTGGATGCACACTACAAGATCGTTACAAATAACAGACATATTAGAAGAAATATACATGGAACCTTTAGAAATCAAAATTTCTTATTATAAGTCAAGATGGATGCAACATGTTCATCTAACAGAAGATCTCAGGATACCCAAGCAGACGTTAAGGTACGGCATCAACCTGCAGGAAGAAGAAGACCTAGACTCCCATTCAAATTACTTTTGGATGGTGTTTCTATTAAGGCCAAAACAGGTCAGCAAATGACCTGAATTCATGAATGGATGATGATGGTATATTACATAACAGCTGTAGAGTTGTCAATATAATCATACCCTTCTTTGCGTGTACGCAAACATGTATGTAAAATTTATATGCAGAAGGCAGTGTCAATAAATAGGTCTACAGATATACATTATACGAAACAAATAAACTTTAACGAAAGGAAACTTATTCCAATTTAACAAAACATGTTATATGAGGATCTGAATTAATTTTAATTCTTCATATTTACATATCCAATAGATATGGAGTTTCTACAGTTATTGAAATGTTATTGGGACCGGGCTACAAACTTGTTAAGTGAGTATAATCTTTCACTCTTGAGCAAGAAATAAACCAAAGTTTTTTTATGTTTTATTTTTTTAACTGACACTGAGTACCACTAAGAAATTGGGACTGGAAGTAAATATCAATAAAACTAAATATATGGTAACACGTGGAAATACATTATACAGGGTGGACCGCTCGAATGGACCTAATTTCAATTGCTTGTTACTGGCAAACGGTTGAAGATAGAAACTTAAAACAACGTTCATAGTACAGAAAAACTCACCAAGTTTCGAATCCTGTCGGTAGATGGCACAAAGATACGTTTCTCGTTCTTAGATTTAATTGTTTGTGAAAATGGCGACTCCGCAGATGAAAGCGCAAGCTGTTTTGTGGTATGCGGAGTTTAAATCAATCATTAGAGTTCAAAGGGAGTTCCGGCGTGTGTTTAAACCGTGATGCTCCAACTGCTAGAAGCATAAAGAAGTGGCGTGATACATTATTAGCTACAGGATCTGTGTTGAAGAAGCATGGTGGTGGTCGCAGAGCATCCGATGAAATGGTAGCAAATGTTCAAGCCGCATTTGAGCGAAGCCCCCGGAAGTCATTAAGAAGAGCTTCGCGGGAACTTCAAATACCAAAATCGACATTACAACGGATTGTCCACAAACGCCTCAAACTGCACGCATATAAAGTGCAGTTAGTGCAACGTCTGGAGCCGAATGACATGCCGAAACGAGTGGAATTCGCCAATACGATGCTGGACCGTCTCGGCGCTGATCCTGACTTCATGACCAAGATTTTCTTCTCGGACGAAGCCACTTTCCATTTGTCAGGCAAGGTAAACCGGCATAATGTGCGGATCTGGGGATCGGAGAATCCTCACGCTATTCAAGAGCATGTTCGTGATAGTCCGAAGATGAATGTTTGGTGCAGTTTGTCACATAATAAGGTCATTGGACCGTTTTTCTTCGCCGAGAAAACTGTTCGTGGTACCACATATCTTGACATGCTGGAGCAGTTCTTCTTTCCACAAATTGAACAACTGCAGCCTAACATCGTTTTCCAGCAAGATGGTGCTCCTCCCCACTGGTCCAATGAAGTTCGTAAGACTTTGGACAACATTTTCCCTGGCCGTTGGATTGGTAGGGGAGGACCAATCGCGTGGCCCCCGAGATCTCCCGATTTAACACCACTGGATTTCTTTCTCTGGGGCTATGTCAAAGATAAAGTTTACACCACCCCAGTCAAAGACCTTCGTGATCTTCGTGAGCGCATCATAGAGGCTATTGAGAACATTCCAGAAGACATACTCCAACGTACTTGGCAAGAAATTGTTCATCGCTTTGATATCGTCACAGTGACTGCTGGGGCTCATATAGAGATGTGGTGATCTGGATATCAAAACTTGGTGAGTTTTTCTGTAATATGAACGTTGTTTTAAGTTTCTATCTTCAACCGTTTGCCAGTAACAAGCAATTGAAATTAGGTCCATTCGAGCGGTCCACCCTGTATAATGTAAATGGACAGCTGATGACAAATGACGGAAATTTTGAGGAAGTGGCTGAATTCAAATACATACGAAAAATAATCACAAATAGGAATGAGATGCAAAAAGAAATTAAACATAGGCTCCATTCTGGAAATGCGTGCTATTATGAATTACAGAAACTCTTGACGTCCCAACTCCTTTCAAAAAACTTTAAACTGAAAATATATACAATTATTATTCTACCAATTATATTATATGGATGCGAAATATGGACTCTTACTTTAAGGAAGAAAAGGAGATTACGAGTACTTGAGAATAACATTCTTAAGAAAAATTTTGGACCAAAGAGAGATGAACAGACAGATGAATGGAGAAGACTAAGTAACAGTGAATTACATGGTCTTTATAGGAAACCAGATATAATAAGAAGAATTGAGTCTCGTATACTGCGGTGGGCAGGACATGTATCACGAATGGGGAATGAAAGACGTGCATGGAAGCTTCTTGTAGGAAAACCAGAGGGAAAACGTCCAGTTGGTAGACCAAGAATTAGTTGGAAGAATAACATTAACTATGAACTGAGGGAAGTAAATTGTATAGGGAATGATTGGAAAACATTGGCTCAGGATAGGGATGTATGGACAGCTTATATCTGCGCGGCCATGGACCTACGGTTTCAATAGTGCCAGTTAGCTAGTTAGTTGGTTAGATATTTGATATACTGAGAACTAACGAGAACTAATTCTGCCAGTAGAAATGCACAGAATTGTGTTTTTCATCTGAAAGGGCTGATTCTCAGAAAATCAATTTTCCTGTTGTATTTTTGTTTTAAGCTTGAATAGAAAGTAGAACAAAACAGTAAAATTACCTTTTATGACGTAATATTCAATTCCAGGTATAAATAGTATTCAATTACAGAAATAATGGTGACTAAATTCTGGGAAAAGTAGTAAACCCTCTACCCGCAGATAATTTGTTTGGAAGGGAACGGAATTTTCTTTTAACTTTAAATTGTATTTTTTATTATTTCTTTCCTAGAACAACGGAATTTATCTATAAAGCTATTGTAGAGAGTATTATGCTATATGACATGTGGGCAATTAAAAGGTACCAAGTTAACAAGTAATTAGAAATAGAGATTGTTTACCGGAGATCATCCTGGATGTTTAGATTAGAAAAAAAAATATTAGGAAATTCGACAAGTAATAGCAACGCTCTTGTAAATCAGTGATCCTAATGGTGACCATTGTAACCTTGTAGTATGTTCTTGAGTAGTTTTTATTCTATAAATCTGAGATATTGAAAGTGTCGAAATAGTAATATATTGTGAATATGTTCACTGTTTCTCGCGTGAATTAAGTAATACCGCCCTAAAAAGATGTTCAGTAGAATTTGTTTAAGAGACGGAATTGGGAAGTGCCTGAACCTCCACCAAATTCACCAGAAAGGAGCTTCTATAACTGAACTTATTCTCGAAGACCAAAGAGCCTCTACGTAGCATTTAGATTTCAACCAAGAGTTGACATTCAGAAAGGTCTAGAACGATTAGTCAAATAGATATTTAAAATCTGTGCTGAAAATTGAGTGCGCAATCTTACAAGAGTTTGGTAACAATTGATTTGACAAGAGAATGTAATAGTATATTGCGATACAAGTGAGGTAAGCACTTGTTACTGATCGAGAAAAAGTTTGAAAAAAAACGAGGCGCTTGCGCCGAGTTTTTTCATTTTTCGAGATCTGTTACGTGCTTACCTCATGTGTATTGAGTACTATTTTTTGGTTGATGTGACTAATTTTTATTAAGTATAGTAATAAATGGATTAAAATATTGGTTGGATGTAAATGATTTCTATGGGAAAGAAACATTTGGTGATCGTTGCTATGTAGCTTTTCACTTGTTTTATTATAAACAAGGATTGTTGGCTGTGGAGACATTTTTATATGTAGTACCGTGATTAGAATCTGTTTGATAATTTTATTATGGAAGGAGTTATGATAGATGATGGAGAAATTGAAGAAGCCTGGAGAATCGGATGTTCTGCATTAATTTCGAAAAAGTCTAAAGAAAGGTACGAGTTAGTGTACAAAGCATTTAAGAAATATTTTATTTTACTTACCGAACGTGTGCTTTTTGAGTCCATATCAGCATTGCGATTTCTTTTGTTTGCATAGCAACCAGGTTAGATGTCGGAACGTTGACTTACTTCCAGTAACAACAATATTTGTAAGTGTAAGAAATTAGTCACATCGACAAAAAATGAAGTTTGCAAAATCAAAAGTATCCTAAATATTTATTATGATACTATAACAGTGTTGCCATTGCCTATCGAATGCGCTAGTAGAAACCTTGAAATTAGGAAAATTACGAAAATTGAAAGAAATGTGTGGCAGGCAATTGAAGAAAGGCGATTAAGATGGTACGGACATCTCAAGAGGATGACATATGATATAATCCCTAAGAAGATGTTGGAATGGAGAAGATATGAAAATAGAAGAAGGGAAGACCTAACGATGGTTAGATGAATGGAGCGAGAAGAAGTATAAGACTTACAGATGATGTTCTGGACAGCTACAAATGGAGAAGGAGAATTTCTTGAAGGTAACGGAAAACCATTGTATTGTGGATAAATTAAGAATTAAAGAAATGTTTTGCTCCTATATTTAGATTATATTTATTATTATGAATCCATCCATAGTAATTCTGCCTGAGGGCAGGTCTTTCACTGCAATCATAGCATTTTTCATGTTATGCTTTGCAGGTTTATAGGGAATTATAGGTGTGGTAGCTTCCCGTTGCTTTCCATACAGGTGAAGGATGATAATGATAACGATGATGATGATGGCCGGATGATTTTCGGAGACCGTTGGGCCCGAAGCTTCCTGACATTTGTCTTACAGGTGAGGAAAACCCCCGAGAAAAACCTCACCCAAGAGCCGGGTGAGGATTTAAATAATCTAGTAAAATGCATCTTCACATCGAATCCTGAAGGGAAAAGGAAGGTTCGATGACCAAGGACCATATGGTTAGATTGAGTTTTGGGAGCCTTGGAAATCATGGGTGATACAGACTGGAGGAATAATGCGATTGATAGGAACCAATGACATTACATTCTTAAGCAGACCAAGACTCGCCGAAGATGATGGTGATGATGAAATAATTCCCGATAGGAAGGACTCTTTTCTCTAAGTAAGATGTACGGGTATAGACTTCCCTCAAATTATGGTTAATGTTATTCTTCCACCTCATTCTTGGTCTACTAACTGGGCATTTTACCTCTGCTTTTTCTACAAAAGGCTTCCATGCTCGCTCCTATTTCGTTCCCCATACGAGCCACATGTCCTACCTATCTCAGTCTACGAGACTTAACTGTACTTATTATATTTTGTTTCCTATAAAGATCATGTAGCCTACTGTTATTTAATCTACACCATTCGCCTGTCTGTACAACTCTATTTGGTCCAAAAGAATTTCCTAAGAACTTTATTCTCATATACAGCACTCCTAATCTTATCTCCTCTCTTAAAGTAAAAGTCCATATAGGCCTAATATAAATGTGAGAATAACAGTTTCATATATCATCAGTTAAGCGTTTTTTTAGAGAACCTGGGACAACAAGAGTCCCTGAAATGCATAATATCATCCATTTATAGAATTGAGCCTAACTAACTAACTAACTCACTGGCACTATCGAACCCGAAGGTTCATGGCCGCGCGGACATAAGCTCTCCATACATCCCTATCCTGAGCTAATGCTTTCCAATCATTCCCTGTATAATCTACTTCCCTCAAATCATAGTTAATGTTGTTCTCCCACCTCATTCTTGGTCTACCAACTGGGCGTTTTCCCTCTGGCTTTCCTACAAGAAGTTTCCATGCACGTCTTTCATTCCCCATACGCGCAACATGTCCTGCCCATCGCAGTCTACGAGACTTAACTGTTCTTATTATATCTGGCTTCCTATAAAGACCATGTAGTTCATTGTTATGTAGTCTTCTCCATTCACCTGTCTGTTCATCTCTCTTTGATCCAAAAATTTTCCTAAGAACTTTATTCTCAAATACTCGTAATCTCCTTTCCTCCCTTAAAGTAAGAGTCCAGGTTTCGCATCCATATAATATAACTGGTAGAATAATAGTTTTATATATTTTCAGCTTAACGTTTTTTGAAAGGAGTTGGGACACCAAAAGTCTCTGCAATGCATAACAGCACGCATTTCCAGAATTGAGCCTATGTTTAATTTCTTTTTGCATCTCATTCCTATTTGTGATTATTGTTCCTAGGTATTTGAATTCAGCCACTTCCTCAAAATTTCCCTCATTTGTCATTAGCTGTCCACTTCCATTATATACTGAATTTCTACGTGTGACCATATATTTAGTTTTACTGATATTTATTTCCAGTCCTAATTTCTTAGTGTTACTCAATAGTGAGAATTGAGCCTATGATTAATTTTTTTGTTCATCTCATTCCTATTTGTAATTATTGTTCCTAGGTATTTGAATTTAACCACTTCTTCAAAATGCCCTTCATTTGTCATTACTTGTCCACTTCTTCATCATCATCATCATCATCATCATCCAGGGATTAAGCCTGTTGGCTCGTTCCGGTTTCATGAAAGCTATAATTGTTAAAATTGTTCAGACCATCTTCTGTGTGGGCGTTCAACATTTCTCCTTCCGTGCGGTTTATAATTTAGCAATAAATTAGGAAATCTTTCTTCTGGCATTCTATCAATATGTTCTTTCCAGGCGTTCCTATATTTAATTATTCGGTCTGTAAGTTTGAAAATATTTAGTTCCCTTCTTATATCTTCATTAATTTTCTTACTCAGCAGAGTATATCCTGCTATATTTCTTAAAAATCTCACCTCAGCTGCTTTCAATCTTTGTTCTTGTATTTTAGTGATCGTCCAACATTCTGATCCATACATCAATACAGGAATAGCCATTACTTTATAAAAATTTCATTTTTGTTTCTGTCCACTCTATTATATAATTTATTTTTATGTACTCTTAATGTACCTATTCATTTTTTAAATAATCATAAATTAGTTGCATGATCTTGAAAACTAGATTAACTGATAGTTTCACTGCTTAGGGAGTTGTACGACCATTAAAACAAGACCCGTACATTTCTGATTGTTAGTTTCAGAAAGCGACTGAAGGGACTGTACTAGACCTCTACTCGCAGTAACGATGTTACAAATTTAGGCTGTAGGGGTGCGTGAAGAGAAATTCTGGAGAAAAGAAGAACAAAGAGTAAAAACACAGAAAGTCAAACACAAAAGACATCATTTAGGAACAAAAGAGAGAAGGGGAGAAAGTAGGATAACGAGAAGCAAGAGTCAGCAAAAGAACAAAAAATAGGCAGAGTAGAGAGAAAAAAATGGAATCGAGACAATGATCTCTTCTCCATGTGCATGTGAGCCTGGACGCAGGAACAGAATTGATCAAGAATTAACATATGAATACTTTTTAAAAATTTCTCCTCTCCAAATAAGTTTATTCTACTTTCTCTTTACATACCTCTGCACAGTGGTAACGCTTTTTTTATCCATAAAGCCTAACGCACCCCTATGTATATATATGTAACTCTTAAATGCATGATTTTTTTTTATTTTACACGCTTTATATTAGCTTCACCTGTATCTACCTATGTAACGGAATTGTTCAATACGATTTTCACCCACTTAAAAACATTTGATCGACTTGAAACTTTGTATACTTGTAAAGGACCAATGACAAGGCAGTAATTTCATAATTGTTTTCTAAGATCCTGGCCAGGATCATCAGGGCATCAAAAAAGTATCTGTCTTTCTATGTAACGGAATCTTTCAACACGATTTTCACTCACTTAAAACATTGGATCGACTTGACATTTTGTGTACATGTAAAGGACTAATGACAATACAATAATTTCATAATTTTTTTTTCTAAAATCCTGGCCAGAATCATCAGAAAATAAAAAAATAAAAACCGGCATAATAGGTTGCGGACTTATCGACTTCTTAGTCGAACGTTGTAAGAGCTCAGTTGGTAGAGCAGTGGACTGTGTGGTAAATAATTTCAGTAATCCATAGGTCGCTGGTTCAAATCTGGCCAGGAGGATTTTCTTTTTTTAGAAGAGTATTAAGCAATTACATTTTCATGGGATTCCGGTTTATGACAATCAATTAAACCAAAAATAAAAATAATAATAGTTAAAAATCCTAAAACAACTCACTTTATTAGAAAACCAAACTAAAAAATAAATAATAGTTTAAAAAACTAAAACAACACGCTTTATTAGAAAACCGAACTAAAAAATGAAAAATATTTTAAATTTCCAACACGCTTGGGAAAAAATTAAAGCTGTCAACAAAAATTATCTCCCACATCTAGAATAAAACTGGAGTTATCTACAAAAAAAATTATTTTACCATCAAAAGCGTAGGGTGCTTTTTATGATTTTTACGTTTCCTTCTTAGAGACTTTACTTTTACCAATATCTGTTTATTATCAAATATATTAATTTATATAGAGCACCCCACGCTTTTGATGGATTTTTTGTAGATAACTCTAGTTTTATTCTAGATGTGTTGGAGATGATTTTTTTGTTGACCGCTTTAATTTTATCCCAAGCGTATTGGAAATTAAAATTATTTATCATTTTTTAGTTCGGTTTTCTAATAAAGCGTGCTGTTTTAGTTTTTTAAACTATTTTTTTTTTCTTCTTCTTCCAGGTGGATACCATTCCAATGTTTTCCGGGTATCCTTTCTTCTTGCATTCGTTGTACTAATGTTGCTAATAATAATAATAATAATAATAATAATAATAATAATAATAATAATAATAATAATAATAATTATCTTCTTCTTCCTTCCAAGTATTAGGCCAAGGCCTGTTACGATCCTATAGAAAATTTTCCCTCCAGCGTTTCATAGGACGGCCAAGTGATCTTCGTCCTCTTGGTATATAATTATAAACAGCTTTGGGGATCCGATTTGAACTCATTCTTTCAAGATGGTGTTTCCAATTTAGTTGGTACTATAGAAAATTCTCGTATAAAACTTGAAAGCATAATAATAGTCCCTTCGATTGGTTGCTGGCCAAAGGAAGGCAAGACCAGTGATGGGACTGCCATCTTATAGCCTCTGGCCAGGCTTTTCTGGAGAAGAAAAGAAAATAAAGGAAAGAAGAAATGGAAGAAAGGAAAGAGTCCCTAGCCCTCGGATGCCCTAATAGCGCGGGGTCGAAAAAAACAAGAGTTAACCAAGAGAGGTTAGATAGTAAAGTCAAAAGGGTGCAAAACACAAGTAAGTGGAAGAAATGTTTTGCACAGCTTGGGCACCTTGTGGTCGCCATCCACATTTCCCCTAGATAAGGACCCCTGAGGGGTAATAATAATAATAATAATAATAATAATAATAATAATAATAATAATAATAATAATATCCATCGTCGTTTAAACTTTCAAATTACAGGTACAATTATGTGACACCCGCAATCTGGCCTTACACTGGCACGATCTATCGGTAGAGGTATTTTAAACTATGGGTCTCGCATAATTTCAGACCAAACAAGGGTACGGAGAGCCTGAATATGAGCTGAATCCAGACCTCTTCTGAGTCAACACGAACATCTATGACGAAACCCACCGTTCACTCGCACGTTCAATCTAAACATGGCGAATATGATGATAATGGCCAGATGATTTTCGGGGACTATTTTGGCCTTAAAGGTTTCCTGACATTTGTCTTATAACCACTGTCCGGCATACTGTTATGACCATGGGGCTCGCTATGGACGAGACAACGAAGCTACCCCGAGAACACAGCGATAGGAACTCTCTAACTTGAATTCGTGTCTCGGCAACTCCATTTGGGATTCGCGATGGGTGAATCGGAAACACAGCAGGCTTTTCCTCGGAGTTTCTTCAGTTTTCCCCACCAAAAACTTCATTACTCCATTCATTCATACTCATCGCATACGTCGTTCCATTTCATTTCATCTGCCCCGTGATGGATGGAGTGACAGATCTAATCATCCTGAATATCGCAGACCTCAACAATATGGGATTCGTCTAATCTCATCCCTCAACCTGGCATCACATTGCACACCAAATAAAGGAAAATTATTCATAATAACGACCACCGTTGTGATCTCGAGGTAGCGTGCTGTCTTGTCACGCAGCGGGTCCGGGTTAATGGGCTTGGCCTTCGTCCACTGCTTGCAAAGGTCGACAGAACTGCCCAGTAGCCGCATAAAATCCGCATTCTGTGTAGATTAATTCCGTTGATTGATTGATTAATATTTTTATGAGAACAATTACTACATTATTGAAGATTCCGGGTTATGAGGTCGTGGTTCATAACCTGAAATTTTCCGAACGTTAGTCCCTCGGCTACGAGGGAGGGCATTATTATAACCCCAACTGGATTTCTTAGGCTTAAAGGACCTTCGGGACTTGGAAAATCTGGTAGCGTTTATCTAAGCCGAGCGTTAGTATGAGGATGTACAGTTATACATGTGTTGAAATAAACAAAAGAAGTCTTATTTTAAACTATTTTATTACTAAGGTATAAATAATTAGAATCCCTAAGTATTCTAGCCCTAAATAACTAATCTAAGCCTATATTAAAAACTACAGTACTTTCTGGGGTTTGAGAGAGTGGGAGTTGTGGAAGTTATACATCTACCCTAATCTACATGTTTAAAAATGTTATATCCCTTTTTTAAAATATAGTATTAAAACAGTCTACATTGTTTAGAATTCTACTATCCCTTGAAAAGCATGTATCAAAATAGTTAAGGTAATTGATTCTTTTTACAAAAAGTCCCTGACACATATTAAGAAAAATGGTAGCTTACTCACCCATCAACACCTCTGGTTGTCACACATCAACAGACACGAGACCCTCACTTCTCAAGTATTATATACTCAATTTGACCTCTAGTTACCCTAACTGTACTCACTAACATTCCAATAAACTAAATGTAGGGATGTTTACAGTTAGCTAAACAAAACTTTGCTCTGAACTATACCATGTCTAAACTCTATTTCAACAGACTTTGCTTGAATAATTAAAATAATCTATAAAACATAAAAAATCTATATAAAAGACAATGTATTCATAACAGGCATATTCAGTGATGAGTTCCGATCAGGGACCAACACCTAGAAGAACTTGTCATTGAATATGCACTCCGTAGCCGAGGGAGAAATGTCTGGGAAAAATAACAGTTTTGAACCATGACCTTATAGCCCGAAGTCTTCAAGTACCATGACTAAAGGCAGTGAAATTCTGTATTCTACATTTACTATATTCCTGTGGAATTCGTTAAAAATTGGCCACTATTAGCGAAAGCCTAAATAATTTTCGACTACTTGGTTTTCATTACGTTTGTAAGACCTTAATTAAATCTTGTTCATAGCGCAATAGATGGAACAAAAATAAAATTATATGTGTGAAGTGGAGATGTGTATGAATAGAGTGCATTAGCAACGGGAAATTTGAGCTGTTTACAGAGTCGCGGTGGGGGATATTCTGATTATCACACACGATACATGGGGACTGAAGTGGATAGGAGTGTACATGTAGGGAATCCAGCCATGAACAGGCTATTTTTACCACTGGAACTATGTATGGTTCCTACTTGTTAAAGCGGTTTGTAACTGCTCTTATGTTGATCTGATGGTAATCACCCGACTTTTACGACACAGTCTATCAGATGTTAATTATATAATTTTTACCTGGTAAGTTAGTCGTCCTCAACTAAATTATTAAACATCAAGTTATTCTAATATGGAGGCCTTTCGAAAACAATATTTCATCTTCTGAGTTTTAACTGGAACTGATGGTGTTATATAGGTTGTATAACGGATTTATGTCTGCGGTTATTTCTCGTTGAGTAGGTCTTTGTTCCTTGCTTATTTTAGAATCTCTATGTCTTCAAGGATGCTGATCCTGTTGTTGTTATTATACTCTCTGTGTAGTACTGACATAGAGTTATCGATTTTTTTAAATCGATAACCTGTTTCTAATATATGTTTAGCAAAACTTGATTTATCTTTTTTATTTATTTATTTTTTTTTCGATTTCAAAAAATCGATAACTCTATGCCAATACTACACAGAGAGTATAATAACAACAGGATCAGCATCCTTGAAGACATAGAGATTTTAAAATAAACAAGGAATAAAGACCTACTCAACGAGAATATGACCGCAGACATAAATCCGTTATACAACCTATATAACACTATCAGTTACAGTTAAAACGCAAAAGATGAAACATTGTTTTCGAAAGGCCTCCATATTAGAATAATTTGAAGAAGTTTAATAATTTAGTTGAGGACGACTGACTTACCAGGTAAAAATTATATAATTAATATCTTATTACATAACCGCAATTAATTTTAATTAAAAAAAGTATTGACAGTCTATCATTCTGAAATAATTCAAGCCATTTTTCACGCGCCAACAATAGTTTTATAATGTTTTGCATGTGTGTGATAAGAGTTCGCGGATGTGTGTCTTGGAACAACTTGAAATTTTAATACATAAGAATAATCGTTGTGCACTGTTAAATGAACAGACAAATTTTGTTTTAACGCCCATACATTGTCAGTTAGGAGTTTGGAGTGAATCGAAGAAAAAGAAGAGGGATACCTAAGAAGACATGGTTAGAGGGAATTATATATTTGATGTAGGACAGGGGACTACAGGATGCTGACTGGAAGGATAGAGATGAATGGAGGAAGAGAATCAAAAGTTAATATTGGGCACAGGAAAATGTTGTATACATTTAAAACGTGTTAAAATAATTACATATTTTTATGAGTGACGTATATGCGGATGACGTCACATGACACCACCATTAAATACAGTATCGCTTGTATATACTCAGATTCAACCCAGGAAGTTACTGTGTGTTAGAAATGGGGAATTGGGTTGCCATTTTAACGGTATTTTCTTGAGAGAAATCCTTATATAGAACTAAAGATTGCAATACAGCAAGTACATAGTTGTAAGTTGTAGCCGTCCAAGTCACCCACTTTTAAGAAAAAAAAAAACAGTTACCACTTGTCACTGAGCTATTGCGGATCTGTACTATCCTGTGTGAAAGTGTCGACTCTTATATTTATTATAAAACTAGTTTGCATGTCGTAAAAGAAAACTATGTTATTTTAAATGTATAGTACATAGATTTGGAAAAAAGTACTGTTAACCTTGCCCCTCCATCCTGCTTAACAAAAAATACCGTTATTATGTGTTTGGCAACATCTACCCTCTGTAGGTAGGGGGACACTGGCATAGCCCATAAGGTCTGTAGTAATTTCCTGGGTTGAATTGAAGGGAGCTGGAAGTTTTCTTTTTTATTATTATTATTATTATTATTATTTTTTTTTTTTTTTTGCTTTGATGTGATCACTCTGATGATGTTCTGTTCAAGGGTGAAACACGTGTCGGGATAAATTTGGGCACGTTTCTTGACTTGTTTTATCACTTTTACTTTTATTTGTGTTTTAATTGAATGTATTTGCATTCCCAAATTGTTTGCTGACTCTTTTTTAAGTGGAATTACAACTAAGATAAATTATTTTATTTTATATGCTGTGTAATGAATTTCCGCAATGTTACGTCCGACTCCATTAATTCAATTCTGAAATAATTAAATGTATCTTAAATTTTGTCCTACAGACCAGCTCCATGGGCTTAGTGGTCAGCATTTCTAGCTACAGTTCATGAGATCACCGATTCGATTCCCGATTAAACCTTGGGATTTTTTCCTTAAAGGGAATTATTCCTGTGGTTTCCCATGATCTAGAATTTAGGATAAGTTTAGGTTAAGAAATATCCTGGTGCTTCATTATCATTTATCACCCAACGTATCATCGGAGTAACGTAACTCCACCTTCCATGGTCCTCCAACCTAAGAAATGGATTACAATTCTGCCAATGCCGGGGGACAAAGCCAGAAATGCCATAAAATAAAACCTGGTGGCATTAGACAAAAAAAATCGTCTTACAATCCATTTGTTAAACTAAGATCATGCTGAATATGCAATTTGCAGAGACAAAAGTCAGACGAAAGCCAAAGGCAAGAGTCCGCAAAAGCGTATTTTCGTAGAGCGTATCATAATTGCTTATAGTTTATCAAACTCTACACTATCCTAGGGTAGCACTGACCATGCTGTCAGTCGCAAACTCCCTAGCTGAAGAGGCGAATTGAAGCCGAAACAGAGCCTGAACAACAGAGAATTATCATCATATTTCATTGCTGTGGGTCGTCATATTTCAATTCCTTCTGGCTTTTTTTGTGTTGAGACTTGAAAGTAGTTTTGAAGTTCCTTAGGACAGGTTACTGGCCTGACGCTAAGTAGTCCAGTGGTAGGGCTGCTACCTTTTAGTCTCTGGACAGACATTAGGATACCGCATTTACTCAGTACCTGATGGAACGGTTATACAGAGCCTGAACAACAGAGAATTAACATAATTACATTCTCACAAGTTTAAGATCATAGAAGCAGCTGAAATGATATTTCTGAGAAGTGTGGCTGGTTGCAAATTTCTAGATAAGAGAAGAAGTGAAGATATTAGAAATGAGCTAATATATTTAAACTCTTAGATAGAATAAAATAATCTAGAAAAAAACTGGAAAGAACATGTTCAAAGAATGGAAGATGATCACATTCCCAAAATTATACTTAAATACAAACCAAAAGGACGCAGGAATGTTGGTAGACCGAAGAAGAGATGGATCCAACTTTTGATTGAGAATCTATGAGACCGGAACAAGCCATATGGGCTTAATCCGTGATTGTTGTTGTTGATGATGATGATGATATTCTCACAAGTTTGTGTAATTTGTGTGAATTCGAAAGTAAAACCTTTGTCACACATCAAACCGACGCAAAGCTCGAACTTTGAGCAAATTCTACGTTTTGGGCGGTAATCGGCAGGTCTCCAACAATTCACAGCCTGATACACAAAATGGGCTGTAGGGGATAAGACAGGACCCTAATTGAGTATACAGATTAATAAATACGATTAATGAATAAAAGAAAGAATTAACTGAAAATCGAATACATAGTAAATTAAATAAATATATTATTGGTAAAAGCCCCACAAGTAGCGGTGGGAAACCTAAATACGAAGAGGTCATAAAGATGTAGCCACCAAAGTAGACCAGAAATTCTTAAGCCGGGTCTAGCTTGAAACATCACGTTTGGAAGAAACTTCATACTTCAAAATTTACAGCCGCGGGAAGTCCAAACTGTAGAAATACTCGCTAGTCGAGAGAAGAAATTAAGAAATAGGTAGGAGTTTAATAAAAATATAATTACGCCCCTTGGAGACATGTGATTGAAGATTCTAACCAATCAAAATAAGAATTAGGAAGTACAACCATATATGAACATTATATCGAGTGTATTTCAAGTGTTAGTTTAATTAATTAAATAAAATAAAGTTATTTTCTTTATTCATGATTGTCTGTTCAATTCCTTGTGGATTTTTTCATGTTGAGACTTGAAAGTAGTTTTGAAGTTCCTTAGGACGGGTTACTGGCCCGACGCTAAGTATTCCAGTGGTAGGGCTGCTACCTTTTAGTCTCTGGACAGACATTAGGATACCGCATTTACTCAGTACCCGATGGAACGGTTATACCGCCGTGACTCGGTCCTCAGAGCCTCGTTTGTGAAAACGGGTTGTACCACGAGAAGGTGAAGATGAGAATTGGGTAGGAGAGATTATATACACGTTACTACCCCTTACAACTCTGTTCATCGAATGGAAGATCACAGGATACCCAAACAAATGTTAAGATATCAACCTGCAGAAAGAAGACCAGGACGTCCACTCAAAAGACTTCTAGATGGTGTTTCTCTTGAGGCCGAAACAAGACAAGAAATGGCCTAAATTCGTGAATGTACCATGATGATGATGATTGTCTGTTCCCATGCAACCCTCCTTTCGGTCCCTATATGAGATGAGAATCTCAGTGCTCACCTTGAAACAAATAGGAACCGACTAGCTACCGAGGTAGGGCAATCAACATTCAACAATTAAAACAGTGAACTCAGTGATTAACAACAGCCTTCTTAAAAAATACCGCCCCAGAGTACAGTTATTAATTTCCCAGTTTGCTAATCTCAACCGTTCATTCTATTGTTTTCGGACTTCTGGTCCTCATCAGTAAGGCGAAGAAGCCTTAGTGCTATCCTAGGACAGAGTAGAGTTTGGTAAACCATAAGCAATTAAGATCATACTCTACTCCTTCTGAAAACATGAAAACCTCGGCTAGAAAGAAACCATTAACCAGACAGGCACGCAACCCTTATTAGGTCTTAACCAACAAAGGGATAGATTCCTGGTTCACACATTAATTTTTCTTTTCATAATATCACTATAATATTATAATATGATCCACTATTGGAACTGTGTTAAAATAACAGTATTGGAAAAGTCAAATAACATCGTTTACTCTTATAAAAGTGGTGGTGTAAAATTCTCAAATATAGATACTTCTAAACAAAGCCGGCCGTTGGTGATGGCAGTGTCATCTACCTGACAGCGGACGAAACGAGAATTATAGATTTGTATATGTGAAAAGAATTGTTGGTGCTTGTGCCAGGGGTGGAATGGTGTAGTGGGCTGCACACTAGTCTGGAGAATTAGAGGTCCACGGTTCGATTCCTGGTTCACACATTAATTTTTCTTTTCACAATATCATTATAATATTATAATATCATCCATTATTGGAACTGTGTTAAAATAACAGTATTGGAAAATGTTAAATAGCATCGTTTACTACTTATAAAAGTGGTGGTGTAAAATTCTCAAATAAAGATACTTCTAATCGAAGCCGGCAGTTGGCGATGGCAGTGTCATCTACCTGACAGCGGACGAAACGAGAATTATAGATATATATATGTGAAAAGAATTGTTGGTGTTTGTGCCAGGGGTGGAATGGTGTAGTGGGCTGCACACTATTCTGGAGAACTAGAGGTCCACGGTTCGATTCCTGGTTCACACATTAATTTTTCTTTTCGCAATATCATTATAATATTATAAAGGGATAGAAGCTAAACTCTCTAAATTATCAAACAATTTTCTGGCTGTGAGAACTTATATGAAGAAAGTTTGTTAAGAGACAGCGGTATAATAAACGAGGCAATAGTTTGAAATGTTGTAGCAGTCAACACAGAAGTGATGGTGTGAGATAAGGTTTTCAAGAGTTTGGAAAGAGTATATTACTTTATTTTAACGTGGTTTGGTAGGAAAAAGACACACAACCATAATTAAAAAGCAACAAACATAGGAAATATTACTGTTGCAAAACGTAGGTAGGCCTACATACATTTTTTTGTCAGAGAAAAGTACGAAAAACAGAGGGAGGAAAATTATAATTTGTTATATATATATATATATATATATATATATATATGTGTGTGTGTGTGTGTGTGTGTGTGTGTGTGTGCATATAACTCGCTGGCTATATCCAATACGTAAGTTCATGACCGCTTGGAAATAAGCTCTCCATTCATCCCTATCCTGAATTAACGTTTTCAAATCATCCCCTGTATAATCTACTTCCCTCAAATCATACTTAATGTTATTCTCATTCTTGGTCTACCAACTGGGCGTTTTCCCTCTGGTTTTCCAACAAGAAGCTTACATGCACGTCTTTCATTCTCCATTCGTGCTATATGTCCTGCACATCGCAGTCTATGAGATTTGTTTTTCTTATTACATCTGGCTTCCTATAAAGACAATGTAACTCATTGTTATGTAGTTTTCTCCATTCACCTATATGTTCATCTCTTTTGGTCCAAAATTTTCCCAAGACCTTTGTTCTCAAATACTCGTAATCTTCTTTCCTCTCTTAAGTTAGACCCCATGTTTCGCATCCATATAATATAATGGGAGAATTACAATTTTACATATTTTCAGTTTAACGTTTTTTGAAAGGAGTTGGGACGACAAGAGTTCCTTTAATGCATAATGGCATGCATTCCAGAATTCAGCCTATGTTTGATTATTTTGTGCGTCTCATTTCTATTTGTGATCATTGTTCCTAGGTATTTGAATTCAGTCACTTCTTCAAAACGTATCTCATTTATCATTAGCTGCCCATTTCCATTATATGTTTTTCTATGTGTAAACATATATTTATTATTTTATATTTTGGAATTCCTTAGATTTGGACAGGGTGTATCTTTCTAAAATTGCCATCGCTGCCATTAAAGGATCAATTTCAATTTTAAGAAACCATATTTACAAAATGTCTACGTTATAGTGTGTAATGCTTCGATTTAAATTTTAAACTTTTTTTTAATGTATTTACAAATTTCGTTTCATCAATTAAAACAAAATTGTATCACTTTGTCCTTGAGGCAATCCTCTAACGAGGAAAGTTGTACATAATATATATATATATATATATATATATATATATATATATACATATACCCTATATATATTTAAAGATAAAACATTTAAAACTAAAAAAACAATTTACCGCATCCCAGTAGATACATCTTACGTGAATGTTTTATAAAAAGTTAATGACTTGTAACAAACTGCACTTGGTTAGGCATTTCGATTCTCACACCAGAATAACCTCCAAGCTGACATAAGTCGCCAGTTATATCCAGTAACGAAGAGGGTTAGCAACCCTGGCCAGGGGTAAAGTCTCAAGGGAATGTTGGAAGGTCGGTCAGCATCAAGCTTCTTGCCTTGGCTTTTGTGGAGAGGGGAAGGAGGTTTGTTGGGAATCCAATCCAACTCGTGGTCAGAAGTAATGCGTCCTTTCTCCCCATGCATGCGATATCAACCTCGTGTTGAACACGAGAAAGCTTGGCTATTGGAAACACATTTGTAAGTCAATGGGCGGCGAAATGGAGAGATTGTTTGTCGGCTACTGTTTGATAACAAATGCATATCAAAGCCGTTAGCGAGTTCTCAATGTCCTGAAATCGTAATAAACAGAGAGGCTAATCTATTGTATTTCATGGTATTACTATCTGTGATCAAAACAACTGCATGGTCACTACAGATAGGGGAAAAGTCTGACATAGAACATGCAAGTTTATTGCTGAATTATTTAAGGTCATACACTGGTTTGTCTCCTAAAACAATTGATTTATTTACTCATTGTGTATAACAAACTAACTCACTGGCACTATCGAACCCGTAGGTCCATGGCCGCGCGGATATAAGCACTCCATACATCCCTATCCTGACCTATTGGTTTCCAATCATTCCCTGTATAATATACTTCCCTCAAATTACAGTTAATGTTATTCTCCACCCTCATCGTCTTGGGGCAACCAACTGGGCGGTGGTCCCGCGGGGGGTCCGACAAGAAGCGGCCAAACCCATCGTGCATGCCGCATTCGTGCCACATGTTCGGGCAAATCGCGCGGTCCTACGAGACATAACTGTTCTTATTATATCTGGCTTCCTATAAAGACCATGTAGTTCATTGTTAGTAGTCTTCTCCATTCACCTGTCTGTTCATCACTCTTTGGTCCAAACATTTTACTAAGTACTTTATTCTCAAATACTCATAATCTCATATCCACCCTTAAAGCAAGAGTCCATGTTTCGTTTCCATATAATATAACTGGTAGAATAACAGTTTCATATATTTTCAGTTTAACGTTTTTTGAAACGAGTTGTGACGACATGAGTTCCTGTATTGCATAATAGCATGCATTTCCAGAATTGAGCCTATGTTTAAATTCTTTATGCAACTCATTCCTATTTGTGATTATTGTTCCCAGGTACTCATTGTATATATATATATCAATAAAATTCATAATAAAATTTCATTGAGATGAGTAGTCGTAAAATAAATTATTAAAATCAATAATTATCTTGGCAGGTGCCATCGTCCTCAACTAGGGTGTACACTACTGCCTTTTCTTTAGCAATTTATATCCATTTTTACACGCTTTATATTAGCTTGACCTGTATCTATCTATCTATCTATCTATCTATCTATCTATCTATCTATCTATCTATCTATCTATCTATCTATCTATCTATCTATCTATCTATGTAACGGAATTTTTCAACGCGATTTTCACCCACTTAAAATCATCGGATCGACTTGAAACTTTGTATACTTGTAGAGGACCCGTGACAATACAATAATTTCATATTTATGTTCTAAAATCCTGGACATAATCATCAGAAAATAAAAAAAAAAGTATTTTTGTATCAATGTAACGGAATTTTTCAACGCGATTTTCACCCACTTAGAAACATTGGATCGACTTGAAACTTTGTATACTTGTAGAGGACTCGTGACAATACAATAATTTCGTATTTTGTTTCTAAACTCCTGGCCAGAATCATCCGAAAATCAAAAAAATGAAAACTGTTATAATAGGTTGCGGACTTGTCGAGTTTTTAGTCAATCGTTGTAAGAGCTCAGTTGGTAGAGCAGTGAACGCTTAGTGGTATATAATGTCAGTAATCCATACGACGCTGGTTCAAATCCGGCTGGGAAGGTTTTTTTCATAGAAGAGTATTACTTTTAGCTCATACTACAATAGTATCGAATTTAAAGATATTTACATTTTTATCTTATTTTGTAAAATATTAAAACTAAAAAATAAATAATAAATAATAGTTTTAAAAAACTAAAAGAACACGCTTTATTAGAAAACTAAAAAATGAAAAATAATTTTAATTTCCAATACGCTTGGTATAAAATAAAGTGGTCAACAAAAAATCATCTCCAACACATATAGAATAAAATTAGAGTTATCATCAAAAAGAAAATAATTTTACTATCAAAAGCGTGGGGTGCTTTTTATGAGTTTTACATTTCCTTCTTAGAGAGCTTACTTTTACCAATATCTGTTTATTATTAAATATATTAATTAATATAGAGCACCCCACGCTTTTGATGGTAAAATTATTTTCTTTTTGATGATAACTCTAATTTTATTCTATATGTGTTGGAGATGATTTTTTTTGTTGACCACTTTATTTTATACCAAGCGTATTGGAAATTAAAATTATTTTTCATTTTTTAGTTTTCTAATAAAGCGTGTTCTTTTAGTTTTTTAAAACTATTATTTATTATTTAATGTACTCATTTTATGTAAATTATGTCATGATAACCGATGCAGACTGACAGATATTGCCACCACAAAAAAATAGGTATAATAAATACTTTCTTTTCAAGGAATAAAGCAGGCCTACCTAAGGAAAAGTGAACGTCCCTTGATGGCATTAGCAATCAGATTGTAATATATTAATACATAATAGTTAAAGTGTACAATTTTGAATACACATACGATGGGAGTAGATAGTTATTCAAACCACCACTTCTTGAGAGTAAGATGTAAACAAAGCCCCAAGGGGGAAGAACTTTTGTCATGGAATTTCGGTCAGAATGGGACCGGCGTACACCCAGTATCGTGAGGCATTTGGGTAGCTACAATAAATAGTGACTCCAGGTTGAAAAGTCCAGCTATAACGGCTGGGACACCCGACATGCTGACCACATGTCACCCCTACATTGGCTTATGATTGTCTACCTCTGTGATTAACACATGTGGACGTGAGGCCAGCAGCCGGCTGGTAGGCTAAGGGCCTTCTAGACCTGTCGCGCTTGGAGTTTTTTTTATTATAATGCAATACTAAAAATAGAGTAAAAGAAGAAGTGTTGACAAAATTGTATCTCACATTGGTAAGTCAATTTTATAAATTTTAAAATATAGCTTCTTTCATGGATAAAGTGCACTTTCTACAATTTCTAGCCATTTTTAGGAATAATTTTTTTAGATAATTTCTATCATTGAGTGTTGGCAACCATCATTGAAAGTGTATGACGTATACTATAGGGTTTCCAGTATAAAACCGGACACTCTGCGGCTGGCAGAGTGAAATGCGGACGAGGAGAGAGCGCAGCCTGACGGGTGAAACCCCGTGAGGCGTGTCCGGTTTTATATTGGAAGCCCTGTATATGTAAATAAATAATCATTCGACTTATATTTTGTCCACCCATCTGTACTTACGTATTGGTATTATCTGTAGCCTTATATAATATACAGAGTGTTATCGAAATGAGTGCAGATTTTTCGTGTGGTGGTAGGGAACATCAATACAGGTATTTTAACACAATGGACCTTGGGTCGGAAATGCATTGTTATGGGTGTACATAATAAAACAGCATTTAAAATTGTTGAACACATTGTTTTTCATTTACCCATTTTAAGGAAAATGGAAGATATTACATGTTATTTTACAGTAATTATTGGAAATGGCGACCATTGATGCACATCTCCTCGCGTCTCACCTCGGACTGAAGCATATCTGGATGCTCCATGATTTCCGCAGCCGCTGCCACGATCCTTGCCAGAAGCTCCAATACATACAGAGTAACAATCAAGTAAACTTCTTTTGGATCCGAGGCCACACTGGACACTACGGAAACGAAAGGGCAGATTTCCTAGCAAAAATAGACTCAACGTTTCAAAGAACTCTAGTATATGACCGACTACCTATTTCATTTTGTAAACAAAAGCTCCTTCAATACTACACAGACATCTGGAACGCGCTGTACACATCATCACACAAAGGCCACCAAACAAAACTCTTCTTCCCAAACATCCATACCAGGCAAGAAACCGTCCTAAATCCAACTTTCGTACTTACACAATTCCTCACAAACCATGGAAAATTCCAACAATACCTACACAGAATTGGAAAAGCAGTCTCACCGAAGTGCCCATGCTCAGAAGACGACCAAACAGCTATGCATCTTTTACTTCACTGCAAGCTACAAGAAAAGAACAGACCAGCGCACATCAAGGACCCAAATATAGTGCTAAGAAAAGTTATTAAAATGCCACAAACAATCAAATACATAAATGAAATATTCCAGACACTGAAATAATCCATATTAATTGTAATCCATTAATTGTTAAACCATATAAAGTGTAAACTAAATATCCTGAGATATACCCACAGGGTAAAACGCAGGTTGTAAAAACTTGTTCAAATTAAAAAAAAAAAAAAAAAGCTCTGGAGCTATGCATCCAGGTTAATGGTCGTCATTTTCAACAATTACTGTAAAATAACATGTAATACCTTCCATTTTTTCTTAGAATTAATAAATAAACAACAATGTGTTCAACAATTTTAAATGCTGTTTTTTTCTGTAGACCCACAACAATGCATTTCCGACCCAAGGTACATTGTGTTAAAATACTTGTATGGATGTTCCGTATCACCATATGAAAAATCTGCATTCATTTCTGTAACACTCTGTATATTGCCTACTTATCATAAGCAATGTCACGAGTGATTTCCAAATTATCGATAATTTCTCGAGTCATGAACTGACGAGTGAATTTATCTAGATGATTTGGAAATCAAGAGTGGCATTTGTTAGGACTGTTTAATGAATAAATTAAGCTGCTTACTCACAAATCATTATTTAAATATAGTTAGTTTAAAATATTTATATATTTAATGTAAACGGCAATGTTTGAAAACAAATGAGAAATGTTTGGTTATGTTTCATTTGTTCATCACTGCAGCTTGATATTATTTATTGCCAAATAGGATCGCATTATTGTAAGAATGCACCCTGGTAAATAAAAAATTAAACACATCAAACTGTATATTATAACCAACATTATAGGTTATTAATCCATTTTTTTTGGGAAACAACTCAGTAAAAACAATTTTTAAAAACACAATTATTGAACACACAATTATCAAATGTGTAGGTCGAAGTAATCTGTTCATTATTTGTTATATTCCATGTATTTGTTAGAGTGTCTGTCACTGCAAAAAAATGATATGACCTGTTCAGAAAATTAAAAAAAAGAGGAGCTTACTTTATTTTGGTAATCAAAATTCGATAATTATCGAGGTGAAACATTATCATTGGTTGTGTAACAAAATTCATTGAAACTGATTGGTTATTTACTACCATTTGTGGCAAGAGTTAAATAATCTATCTAATAGTTTCCATGCACCATGTTTCGAAGAATGAGGCCTATGTGCCATCCCATTCTTTAGTTACGGAACTGCTTATATGGTAGTCTCTTTCTTATGAAAAGGGTGCATTACTGATTTGATAGGTTTGTAATTGTAGTTCGCAAGTTGAAGCGAGTGCATGAGACGTGCAGTTAAGTAGGGGCTGGGAATGAATTATATGGGGTAGCATAAAGCCAGAGCTAGGCACAACATAAATTGCTCAGGGATACAGTTTGAGAGACCTGGACTGCTGCTGTCAGCTGAATCTGACGCTCCTGATTTAACTCAAAATTATTAATTACTCCGACGCGGTCAGCATCGCTAATAATTTTAATATCAATTACATTCTCCACGTGTTTCCAGTCCTGTGGCTTCATTTCCGTAACCAACTTGCTACTCTCCCTCATCATACAGCCGGAGCTTTTGCGTTCAAACAAAATGGAAATCCCAAGCTGTCATTTCGTCATAAAATCTCTAACATGTTCACTAATTAATACTTACTTTGATTTAGGAGTTAAGAGCAACAGTCATGCAATTTCGTGATGTTTGACATAATTGAAAAAGGTATAAATTTTATTCTCTCTCTCTCTCTCTCTCTCTCTCTCTCTCTCATCCTGGTCGTGTATTATTATTATTATTATTATTATTATTATTATTATTATTATTATTATTATTAGATTTATTTAGCCTGGTTGAGTTAAGGCCATGTGGCCTTCTCTTCCACTCACCAGGACAAACATATATTACATCAGAATATAACAATCTCAATTAACTCTAATATTAAATACTAAGTAAAAACAATTTGATCAAAAAGATAATATCAAATATATTATGAGCTATAATGCAACCAGTTAATGTTAGTTAAAATTAAGACTAAAACTAATAATAAAGTGTATACAAGCAAGACATATTAAATTCTCCCTGTCTAATGTATATATAAGAGAAAGGAAAATAATGAGGTATAGAAAACTAATTTTACGATTATACAATATTTAAAACAAAACAAATGAAAATAGTTGTTATTCTTAATATTATTTTAATAAATAATTAAATTTATTAATTGTTAAAAGAATATTATCAGTGAGGTGTATAAGTTAGTTTGTTATTAAATAATTCTTTAGTTTGTTTTTGTAGGATGTTATAGTTTGACAGTCTCTGACATAGGGCGGAAGGGGATTCCATGTTTTGGTAAGTGTGACCGTAAAAGATAATGAATAATATACAGTGTGATGAGGAGGGATATAAAGGACAATGTGCTGATGGCATCGAGTAGGCGATAGTCAGGGAAAACTAAGGCCGAACACAATCTATTTAACATACTAAGAAATTTGGGTTTTAAGTCAATATTAGTAAAACTAAATATATGGCCACACATAGAAATGCATTACATACATGAATGGAAATGGAGAGTAAATGACAAATGAAGGACATTTTGTAGATGTGGTTGAATTCTAGTAACTAGGAATAATGATTACAAGTATGAATGAGTTCCAGAGATAGAATAAACTTAGATACACAACTCTGGAAACGCGTGCTATTATTAATTAGAAGGAATCTTAACATCTCAACTTCTCTCAAAAAGCGTTAAAACGTTAAAATATACCAAATGGTTACTGGCATTCTTCCAGTTATGTGGATGCGAAACACGATCTCTTGTTTTAAGAGAGGAGAAAATATTACGAGTATTTGAGAATTTTCTTAACATGTCAATTTCTCTCAAAAAGCGTTAAAACATTAAAATCTATTACATGGCTATTCTTTCGGTTATAATAATAATAATAATAATAATAATAATAATAATAGCTTTATTTTACCTGGCAGAGTTAAGACCTTACGGCCTTGTCTACCACTCAACCAGGTTTAAAAAAAATACAAAAGAAAAGTCTTAAATCTAAATTACAATATATATATATATATATATATATATATATATAGGGGCGCGCCGTAGCGTAGTGGTTAAGGCACTAAGCTACAAGCCGGAGGGTCGAGGGTTCAAGTCCCGTTGGGGTCAGGATTTTTAAACTGACCAAAACCCTCTGGCGGCACTATGGCCCTGGGGTCGACTCAGCCTCTAACGGAAATGAGTACCAGACGCTTGTTCTGGGGGTAAAGGCGGCCGTCACGCAGGGCTGACAACCCGGCTGACATAAAGTGCCGATTGTCTAGAAAAAGTGGGAACCTTAACCTCCTACTACCCCAAGGACCTCCGGGTGTGTTGTGGGATCACTTTACTTTACTTTACTTTACTTTATATATATATATATATATATAATATATATATATATATATATATGAACGATTACAAGTTATGAATACAATACAATTAATATTTATAATGTATTTTGATTTACTCTAAATTTAACGAATTAAATATATAATATGTACAAGATATATAAAAAAACGAGGAAAAGATTAATGACATAGTATAAAATTAAGTAAATAGAGAAAACTTAATTATTAGACAACAGGTAACTGTATAAGCGTGACTTAAAGGTGCCAAGTGTGCGGCAACCCCTGATATCTTGAGGAAGGAGATTCCAGGAGCGGGCGGAGGCTACTGTGAAGGAAGTAGAATAGGAGGAAGTGCTATGAAGAGGAATTGTTAGCAGACTGCTATCTTGTGACCTAGTGTCAATATTGTGGTAGGAGGATAACTTCTCAAGTCTGGACGCCAGGTAAGTAGGAATGTAGGAATTCAGAAGCTTGAAAAGTAGTGAAAGAGAGTGCAATTTACGTCTGTCAGTAAGACGGAGCCAAGAGAGGTTATTAAAGTGTTCGGAAATATGGTCATAACGGCGGATATTGAAAATGAATCGAACGCAAGCATTATGAACACGCTGCAGTCTCTGCGACAAGGCATAGTTTAGATCATTATATATAATGTCACAATAATCGAAGTGTGGTAACACAAGATTCTGCACTAGGATTTGATTTAACGAAACTGGGAGAAAATTCTTTAAACGTCTAAGATAATGTAAGATGGAGAAAGTCTTTTTACATATGTGTTTCACTTGTGTTTGCCAGTACTCTGTGTGGATGCGAAACATGGTCTCTTACTTTAAGACAGAAGAAAAGATTACGAGTATTTGAGAATACTCTTATGAACATGTTTGGACCAAAGAGAGTCAAACAGACAGATGAATACAGAAGAATATTTGACAGTGAAGTGTGTGATCTTTATGAGAAATCAAATGTAATAAGAACACTTAAGTCTCATAGACTGCGATGGGCAGGACATGTGGCACGAATAGGGAATGATATAGGGATATGGAAAGTCGTAAGAAAACCACAAGGAAAGCGCCCTGTAGATAGACCAAGTCAAAAGTATACAAGATGGACAACGCAGAATGCGGCTGGGTTTGCGGCTACTGCGTTGCCTGTGAGCCTCTGCTGAAGCTGACAAGGGGACGAAGACCGAGTCCATTAACTCCTAAAAATTTTAAAGTAATGCGGAAGCAATTAGGTTACTTAATTCAATAGATGAATGAAAACACTGATAATCATTCGCCGCATTGCTGTTATTGACGGTAGTTGCGTGTCGTGCTTCGTGTTGTGAATGGCTCCTTGTGCCTAACAAGGTATGTCTGTGTATTAAATTAAGATTGGAAGCCTGAACGCGCTGTTAGGCTCCGCATTTATTTTCATGTTAATTTTTAATATTATTGATTATTGGCTATTGCCCGAATAGTAAATAGGCTATATCTATTCCGAGCGTGGGTTGTTGCGGTATTGGGAACCGTTCGTTAAAATGTGTGTTTTATTTTGAGTAGGCATATATTGATTATGGGGCACGCCGTAGCGTAGTGGTTAAGGTACTGCGCTACAAGCCAGAAGGTCGCGGGTTCAAGTCCCGGTGGGGTCAGGATTTTTAAACTGACCCAAACTTTCTGGCGGCACTATGGCCCTGGGGTCGACTCAGCCTCTAACGGAAATTAGTACCAGACGCTTGTTCTGGGGGTAAAGGCGGCCGTCACGCAGGGCTGACTACCCGGCTGACATCAAGTGCCGATTGTCTAGAAAAAAGTGGGAGCCTTAACCTCCTACTACCCCAAGGGCCTCCTGAGGCCTGTCGTGGGATCACTTTACTTATATATTGATTATGCATTACAGAGAATCTTGACTTACCAACTCCTCTCAAAAAACGTTAAATTGAAAATATATAAAACTATTATTCTACCAGTTATATTATATGGATGCGAAACATGGACTCTTACATTAAGGGAGGAAAGGCGATTACGAGTATTTGAGTTCTTAGGAATTTTTTTGGATCAAAAAGGGATGAACAGAATTGAGAAGACTACGTAAAGTGAACTACATGGACTTTATAGGAAGCCGGATATAATAAGAATAGTTAAGTCTCGTAGACTGCGATGGGTAGGACATGTGGCACGAATGGGGAATGAAAGACGTGCATTGAAGCTTGTTGTAGGAAAACCAGAGGGAAATCGAACAGTTGGTAGACCAAGAATGAGATGAGAGATTAACATTAATTATGATTTGAGGGAAGTTGATTATACAGGTGATGATTGGAAAACATTAGCTCGGGAGAGGGATGTATGGAGAGCTTATGTCAGTGCGGCCATGAACCTACGGGTTCGATGTCAGTGAGTTAGTTAGTTGTTTCTTTGGCTATTTTGAACATATAATGCTTTACTAAAGCCTCAGAAAATGTGTATTAAGATGCGGACCGCTTAGAAAATATTGGACTTGAATGAGGTGGGAGATTAATATTAACCATGATTTGAGGGAAATAGATTATACAGGGAATGATTGGAAACTCAGAATGGGGGGTATGGAGAGCTTATGTTCGTGCGACCATGAACCTACGGGTTCGATAGTGTCAGTGAATTAATTAATTGCCAGATACCCGTAACCTGCTATACCTCACATTTGACAACACTGCTCTAGTCTGTCCTGTGCTCAAAAAACAAATTGTAAGCTGTTGTCCAATTTGCCAGGCGTGTTAATACGAAAGATGGCTTCCATTTGCAGGATAAATATCGGCGCGCAATATAACTACAACAAAGTTTTGAGTGAGGAAATGGGTGAGCGAGTTTAATGGCTGCACACCAGTAACTAGATAGCGAGCGAACAACTTTAATTAATCCCATTTAAAACTGCGAGTAATTACTGTTTGTTTCTCGTAGCAGAATCACTGACGTTTGCATTATCTAGTTTAATCAAGGCCAGTATCTTTTACAAAAAAAAAGTTTTTTCCATTATTAAATTCTATACTCAGAAATGGGATACCAATAAAGTCTCTAATGGTTTATTCATTTGAACCAATTGCCTTTCAATATATCAGCATTATTATTAATGTGTCCTGATGGGTTAGTGATTACTAGAGACTGGGTTATATGCAACATAACAAGCTCGAAATATACATGCAAATATGCATGAAAAACGCTTAAAATATGCATGAAAAAGTCATCATATGCAATACCAAATAATTGTATTTTATTGTAAGCCTATGTTTTTCCTTTACAGAGATTTAGGCGCTCTCCCCGTACAGGGAAGAATTTGAACCATACTAATTTATCAACTTTTATAAGATTCATGATGTGTTCCGTTGAGGTATTATTCAAAAATTAATATAAAATTATGGAATATTCACCTGAAAGGTCCGTCTCCTCAACTTAATCAATCATTTAACTGTAGCGCTTTCGGGACTTGTCCCATCATCGGCAGGATTCAAAACTGGTGTTTCATTGAAGATCTGGTAGAGGGGGTTGCATGTATTGGGTTCGTTTTCGTTTATCAGGCTGTCGTTGTTGTGAGCTGCTTTCATGATTTCCATCTCTTCGAGTACGTTTATCTTCGCTGGATTATTTTCTCTGTGCATTACTGTTAGGGTGTTTTCAATATTTAACATGCGATGTCCTTCATGGATAACGTGTTTTGCATAGCTTTATTTCCCTTCTGCGTGAATGAAGTCTCGAAAATGTTCTTTGAATCTGATGTTAAAACTCCTGTTTGTCCTTCCTACATAAAATTTGTTGCAGTCCTTACATGTCAGTTTATAAACTCCTTTGCTGTTGAAAATGTTATTTGAATCCTGCCGATGATGGGACAAGTCCCGAAAGCGCTACAGTTAAATGATTAATTAAGTTGAGGAGACGGCCCTTTCAGGTGAATATTCCATAATTTTATATTAATTTCATACTAATTTAGTTACACTTGTTTTCGTATAGATGTCATTTTGAGTGGTACGTGGTCAGCGTTCCGCCTTATACTGACATCTAGGAAACCAAGGTAGTTCCAGGACGCGAAAATTCGGTAAATTTTGCTTAGAGACCTTTTCATTCAGGCTTAAGGATTTTTTACGAGCCTGTAAATCTTCAGACTCGGGACCCAAGGCTTAAAGTCCCTCCCGGAGGACTTGCTCCTTGGATTTTTCCGTCCTAAAAAATCCATTGACCCCGGCCGGGTTTGAACCCGCGACCCTTGGGACCATAGGCAAGGAGCATAACCACTAGTCCACCGCGGCCGACAATACCAAATAATAAAAAAATAAAAGTATTACTTTATTAGATATTTTATTTATTTAATTAAACAAAAGTAAAGTAAAGTGATCCCACGACAGGCCTCGAGAGGCCCTTGGGGTAGTGGGAGGTTAAGGCTCCCACTTTTTCTGGACAATCGGCACTTGATGTCAGCCGGATTGTCAGCCCTGCGTGACGGCCGCCTTTATCACAACTTTCTTATAGCCTATGTTCATCCCGGGAATCTCCTGAATATTTTGCAAAAAGCCCCATCACAATAGGATCAACGGTATGCCCGCGCATAAAGTACGAACAAACAAACAAATAAATAAACATTAATTTTTATATATTACACGGTGATTACAAAATTTGTATAAATCATTTAATGATTGGAGCGATTTCATGATTTTATTGTAGCGATCTTATTTGACATATCTTCACAGAACTTTAAAGTTATGTATAAAAACTCATAAGGTTTTTTTTTGTTTTCTCTCGCAGCCGTGTTTCAGCTTTAAACCGAGAGAGCGCAGCAGTTATCAAAGATGGCGACAGGCGAGGAGAAAGCATATGCTGTGCTTGAATTTCATTCAACTCAATCTGTGATAACTGTGCAACGACACTTCAGAACGAAGTTCGAGAAAGATGCACCGAGTGCCAACTCCATTCGGCGATGGTATGCGCAATTTAAAGCTACAGGATGCCTCTGTAAAAGGAAATCAACGGGTCGTCCTTCAGTGAGTGAAGAAAAGGTTGAGAGTGTGCGGATGAGTTTCACACGTAGCCCACAGAAATCAACACGAAAAGCGAGCAGAGAGCTGAACATTCCACAACCGACCGTTTGGAAGATCTTGCGGAAAAGATTGAAGCATAAACCTTACCACTTGCAATTTCTACAAGCCCTTACGCCCATTGACAAAGTGAGTCGGTTTGAATTTTGTACACAAATGCAGCAGTTTATGGATGAGGATGGTTTTTGTGAGAAACTTGTCTTCAGTGACGAAGCAACATTCTTTGTGAATGGCAAAGTGAACAAACACAATGTGCGAATCTGGGGCACAGAAAATCCCCGCGTTATTGTGCAGCACATTCGCGACTCCCCAAAGTTAGTGTGTTCTGTGCGGTTTCTCAGTTCAAAGTTTATGGCCCTTTTTTCTTCTGCGAGCAGAACGTTACAGGACACGTGTACCTGGACATGCTGGAAAATTGGCTCATGCCGCAGCTGACGACCGACAGTGAGACCTTCATCTACCAGCAGGATGGTGCTCCACCACACTTCCATCACGATGTTCGTGAATTTTTAAACATGAGATTGCCAAACCGATGGATCGGTCGCAGTGGAGAGAAATGATCAGAAATTGTTGTCATGGCCTCCACGCTCCCCGATTTGACGCCGTGCGATTTTTTTGTTTGGGGGTATGTGAAAGATTCAGTGTTTGTGCCTCCTTTACCAGTAGACTTACCAGAACTGCGAGCTCGCATAATCAATGCCTTTGAACAAATTAATAGGGACATGTTACGTCGAGTAGGGACGAACTTGATTACAGACTTGATATCTGCAGAATCACCAAGGGGGAGCATATGGAGCACCTGTAACATCTCAAAAAAAACCTGGGAAGTTGCTCTATGTATCTGTAATAGTTCGTGAAAATATGTCGAATACTACAGCTACCATAAAATCATGAAATCGCTCCAATCATTTGTAATCACCCTGTAGAATTCTAGACGTTAATTTATTGATACGGACTGCCAACAGCACATCCATATTTGAATATAAGAGTGTACGGTAATTACACAGGGACTGATTCCTGACTGGAAATGAAGGAATAAAAGGTCCTATAAACATGTGTTCAGAAATGAACGATGTACGTGCAACGACAACAAATCGTCCCGGCTCACAGTACATAGCATAATCGCATCCACGTCACAACAGATGTTCAAAGTGGCCTCCATGGGATGCAATGCACGCGTTCACACGTCATATCATGGATTGCCACACTCTTTCGCATATTCCGGCCTCTCTCCGAATAGCGTCACAGGCGTCCTGGACACGCTGTTTGAAGGGTAAGCACATCAGGAAATTGTTCAGCATTCACAATGCTTTTTCAGATGCCCTCAGAGGTAAAAATCCAAGGGGTTTAAGTCTGGTGAACTAGCAGGCCATGCAACAGAGCCTCCGCGTCCTTTCCAACGTCTGGGGAAGATTTTCTTGAAGTGTCGGCGAACTGTAATGCGGAAGTGGGGCGGCGCTCCATCATGAAGAAACCATATCACCTGCCTTATTGCCAAAGGCACATACTCAAGTAAAACAAGAAGAGTATTCTGCAAGTGGTCCGAGAGAATAATGTCATTTGTCAGTGCCATCTACCGTGCTAACGAGATACATTTATGGACACTTATTCTTAGGACATTTTTCCTCCATTTCCAGCCAGGAATCAGTCCCTGTAGTTTGTTGGTGTAATTAAAATTCGCCCTGTATAGGTTAATGATAAATTCTATACATAATTTCGAAAATATAATAGTGTACGTCTATATAATAATAGGTTAATAATGTTAATAACAACAATAATAATACACCATGTCCACAAATATAGTATCATACTTTAAAATACTACAACGTCGCTTTGGATAATCGTATCTAAATTAAATTGGTCACAATCAAAAGAGAAACTCGAAAAGTTTTGTGCATGTTAACAATGTCAACAATGGAGAATAATCGGCAACAATACAGAAACTAAACTAAATTTAATTATTTTTTGTGGTCGATATGGGTTCATTGTTGGATATTTAGCAGGCAGGTTAAATGTGAATTTTTGCTGTGCTTTTGAAATTGTGTTGTTATTAAATAAGTTATGAAACAAGTTTTAAGGAGCTATGGCGAACCCCCAAGAACGTAGTTGGTGTGTTTTGGAATATCACACCATTCAGAGTCCGGTGCTGGTCCAGCATGCTTTTAGGCGAAGGTTTCAACATCAGGCTCCTACACAAGTCAATTTTGAAGTGTGTCCGTGATTTTGTGGATCCTGGCTGCATATGTATTCAAAGGAAAGGCCATTCAAGGAGACCCCCTGTCGATGTAGGAATTGTGGATTAAGTGCGTGAGGCATTTGTGCGTAGTCCCAAGAAGTCAGTCCGTAGAGCTAGTCAACAGTTAAACATCCCTAAATCCACCATATCTAAGATCCTACGTACACGACTGAAGTTCCACCTCTACAAACTCCAATTAGTGCATAAGTTGAAATCTGATGACCATGCAAAGCGATTAGATTTCTCAGAGCATTTCATGGCACTAATGGAGGATAATGAAGAACGGTCAGAAAAAATCATTTTCAGTAATGAGACAACTTTTCGCGTTAGTGGAAAAGTGGCCAGGCATAATGTTAGGATTTGGGGGAGTGAGAATCCAGACACCATTGTGTAAGTTGAAAGAGACTCCCCTAAAGAGAATGTATTTTGTGCCGTATCGAAACGTAAAGCCCATTTTCATTCTAGAGGCAACTGTCAACGGTGTAAATTATCTTGAAATGCTCACTGAATGGGGTTTTCCGCAATTGAAACAAGAAGAAGGCAATGAATATATTTTCCAGCAGGATGGGGCACCTCCTCATTGGCATTTGCATGTTCGAGAGCATCTGAATAACCGGTTTCTAGGAAGATGGTTTGGATGTGCCAGAGATAATGTTTGCTACAAGTGGCCGCCGAGGTCACCTAACTTGACGGTCTGTGACTTCTTGTTATGGGGTTACATAAAGGAACGTGTCTATGTATCCCCATTACCTCAAATCTTGCAATAAATACAGCTTCGTATCATTGCTGCCATCCGGTCCATTTCTTCACATATGTTGGAGGGTGTGTGGCGTGAATGGTAACATCGCCTCGATTTCTGCAGCGTTACTCGTGGGGGCCAAATTCAATATCTATGAGGTATAGCAATTTTTTTAAGTTTCTCTTTTGATTGTCACCAATTTCATTTAGATATGATTATCAAAAGCGACGTAGTAGTAGTTTAAAGTATGATACTATATTTGTGGACACGGGGTACATTAAAAAAATAGTGTCAGCATTACTTCTGCCCACACTTAGGAACCGCCACTGTCTTTACGTCACCTGTCTTTTGCTCTCCTTGCCCTATGCTTCTTACCTACGAGAGCAGAGCAACTCCCGAGCTCTATCCCTAGAGCAACGAGATGATTACGTCAAGCTTTTCATTTTCTTCTTGTTAAAACCCCTCATGCACACATTTATGTTAGCTGTGGGATTCCATGTATGATGTAAAATGAGACTACGTAAATTGGATTCCGATCTTAATCTTCCGCTTGTCTTACAATCGGAGCCAAGACAACATGCAATAGGTGAATTGAAACACCACATACACACAAACATATTCATGCACGTTTGAAAATAGTGAGTGAGATGTAGAGAGAGAGAAAAATATACAAAACATAATACCGTTGTATGTACGAATGAAACGTGAATCACCATGCACTGGATATTTAGATTCAAAACGATAACGGTCACACGTGGAAACAAACGTAACTATTGAGAAACATGATATCTTTGTTATCTGCAAGAGTTGGGGATAGCTCTCACAACAGCGGGTTAGTTAATTAGTTACTTGTGTTTGTTTTTATGAAACTACTGTTTTTTTAAATTTGTAAATAAATAGATAAATAAATAGGCTATAACTAATTAACTCACAGAAAATTCGAACCCACAGATTAGGGGCTGCGTGTACAAAATACTCTCCATACATCCCTATCCTGAGCTATTGTTTTCCAATCATTCCTTCTATAATTTACCTCCCTCAAAAATGCTTAATTATATTTTTCCACCTCAATCTTGATCTATCTACTGAGTGTTTTCTCACTGGTTTTCCTACAGTGAGTTTCCATGCCCCTATTTCATTCTACATTAGTGCTTCTTGTATCGGTTGCAGTTTACGAAACTGAACTGTTCTTACCATATCAGTTGCTCATAAAGATCATGCAGCTCACTCTTTTTTATCATGTGTCTGCTCATCTCTCTTCAATACACATTTTTCCTAAGAACTTTATTCTCAAACCCTCAATCTTTTCTCTTCCTCTGAAACAGTAGTTTATGTTTCGCATCCATATAATATAATTGGGGGAATGGCCGTTATATATATATATATATATATATATATATATGTGTGTGTGTGTGTGTGTATGTTTAGTTTGACGTTGTTTTAAAATAATAATCCATTTTTTCATTCGTATCTAATTATGAAATCCAAACAACTTAATTATATATGGCGCTAAATATAGGAACCAAAACATATAGCCTTCCATGAATTAAAGCACGACAGAATAAAGACTAGGTAGAGTTTGGCACAATTGCTACACTAAAGCAGAGAAACTGCCCCTCCAACCAGTACGAAATCATTAAAGACTATTTCCGCAAACGAACAACATCTCTGATCGAAAACCATCACCAAATCAGCCGTAACGTCACCATTGGCTGCCCGCAGGGATCTGTTCTAGGACCTAGTCTATGGAATCTGGTATTTGACGAACTATCACACAAACTGAAGACACATCCTCACGCAGAACCCATCGCCCATGCATATGACCTTGTTTTGTCCCCGGAAATTCAAGGCGAGAAATTGAAAACAGAGCGCAGGAGATCATGCAAGAAATCTCCCAGTGAACAACGGATAATAAACTTTCCCTGTCGACCCGCAAAACCACCGGAATGATACTCAAATGGAGAAAGCTACATCCCGAACGACCGCCCATTATCAGAATGGGGCAGAGGGGCCTGCGCTTTGTACAAGTCACCAAGTACCTCGGGGTGAGCATACAAACTAATATGAGGATCGATGCGCACATAGAGGACATCACAGGAAAGGCAAAACGATTATTCCATGCAATGGCACGACTTGGTGACCAGAACTGGGGATATCAAACTGTCAACTATCTGATACTATATAAGACGCTCTACCAACAAATCTGCGCCTATGCTGCTCATGGAGGGCACGTAAGCCCAACAACAATCAGAATAGAAAGCTACTATGAGCACAATGACAAGTCCTCATTCGAGTCACCAAAGCATACAACACAGTATCGCGAGCTTGCCTACCTGTGATAGCAGGAGTAGGCTACTTCCCATCGATCTTTATATTGAACGTCGAATACATCGCTATAGGCTGCGTAGAGGACTCCCAATCTACATTGAAGAGTCAGTTCTCACCCCCGAGCTTTACACAGAACCAGATGAACGAGACGCAGCCTATAGAATCATCGATGCTCACATTGAGGAAAAATGGCAACAACAATGGAACAAGAACAGCATGGTCGTCAAACTCAGAAATCTTTCCTAGAGTACGGGGGAGAATGCGCATGACATGGATAGTGCCGAACCACAACGTGACTCAATTGCTGTCCGGGCATGGGCATTTCAAGGGTAAACTGTTTGAGAGAGGACTCGCCGAAACAGCAGTGTGCGATTGCAACAACCCTGAAAAGGACACCGTCACTCATGTTCTATATCATTGCACAAAGTACGGTGTCTTCAGAAGGGAACTCGAGTTTGCAGCTATAGAGAGAGGAGTCCACTGGCCGCCGCCCCCGGAGTACTGGACAAGGAAGCAACCGTACAAAGCAATCACACATACATCGGTAGAGTTCTACGATTAAGAACTGAAGAAGATGGCAGAAGAAGGATGATCCGTCATTAACATTCCCATCTTCACAATCACACACACACATACACATAAACACAAACAAACAGCAAACACAAATTACACACACACATACACTAACACAAACAAACACAATTACTCTCATATCACGTATCATCAAAACATTATCATTACTTTAAGTATTATGTATATTTATTTTATGTATCACTAAACACAAACTCACAGCCACAAACAAACACACAATACCTTTTACTTTATGTAACATCTACACCTCACATACCCGTAATTTGTATGTATTATATTTATTTATTCAATAAAGATTAGATAGTAATTAGGGACATAGAGTAGACCCGGGGATAAGGGCATTATGCCCGAGGTAACCCGGGGGATGGTGGTGGGGCTCTAAATAAAAAATAAAAAACAAACATCACATAAATACACTGAACTCCAGTAAAGTTACATGTAACAGTAACTTTCAACTGTCAATTATGTTCACAATATACAATTAGAAGTTTCTCTGTGTTTTCTGATAGTAGAGTATAACGATTGTTTGTCATTGTGTTTTTGCACGATAAAAAAACAAAGAAAAACACTACGTTCCACATTTTACTCTGTGATGGGGATATACGTGTATTGCACTACACTAGATAGTTTGATATCAGGGGGTGTTGTTGATCATACATTCATAAGAATATTTATAGCGCTAAGACAATCCATACTTGGAAATGACACATCAAGAAATACCCTTAGAGGCATCCACTTTAATAGGAACGCTTTGTCCGATACGGGACACCAATAGGCTATGTACTCATTTATTCCATTCATTATGAAATATGAATTTATTTTTAGTTACATTCGATTCTACACATCACTCCATTCCACTATCTCAGTTTAAACTCTCACCTTATAAGTAGAGAAACTTCGGGTAATGTAGACGCATATTTTGATTTTGTTGTTTTTATTCTTTTAATTAAGGGGTTTGAATTTTGTTTAATTACAGTGATTATCATTAATGTTATAACTATGAAATAGCATTGTTATTTTATTAACATATGAAAATTCTTCATAATTTATAAACTTTTTTACATTATAAGAAAGGTGCACTTTAATCTCCATATTCGGATAAAGTGGACCCCAGAGTCGATCCTAGCTTTTAGATTATTTTTACGTTTATTTACTCTTTTACTTCATACATACATGAACAAATTAATCTGAAAGTATTAATGGCTGATCGTAATTAAAAAAGTTGATATTTATTTACATAATGCTTTGATAAATATTATTGTTGATTATAACATTCACATGTCATTCATCTGCAGACATTAACTGTCTTTGGGTTTGGTGAAATTACAAGGATATTAAGTAAAATTAATTAAGTACATGGTTTTTACAGACTGCATCCTCATTCATAAAATATACGTATTCGTCCATTTTAACTGCCTCGTGGAGGGTCCAGATTAACCGAATTCCTTTGTTATGTTTAATTATTTTATATAGCTGCCACGCCACAACATATCAAGCCAAACCCGTCAGTATATTAAAATAGCTTCTACATAATATATTTAGGACATTTTATTTAATATTTATAATATTCAATACAAGAAATTAAGTAATAATTCTTAGCTTGAAAAACAAAAAAAAATTAAAATGAATATTTAACTCATGTCGCAAATGGTAGTCAATGACCAATCACGTTTCAATGAATTCTGTTTTACATCAATGATAGTCGCGTTTCACCTCGCTCTTTATCGATTTATCTTTATCAGCTCCTGCTTTTGTGATAAAGAAAGCTCGTCCTTTTTAATATTCTGAACAGGTTAGACCATTATTTTTCTCCTACAAATACATTGAATATAGCAAATAATTAATGGATTCAGTGATTTTACCGAATTGTTTATTGAAAATATAAATTATTAACCTATAATGTTGATTATAATAGTTTGATGTGTTTCATTATTTCTCCATTAGAGTGCATTCTTACAATATTGCGATCCTATTTGGCAATAAATAATATGATCGAGTTGCAGTGAATATGCATAACCTCACATTTCTAATTTGTTTTTAAACATCGCCGTTTACATTAACTATATAAATATTTTAAAACACCGGTAACTATATTCAGATAATTATTTTTTAGTAAAGAGCTTAATTTTATTCGTTAAATTGTCCTAACAAATGCCACTCTTGATTTCAAAATTCTCTACATAAATTCACTCCTCACTTCGTGAGTCGTGAATTTATCGATAATTTGGAAATCACTCGTGGCATTACTTACAATAATTTTCATAAATATCACAAATAAACCCTTCTTCACAACTTAGCCTTGAATACGTCAAAGTTAATGAGGGGAACAAGTTAAAATATTTTCTGTTCGAGGGCAGCACCAATTAAAGAAGATTTTAGCAGGGTCCATTCAAACCGAAGGGTCCACATTACCCGAACTTCCTCTACTTACATGCAACACGCCCCACCCGGGTCTTTACAGTGACACGATCAATCGGGAGAGGGATTTTAAAATATTTATCATGCACACGCTTCTTCAACCACTCAACGACAAAGAGGGACTTCCTAGTGAGTGATCAGTTCAATATCGGGGGCTCCTCCGAGACAACACAACATTAAATAAAATAAGTTAAAACATACATTCATAGGTAAAATCCGTCGTCCTCAACCTAAAACGTATAATCTTTATGCCTGTAGGCATTTCAGGACATCCGTCCCATCTTCAGCAGTTCATTCTTCTCTACAGCATCAAACACCATACTGGATGCTGTAGGGAAGAATGAACTGCTGAAGTTGGGACGGATGTCCTGAAAGGCCTACAGGCATAACGATTATACGTTTTATAAGTTGAGGACGACGGATTTTACCTGTGAAGTTATATTTTAACTTATTTTATTTTATAACTCTCCACCTCAACGGTTTTAACAATGAATTTTATTAGTATTAACACAACATTAAGACGAAACACACCAATCACACCAATGGGCCCAGGTTGCTGCACTTTTCATACTAAATATGGCGAATACGTTAATGATGATTACGATAGGCAGAAAATGTTCGGGGACCGTTTGGGCCTTAAAGTTCCCTGACATTTGTCTTACAGGTGGAGAAAACACCAAAAACTAAATACCATCACCCTGGATATTTGTCCCGACCGGGGATCGTACCCGGGCCCGTTGCGTATGAGGTATCGACGCTATTCTGAAACTACAGCGGAGAAAGATTCTTCACATCATAAAACAATCATCTCCAACACATCTAGAATAAAACTAGAGTTATGTACAAAAAAAAATAATTTTACCATCAAAAGCGTGGGGTGCTCTATACCAATTAATATATTTGATAATAAACATATATTGGTAAAAGTAAAGTGTCTAAGAAGAAAACGTAAAAGCGATAAAAAGAATCTCACGCTTTTGATGGTAAAATTATTTTTTTTTGTAGATAACTCTAGTTTCATTCTAGATGTGTTGGAGATGATTTTTTTGTTGACCACTTTAATTTTATCGCAAGCGTGTTGGAAATTAAAATTATTTTTCATTTTTTAGTTCGGTTTTCTAATAAAGCGTGTTGATTTAGTTTTTTAAAGCTATTATTTATTTTTTAATTTTTAGTTTAATTGATTGTCATAAACAGGAATCCTATGAAAATGTAATTACTTAATAATCTTCTAAAAAAAACCCCGGCCCCGATTTGAACCAGCAACCTTTGGATTACTGAAATTATATACCACTACAGTCCACCGCTCTATCAACTCAGCTCTTACAACGATTGACTAAAAAGTCAGTAAGTCTGCAACCTATTATACCGGTTTTTTATTTTTTTATTTTCTGATGATTCTGGCCAGCATTTTAGAAAAAAAATTTATGAAATTATTGTATTCTCATTGGTCCTTTACAAGTGTACAAAGTTTCAAGTCGATCCAATGTTTAAAGTGGGTGAAAATCGTGTTCAAAGATTCCGTTGCATAGATACAGGTCTGTTACATAGACAGATACAGGTCAAGCTAACATAAAGCGTGTGCTGATGGGATCGAGTGTCTAAATTATGTTATGCAGGGGAGTCTAATGAAGCGGCGTGATAAATAATTAAGCGATGATGTAGATTTTGGAGTTGAAATCAAAATGGGCCCAGGTTGCTGCACTTAAAGATTTTTCATAAGTAATGCCACGAGTGATTTCCAAATTATCGATAAATTCACGACTCACGAAGTGAGGAGTGAATTTATGTAGAGAATTTGGAAATCAAGAGTGGCATTTGTTAGGACTATTTAACAAATAAAATTAAGCTGTTTACTCACAATCATTGTTTAACTATAGTTATTTTAAAATATTTATATATTTAATGTAAACGGCGATGTTTGAAAACAAATCAGAAATGTGAGGTTATGTTCATTCACTACTGCTTGATCATATTATTTATTGCCAAATAAGATCGCAATATTGTAAGTGTGCACCCAAGTGGAGAAATAATAAAACACATCGAACTATATATCATAATCAACATTACGGGTTATTCATTTATTTTTTAGTAAACAACTAAGTAAAATCAATGAATCTTTTCATTATTTGCTATATTCAATGTATTTGTTGGAGAAAAATAATGCTTTGACCTGTTCAGAACATTAAAAAGAAGGAGCTTTCTTTATCACAAAAGCAGGAGCTGATAAAGAGAAATCGATAAAGAGCGAGGTGAAACACGACTGTCATTGGTTGCAAAACAAAATTCATTGAAACGTGATTGGTCATTGTCTAGCATTTGTGGTATGAGTTAAATAGTCAAATAAATACATCTCTTTATTTACATTCGTCCTCGATTTGCTGCAGTTCTAAAAACACGAATATACATGCTTTTGGTACTAAAATAATCCTGCCGGTTTCAACCACACATTCAGTAATTTCCATCCATTAGAATTCCAAAACGTAATATCGCTGTATGTACGAATGAAACGTGAATCACCATACACTGCAGATTTAGATTCAAAACGATAACAGTCACATGTGGGAACAAACGTATCTATTGAGAAAGATGATATCTTTGTTATCTGCAAGAGATGGGGATAGCGCTCACAACGCTACGTATGTGACGTGCATTTTTTTTTTGTACAATACCATTCCAATGAAATTAATCGAACCCACACTCCAACCCACTGAATTTATGGTGTAATGAAGTGCCATATAGGAAACAGAACAATGTAGCATTCGACATGAAAATGATCCTATACGTCTCTTTCATGCGCTGCATTCGACAACAATGGGGACAAAAAAATGTTACTGAAACTCAATCTCTGGAGTCATAACCAGGAACTCTAGCTTCGCAAACAAAACACAAAAGAGACTTATACTTCACTAACGTCTATATTTATATAGAGATAGATACTGTTATTTTGTTCAAAAAAATAACTGCTTTCAGATTTTGTGTGTAATTTTTGAAGTCCACTCATTTATCAGTACAACGGATAAAAAGATATGCCTATACGCGTTATTCTGATGTTTTCAGCACAATGATATCAGTTTTCATTTTAATGAAGCTTCCAGAAATGAATATCTGTTACTCCATTTTCCTAGATCATCCTGAATTATATTTTTAATAAAAACGTGTTTTTTATACACATACAGATTTATAGCATTTGTTTTTGTTTCTGAATTTAGAAATTAAGTTTGCCCTAGGTTTTGTTGGAATAAAACAAATTATAATTATTAGCCTATTGTTTTACTATTACTATTATCATTATCATTATCAATTATCATACTTTTCAAGCTTCTGAATTCCTAACTATATTTATAAACAAACAGCTTAATTTTATTTGATAAATAGTCCTAACAAATGTCACTCTTGATTTCGAAATCCTCTAGATAAATTCGCTTGTCATTTCGTGGCTCGTGAATTTATCGACAAATTTGGAAATCACTCGTGGCATTACTTATGATAAAAAATATAACCAGAATGATATGGTGTGTGAAAATCGCTGCTCAATTTAGAAAAACAGCCCTAGCTTGCAAGTTACCATAATGAAGTATAAACAAAATACAGATTATTAACATGGATGCGTCAAGTAACCAAAATAAAATCAGACAGAATGCTATTTCAAACACACAATTAACAATTCATTGTATGCAAGCAAATCAATATAGAATAGAATCCGTCAAAATTATGTGTATATTAGGGTTATAACTTTTTGGACAATTTGTGAAATAAAATATTTCCTGTACAATGAATGGATGAATTTTTACACGAACCATTGAAAAAGGCCTTGATTTCACTGAGCTTCAAGAAAAGGTCACCCCCAAATTAATTTATATATCAACATTTAATATTGATTTGGGGGTGACCTTTTCTTGAAGCTCAGTGAAATGAAGGCCTTCTTCAATGGTTTTAAGTAAAAGTTCACCCATTCATTGCACAGAAAATATTTTTCAACAAACAGTTAAAACCCTCTAGGGTTATAACTTTTTGGACTTTCGTGAAATAAAATATTTCCTGTACAATGAATGGGTGAACTTTTACTTAAAACCATTGAAAAGGCCTTTATTTCACTGAGCGTCAAGAAACGGTCACTCCTAAATATATTTATATATCAATATTTAATATTTTCTTGAAGCTCAGTGAAATAAAGGCCTTTTCAATGGTTTTAAGTAAATTCATTGTACAGGAAATATTTTATTTCACAAAAGTCCAAAAAAGTTACAACCCTAGTGCATATATTGTACCATAAGACTTAAACCGTGTATTATGAAACCAATTAGCATGTAGTATTGCAATTTTGTGATGGAACATGCTCGTGGATAAAGTAAAAAAATAAAATAAAAAATAAAAACTAGAAGAAAAGCTGTATCTGGTTTATTTTTGGTCCCCCCTGATTTTGATTAAAGCTAGAAGCAATCTGATTGGACATCCATGATTCTGTTTACACTGTGGACGTCCCTGGTTTTGATTACAAGCTAGAAGCTGGCTGATTGAGGACAGGTACTCCAGTTACATAGCAGGGGAGTGAACACGTGTTAAAACAATAAACGCACGGGTGGGTGTGAAGGTGTTAATGAGGTAAGGATTACAAACACCCCTGTTAGTATGTCAGCAAGTGGCTGGCTTCCAATGTAAACCAATGATACTAACTAGCATCTTGCACTTGTCTTCATTCGAATTATATTCCACTTCTCTAACTCTGATTCGCAAATCTTACGATAGAAATCCTATTACAGAAGTACCATGTTTCTCTACTACAGATTTTCCCACAGTGAATACAGTTTCATGAAGTTATTCTGAACTGTTCAACCTGACAACAAATTCTAACGATATAATTTCAAACGCTTACGAGGGATATTGATTGAGTGCATTGATATAAGTAAATCATTTTCTCAAGTTTCTTTTTACAGAATAATCTAAAGTAAATTTTTACACTTTAAGTTGAAATCTAGATGAACAAAGACTAACTGCGGCAGAAATGAAATTTATGAGACGTACTGCGGGCTACTCAAGAACAGACCATAAAAGGAATTCTGAGATTCTCAAAGAATTACACACAGAATCAGTCATGGAATATGTACAAAAGTACAGAAACAACTGGAAATCTCACGTACGAAGAATGAGCAGAACAAGAATACCACGTCAGATCTTAAATTACCAGCCACCAGGCAAGAGATCTTTGGGCAGACCCTTCAAACGTTGGATTGAGACCGTAACAGACCACTAGGTCTATCGTGAAAGGAAGAAAAAGAAGAAGAAGAAATCAGTGATTCAAAAATCTTATATCTCCCATTCTTTTAAAAATGAGTTTCAGGTTATTACTTTCTTTTATTAAGGATTTTCTCTTCTTTACAGCAGTCAACCTTCAGCCCAAATGTATTTTGATCAGCGTCTTCTATTCTCAGCATCTTCTTCTTTGAGGTCTCTGCTTATCACGTTTCTCCACTGTTCCCTGGGTTTCCCCCTCCTCCTCCTGCCTTCAGCAAACCAATCCAGCATCATTCTTGGGATTCTATTATTCTCCATCTTCTTCAGATGTCCATACCATTTCAATATTCGTTATTCTATTACCTCTATAATATTACGTTTAACATTCATTATTGTTCTAATTTTCTGGCTCCGAATTTTCTCCTTTCTTGATATTTCTTGATACCCTTCGCCAAAAACCCATCTCTGGTTGTCAATAATTTTTTTTGCTTGCTTCTACCTAACGTCCAGGTCTCTAATGATTTAAATATCAAAATCTTGGTTTTTCAAGTTATTATTATTATTATTATTATTATTATTATTATTATTATTATTATTATTATTATTATTATTGCGAATAAGCTCATATAGGACGATGCAAAGAACTTAGAGGCGTGTTTCTTTTGAATCCATATTTCCTTAATGTTTTGGCTACGTGCTTGCTTTCTCTCGTCTGTTGTTTCGATTTTTACTCTTCAGTTTGTTCTTTTGGTCAACTTGCACTTAAGCACCTTATTTCTAAATATATTAATATTTATGATATCTTCTTGAGTAATTCCTGACAATTTTTTTTCTGCCTAATATGATTGGTTGATAACATTTAAAAATCGTTTTCTGTTTACGCCATTCTTATATTATTTTCTCAAGCACATAAAGAATAATAGAGAAAGTCCATCTTCTTGTTTTACTCCTGTCACATTTTCAAAGGATTCAGAAATTTCCCCATTAATTTAATTTTAGTTTTTCTATCTGTTATTGTCTAATAAGTGCATTATTATTATTATTATTATTATTATTATTATTACTATTATATCTATCTAACTAACTCACTGGCACCATTGAACCGTAATTTCTATGCCCGCGGACATAAGCTCACCATACATCCCTATCCTGAGCTAATGATTTCCAATCATTCCCTGTATAATCTACTTCTCTCACATGTTATTGAGGGTTAATGTTATTCTCCCACCTCATTCTTGGTCTACCAACTGGGCGTTTTCCTTCTGGTTTTCCTACAAGAAGCTTCCATGCACAAATTTCATTCCCCATTCGTGCCACAAGTCCTGCCCAACGCAGTAAACGAGATTTAACTGTTCTTGACTGTTATTATATGTTTATATATTATTATTATTATTATTATTATTATTATTATTATTATTATTATTATTATTATTACTAGTATTAGATTTTTAGCATTGTATTTTTTTTTGGGAGGGAGCTGGCCTACGACATCAACCTCCAACCTGGAGGACCAGGTTTTTTTTCAGGTGTCCATCCTAAGATCAGTTGCTTTCAGTACAGCTAAGACCCTGATCTTCTCTTAATAAGGAAGTATTTGACAGAACAGATAAGATGAAGTGACCCCTAGGCCCCGAATACTCTAATACCATCGGGGACGGAAAACAACAAGTGTTCAGTCCAAAGAGACTGGATAGGAAAGATAAAAAAAATAGATATGGTATGGAAGTGGAAGTAATACCATATGTAACACCATGCTGACAAGTGCGATTGGTGAGTAGCCTATCCTGTCCCTTCACCACATGCGTTATGTAAGTTACTAGCTAATAACCGGCGTACGCTGCTACGCCTAAATTAATCATAATGTGTTTTTGCGTTCAGTTGGATAAGTACAAGGAAAAATAATTTTAAATTTGCTCTCTTCGTTATTTCAGCTAAAACAACCGATAAACTAATTAATTCTATTTCCAAACTACCTTTCACCTTCTTCTTCTTGTAAGACCATGTTTCCCTTAACAGAGATTTAGGCGCTCTCCCCTATAGGGAAGAATTTGAACCAAACTAATTTAGTTACACTTGTTTTCGTATAGATGTCATTTCAGTGGTCCGTGGTCAGCGTTCCGCCTCATACTGACATCTAGGAAATCAAGGTAGTGCTAGGACGGGAAAATTCGGTAAATTATGCTTAGAGGCCTTTTCATTCAGGCTTAAGGATCTTTTATGAGCCTGAAAATCTTCAGACTCGGAACCCACGGCTTGAAGTACCACCCGGAGGACTTGCTCCTTGGATTTTCCCATCCTAAAAAAATTCATCGATCCCGGCCGGGTTTGAACCCGCGACCCTCGGGACCAGAGGCAAGGTGCATAACCACTAGTCCACCGCGGCCGATACTATCTTTCATAAAAACCAAATAATAACCTAAATAAAATTTCATCTTCCAAAATTTAATATTCAAGCAATCGCTATAAGTAAAGCCATATCGTAGTTATTTTCGATAGCCCGTGCTGATTACGCGGCGTTGAGCGGGAATCTACGTATCCCGATGTACTTGGCATAAATGAGCTGAAAGACAAAATTTGGTTATTTTGAGTTATCCGTAAAAGAATACTTGCCGTGCGCTGCTATGCTTGCCCGGGAATTTACTTATCCCGACCTTCTTGGCACCAATGAAAGACAAAAATGATTATTGTGAGTTATCCGTAAAAGAAATACAGATGTCGCAGACTTTATTGTAGAGTTTTTGAGGTATTCAATTCTGGGTACATTAATTTGGTGTATATTTTATGGTTTAGACAGCTCAAGTGAATTAAGCGTACAAAAGCTATTTTTTCACGTTATCAATACAAAGGGCGATTGTTAAGGGTAAAGGGCTTGAGCATTAAAACTCGCTTATAGCCTATAACCCTCCCGGGAAAATCCTGATCATTTTGCAAAAAAAAAAAAACATATCTTCCGGATGAACGGTATGGCAGCACACGCTTGCACGGAAAACTACATATCGCGATCTTCTTGGCAACAATGAAATACAAACGACTATTGCGAGTTATCCGTAAAACATAAATATATGCTGTCGCGGACGTTTTTGTAGAGTTTTTTTAGATATTAAAATCTGTGTACATTAATTTTGTGCATTTGTTATGGTTTAGGCAGCTTAAGCCATTTAAGAGTAAAAAAAGGGACTTATTTTTCACGTTTTTTACTACAAAGGGCGATTTCTAAGGGTGTAGGAGTTAAGTATCACAACTCTCTTATGACCTATGTTAATCTCCTGAACATTTTGAAAAAAAAACCAACCACAATCGGATGAACGGTATGGCAGCGCATAAAATACGAATAAACAAACAAACATTTTTTTTGTATATTAAATATGGTTACTAACAGCTGCACCATGTGAAGGTGCGATTGGACACCATGAAAATAATAATAATAATAATAATAATAATAATAATAATAATAATAATAATAGCTTTATTTTACCTTAAGGCCTTGTCTACCACTCAACCAGGTTTTAAAAAAATACAAAAGAAAAGTCTTAAATCTAAATTACAATATATATATATATATATATATATATATAACGATTACAAGTTATGAATACAATACAATTAATATTTATAATGTATTTTGATTTACTCTAAATTTAACGAATTAAATATATAATATGTACAATATATATAAAAAACGAGGAAAAGATTAATGACATAGTATAAAATTAAATAAATAGAGAAAAATTAATTATTAGACAACAGGTAACTGTATAAGCGTGACTTAAAGGTGCCAAGTGTGCGGCAACCCCTGATATCTTGAGGAAGGAGATTCCAGGAGCGGGCAGAGGCTACTGTGAAGGAAGTAGAATAGGAGGAAGTGCTATGAAGAGGAATTGTTAGCAGACTGCTATCTTGTGACCTAGTGTCAATATTGTGGTAGGAGGATAACTTCTCAAATCTGGACGCCAGGTAAGTAGGAATGTAGGAATTCAGAAGCTTGAAAAGTAGAGAAAGAGAGTGCAATTTACGTCTGTCAGTAAGACGGAGCCAAGAGAGGTTATTAAATGCAGGTCGGTTCCTCTAAGTCTTTTAATTTGGATGGACCGATAAAATTGGCTATTAGGAATCGGACGATGTAAAAAATATTAATCAACCGATGATCTATTATTATTATTATTATTTATTATTATTATCATCATTATTATTAATTATTATTATTATTATTACTATTACTATTATTATTATAATTATAATTATTATTACTATTACTATTATTATTATTACTATTATTATTACTATTACTATTATTATTATTATTATTATTATTATTACTATTACTATTACTATTACTATTATTATTATTACTATTACTATTATTATTATTATTATAATTATAATAATAATAAGAATTATTATTATTATAATTACAACTATAATTATTATTATTATTACTATTATTACTACGGAACAGGCAACTCTTGCCTAAACCAGGAAGTGAAGAAGACTATTATTACTATTATCACTATTATTATTATTGTAACTATTATTATTATTATTATTTAATGTAGACATACTCGCTGCCAACGTTCTAAGGAAGATGACTGACTGTAATGGAAGGCTATGTGAACTGTCTAATGTCAAGTCGTGATTTAGGAACAATGCGACCTCGATGAAGATTGTAATAAAGATCTGCTTTTTAGTTTCTTTCTTGGAGTTTATAGAGGTCCTTATCGCTTTCGTCTCATCGTCTGAAATGAATATTCTCTTCCTTTGCGTTACCAACAAGGTCTGTTGATGAAAGTACAGTATGTCATTAACCATACGATGTATGAACACACATTGTGTGGGTATTAAACAACTTCACGAAGAAAAATCTTGAGTAGGACGGATGTAATATAAGAGCACATATTTTTAATTATGATTCCCATACACACAATTGTGAATTTATGAAATAATTCACTGGAACTATCGAACCCGTAGGTACATGGCTGTGCGGATATAATCTCTAAAATACATCCCCATCCTGAGCTAATGTTTTCCAATCAACCCCTGTATAATCTACTTCCCTCAAATCATAGTTAATGTTATTTTCCACCTCATTCTTGGTTTACCAAATTCGGGGTTTCCCTCTGGTTTTCCTACCGGAAACTTCAATGCCCCTCTTTAATTCCCCATTCGTGCCACATGTCCTGCCCATCCAATATGTAACTAAGATATTATTTGGATGGCGAAGGCCGATTAAATTTGAAAATCTTCAGACTCTGGACACCCACGGCTTAAAATCTCTCCAGGACGACTCAGATTTTTTCTTCCTAAAAATCATCGACACAGACCGGAATTGAACTCCTACCCTCAGGAATAAAAATAACTCTTAATTCAACGAGACCGATATATATATATATATTTTATTAATAAATAAAGAAATAAATAGGTTACATTTGTATCAGGATCACAACATTTATGTCAAACCACTGATATTGAATATTTTTTAAAATACATTGTTGTAAAATAAGTTCATGTTTTTATTAATTACAATGAAAGAAATAATAATATTTAATCGACAAGTGATATTAAATTACCAAATATGTATTTATTTAAAGAAAACTTCATTAAATTGTTTTTTTTTGTCACTGAAATATAGGCGTATTCATAAATGTTTCCAGAGCTTACAATTGCTAAAATTATCTAATATATAAAAATCAATGTTTATTTGTTTGTTTGTTTGTTCGTATTTTATGCGCGGCAATACCGTTGATCCGATTGTGATGGGACGTTTTGCAAAATGTTCAGGAGATTCCCGGAACGAACATAGGCTATAACAGAGTTGTGGTACTCAACTCCTACACCCTTAAAAATTGCTCTTTGTAGAGTAAAACGTGAAAAATAGGAGCTCTTTGGACACTTAAATGCCTTAAGCTGTCTAAACCATAACTAATACACAAAATTAATGTACACAGAATTGAATATCTCAAAAAGCTCTACAAAAAGTCCGCGACAGCATATGTTTGTCTTTTATGGATAACTCACAATAACCATTTTTGTCTTTCATTGATGCCAAGAAGATCGAGACAAGTACGTAGATTCCTGTGCAAGCATAGCAGCATATGGCGGGTATTCTTTTACGGATAACTCACAATAACGAATTTTGTCTTTTAGCTCATTTATGCCAAGAAAATCGAGATAAGTAGATTCCCGGGCAACACCGGGCAATCAGCACGGGGAATCTTAAAATAATTACGATGTGCATTTATGATTATTTTTCAGTTTACATATTCAACTAATCATAAGAATTACATTAATTTTCGTCTTTCAGCTTATTTATGCCAAGAAGTTCGGGATGAATAGATTTCCGGACAACGCCGAGTAAACAGCACGGGGTATCTAAAAATAATTACGATATAAATTTTCCCTCATACTTATTTAACTAAACATAAAACACAATAATTGTTGTCTTTCAGCTCATTTATGTCTAGAAGATCGGGGTAAGTAGATTCCCGGGCAACGCCGGGTAATCAGCACGGGGTATATAAAAATATAAATTATAATTAGTTTTCCTTTTACTTATACAACTAAACATAAGAGCACATTAATTTTAATTTATTTAGGCGTAGCAGCGCACGCCGGGTATTAGCTAGTGTTTAATAAAAATGTCGATGAAACAATAAGAAAATTAATTCATAAAACTTTTAATTAGAACTCGAAACTAATATGTCAAAGCTTATAATGAAATTCGTTATCTAAAATTAAATAATAATAATAATAATAATAATAATAATAATAATAATAATAATAATAATAATAATAATAATAATAATAATAATAATAATAATAATAATGATAATAATAATAATAACAGTTTCAACTAAAATTACAATACTCTAAATATTGTGGATGAATTGACTCTTATTTGATAGTTTATAAATCATGTTTTAAAGTAGTTTACAACATAATGCACTAAACTGAAATATCCAATATATTTAACATAAAATCTCTAGGTCAAAGTGGCAAAAATACACTGTAAAAGTATACGAAAATAAATGGCAAGTTGTGCGCGTAAACCCAGCGTTTTAGTGCCGTCATAATCTTAGAGATACTCAGATTTCATGACTTCATGTTGTCGACAAAGTTTGGCCACAACCACTTAAAATTCTGTGTATGTTCTATAAAGGAAAACACCCAAAACGGTTCACATATTACAAAATTTAGTTTGAAACTCAATTATCGCAACACTGAACACTTTCCCTAACTTTAACTCGGAGTTGAAATATTCTACCCTACATAAGAGCTACTTTAGAGTCAGGGAAGAATAATTCAGTTAAGAGAATGGAAACTTTGAAAGCCATAATTTTTCGTAATACAATAAAAATCCTCTGGGTTTGGATCAGTAAAAACGTTTTCCAATACTGTTATTTTAACACAGTTCCAATAATGGATCATATTATAATATTATAATGATATTGTGAATAGAAAAATTAATGTCTGAACCAGAAATCGAACCGTGGATCTCTCCTTCTCCGTAGGAGTGTGCAGCCCACTATATCACAATATCATTGTAAAATTATAATATGATCCACTATTGGAACTATGTTAAATAACAGTATTGGAAAATGTTAAATAACATAGTTTACTGCTTATAAAAGTGGTGGTGTAAAATTCTCAAATATAGATACTTCTAAAACGAAGCCGGCCGTTGGCGATGGTAGTGACACCTACCTGGCAAGCGATCGAAACGAGAATTATAGATTTGTATATGTGGAAGGAATTGTTGGTGTTTTTACCAAGTCTAGAATGGTGTAGTGGGCTGCACACTCCTAAGGAGAAGGTGAGGTCCACGGTTCGATTCCTGGTCCAGGCATTAATTTTTCTTTTCACAACATCATTATAATATCAGTAATAACGTTTGAGACTATTGCTCATAAATAATTCTAAAATTCATTGTAATCAAAATTGAGGTTATTTACGAACGTTTTTTTAAAAATATTAATAGTTTTCTGCCGAAGAGTAGGTCTTTCACTGCAAGCTCAGCATTTTCCACTCTTTCTTTAACTCAGCCTTCCTTTTTGTATCCGCATACAAACCATTTATCTTAATATTGTCTATCATCTGATGTTTTCTTTCTGCCTCTAACCTTCTTACCGTTGACAATTCATTCTAGGGCATCCGTCAGCAGACAGTGGCCAATCCAATATATTTTCCTCTTCTTTATGAGTTACAGCATTGTTCTTCCTTCGTCCACTCTATCTAGGACACTTTTATCTTTCATTTTGTCTGTCCATTGTATATGCTCTATCCTTCTCCATATCCACATCTCAAAAGCTTTCAATCGCTTTTCCTCATTCCGTCATAATGTCCAAGACTCTGCACCATATAATGCTACACTTCACACAAAGTACTTCACTAGCCTATTTCGTAATTATTTTGCCAAATGTCCGCAGAAAATGCTTATTTTCTTGTTAAAAGCTTCTTTTGCCATTGCTATCCTCTGCTTTACTTCTTGACAGCAGTTCATGTTATTACTGGTATTACAACCATGTATTTTTAAGCTTTCCACTTGCTCAATGGCCTCATCAGTGTATCTTCCTTGGTTTCCTCCCTATAATCATGGCCTTCGTCTTATTTATATTATCTTTATCCCATAATCCTCGCATCTGTCATTTAAGTCAATCAGCATGATGTTAATATATATATATACCTGATATAACAGCGTTCCTCAATTAAAATGTATTTTTTGTTTTAAAAAAAACTTCGTTTAATTAGTTAAAAACATGTAGGCCTTTCAAAACGTGTTCCATCTTCGGCATGATTTTAACTAATTAATAATGTTTTAAAATATCCATTTCAATTGAGGAAGACTGATATATCAGGTACTTATACTAACATTAAAAAAATATATTGTTCATAAGGCAATCTAAGGTACTACTACCTTTCAATATGCCTCAATTCGTCCTTATCGTCTGTCTTTCTTTGTCATCCTTGTACTCACACATTTTTTAAATCCCCTTCAATGAAATCCAACGTTCTGATATTTTTGCTCTATGGTGTGAATGACCTAGAAGGTCCTTGGGCTCCCCGCCGGCTCCTAGTCCTACATCATAGTAAGGCGCAAGAATTGATGAATAGATTTCCCTTTATACATTTATTTTATTATGCAGAGATGATTGAAAAACAATAGCTCAGAATATGGATGTTTGGAGAACTCATATCCGTGCATCTTGAACCTATGAGTTCGGTTATAGCAGTGAGTTATTTATACATTTATTCAACCATTCACGAATGTGTGTTAGTTCATATGTTCGTCGTCTTGTCTAAAACTCTGCGCAGGTTTAACCTAATTTTTGGATTTGCCATTAATTCGTAGCATGTCGATTTATCACGATTTGAATTTAAAAAAAAACCTTTCCATCAACAACTAGCGTATCCAATATTCCAAATAGTTATACTTTCTTATATACTGGAGGGACGTTCTCCCGTTGTTTTCTAGTAATAAACACTACAGATGTCCAGGTCAAATTTTCACACTAACTTTATTTTATTCATATAAACTTTCAGTGGCATTTCATTCACAAATTGCTGCAAAGATTAATTTTGCTTTATTTGCCGCAAAATTATATCCAGTCACTAGTGATTCCATTTGTCACAATTTATTTTGATCACAATTCACTGTATCGATATTACAGCACAACTGACTTGTTCCCGATACTGGCAAAAGATTTTATAAGCCGGGGAAGGAATTTTTTCGGCCATTAAATGAGATCGTTCTAGACCGGAAGCTTCGGGAATCGAAGCCTCTGGACAAGGAGGGTAGATGTATAGAGAACCCTCTGGAATTGAAAGCTAGATGCATAACGAACTTTCTACACCAGTCTTTCAAATAGCAAGTTTTTAACTCGCGTTTTTTCCATCTAGTAACAATGCGAGATCCCTATTCCCACCGTCCCCCGATAATTGAAACGCTACTATACAATGCGTCATAAAACAGTATATCTACCTCATCATAGTAGTCCAAGCGATTAGGCGGGATGGCGAACTACACGTTCATTCGTCAGTGTACACAGTACATTAAGTGCAATATCAGCATAAAAATCAAACATGCAGCGCCCTCCTCGCGATCTGTCTCATCGCTTGGATGTATAATACTATCATGTATTTTTTTTCGTTATGGTAGGAAAGAGAACAGATATCCATATATAGTTAGAATATAATATAGTGGGATGTATATTGAATTATATTGAAATGTAGATGTTTCTTTTTATACAAAATAAATGAAACGAAATAACTATAATCTCAAATATGGGATATCGATTAATTTTTTTGATTTCAATCGTGTGTGTTCAGCTGAGGATTTATTCAATTCATAAAGGAATTACAAAATAAATACTACTGTAATATTCCCTGCTTTTGTGAGACGTTGCTCAAATTGGGTTTCGTTAAAACAGAATGGATATGTTCAATAAAAAACACTATACTATTAAATTTACATAATTTCTTACAAATTCCCGTTATAAATAATGGAGTCAGGCACATCTTTGCAGAAATTCAATATATATATAATTAAATGTTTAACGTTGAACAATGCAAGCTTAATATGGTATGATAAGAAAAATAAATGCCTGGACGGGATTCGAACCCGGATCTCTGAATCTGTACCTCAGCGTGATATCCATTACACCACCAGGCGAATCCAATTCAAACACTTATTTTTCTTGTATATGTATTATATTCTCCATTATTACTAGATGTCGCGAGAACTCGGTCTTCACTGCCATCTAGTAGCTGATTATAACAAGTAAGCAAATTAAAGAGAAGCAATTAAAGAGACTATTTAACTCATGCCCCAAATGGGAGTCAATGACCAATCACGTTTCAATGATTTCTGTTTTACAACCAATCAGAGTCGTGTTTCACGAAATATTTATCAGTGTTATAATTACCATATTAAAGAAAGCTCCTCCTTTTTAATATTCTGAAATAGTATGATCTAGTTGCAGTGATAAACAAAAGAAGCAGATGAAGCGTACCTATCGTTTCTCATTTGTTTTCAAACATCGCCGTTTACATTAGATATATAAATATTTTAAAATAACTACAGTTAAATAATGATTTGTGAGTAAACAGCTTAATTTTATTCGTTAAATAGTCGTAACAAATGCCACTCTTGATTTCCAAATTCTCTAGATAAATTCACTCCTCACTTCGTGAGTCGTGAATTTATCGATAATTTGGAAATCACTCGTGGCATTACTTATGAATATTTTTTTCTCTTTAATTTGCTTACTTGTTATAAATCTTTGCCTAATTCCTAAAAATAGTTTACCAAATAAAATGTAAATTAATTCCTTATATAGTCAGCTACTAGATGGCAAGTGAAGACCGAGTTCTCGCGACATCTAGTAATAATGGAGAATATAATACATATACAAGAAAAATAAGTGTTTTAATTGGATTCGCCTGGTGGTGTAATGGATATCACGCTGAGGTACAGACTCAGAGATCCGGGTTCGAATCCCGTCCAGGCATTTATTTTTCTTATCATACCATATATATATGATAAAACAATTTACCTTAGTAGTAATTCCGCTAAAAGATTCAGCAATCAATCTGGGTTGTAAGTATGTCGAATTAAAAGTGATAAAATATAAAAAAAATACAAAAAAAATACCCAAATGTATCGCGACACGTGTTTCGCTCTTGAACAGGGCATAACCAGGGTGATCACATCAAAGTACCGGTATTATCGCAAACAAGTTGTAGATGATCTCTTGATTTTGTTGACCAAATGATGATCGGGGACAATTTAACTAACTAACTCACTGGCTCTATCAAACTCGTAGGTTCATGGCCGAGCATACATAAGCTCTCCACACATACCTATCCCGATGTTTTCCAATCATCCCCTGTATACTCTACTTCTCATAAATCATGGTTAATGTTATTCTCACACCTCATTCTTGGTCTACCAATTGGGCCCATGGTTTTCCTACAAGAAGCTTCCATGCAACTCTTTCATTCCACATTCGTGCCACATCTCTTGTTCATCGCAGTATACGAGACTTGTGGCTTCCTATAAAGACCACGTACCTCACTGTTAGAAGTCTTCTCCATTTACTGGCTGTTCATCTCTCTTCAGTCAAAAATGTTATGCTTCGTTCTCAAGAGAACGTGGAGCATGAAAGGTTTTTGTTCTACAAGAGGTAATAGGCTTCGAATTTACATTCAGGCTTATGTCATTTTATCCGTTTAAAATTATGGATTTGAGCAACTGTGCATGACTGGAAAGCAATTTTGTCTAAGTGAACTGGAAAAAGTTGTGGTCAGTTTCTTCACAAACTACCATTAAATGATTGTTTCACTTAATATCATACGGATAGTCTACCAGTACAAAAGTAATATATTTCATACTTAATTTCTGTAGACGTCTTAGAGAAGATCTGATAAAGATCCTACATAATCTAACTTCCAATGATAGCAAAAACTTTGTAGTTTTAACAACAATGCATATTTATAAAAAATTGTTTTAACTGAATTCTATAATTTCGTATTTATATCGTTCCTAAGTAAGCGATAGGCCTAATAGATGTCATGATGATCGATATGAATATGATGATTGATCATGCAATTAAAAAAAACTTAGAGAGAATTCACAGAAAAAGTAATAATGGGTTACTTAAATAGTAATTGATCACATAGGCAGTCTTTTATTGGAATAAAATAAATAGGGCAATTGCCTTTGTAGTAAAAAAGGTAAAGTAATCCCGCTACAGGCCTCAGGAGGCCCTTGGGGTAGTAGGAGGTTAAGGCTCCCACTTTTTCTTGACAATTGGTACTTAATGTCAGCCGGGTTGTCAGCCCTGCGTGACGGCCGCCTTTACCCCAGAACAAGCGTCTGGTACTCATTTCAGTTAGAGGCTGAGTCGACCCCAGGGCCATAGTGCCGCCAGAAGGTTTGGGTCAGTTTAAAAATCCTGACCCCACCGGGACTCGAACCCTCGACCTTCCGGCTTGTAGCGCAGTGCCTTAACCACTACGCTGCCTTTCTAGTACTTCTATAAAAAAGCTACCCACTATATACTGATTTGGTACGCATTGTACATTGTGCAGGCCATTTTGGCGGTATGTTTTGTACCGAAATCACTTTTTCGGTACGTGAAAACTACGTAATAACTACGTCATCGTGTCTTCCCTCTACAGTGATGTTATAGAACAGTGCCAAATTCCTGCCTTCGTTGTCCTCTCTCCTACGTACCTCCCTCTTCCTTCTTTATGCGCTGCGTGTGACTGCGCATCTTCCCCTCGTTATCGAAAGTCTCAAATAAGCTGTGCAAGTTAGTATCAGGGTCATCATCAACTTTGGGATCGTCGTGGTCAGGTCGACTCTAGCTCGAATGAGCTGTTTGGTTTCATCAGTCCCATAAACCAGGGTAGGGGAACCAGGACTGTGAACCTTAGCCCTCAGTTGGACTGGATTGAGTGTGTGTATGTATATTATTATTATTATTATTATTATTATTATTATTATTATTATTGTCTTTTTTTAATTATTGATGACCGAGTTTGTTAATTTGTATTATTTCATTAATATATTTTCTTTCAATGGTCAAGAAGATAAATTTTTGTTATATTATTTGTATTTCAATTATCTGACTTATGATTCTATTAAAGTTACTTTTTTTTTTAGTTAACGTATGTTTACTAATTGTGTAGCTACTCATGTTACGTATTGATATATATTCAAAAGCTTTCTCAATCCAAATTAATCCCCTTTTTCCTTCTAGCTTCCACGATTATAATACTGTTTAGCATTCAGTACTATATGTTATGTAATTAACAAAGGAAAGGTGGATTAATATTTGCCTTCTATGGGCCCGGGCAAAGGAATGTCGATATAGTCACTCAAAACTTTCAAACTCAATGTTATAAATAGCGGCGCAGTTTGATAATAATAATGATAATAATAATAGTAATAAAAATAATAGAAATTATTCAAAATATTATAAATAAAACCAAGACATTAATATTTTAATTATTAGTGGAAAATGTTGTTGTATGGTGCAGAGACCTGGAGTTTAGGTAGACAGGAAGCAAATATATATGTGTGTGACTGTTTATATAAATATAGGGAAGTTCGGGTAATGTGGACCCTTCCGTTTGAGTGGACCCTGTTAATATCTTCTTTAATTGGTGCTGCCCTCGAACAGAAAATATTTTAACTTCTTCCCCTCATCAACTTTGATGGGTTCAAGGCCAGTTTTTTTATTCTTTGTGCGAAGAAGTGTCTTTTGTGATATTTATGAAAATGACCACTTTAAAAGTTTTTCAAGCTGAGAATCAATTCTTAATTTCTCCTATTGAATATTACAAATGTTGAAAAAACTCCTAAATATATTATATTATGTAGATGCTGTTTTAATATACTAACAGGTTTGGTTTGATATTATGTGACATGGTGGCTGTATAAAGTAATTAAGCATAACAAAGGAATTCGGTTAATGTGCAACCTCCACGAGGACCTGAGTCCACTTTACACGAATACGTACATTTTATCACTGAGGATGTTACCTGTAAAAACCATTCACTTAATTAATTTTATTTAATACCCTTGTACTTTTACTAAACCCAATGTAAATGTTACAATCAACAATAATTTTTCAAAACATTAAATAAATATCAACGCTTTTTAATTATGACCAATCATAAATATTTTCAGATGAATCTGTACCTGTCTGTATAAGTTAATAGAGTAAATGAACTTAAAAATAGACTAGAAGCTAAGGTGGACTCTGGGATTCACTTTATCCGAATATGGAGGTTAAAGTGGACCTTTCTTGTAATGTAAAAAAGTTTATAAATTATGAAGATGTTTTAATATTTGAATAAAATAGCAATTATATTTCATAGTTACAACACTAATGATAATCACTGTTAATGAACAAAATTAAAATCCATTAATGAAAAGAAGAAAAACAAATTCAAAACAGGGGCCCAAATTACCCCAAGTTCCTCAATATATATATTGACAGCAGACATGCATTTTTGGCGAAAGGCAACAAGAAAGTCAAGAAAGGAGAAAATTCAGAACTAGAAAATTGGAGATAGTGTTAAACATTATATCGTAGAAGTAATAGAAGAACGAAGATTGAAATGTTATGGACATCTGAAGACGATGGAGAATAGTAGAATCCCAAGAATGATCATGCTGGATTGGAATGCTGAAGGCAGGAGTAGGAAGGGGAAACCCAGAGAACAGTGGATGGATTAAGTGAGAAGAAACATGATCGGCAAAGACCTCAAAGTAGAAAATGCTGAGAATACAAATCTGTGGCGGAGCAAAATATATTTGGGCTGAAGAATAACTTCTGTAATGTAGAAAAAATCCTTACTAAGAAGATAATAATAGTAGAAAGAGAACTTTTAAAGACATTAAAAAATAACTGTATACAGTGAGCGTCCTGTAGCTAGGTCAAGACTGAGGCGAACAAATTATATCAACCATGATTCAGGGAGGCGAATTGTTAACTATGATTTCAGAAAAGTGAGTTATACAGGGGATGGCAGGAAAACCTTAGATCTGGATAGGGATGCACGAAGCGTTTATGTTATGGATTTCTGGATTAGTGCACTAGGTTAGTTAACTAAAGTAGTTACATGAAAAAAATCAAAATTTTAAAGAATATTGGATCAGCGTTAAGAGATCGTAACCAGATCAGCTTATCCCTTACGTTTAGGGACTGTAGACTCTGAACAGTTTGAAATAAGTATTTTACAGATCACTGAAACGTAAAGATTTAAACTTGCAGTACTTAATTAGTATAACGACAAATTGTTGGAATTACATTTGCCAATTAAATGTTCAAAGGCAACTACTATCCTCTGCAATATATAAAGTGAGGTACAAATTAAACAATTACACCATCGCACGTGATTCAAATCCCATCTGAGTGAATAAATTTAATTAAAGCCAACTACAGATATTACAAAGTTGAGAAACCCGAATCAAGTCACGTAGTGTTTTGTTCTGATCACTGGCCTCGATAAATACCGGGCAATTTGTCAGTGTCACAGTTAATTGTTATACCATGGTACGAGACAGGATTTCAACTATGGTTTCATGCACCAGTCAAATTTCATTACGTCTGTACTCAAAGAAATTTATATAAATATAATTATTTTAAATTTTTTAGACGTTTAAAGGGTGACTGTTGTGAAGAGAGACAAAAAGTTACTTGTAAACAAAATATTATACAGAGTGGGCCAAAAGTCAATATCCAGTATAGGCCTATATGTAGTAGAATAACTCAGAGAGTGATCATAATTGTAAATGTCAAGAATCAATACTATCTGTAAAACATGTTTTATTTGACTGTCCTATATTTGAAAGACGACGATTCTGGTTAAACTTACTTTTAAATGATGATGAGGCTTTTGCATCAATGTGTGAAGTGATTTTTAAGAACCAAAATTATTATAAACATTTTATGAACTTCATAACGATATGTAGCATTTTTCTAAGACACTTATAGGGGATTTATGTAATTCATAACACTCATTCAAAACCATAAGATAATATTTCTGTTTTACAATGTATAGTATAATATTGTTATAGTAAGCTACAACCCTAGCATGCCTTTGTGGCGAAATATGATTTCAAAATATTTGAGATTCGATAATAATAATAATAATAATAATAATAATAATAATAACAATAAAAAAAATAATAATACTATCTCCTCTACTATTTAATTTTGTACTAGAGCATGCCATTAAATCTTTAGTGAATGAGGAAGGCTTACAACTGAATGGTATTAATAAGCTGTTAGATTATGCTGATGATGTAGTATTGTTGGCCGATAGCGAGGAGATACTAAAGGATAATACGCACACACTGTTGAGTAACACTAAGAAATTAGGATTGGAAGTAAATATCAATAAAACTAAATATATGGATGGTCACACGTAGAAATTCATTAAATAATAGGAATGGACAGCTAATGACAAATGAGGGAAATTTTGAGGAACAATAATCACAAATAGGAATGAGATGCACAAAGAAATTAAACATAGGCTCAATTCTGGAAATGCATGCTATTATGCATTGCAGAGACTCTTGATGTCCCAACTCCTTTCAAAAAAAATGTTAAACTGAAAATATATAAAACTATTATTCTCCCAGTTATATTATATGGATGCGAAACATGGACTCTTACTTTAAGGGAGGAAAGGAGATTACAAGTATTTGAGAATAAAGTTCTTAGGAAAATTTTTGGACCAAAGAGAGAAGAACAGATAGGTGAATGGAGAAGACTAAATAACAATGAACTACATGGTCTTTATAGGAAGCCAGATATATTAAGAATAGTTAAGTCTCGTAGACTGCGATGGGCAGGACATGTTGCACGTATGGGGAATGAAAGACTTGCATGGAAGCTTCTTGTAGGAAAGCCAGAGGGAAAACGCCCAGTTGGTAGACCAAGAATGAGGTGGGAGAATAATAACATTTACTATGATTTGAGGGAAGTAGATTATACAGGGAATGATTGGAAAGCATTAGCTCAGGATAGGGATGTATGGAGAGCTTATGTCCGCGCGGTCATGAACCTATGGGTTCGATAGTGCCAGTGAGTGAGTAAGTAAGTAAGTAAGTAAGTAAGTAAGTAAGTAAGTAATAATAATAATAATAATAATAATAATAATAATAATAATAAAAATGTAGAGTAGAAGTAGCAATAGACAGTGAATTTTATCTGTATACTGAATATAATTATATGACATGATAACATGTCTTTTTGTTTTAATTAAGGGTGCATTCAGCTTTAAAAATATAGATAGTGGAGGGAAATGATGAGGGTCCTATATTGTGGATTTAGACTAGGTTTAGGTTTAAGAACTCTCCTGGTGCTTCATTATCTTCAATAACCTATCACGTGATCGGGGTTATATAACTCCGCCCTTCCAGGCGTCCAAACTTATGACATAAGTTGCAATTCCTTCATGCCAGGAGACAATACTAGAAATATCGCAAATATAACCTGGAGGCAATGCTGAAAAATATACATTCCAATGAAACGACAAAGAACAGAAATGATATAAATTTAAAAAAAAAGCAACAATGGAAGCGGATAATAAGATATTTACATCCTATTTTATGTAATTGCCATATCTAATATTATACTCGTAAAAATGAATGTTTGTTTGTTTGTTCGTACTTTATGCGCGGCCATCCGTTAATCCGATTGTGATGGGGCTTTCTGCTAAATGTTCAGGAGATTTCCGGGATGAACATAGGCTATAAGAGAGTTGTGATACTCAACTCCTACACCCTTAAAACTGCCCTTTGTAGTGGTAAACATGAAAGAAGTAGCTCTTTGGACGCTTAAATGACTTACGCTGCCTAAATCATAACAAATACACGACATTAACGTACACAGAATTGAATATCACAAAAACGTCCACGACAGCGTATGTTTATCTCTTACGGATAACTCACAACAACCATTTTTGTCTTTCATTGATGCCAAGAAGATCGAGACAAGTACGTAGATTCCTGTTCAAGCATAGCAGCACATGGCGGGTATTATTTTACGGATAACTCACAATAACGAATTTTGTCTTTTAGATCATTTATACCAAGAAGATCGAGATAAGTAGATTCCCGGGCAACACCAGGTGATCAGGATGGGGAATCTTAAAATCATTACGATGTACATTTATAATTATTTTTCATTATACTTATTCAACTAATCATAAGAAATACATTAATATTCATCTTTCACCTCATTTATGCCAAGAAGATCGGGATGGGCAGATTCCCGGACAACGCCGGGCTAACAGCACAGGGTATCTAAAAATAATTTCGATGTAAATTTTCCTTTTCACTTATTTAACCAAGCATAAAACACATAAATGTTCGAGTTTCAGCTAATTTATGTCAAGAAAATCGGGATAGGTAGATTCTCGGGCAACATCGGGTAATCAGCACGGGGTATCTAAAAACATAAATTTATCATTATTTTTCCTTCTACTTATTCAACTGAACATAAAAGCACATTTATTTTCATTTATTTAGGCGTAGCAGCGCACGCCGAGTATTAGCTAGTGTATATATACATACATACATACATACATACATACATACATACATACATACATACATACATACATACATACATACATACATACATACATACATACATACATACATACATACATGCATACATACATACATGCATACATACATACATACATATGTACATATGTACATACATACATAGGGGAACGACACTACAAAATTGTTTTCTCGAATAATGGACCATGCTCTTTCAATAATAGTTTTAATAAGTATAGAGTGATTAGGAAGCCAGACATGAGAACAGTTAAGTCTCGTAGAATGCGATGGGCAGGACATGTGGCACGAATGGAGAATGAAAGATCCCCAAATATTTAAGTTCTATGGCCACTATGAATTCCAAGAAATACTAATGATATCAACGTGTATGATAAGTTCCGCCGCTAAATTTTTGCTGACATAATTATCAATTTTATATCAATCATTATTAAGTAATTGTATGTTCAAATCTGAAGATCACATGTCTATAAGTATAAGCAGTAACCTGGCAATAATGCAAGCACTGCCAAATTTGAATGAGCCAACAATGTACCATGAGTAATTATATCATATTGATAAACATTATTATTCCCAATTTAATTAAAACAGAATTTAATTTAACCTGGCAATAATTCAAGCACTACCAAATTTGAATAAACCAACAATGTACCATGAGTAATTATATTATATTGATAAACATTATTATTCCTATTTTAATTAAAACAGAATTTAATTTAACCTGACAATAATGCAAGCACTGCCAAATTTGAATGAGCCAACAATGTACCGTTAGTAATTATATCATATTGATAAACATTATTATTCCCAATTTAATTAAAACAGAATTTAATTTAACCTGGCAATAATGCAAGCACTGCCAAATTTGAATGAGCCAACAATGTACCGTTAGTAATTATATCATATTGATAAACATTATTATTCCCAATTTAATTAAAACAGAATTTAATTTAACCTGACAATAATGCAAGCACTGCCAATATTTGAATGAGCCAACAATGTACCGTTAGTAATTATATCATATTGATAAACATTATTATTCCCAATTTAATTAAAACAGAATTTAATTTAACCTGGCAAATAATGCAAGCACTGCCAAATTTGAATGAGCCAACAATGTACCGTTAGTAATTATATCATATTGATAAACATTATTATTGCCAATTTAATTAAAACAGAATTTAATTTAACCTGGCAATAATGCAAGCACTGCCAAATTTGAATGAGCCAACAATGTACCGTTAGTAATTATATCATATTGATAAACATTATTATTCCCAATTTAATTAAAACAGAATTTAATTTAACCTGGCAATAATGCAAGCACTGCCAAATTTGAATGAGCCAACAATGTACCGTGAGTAATTATATCATATTGATAAACATTATTATTCCCAATTTAATTAAAACAGAATTTAATTTAACCTGACAATAATGCAAGCACTGCCAAATTTGAATGAGCCTACAATGTACCGTGAGTAATTATATCATATTGATAAACATTATTATTCCCAATTTAATTAAAACAGAATTTAATTTAACCTGGCAATAATGCAAGCACTGCCAAATTTGAATGAGCCAACAATGTACCGTGAGTAATTATATCATATTGATAAACATTATTATTCCCAATTTAATTAAAACAGAATTTAATTTAACCTGGCAATAATGCAAGCACTGCCAAATTTGAATGAGCCAACAATGTACCGTTAGTAATTATATCATATTGATAAACATTATTATTCCCAATTTAATTAAAACAGAATTTAATTTAACCTGGCAATAATGCAAGCACTGCCAAATTTGAATGAGCCAACAATGTACCGTTAGTAATTATATCATATTGATAAACATTATTATTCCCAATTTAATTAAAACAGAATTTAATTTAACCTGGCAATAATGCAAGCACTGCCAAATTTGAATGAGCCAACAATGTACCGTGAGTAATTATATCATATTGATAAACATTATTTTCCCAATTTAATTAAAACAGAATTTAATTTAACCTGACAATAATGGCAAGCACTGCCAAATTTGAATGAGCCTACAATGTACCGTGAGTATTATATCATATTGATAAACATTATTATTCCCAATTTAATTAAAACAGAATTTAATTTAACCTGCAATAATGCAAGCACTGCCAATTTGAATGAGCCAACAATGTACCGTGAGTATTAATATCATATTGATAAACATTATTATTCCCAATTTAATTAAAACAGAATTTAATTTAACCTGGCAATAATGCAAGCACTGCCAAATTTGAATGAGCCAACAATGTACCGTGAGTAATTATATCATATTGATAAACATTATTATTCCCAATTTAATTACAACAGAATTTAATTTAACCTGACATAATGCAAGCACTGCCAAATTTGAATGAGCCTACAATGTACCGTGAGTAATTATATCATATTGATAAACATTATTATTCCCAATTTAATTAAAACAGAATTTTAATTTAACCTGGCAATAATGCAAGCACTGCCAAATTTGAATGAGCCAACAATGTACCGTGAGTAATTATATCATATTGATAAACATTATTATTCCCAATTTATTAAAACAGAATTTAATTTAACCTGGCAATAATGCAAGCACTGCCAAATTTGAATGAGCCAACAATGTACCGTGAGTAATTAATATATTGATAAAATTATTATTCCCATTTAATTAAAACAGAATTTAATTTTAACCTGACAATAATGCAAGCACTGCCAAATTTGAATGAGCCAACAATGTACCGTTAGTAATTATATCATATTGATAAACATTATTATTCCCAATTTAATTAAAACAGAATTTAATTTAACCTGGCAATAATGCAAGCACTGCCAAATTTGAATGAGCCAACAATGTACCGTTAGTAATTATATCATATTGATAAACATTATTATTCCCAATTTAATTAAAACAGAATTTAATTTAACCTGGCAATAATGCAAGCACTGCAAATTTGAATGAGCCAACAATGTACCGTGAGTAATTATATCATATTGTAAACATTATTATTCCCAATTTAATAAAACAGAATTTAATTTAACCTGGCAATAATGCAAGCACTGCCAAATTTGAATGAGCCAACAATGTACGTGAGTATTATATCATATTGATAAACATTATTATTCCCAATTTAATTAAAACAGAATTTAATTTAACCTGGCAATATGCAAGCACTGCCAAATTTGAATGAGCCAACAATGTACCGTGTAGTAATTATATCATATTGATAAACATTATTATTCCCAATTTAATTAAAACAGAATTTAATTTAACCTGGCAATAATGCAAGCACTGCCAAATTTGAATGAGCCAACAATGTACCGTTAGTAATTATATCATATTGATAACATTATTATTCCCAATTTAATTAAAACAGAATTTAATTTAAACCTGGCAATAATGCAAGCACTGCCAATTTGAATGAGCCAACAATGTACCGTTAGTAATTATATCATATTGATAAACATTATTATTCCCAATTTAATTAAAACAGAATTTAATTTAACTGGCAATAATGCAAGCACTGCCAAATTTGAATGAGCCAACAATGTACCGTTAGTAATAATAATCATATTGATAAACATTATTATTCCAATTTAATTAAAACGAATTTAATTTAACCTGGCAATAATGCAAGCACTGCCAAATTTGAATGAGCCAACAATGTACCGTTAGTAATTATATCATATTGATAAACATTATTATTCCCAATTTAATTAAAACAGAATTTAATGTAACCTGGCAATAATGCAAGCACTGCCAAATTTGAATGAGCCAACAATGTACCGTTAGTAATTATATCATATTGATAAACATTATTATTCCCAATTTAATTAAAACAGAATTTAATTAACACCTGGCAATAATGCAAGCACTGCCAAATTTGAATGAGCCAACAATGTACCGTTAGTAATTATATCATATTGATAAACATTATTATTCCCAATTTAATTAAAACAGAATTTAATTAACCTGGCAATAATGCAAGCACTGCCAAATTTGAATGAGCCAAAAATGTACCGTTAGTAATTATATCATATTGATAAACATTATTATTCCCAATTTAATTAAAACAGAATTTAATTTAACCTGGCAATATGCAAGCACTGCCAAATTTGAATGAGCCAACAATGTACCGTTAGTAATTATATCATATTGATAAACATTATTATTCCCAATTTAATTAAAACAAAAACAGAATTTAATTTAACCTGGCAATAATGCAAGCACTGCCAAAATTTGAGAGAGAGCCAACAATGTACCAGGAGTAATTATATCATATTGATAAACATTATTATTCCCAATTTAATTAAAACAGAATTTAAATTTAACCTGGCAATAATGCAAGCACTGCAAATTTGAATGAGCCAACAATGTACCGTGAGTAATTATATCATATTGATAAACATTATTATTCCCAATTTTAATTAAAACAGAATTTAATTTAAACCTGGCAATAAATGCAAGCACTGCAAAATTTGAATGAGCCAACAATGTACCGTGAGTAATTATATCATCATTGATAAACATTTATTATTCCAATTTAATTAAAAACAGAATTTAATTTAAACCTGGCAATAAGCAATGCACGCCAAATTTGAATGAGCCAACAATGTACCGTGAGTAATTAATAATCATATGATAAACATTATTATCCCAATTTAAATTAAAACAGAATTTAATTTAACCTGGCAATAATGCAAGCACTGCCAAATTCGAATGGAGCCAACAATGTACCGTGAGTAAATTATATCATATTGATAAACATTATTATTCCCAATTTAATTAAAACAGAATTTAATTAACCTACATAATGCAAGCAATGCCAAATTTGAATGAGCCAACAATGTACCGTGAGTAATTATATCATATTGATAAAACATTATTATTCCCAATTTTAATTAAAACAGAATCTAATTTAACCTGGCAATATAGCAAGCACTGCCAAATTTGAATGAGCCAACAATGTACCGTGAGTAATTATATCATATTGATAACATTATTATTCCCCAATTTATTAAAACAGAATTTAATTTAACCTGGCAAATAATGCAAGCACTGCCAAATTTGAATGAGCCCAACATGTACCGTGAGTAATTATATCATATGTGAAAACATTATTATTCCCAATTAATTAAAACAGAATTTAATTTAACCTGACAATAATGCAAGCAATGCCAAATTTGAATTGAGCCAACAATGTACCGTTAGTAATTATATCATATTGATAAACATTATTATTCCAATTTAATTAAAACAGAAATTAATTAAACCTGGCAATAATGCAAGAACACGCCAAATTGAATGAGCCAACAATGTACCGTTAGGTAATTATATCATATTGATAAACATTATTATTCCCAATTTAATTAAAACAGAATTTAATTTAACCTGGCAATAATGCAAGCACTGCCAATTTGAATGAGCCCAACAATGTACCGTGTAGTAATTATATCAATTGATAAACATTATTATTCCCAATTTAATTAAAACGAATTTAATTTAACCTGGCAATAATGCAAGCACTGCCAAATTTGAATGAGCCAACAATGTACCGTGAGTAATTATATCATATTGATAAAAATTATTATTCCCAATGTAATTAAAACAGAATTTAATTTAACCTGGAAATAATGCAAGCACTGCCAATTTGAATGAGCCAACAATGTACCGTTAGTAATTATATCATATTGAAAACATTATTATTCCCAATGTAATTAAAACAGAATTTAATTTAACCTGGCCAATAATGCAAGCACTGCCAAATTTGAATGAGCCAACAATGTACCGTTAGTAATTATATCATATTGATAAACATATTATTCACACAATTTAATTAAACAACAGAATTTAATTTAACCTGGCAATAATGCAAGCACTGCCAATTTGAATGAGCCAACAATGTACCGTTAGTAATTATATCATATTGAATAAACATTATTATTCCCAATTTAATTAAAACAGAATTATATTTGTAACTGGCAATAATGCAAGCACTGCCAAATTTGAATGAGACCAACAATGTACCGATTAGTAATAATATCATATTGATAAACAATTATTATTCCCCAATTTAAATTAAAACAGAATTTAATTTAACCTGGCAATAATGCAAGCACTGCCCAAATTTGAATGAGACCAACAATGTACCGTTAGTAATTATATCATATTGATATAAACATTATTATTCCCAATTTAATTAAAACAGAATTTAATTTAACCTGGCAATAATGCAAGCACTGCCAAATTTGAATGAGCCAACAATGTACCGTTAGTAATTATATCATATTGATAAACATTATTATTCCCAATTTAATTAAAACAGAATTTAATTTAACCTGGCAATAATGCAAGCACTGCCAAATTTGAATGAGCCAACAATGTACCGTTAGTAATTATATCATATTGATAAACATTATTATTCCCAATTTAATTAAAACAGAATTTAATTTAACCTGGCAATAATGCAAGCACTGCCAAATTTTAATGAGCCAACAATGTACCGTTAGTAATTATATCATATTGATAAACATTATTATTCCCAATTTAATTAAAACAGATTTTAATTACATAAACGCTTTTTCTTAAAAGGTAAATTTTGCTTACACATTAGTGACTATGATTAAAATCGATATCAATTGTACAAGCTAATAGTTGACCTTAAACTACTGGATATATCATTCTTATTGGCTTTAATATACTAAATTAGGATTTTAAAAAATATTCAAATTTACCTTTTTTGAGAATAACACCGCCAAGTTCCTAATAACATCGAAATCTAGAAATTTTAAAACGAATTTTCCCTAAATAAAACCACTTTCACGGATCCCTAATAATTGCATACACATCCTAACCCTTAGTGAAAAGTGAACCTGCAAAGAACTTAGAAGAAACAGAGACAGGCAGTGAGCGGAAGATCTGGGAATAGCGAGAATGTTTCTGATTGATCACACCTTCATTAAATAATCAATTCACTTCAAATGATAATCAGGCATTCGATCCTACCAGTATAAACGTTCTCCATCTTTCTTCTTTGTTTAGAAGTCTACAATGCTAGATTGAATAACTTCTAATGTCTTTGAAATGTACATGCTATACAGTAGGATAAATTCGCAAGAAGAAACTAGTGCAACAGTAATCGTTGTTTACGAGCTCTGGAGAAGTATGTGCTCTCCAACGCCGGAGATGACATAGCAAAACCACATCACAAATCATGGCAGAGCCACGCCCGTTTTGAGAACGCAATTGCATCTGCTACTGCTTTCAGCTCTAAGCAGCAAAACACTAACGCATTACTCCCACCAATTCAATTTCTGCGTTAATGGCATACATAAGTGAATTTATACAATGGGCAGAAACACTTTAACTACCTGAAAATTTAATTATAATATCAAATATATTACACCTGCAGTGTATATAACATAAATTAATGTTAATTTGAATTTTAGAGCATTTGGAAAGCTTACAGTATATATAGTAAAGCTAATGGTAATATATAGTTCTACGAGGAATGATTTAAGTTAGGGGCATGGAAATTTTTAAAAATTAGCTACGATCGCGATATGCGAATATGTCCAATGTGCGGGAGCTTTGAAGACGAGAGACATATATTAGGAAAATGTAACGATTTGGAATATTGGAGGCGTCAGTTATACCGGAAAGATTTCTAAATTCAAATCGTGAAAGATTGGCATGCTACGAGTTATTGGTAAACCCAGAAAATTGGATAAACGTGGGTAAATTTCCGGACAAAACGCGGAAAATAAGAACAACACTCATTCATGAATAAATAAATATGTTAACAAATTGCAATACCATTAATTCTTAATAATTCTACATAACCTAATTAATGTATAATGTAATTGTATTGTTACCTAATTGTAATATTATTGTGTTTTTGTAACGGACTGTCAACAGCACGTACGGCTTACTGCCCGTGCGATCCATATTTGTAAATAACATTGTATGTATCTAACTTTTAGTCTAATAAAGTCTTCTTCTTCTTCTTCTTCTTCTTCACTTCCTGGTTTAGGCAAGAGTTGCCTGTTCCGTCTTCATTAATAGATCTAAGACCATCTCTTCCGAGGACGTCCGACATCTCTTCTTCCTCTTGGAAAATAATGGAAGATTTTATTTGGTAATGTACTTTCGTCCATTCTTTCTACATGTTCTTTCTACTGTATCTTGTTGTTAAATATCTTTTCGTCAAATAAAGTCCTTATATTATTATAATTCTACGAAGAGAATGTTTTCTCATAATATGATCATTAGGGTACGGATTTTTAAATGAATAAGTTGCTGTACTTAAAAAAATATAGATGTTCAAACTTCTATTGCCAATTTCATAAAAAACAAACAAAATTGTATTGACACGCAAAAAGAAATACAAAATACAGATTCCCAAGAAGAATACTAGAATGGGTGCCACTTGGTAAAAGAACATGGATTGATGGTCTTTTGAGCAGAATGAGGGAAAAAGAATTGGACGATGGAGACTGGAATGACAGAGAGATGTGGAGGTGAATGACAATAGATTAGTTGGGTGCAGAAGATGTTATGGAACAATGTGAAACCTGTTAAATAAATAATTATTTTTCTTGACCCGCGTCATAGCCGAGAGTTTTAAGGCATCGTGCCTTGGTGTAAAGCTACAGGACTTACGATAGTTCGACACCCTATACAAGAAAACATTTTCTCATGGAATTTGGGTTAGTATGTGACCGCTGTAATGATGATGGTGATGGTGTTGATGATGTTGATGACGGTAATGATAATAATAATAATAATAATAATAATAATAATAATAATAATAATAATAATATTAGTAATAATCCATCCATATATATGGATTTCGCCCGAAGGCAGGTCTTTCACTGCAATCATAGCATTTTTATGATATTTTTTCCAGCTTTACTAGGGAATTATAGGTGTTGTAGCTTCCCGTTGTTTTCCACACCGGTGAAGGATGATATGATGATAATGATGCCCGGATGATTTTCGGGGACCTTGGGCCCTAAGCTTCCTGACATTTGTCTTACAGGTGAGGAAAAACCCCAGGAGCCTGTCCCGACCGGGAATTGAACCCGAGCCCGCTCCGTGACAAGGCAGCAGCCTACCTGGAGACCACAGCGGTGAACAGTAATAATAATAATAATAATAGTAATAATAATAATAATAATAATAATAATGATATTAGCAATAATAGTAATAATGATAATAATAATATTAGTAACAATAATAATAGCTATCATCATCTTCATCATCATCAACTTCAAGGTATGGGCCTGTTGACCCGTTCCGCTCCCCAGCGCACTACATGCCGCAGGCGCAGGTCGTGCTTCCAACGACGTTTTGGTCTTCCTACATTTCTTCGGCCTAGAGGCCTATAATGAAGCAGCTGTTTTGATAAACAATTATTTGGCATTCTTTGTATATGTTCAAACCAATTACGTTTATTTGTGTGTATTCCCTCGTTTTATTATAGATTTGTAGTTCATATAGTAATAATAATAATAATAATAATAATAATAATATTAGCAAGAACAGTAATAACAATAATAATTAACAATAATAATAGTAATAATAATAATAGTAATAATAATAATGGTAATAATAATAATAGTAATAATAATAATATTAGCAATAATAGTAATAATAATAATACTAGTACTAAAAACAATAATAATAACAATAATAATAATAGTAATAATAATAATAGTAATAATGATAATAATAATAATAATAATAATAATAATAATAATAGCTATATTTTACCTGACACAGTTAAGGACTTACGGCCTTGTCTACCACTCAACGAGGTTTTAAAAAATACAAAAAATAGTCTTACATTTAAATTACAATAAACATAAAACGATTACATGTTATATATAAAATACAATTATTATTTATAATGTATTTTAATTTACTCTAGATTTAACGAATTAAATATATTAATATGTACAAGAGAGGAATGTGATATATCCTTTAAAATACAAAAGTATAATAAAGCTTTAAGAATTATCAACCAAGTTTTTAAACCATCAAAAGTGCAGAGACACACAAGAATGAAAATCTATAAAGTTCTCGCTAGACCCATAATCTGTTATGGCAGTGAAGCTTGGACCATCAGAACTCAGGATGATCGTCATATTACAACCAATGCCCACGGAGATGAAAATTTTGTTTTCTGCGACGAACTGCAGGTTATATATAGCCTTCTAGACCACCAAAGAAATTCAACAATAGCCAGAGAGTTAAACATTGTACCCTATATCTGCATACCTCCAAGATATAGAAACAATTGGCTAGATTGGCTTAGCCCATATGCAGCGCAAAGAATCGTCACAGAATACAAAAACAATGTCTTCACTACATTCCTCGAGGCATAAGAATCTGTGGGTCTAAAAACCCTTTATCTGAGATGGGCGGATAACCGTAACGTGCCACTGGGCCTAATACTTGGAAGGACGATGATGATGAATATGTACAAGATATAAAAGAACGAGAAAAAATTATTAATGACATAGTATAAATTCAAATAAATAGAGAAAACATAATTATTTGACAACAAGTAACTGTATAAACGTGACTTAAAAGTGCCAAGTGTGCGGCAACATCTGATATATTGAGGAAGGAAATTCCAGGAGGGGACAGAAGCTACTGTGAAGGAAGTATAATAAGAGGAAGTGCTATGAAGAGATTAACAGACTGTTATCTTGTGACCTAGTGTCAATATTGTGGTAAGAAGATAACTTCTCAAATCAGGATGCCAGGTAACTAGGAGTGTAGGAATTCAGAAGCCTGAAGAGAAGTGAAAGAGAGTCTGTCAGTAAGACGGAGCCAAGAGAAATTATTGAAGTGTTCGAAAATATGATCATACATACATAATACATAATACACTTCACAGCAGTTGGCCCTTGATTCCTGCTTTCCAGAGATTCCTATCTTCCCATTGTCCTTCTTCCATACTCCTCTTCATTATGGCATCATATATTCCCTCATACCATGTTCTTCTACTCTCCCCCTCTTCCTTCTGCCTGGTACCGTCCAATGTAACACCTGTTTAGGCCACTGGTCTTCCGACATCCGTTGTACATGTCCATTACACTGTAAAACCCTCTTTGTTATCCTTTTGATAACAGTTTATTGTGTATCCATTTCTTGTCTGATATATGTATTTCGAATATGTTGTAGCCTGGATATTCTCATACGTCTCCGTAATCCATCCATTTCTGTCGCTAAGATTCTTTTCTGCATCCTTTTATTTATTGACCAGCTTTCTGATCCATATGTAAGTACTTTCTTTCTATTATTGTCTGTATAATCTCATTTTTGTTTTTCTGGTCATGATCATAACGGCGAATATTGAAAATGAACCGAACGCAAGCATAATGAACACGCTGCAGTCTGTCTGCGACAAGTCATAGTTTAAATCATTATATATAACGTCACGATAATCGAAGTGTGGCAACAAAATATTCTGCACAAGGATTTGTTTTAATGAAACTGGGAGAAAATTCTTTAAACGTCTAAGATAATGTAAGATGGAGAAAGACTTTTTACATAAATGTGTTTCACTTGTGTTTGCCAGGTTAAATTTGCATCTAGATGTAGTCCAGTACATCCTGCATCGTGAGAAATTTGGTTAGCTACAACACGCAGGTGCTATTGATTGAGAAAACCGCTATAATGGCTGATATATCTGACATGTCGAATAAACGTTACTCCTATAGTAGGTAGATCTTTGTCCATCTCTGTGATTAACACATGTGGAAGAGGGGTCAGCAGACGACCGATAGACGAAAGGCCTTCAAGGCCTGTCACGCCATTGCATTGAGTTAGAAATACATATTTTTCAAATAACACTGGTCAACATGATGTTTGTCTCATGAGTACCAATAGTTGTATTTACTGCACTTTTTTATCATGTTTTGAAATATGTATTCGGAATTTCTCCATCACCCATAGTTTTTTATTTAAATTTCAATTAATGGATTTAGTAAATATCAGTAAAACTAAATATGTGGTCACAGGTAGAAATTCAGTATATAATGGAAATGGACAGCTAATGACAAATGAGGGAAATTTTGAGGAAGTGGCTGAATTCAAATACCTAGGAACAATAATCACAAATAGGAATGAGACGCACAAAGAAATTAAACATAGGCTCAATTCTGGAAATGCATGCTATTATGTATTGCAGAGACTTTTGATGTCCCAACTCCTTTCAAAAAACGTTAAGCTGAAAATATATAAAACTATTATTCTACCAGTTATATTATATGGGTGCGAAACATGGACTCTTACTTTAAGGGAGGAAAGGAGATTACGAGTATTTGAGAATAAAGTTCTTAGGAAAATTTTTGGACCAAAGAGAGATGAAAAGACAGGTGAATGGAGAAGACTACATAACAATGCACTACATGGTCTTTATAGGAAGCCAGATATAATAATAACAGTTAAGTCTCGTAGACTGCGATGGGCAGGACATGTTGCACGTATGGGGAATGAAAGACGTGCATGTAAACTTCCTGTAGGAAAGCCAGAGGGAAAGCGCCCAGTTGGTAGACCAAGAATGAGGTGGGAGAATAATAACATTTACTATGATTTGAGGGAAGTAGATTATACAGGGAATGATTGGAAAGCATTAGCTCAGGATAGGGATGTATGGAGAGCTTATGTCCGCGCGGCCATGAACCTACGGGTTCGATAGTGCCAGTGAGTAAGTAAGTAAGTAAGTAATTAATTGTTTTTAAATAAACGTTTTATCGTCCATTTATCCATTGTAAAATAAAACGGGGGGGGGCACGCCGTAGCGTAGTGGTTAAGGCACTGAGCTACAAGCCGGAGGGTCGAGGGTTCAAGTCCCGTTGGGGTCAGGATTTTTAAACTGACCCAAACCCTCTGGCGGCAATATGGCCCTGGGGTCAACTCAGCCTCTAACAGAAATGAGTACCAGACGCTTGTTCTGGGGTAAAGGCGGCCGTCACGCAGGGCTGACAACCCGGCTGACATCAAGTGCCGATTGTCTAGAAAAAGTGGGAGCCTTAACCTCCTACTACCCCAAGGGCCTCCTGAGGCCTGTTGTGGGATCACTGTACCTTATCTTTTACCTTAAAATAAAACGGGCAACACTTTCATCAGGAGATTTCAGCTATGAAAAAAGAGATATCGAGGCAAATAGAATCCTAATATGCTGGCCGATTATTGTTGGACTGTCAAGAGGGATGCTCCACAGGCGAAATATAGCAGAAAATCGTGATTTCTTACTTTCTAGGTGAGTCCAAATGTTCGAATATTATGTAGTTACGAATGTAGAAAATATTGAAGTGTTTGAAATTATAAATTCCTGTCTCTCGGAAACCTTGCGTGATGGAGAAAAACCGATATCATATTTGAATTCAGGAGAAAAAAGAACTATCAGAATCACATGTTTTTCTTTCTGAGACAAAAACAAAAGTTTTTTGCTCAGTGTGATTTATATAGATTGTCATACCAACTTCTTTCCATAAGTAATATTCTTCTTCTTAAGCCCTTTAGTTCCTATGCCGGGATTTGGATGTTCCCTAATGGGATCATAATCGACTGACTGCTAGCGATAACTTTGCATTTCCCAGGGCGCTGCTTACTGCAACCAGTTAAGACTTCTTGGCAGTCAAATTCCATAGGTGTTATCCATATAGAGTTTGGTCACAGAGTTGAAACATATTTAGCGGCATTGGTAATGATATTGACACTAGGTCACAAGATAGCAGTCTGCTAACAATCTCTTCACATCACTTTCTCTTATTCTACTTCCTTCATAGTAGTCTCTGCCCGCTCCTGGAATTTCTTTCCTCAAGATATCAGGGGTTGCCGCACACTTGGCACTTTTAAGTCACGCTTATACCGTTACCTGCTGTCTAATAATCAATTTTTCTCTATTTATTTAAATTTATACTATGTCGTTAATAATTTTTTCTCGTTTTTTATATGTCTTGTGCATATTATATTTAATTTGTTAAATCTAGAGTAAATCAAAATACATTATAAATAATAATTGTATTGTATTTATAACATGTAATCATTTACGTTTATTGTAATTTAGATGTAAGACTATTTTTGTACACTTTTTAAAACCGGGTTGAGTGGCAGACGAGGACTTAAGGCCTTAACTCTGCCGGGTAAAATAAAGCTATTATTATTATTATTATTATTATTATTATTATTATTATTATTATTATTATTATTATTATTATTATTATTAAAAAATTCAAAACTAGAATATGTCACAAATAAGAAAATTAGAAACATAATGGCAGCACTAGAAAGCATAATTGAAAGAATTGAGGAGAAGGAATTAAAGTGGTTAGGGCATGTTTTAAGAATGGAAGATGAGCGATGGCCGAAGCAACTATATCAATGGCAACCGACCAGAAAGAAGGAAAGAGGGAGACCAAAGTTAACATGGAAGGAAAATATGAACACAGTAATACAAGAAAAAGGGCTAAGCATTGAAGACGCCCAATTTCGTAGACTTTGGAGGTTTGGCACGGGAAGACGGCAGCAGCTGTTAAACCCGAAGATATAGATTATTGTTATTATTATTATTATTAATTATGATGATTATTATTATTATTATTATTATTATTATTATTATTATTATTATTATTATTAAAATTACTATGGGAACGTATTGACCAAGTTAATTTAGTTACGCTCATTTACCCGCAGATATCAGCGAGTGTTAGGGGGTCGGAATAGCGCCTCAATGAGGCATCTAGTGGGTAACTAAGATATTACTGGATGGGAAACGTTCGGTAAATTTTGCAGGGAGGCCATTTTATTCATGCTTGTGGTTCTTTTACAAGCCTGCAAATCGTCAAACTCGGGACCTTTGCTTTAAAGTCCCTCCTGGAGGACTTGTTCCTTGGATGTTTCCATCCTAAAAATCCATCGAATACGGTCGAGTTTGAATCCGCGTCCCTCGGAACTAGAGACAAGAAAAATAACCATTAGCACACTGCGGCCGACGTCCCAATCTCTTACTTTGAAAGATTTCAAAAGAATACGAATAAAAATTAAGCTACATTTTAGCTTCAATTTGGAAATAGGCCTATCTTTTTTTTTTTCAGTTACGTTCAATTGGGATGTCAATATTTTTTATTACCGTACAGAACTTATTTTACATAATTTTAAAAATAAAACAAAGTTAAAACGTACCTTCTTAAGTCAGAGCCGTCGTCCTCAACTTATAAAATATATATGCTTTTTTGTCTGAAAACCTTTCAGAATCTCTATTCCACCTTCAGCAGGTCTTTCTTCGCTACATTAATTTACGTTCTCGCTGCTGGTCCTTATGTAGTGTTGTCCGTACATTAGGACTAGCACCGAGAACATCAAGGTAATGTAGCGAAGAAAGACTGCTGAAGGTGGAATAGAGATTCTGAAAGGCCTTCAGACAAAAAAAGGCGTACATATTTTAATAGTTGAGGACGACGGTTCTGACCTAAGAAGATCTATTTTAACTTTATTTTATGACTATCTACCTCAACGGTTTTAAACAATGCATTTTATTAGTGTTGATTTAAAAATAAAGTTTGGCAATTTATGAAATGTTTACACGAAGCCACACTAACCCACTCGAAGTATTATCATTAAAGAACTTTGTTTCAGTAAATACATGAGGACATGACCTCTGAGCGAGAGAAGCCCCACATGAAGGACTCCGTCATATGTGGAGTCCGCCAACACCACTTTGCTGGCTTCCTATAACGTGGTTCTTTTTTCATATTTAACTTGCTAATGTAATTTCGTTTCCTCTAAAAGGCTTTTCGTCAGCTTTACTAATATGTGTATATTTTTCTAAGTATATGCAACTACACACAATTATATCGATTCAACACTTCTTTTTTCTTTTTAATTATTACGAAAGTGAAACAATGTCTCCATGATCAAAGAAAATGCATTTCCTTACACGATTATTCAATGTATGCTTAACTCCATAGCAACTTACTTATCTTGTCCTCTATGTTCTAACGGTCTTCTTTACCTGCTCTTGGCGGCCCTTTGTTGGGATCTTTTAGGACGGATCGAGAGTGAATCAAAAACATGCAAATTTTTGGGTAGAGTAAGAAAATTGAGATATAACAAAATTGTAGATTAAGGATATATGTATTAACAATAAGAAGAAACTCAATATGGTCTTTGTTTTCGATCTTTAATCATGTTATATAAGAAGTAGGTCTGATAAGTTGAATAGTCTGATAGTGCACTTAATGTCTGCAGGGACGGGGGGAGGGGGTATGAGCGTGCGGTGTGTATATGTGTGGGGGTGTGTGGGTGTATGTGTGTGTGTTTTTTTTCTAATTTGTTTTCTAGCATTTTTTTAAATATTAATGTACGGAATGTGGATGAATGTAGATATGTATTATTGTGATGTAGTGTAGACATAGATTTTACTTATATGTAGCCTGTTATTGTTTTTTGATACAGGTGTATTTGTAGGTATTTGTTTATATTATTAGTTTTATTTTTTATTCATGGAAAAATAATGCACGTACGGCCAAGCAGGCCCGTGCGCAATGTAAATGCATATGTATTTTCTTTATTCTGAAAAAAAGGCAATAAATTCCATATTCTATTCTATTCTATTCTATTCTACTTATCTTGTCTATTTAATCTCTTATCCTGCAATTGCAATTTGGGTAGGGCTACAAGATCACACCAGAATTTGCTACTTTTTTCTCATCACATAATTTCCCATTATTCTAATTACTATATACGTTACGTAATAAATATGGGTATGGCTGTACCGCTCAATACGAACGTTCTGACACCAGATTGTGCTGGGAAAGCCTCTATTTTTCTTCTATGTTATTTAGCCGTAAATAATCACAATAAATTTATTAAAAAAAATTACTAAACACTTTATTTAACTCTTCAATTATCAACAAACTTCTATTCACAATTACAATTCCCGAAATAATCTTCTTTTAAAAGTTATTTCAGTTAGAACACTTTTCCACTCACTGATAAATATATTCTCCACAACTTATCGTCATACTGTTCACCACAAGACTCGGGTTTCTTAACTTTTGACTCCTGCCTACGCCCTTCTTTTAAGGTGCGAGGAAATGCCCAGGAACAGTTTCGAGATACTTCGAAGCCTTTCTCAAAAGAGGAAGGAGATGGCGATGGAAATGTTCGGCAACACACTCCAGACAATTCGGCGGTTGTGCGGGTAATCTAACTCGCCATGGGCGACTCGCCCGTGCAATTCAAACGTCACTAGGGACTTGTAAAAATATTTAGTACCAGAACCTGGAACATTCTACAACAAGGAACTAGGGACCATCGAGTAATAACTCATTTCAAAATTAATATTTGCTACACCTGTGAGGCATGAACTATGAGGAAAAGAAAGGAGAGCAAGATAACTTCTATTGAAACGAGATTCAAGAGATGTACAGCAGAGTACACCAAGTGGGATTACAAATGCACTGGTGATGTCTTGAAGGAACTACGTTCAGAACCAGTCATTAAATACATACATGAATACTAAAAGAACTGAATGAATCATTTGCGACGAATGAGTTCAGATAGAGTTCCCATAGCCACGCTACGTTATTGTCCAATAGGGAAGAGATCTCTGGACCGTGAAAGGAAGCGAGATGGTAACAGGTCTATAGACCTAAGACTTGAATGGAAGAGAAAGAAGACAATTAATTTTATATCGCTTTCTTTTGTAAGTGGTCTCATGTCAAATTTATTGATAGTTTCTGATCTTTTTTCTAATAATAATTTTTTAATTTTAATTTCAGTTTAGTTCATATGTTTATATTTACTATTAAATATGTGCATGGAAGCTTCTTGTAGGAAAACCGGACGGAAAACGACAAGTTGGTAGACCAAGAATGAGGTGGGAGAATAACATTAACTATGATTTGAGGGAAGTAGATTATACAGAGGATGATGGGAAAACATTAGCTCAGGATAGGGATGTATGGAGAGCTTATGTCCGCGCAGCCATGAACTTACGAGTTCCATAGTGTCAGTGAGTTAGTTAGTTATAATTATTTTTGGGTTTAATCTTCTTTATTTTGTAATTAGTCTCTAAGTAGAATAGTTGATTTTTGTAGTTTTCGTTTTTCTCTAATAATATTAATTTGACTAATTTTTGTATCACTTTAATTTGTATAAAATATATTAACATTTATTTATATATATATTTTATACATATTTATTATTATATAAGCTAACTGTATGAAATAAAGAAGGTGAACTTTTAGGTAAATTTTTTATTTCATTTTGTGAAAAGAGTATTATGGTAAAGTTAAAATAACCAGATGATGCATATTGTGTTGAACTGTTTTAGATAATATATCTGTATTTTAGCGAATTAAGAAGGAATGATGATATTGAGGTTTTCCTCATAAAGCTATTTTTGAAAAAAATACAGAGATTTACCAATCCTATCTAGTAAAAACTCCTGGCGCGACAGGCCTACAAGGCCCTTAGCCTACCAGCCGGCTGCTGGCCTCACATCCACATGTGTCAATCACAGAGGTAGATGATGATCAGCCAGTGTAGGGGAGACATGTGGTCCGCATGTCGAGTCCCCCAGCCGTTATAGCTGGTTTTCCCAACCTGGAGCTGCTACTTATTGCAGCTACCCACATGCATCACGATGCTGGGTGGGCACCGGTCCCATACTGGACGAAATACCATGAGAAAATTTCTTCCCCCATGGAGACTCCAACCAGCTCAAGTCCCGTAGCTCTGCGCCAAGGCTTCCTGCTTTAACCACTCAGCTACGGCGCAATCCTATCTAGTACACACCGAAAATGACTATGGCCAATATATATATATATATATGTAGTCCACCGCTGTGGTCTCGAGGTAGCGTGCTGCCTTGTCACGCAGGGGGCCCGGGTTCGATCCCCGGTCGGGGCAGTTTTTCTGGGTGAAGTTTTTATCGGGGTTTTCCTCACCTGTAAGACAAATATCAGGAAAACTTTAAGGCCCAAACGGTCCCCGAAATCATATGGCCATTATCATCATCATCCTTGTCATTATCCTCATCACCATCATCATCCTTCACCGGTGTGGAAAGCAACGGGAAGCTACCACACCTACAATTCCCTAGTAAACCTGCAAGCATAGCGTGAAACAGGCATTTTGGCATTTTGCCTAGCCCGTGAAGTATAGAAGAAGAAAACGTCTCGAAGGGCAGCACATGGACACGAATGGGGAATGAAAGAGGAGCATGGAAACTTCGAGGAAAACCAAAGGGATATCGCCTGATGGGAAGATCAAGAATGAGGTGGGAGAATAACATTAACCATAATTTGAAGGAACTAAATTATGCAGAGGAGGTTGGAAAATATTAACTCAGGACCAGATGTATGGAGAGATTATGTCTGCTCTGCTATGAACCTGGGTTCGATAGTGCCAGTGAATTAGTTAGTTACAAAATTAATTTACATTATAAAGAAAATTTGTGCATTCTTTACTTTTTCCTTCATTTCTTTCTTAAATTCTAAAATATAATATATGGAATTTTAATAAATTTCCGCCCACTGAAGGCTCAGAGTTCATGTCTGCTTCGGGGGATGTAAATTTATCCATCAATGGGTCCAGTTCCTGAATAAATTTAAATACAAATTATCAGGGGAAGTTGACCATGCATGGAGTGTTGAACATAAATAATCTGTATCATGTATTTTCAAGTAGAGCTTGTACCAAAACCATGACGATGAGGTTAGGCCGACAACAGGTAGCATGATACCATTATCTCTGGGAAACATGATGTTGCGGGTAGCAAACCCACCGGAGATACCATACATAATTATTCAGCTAGAGCTTAGCACTAATTGCCGGAGAATTTGATATTGCTTCTAGCGCTATGTTGTGGCTGCCTTGTTTATGTCTGAACACATTCCTTCTCATTTTCAGGCCACGGCCACAATGAGTGATTGTAGGAGTTTGCGCCAGCGCTGCCAACTTTACACAAATCACATTATCATATAGCGGGATTTTATTACAACAAGAATTTAAAAGTTGTAATTTATCTCTACGAAAATTAAATAAATTAGTTTTTCTATTACTACTTGAATTTTAATCATCATCATCATCATCATCCGGTATCATGGCAGCTGCCGCCGTCTTCCGGAAACCAAACACCATTCCTCTCTGTCCATCCATTGATCTTCCTCCATTCCTCTGATATTCATAGCTGCTTGTAACCCTTCTATCCAAGTTTTCTTCTGTATTCCTCTCTTCCTCCTTTCCATTGGGATCCATGCCATAACAATTTTTGGCAATCTTTGCTCTGGCATTCTTTTGGCATGGCCATACCACTGTAATCTTTTCTTTTCTATAATGTCCGGCTCCTCTTGTACACCCATAATTTCCCTTATTTCTTTATTTCATTATATTTCCATAAATGTCACGCCAAACGATAAAATAATAGTAATAATAATAATAATAATAATATATTACTGGTTATAAAATAAAATAAATTAAAATGTACCTTCTTAGGTCAGATCCGTCGTCCTCAACTTATTAGATATGTATTCTTCTTGTCTGAAGGCATTTCAGAACATCCATTCCATCTTCAGCAGTTCATTCTTCGCTACATTATTTGATGTGGTGGTTGATGGTGCTGGTCATAATTAGTGACGGCATTAGGACCAGCACCATCAACCACCACATCAAATAATATAGCGAAGAAAGACCTGCTGAAGATGGAATGGATCTTCTGAAAGACCTTCAGACAAAAATAATACATATTTTAAAAGTTGAGGACGGATATGACCTAAGTAGGTACATTTTAACTTATTTTATTTTATGACTATCCACCTCAACGGTTTTAACAATGAATGTTATTAGTATGGATATTTCCGGTTTTAACAATGTTGACACATTTTTCCGGCACCAATGATCTGTCTTTATTTCGTTTTATAATCTTTTTCCATTCATCTCTATTATAACACCGTTCTTCCTCTATTTCTCAGTCCTTCAAAGTTTCTCTAACCCCTTGGATCCATGTGAGATTTGGTCGTCCTTTCATTCTCGTTGCTGATGGTGTCCACTCATTTTTTTTTGTAATCTCTCATCCTCAATTCGCTTAATATGCCCGTACCATTTTAGTTGTTTTTCTTGGATAATAATAATAATAATAATAATAATAATAATAATAATAATTCTGGAAATGCATGCTATTATGCATTGCAGAGACTTTTGATGTCCCAACTCCTTTCAAAAAACGTTAAGCTGAAAATATATAAAACTATTATTCTACCAGTTATATTATATGGGTGCGAAACATGGACTCTTACTTTAAGGGAGGAAAGGAGATTACGAGTATTTGAGAATAAAGTTCTTAGGAAAATTTTTGGACCAAAGAGAGATGAACAGACAGGTGAATGGAGAAGACTACATAACAATGAACTACATGGTCTTTATAGGAAGCCAGATATAATAATAACAGTTAAGTCTCGTAGACTGCGATGGGCAGGACATGTTGCACGTATGGGGAATGAAAGACGTGCATGGAAGCTTCTTGTAGGAAAGCCAGAGGGAAAACGCCCAGTTGGTAGGCCAAGAATGAGGCGGGAGAACAACATTAACTATGATTTGAGGGAAGCAGATTATACAGGGAATGATTGGAAAACATTGGCTCAGGATAGGGATGTATGGAGAGCTTATGTCCGCGCGGCCATGAACCTTCGGGTTCGATAGTGCCAGTGAGTAAGTAAGTAATAATAATAATAATAATAATAATAATAATAATAATAATAATAATAATAATAGAAACATGTTAATAAACCGAATGCACTGAAAATGGACTTCTGGAGACGATCAGCCAGAATATCCAGGAGAGATAAAACAAGAAACATAATAATACGACGCCTTGTGGAAGTGGAAGAAAAAAGTGTTGTCACAATTGAAAGGAAGCGACTACAATGTTTCGGACATGTACGTAGAATGAGAAGGAAGAATACTCAGGATTCTACAAGAATGGGAAATTAAGTGGAGAGGCGGAAAAAGATGACCGGCTACTGCCTGGATACAGAATGTGCATATGTCAATGGAAATATTTGGTGCAGTGAGGGGTGATGTATTACTCATTCAAAGTATCTCTGCAGGCGGAAGAATCAGGAAGCTCTGTTTGTTGGTACACGTGGCGTCATATAAGGCAGTGTACACTGTCAGCGTCCCACGTCCCATTCCCCTTTGCACTCGTAGATAGCAGTGTCACGTGGTCTATTCCTGCATAAACACGACTGCAGTGCCCTCCGTCAACAACTGCGCTTACTCCTTAAACGGGTAATACAGCCTTTGAAATAATTGTTGGCGCACAGGTAATTTTAAAGTCCCAGAATGAAGCCACTGCGCATGATCAGAGATCAGTTGTTTGGTTCACAGGTATACAACTATTTGAGAATCTAAAATCCGTTCTATTTTGTTGTTTGTCGGGCAATGCAAAATAATTTCGCGTATATAAGTATTGCGGTAAATGCTGTAAATAAAACAAAGCAAAAAAACAAAACAAAGAAAATTAACTGGGATAAGGACGAGAGAGAGAGAGAGAGAGAGAGAGAGAGAGAGAGAGAGAGAGAGAGAGAAAAAAGCATGATAGCGGGATCGAACACGCGACTTCCTGCATGGGAAATAGAAACTCCCTCCACTAGACCACAACCGTTCCCTGCTAGAAACTGTCTGTATGAAGCGATTCAATTCTCCAGGACTTACTTGTATGATGAAATTATATATTAACTTGTCTTAATTTAAATTAATCAGACGCATCTTACATTCGTAGTGGAAACAAACAATCTTGTTATGTCTTGTGTTTTTAAACAAAGTAACGATATTTTACAATCGTTATTCATTATATATGTATATATATATATATATATACATAAGGACTTTATTAGACTAAAAGTACGATACATACAATATTACTTATAAATATGGGTCGCAAGGGCAGTAAGCCGTACGTGCTGCTGACAGTCCGTTACAATAAGTTGATGTTTGGTAATAATATAATTAAAACAAAAAAAGAAAACCTACAATATTATAATTAGATAACAATACAATTACATTATACATTAACTTAGTTATGCAGAATTTTATATATATATATATATATATATATATATGTGTGTGTGTGTGTGTGTATGAGCTGTTTCCTTTAATTAATTAATTAATTAATTTCCCTATATATACAAATTTATTTATATAACGTACCCTGGTAACGTGTAGGCATTATAAAAAATAACGATGTTATTAAAAAAATCCCTGACCAGGATCGAATGTGGGCCTGCGTCGTCGCAAGAATGCATCTTACCGACTGATCTACTAAGCGAACGATACAAATACTGCATCAGAAGTAAACGCTAATTTACTATTGATTGGTTTAAGAGACCATTACTTGCTTTCAGTCATCTGATAACTCTCTTATCTTAGAAATTCAATTAATACATTTATTTGTTGAAATTCTTTCTATAACGATTGGTATAAATGTATGATTGGCCCCTTATGCTGCCGGATTTGACCTCAAAGGAGACAGCACATGTAACAACTTACTCGTGTGAATCGCTCTTCAAAACTTCTAACTTTTCACCATCAAGAGTTGCGCCATCATTTTTTTCAAAGACTGTACAAGATAGAGACAAATGGCGTAACGTCATAAACAAAGTTGAACTCTGAAATGTGATATCTAATTTAGTGAAATTTAGATGTCAATATTGTAACCTATTTTATATTTTGATGTTGTTCGAATGGACACAAATCTGTGTATTGAGGAGATTATCATTAATAAAATAAGAATAATAATAATAATAATAATAATAATAATAACAATAATATATTTCCGTTTTTAACAATATTGATACATTTTTCCGGCACCAATGATTTATCTTCAATTTTTGCTTTATAATTTTCCTCCATTCGTCTCTATTATAACACATTTCTTCCTCTGTTTCCCAATCCTTAAAGTTTCTTTAATCCCTTGGATCCACGTGATATTTGGTCGTCCTTTTCTTCTCGTTCCTGATGGTGTCGATTCCATTATTTTCTTCAGTAATCTTTCGTCCTCCATTCGTCTAATATGTCCGTACCATTTCAGTTGCTTTCAATAACAGTAATAATAATAATAATGATAATAATGATGATGATAATAATAATAATAATAATAATAATAATAATAAAACAGATAAAGTGATTGCACTTCAGGCCCTGGGAGGCCCATGGTGTAGTTGGAGGTTAAGGTAAGCACCATATTAGGCAATCGGGATGAGATGTTCAGCAGAGTTGTCAGTCCCGAGTGATGACTGATTTAACCCCCCAAAACAAGGGTCCGTTTAGGCCAGTTAAATAAAATCCCGATCCTTTACAGAAAACTGGACATTTCGGCTTGAAGCGAATCACTTTAACCAACTACGCTATGGCGTAATCATAATAATAATACTTCTACTACTACTACTACTACTACTACTACCACCACCACCACCAATACTAATACGAATAATAATAATAATATTAATAATAATAATAATAATAATAATAATAATAATAATATATAATAATAATAATAATAACTTACTAGTACTATGGAACCACTAGGATCATAGCCGAACGGATATAAGCCCTCCATACATCCTTACCATGATCTAATCTCCTCCTTCTCCATACATCCTTACTATGATCTAATCTCCTCCTTCTTCTTCACGGTTTAGGCTTATTTACTAGTCTGTTCCGGCTCCAAATTGCTGCTCTTTCCATCTTTTCCTTGGTCTTCCCAAACTTCTTCTTCCTCGTGGTGAATAATTGTGTGCTGCTTTTGGTATTCTATTCTCAGTCATCCTTGCCAAGTGTTCTTTCCAGTTTGTTCTGCATTTCTCTATTGTTGTGTTTAATTCCTCTATCAAAAAAATACAACATGGAATATCCTCACAAAAATAAAAAAAACAATGGCCTTCAAGGGCGCTCATCCAGTTCGGACAAAGATAATATTAGAAAATAAACCAATAGAACAAGTAGTAAGATATAACTTCCTAGGTTGCGAAATATCATACACAGCAGAAACCATGATCTAATGTTTTCCATTAATCCCCTGTATAATATACTTCCCTCAAATCATGATTAATATTATTCTCCCACTTCATTTTTGTCCTGCTTACTGGGTGCTTTCCCTCTTGTTTTCCTATAAGGAGTTTCACTGTCCCTCTTTCACTCCCCGTTCGTGCCACATGTCCTGCTCATCGCAGTCTACAAGACTTAACTTTTCTAATTATATCTGGTTTCCTATAAAGATCATATAGGTCACTATTATGAAGTCTTCTCCATTCATCTGTTTGTTAAGGATCAAGTCTACATGACATCAATATGTCAAGTGCAAACTTACAAGAAATAATTTATGCCGATATCAACAGTGTACAACAACAGATGATTCAGTATACATGCGTCGAGGTTGAATACCGATTATACATTTTTCGTGACACTAATGAAAGCCATGTTGAGGTTCAGGTTTACATAGCATAGGGTGAAAACAATTCCCAGTTTTCACACATCCAGCAATTGGTTTCAACTATATATTTATATTAGTTAAGATGTTAGAGCTATTTTTTATGATGCTTATAAAGGGAGACGTAAGAACTACAAGAATAGACTAATAGCTCTAGAAATGGATTATTTACGCAGAAGTGCCAGAAGTCTAAATTAGAACATGTCACAAATAAGGAAATTAGAAGCATAATGGAAGCAGAAGAAAGCATAATTGAAAGAATTGAGGAGAAGGAATTAAAGTGGTTAGGACATGTTTTAAGAATGGAAGATGAGCGATGGCCGAAGCAACTATATGAATGGCATCCGAACAGAAAGAAGAAAAGAGGGAGACCAAGGTTAACATGGAAGGAAAACATGAATACAGTAATGCAAGCTAGAGGGCTAAGCATCGAAGATGCCCAAGACCGTAGCTTTGGAGGTTTGGCACGGGAAGACGGCAGCACCTGTAAAAACCCGAAGATAGATAGATAAAGGGAAACGCCCTATATCAGACAAGGAGAATTTTCAACACTGTAATGGATGTATTATGTATTCTATTGACTATTTGACTCATGCCCCAAATGGGTGTCAACGACCAATGAAGTTTCAATAAATTTTTGTTTTACAACCAATCACAGTCGTGTTTCACCTCGGTATTTATCTACTTCTGTTTATCATATGAAAGAAAGCTTCTCCTTTTTAATATTCTAAACAGGTCAGAGTATTATTTTTCAGTGACTGACTCTTGAAAAAATACGCTGAATATAGCAAATAATGAACAGATTCTTTCGAACTACACATTTGATAATTGTGTGTTCAATAATTGTGTTTTTAATTAATGAATTTACGGAGTTGCTTCCAAAAAAAAATAATTATTAACCTATAATGTTGTCAGTTTAATGTGTTTCATTTTTTCTCCACTAGGGTGCATTCTTACAATATTGCGATCCTATTTGGCAATAAATAATATGATGTAGTTGCAGTGGATGAATAAAATAAGCATAATCAAACATTTCTCATTTATTTTCAAACATCGCCGTTTACATTAAATATATAATTCTTTTAAAATAACTATATTTAAATAATGGTTTGTGAGTAAACAGCTTAATTTTATTCGTTAAATGGTCCTAACAAATGCCATTCTTGTTTTAAAATTCCTCTAGATAAATTCGTAATCACTCGTGGCATTACTTATGAAAAATACTAAAGGAAAAATTGATCCAAATGACATCTCCTATGTAGAGTATGAAAATTAGATTAAATTCCGCCATCATTATAAAATAATTCAGTATACATTTTTGTTGAAAAATATTTTTTTCTAAGATAAACACACATTTGTTACTCAAAGACCACAAGATATTTTTATTATAATTTCCACAAGTGATTCTGAATTCAAATGCTGTGTGTAGTTCCATCCTCTATTGTGGAATATATTATAGTTCAATAGCAATTTATCAGATCGAAACAACATTATTTCAGTATTTACTTGACTTTTGATACAATGTATTCAATAATTTACTTACAAGTTCTTTTTTTTCGACATACTCTCTAAATAGAAGGAAAATAAGAGACAGAAAATATAATGCACTTTATATACCACAGTATCAGAAACATTTCTAAAGTAGAAGGTTGAAGAACAAAGAAATGTTTTTTAACGAAAAGGAAGTAGAATAAGAATAAAAATCTATACAATGGGAACTTCAGAAGCACAAAGAATAAAAATCAAAGGACTGTGACCTCAAAAAACTTGCTGCAGTTCATTTTGATATCAATTCACAAAGAAGTCAGTGAGTTAACTATCTGCAGAAAAAAAAGTGTTGAAAACAAAAAAGTAAAGTGAATATTTCGTTACAAACAGCAATTGTCTGCGTCAATTAGTAATATTCTGTCTCTCATCGCGTCTTTCTCTTTTTCTCTAAATACACGTTGTAAAAAAATGCCTGTTGTCCATTTTTTTATATGCAGATTGAATTCCCGCATTATTCTGCAAAATTGAAATACGTCTAATAATATAAATTGGTATCTTGACAAATAGTGTAATTGTAGTATCTAGAAAAATGTCAGTTATTCAAAAAACGAAGAAAAAAAAGGAGTTTGATGAGGAATATGTCGACATTGTAAAAGAAAGAAAGCTAGCAAAAATGAATTAGCTACACGACCCAAATGAAGTAAATTTAGAAAAAATTATTAAAGAGTAAAAAGAGGAAATGTTTGAGAGAGAATATTAATGATCTTGAAATGAATGTCCAAAATAGGAACATTAGAGAATTATATCAGGGAATTAGGATAGAGAAGAAAGGGTTTTAGGCTATAACAAACATAGTTAGGAATGAAAATCGGGACATGATTGTGCAGATTCCAGGAGTATATTAAATAGGTGGAAACGTTACTTTAATCAGATATTAAATGTACATACAGAACAGGATATTGAAGAGGATAATTTATAGACAGCAGAAATGCAAGTCGCACAACCAAGTGCATTAAAGAATGAAATAGCCATAGAAAAATTGAAGATGTATAAAGCATCAGGTTCAGATGGGATCCCAAAAGAACTGATACATTCAGGGGAACAAAATTTCATGGACAAGATACGTCAGTTACTTAGTATAATTTGGGGAAAACAAGCTCTTCCAAATGAATAGATAGAATCGATTATCTTACTAATCTATAAAAAAGGAGATAAAACTGAATGCAACAACTATAGGGGCGTGTCATTACTTTCACCTTCGTAAAAATACTAACAAATGTATTAGTAAGCAGCCTTACTCCCTATATTTATGACATCCTAGGAGATCATCAATGTGGATTTAGAAGACACAGGTCTACAACAGATCAGATTTTTAGTATAAGACAGATTTTAGAGAAGAAATGGGAATATAATGACACTGTACATGAACTATATGTAGACTTCAAAAAGGAAAAAGATTCAATTAAGAGGGAGAAGTTATATAGTATCCTTCTGGAGTTCGGAATTCCTAAAAAGTTAGTTAGGCTTATAAGAATGTGTCTAAATGGCACAAAGAGTAGGGTGTGTGTAGGCAAACAATTTTCGGTCTTTTGAAATCCACAATGAGTTAAAACAACTACTATTCATTTTGTACTAGAGCATGCCATCAAATCTTTGGAGAATGAAGAAGACCTACAACTCATCGGTATTAATGGGCTGTTAGTTTATGCTGATGATGTAGTACTATTGAGCGATAGCGAGGAGATACTAAAGGCCAACACACACACTGCATTGAGTAACACTACGAAATTGGTACTGGAAGTAAACATCAATAAAACTAAATATATGTTCACACATAGAAATGCATTATATAATGGAAATGGACAACTAATCACAAATGAGGGAAATTTTGAAGAAATGGTTGAATTAAAGTATCTAGGAACAATAATTACAAATAAGAACGAGATGCACGAAGAAATTAAAAATAAGCCAAATTCTGGTGGAAATGCATGCTATTATGCATTACATGGACTCTTGTCGCCCCAACTCCTTTGAAAAAACGTTAAACTGAAAAAAAAATATATATATATAAAGCTGTTATTATATGGATGCGAAATATGGACTGTTACTTTAAGGGAGGAGATTATGAGTATTTGAGAATAAAGTTCTTAGGAAAATTGTTGGGCCAAAAATAGACGGACAGACAGTCCAATGGAGAGAACTACAAAATACGTTCGTAACAAAACTCCTCTCTGTCATCTGTAGTGACTCAAGAACTGTGAATTATGACGTCACATTGTTGTCGCGCGGAATGTCGGTAATGGGGATGACTAAACATCTGACATAAAAAATCCTATAACCTGATTACAGCACCACCTACCTTGTTCAATTGTAAATCTAAACTGTCTAGAGACCCATTCGAACACATACAAAAAAAATCATAAAAATTGGTCCAGTTGTTTGGGCAGTTTTTAATTTTGGATTTCAAGTAAACTTCCACTTCTAATTGTCTGATTCCGCTCATTTTTAGACAGTATCTACCTCGGTTTGTTTTAATAGGACATACTGAGTTTCGTTGTGAAGCATCGAAAATTGCGAACGCTAGAGCGATTTTTAAATTTTGACTTCATGTGAAGTCCTACTCCTAATGGTTTTTACAAGTTCCCATTGTGAATCTAAACCATCCAGAGGCCGACTCAAACACACAAAAAAAAAAAAATTCGAAAAATTCGTAAAAATCGGTGCAGTCGTTTAGCTAGGTTTTAAATTCGGATTTCAAGTAAACCTCCACTTCTAATTGCCGGATTTCATGTTTTGATAATATCTACCTCGGTTTATTTTAATATGATATACTGAGTTTCGTTGTGAAACATCGAAAATTGTGACCGCTAGACCGATTATTAAATGTTCACTTCAGTTTAAAACCTACACCTAATGGTGATCTAATTGTGAATCTAAACCATTGAGGAATACACTCAAACACACAAAAAATTCATCAAAATCGGGTCCAGTCATATAGGCATTTTTTAAATTTCGGATTTCAAGTAAATCTCCACTTCTAATTGTCGCATTTGGCTCATTTTTGAATAGTACCTACCTCGGTTTATTTTAATACGATATATTGAGTTTCGTTATGAAACATCGAAAAATGTGACAGCTAGAGCGATTTTTAATTTTAATTTCAGGTGAACTCCTGCGCCTAATAGTTTTAGAGGGACCAATTATGAATCTAAACAATCGAGGGACCCAATCAGACAGACAGACAGACACAGAGAGAGAGAGAGAGAGAGAGAGAGAGAGAGAGAGAGAGAGAGAGAGAGAGAGAGAGAGAGAGAAGAGAGAGAGAGAGAGAGAGAGAGAGAGAGAGAGAGAGAGAGAGAGAGAGAGAGACACACACACAATTCATCAAAATCGGCAAGTCATTTAGGCAGTTTTTAATTTTGTATTTCAAGTAAACCTCCACTTCTAATTGCCAGATATTGCTCATTTTTGGACAGCACCTAGATCGGTTTATTATAATATGATATACCTAGTTTCGTTATGAAACATCGAAAAATGTAACCGCTAGAGCGATTTTTCAATTTTCACTCCAGATTCATAGTTATACTAGCTACCGACACATGTGCAATAGCGCTAAAAACTCACACAGCTGGGCTAGCTATCACCGTCTTTGTCTGACGAGTGATGTAAAGCGCTACTCTCTCTCACTCTAACCTATCTTTAACAGCAGGTAACCTTTATTTGCAGCCACTTTTAGAGAGGCAGAGGCATTCTATCATGCACAAAAAAAAGCTTTAATTTAATATATAAGTCGAGTATGTACGTCATGGACGTATAAATGTAACAAAGTAATATCTGTTTACACCTGGCTGCGAGGAGTTTACGGCCAAGTGTGTAATGGCAACCAAAACTTTTCCAGCTCTATACATCGATTTCTGCTAACTGGATTATAATTTATTTTAATAACAAGTTAATCAAATTATTTCGAATAAATTAATTAATTATCATCATCATCACTCCAGGGATTAGGCAATTGCCCGTTCCGACTTCATATTGCATCAGCCCAACGTCTTCTAGGTCTTCCAACATCATGCCTTCCTCTTACTTGATAATTTCTGGCTAACAATGGATATCTCTCCTTACTCATTCCATCCATGTGATCAATCCATTTCTGTCTGTAATTCGTGACTTTATCCAATAAAGGCTGTACTTTCAATTCTTCTCTTATATCCTCATTTCTTATTCTATCAAGTCTTGTACATCCTTTTACTTGTCTTAGGAACCGCATGTCTGCCGTCTGTATTCTATCCTTCTGTCTTTTCACTGGAGCCCAAGTTTCACATCCATACGATATTGTGGGAACCGCCATAACATTATACATTTTTATCTTGGTTTCTTTTCTAATTTTATTTTTGAATGTTCTCTGTATTGTTCCACACACCGTCTGAAATTTATTTACTTTGGAGTCAATATCTCTTTCCACATTGTAGCCAACATCACAGCCCAAATATTTGAAATTATATTTTAATTAAACATACAGGCGGCCAAATTGTAATAGACAACTCGGCAAAAGTATATTCAGTCATTCACAATTTTATGAAAAAAAAATATTTTGTTCATACACTCGATGAACGTAGTAATTTTGCAGCCGGATATCGTACTATTGGTAACCACCAATCCACCAGAACTGACAGGTACGATAGTAGATATACTAGCGAAGTCGAGGGAGAAACATGTTTAGAAGATGGAGTCTTTCAAACGTTCGCCACTTCATTTACGAGGTGCTTAGTCGGTTCCATTCGAGTTGACACGTCCCAGCTTCATGGTCCATTCCCCACATCAACTCCGCCCTGGCAATCTGTGTCACATTCCTATCCCGCGCCACTTTGCTTCAAATTAACTATTCCCGACCTTGCTCTCTTACCGCCTATCAACGTTATCCTTATAGTAACGTAAACACAATACTGTCACTGATAGCGGTGACCTTGGAACAGGTGGAGTTTCTTAATATCCTCATACCAATTTAACTAAAAACATTTCAGTTTTATTTAATCAATTCAGACTTCAGTGGAAATGGACAGCTAATGGCAAATGAGGGATATTTTGAAGAAGTGGCTGAATTCAAACACCTAGGAACAATATGTTTACTTATGTCCGACGCTGTGGTCTCGAGGTAGCGTGCTGCCTTGTCACGCAGCGGGCCCGTGTTCGATCCCCGGTCGGGACAGTTTTCTGGGTGAGGTTTTTATCGGGGTTTTTCCTCGCCTGTAAGACAAATGACAGGAAAACAGTCCCCGAAATCATGTGGCCATCGCAATCATCATCATTCATATTCATCTTAGATTAAGCTTAGGATTAGAAACTCTCCTGGGGTACCACCTATCATCATCGTCACCCATCATATCATCGAGGCAACGTAACCCCGCCTTGCAGGCGCCCCAACCTCAGAAGTGGGTTACAAGTACGCTATGCCAGGGGAGAACACCAGGAATGTCCAAAGATAACCTAGGGCATTTGCAAAAAAAGAAAAATTACTAACAGGAATGGGATGCACAAAGAAATTAAACATATTCTGAAATGTATGCTATTATGCTTTACAGGAACTCTTGTCTCAACTTCTCTAAAAAACATTAAACTGAAAATATATAAAACTGTTATTCTCCCATTTCTAAAATATGCGAAACATGGACTCTTACTTTAAGGGAGGAGGGAAGGTTACGTGAATTTGTGAATATTACGTATATTAAATGTATTAAACCAATGTTTCTTATTGGATACGTTGCCAATTTAGGATTTAAAATATAAACCCATAGGGAAATTGGAACACGCCGACACGAAAATAATGGCAAGGGCAAGAACACTAACAAAAGCTACAGCAGAACACATATTAAAGACCTAAAACGATATCTAGTTTGTTATTGTTAATATTATTATTATTATTATTATTATTATTCATCCGGTATCATGGCAGCCGACGCCGTCTTCCGGAAACCAAACGCCATTCCTCTCTGTCCATCCATTGATCTTCTTCCAATCCTCTGATATTCATAGCTGTTTGTACCCCTTCTATCCAAGTTTTCTTCGGTCTTCCTCTCTTCCTCCTTTCCATTAGGATCCATTCCATAACAATTTTAGGCAATCTTTGCTCTGGCATTCTTTTGACATGGCCATACCACTGTAATATTATTATTATTATTATTATTATTATTATATTATTACATTATTACTATTAGGAATCAACAATGTGTGTTACACCATCTGCTGTTTGAGGACGACTAAGTGGTGATTACTCAGGACAAGGAAGGAGTATCATATATGACAAGGAAATAAATTGAGGAATACAAGAAATGGGGAATAAATGTAAACATTAAGAAAACCAAATATCTCACGACAGAACTGGAAAATGAAAACAATTATCATATGAAAATTAAGAAAGTTGATTAATTCAAATATTTAGGATCAATTTTAAAATCAGATGGGAACAGTTACTGTGGAAATTGAATAAAGATTTAGTGAAGGAAGAAAATGAATTGGCATGTTAAAATCAGTGATATGGAGTAAAAATATTGTAAATAAAACCAAGACAATGATATTTAAATAATTAATACTAGTGTTATGTTGTATGAGGGCAAGCCGTAGCGTAGTGGTTAAGGCACTGCGCTACAAGCTGGAAGGCCGAGGGTTTAAGTCCCGGTGGGGTCAGGATCGACTCAGCCTCTAACGGAAATGAGTACCAGACGCTTGTTGTGGGGTAAAGGCGGCTGTCAAGCGGGGCCTGGCAACCCGGCTGACATCAAGTGCCGATTGTCCAGAAAAAGTGGGAGCCTTAACCTCCTACTACCCCAAGGGTCTCCTGAGGCCTGTAGTGGGATTACTTTACTGTTATGTTGTATGGTATAGAAACCTGGATGTTGATAGAAGACAGCAAGCAAAATTAAAAAAAAAAAAATAGGGAGATCGATTTTTGGCGAAGGCCAGCAACAAAATCAAGAAAGGAGAAAATCCGGAGCCAGATATAATTAGAGACATTTCTCTAGATTAATACGTGCCTGTCTATATAAATTAATAGAGTAAATAACCTTAAAAATAGACTAAAAGCTAAGGTGGATACCGGGGCTCACTTTATCAGAATAACGAAGATTGAAATGGTGTGGGTATCTGAAGAGGATGGAGAGTAATAGAATCCCAAGAATGATGTTGGATTGGAATACTGAAGGCAGGAGGAGGAGGGTGACACCCGGGAACAGTGGGTAGATGAAGGAAGTACAAACATGATCAACAATGACCTCAAAGAAGAAGATGCTGTGGATAGAAATCTGTGGCGGAGCAAATAACATTTGGGCTGAAGTATAACTAGTGTAATGTAGAGGAAATCCTCAATAAAAAGATATTGCTATTAAATCAAGAATACTGTACGTACTCTCACCTGGTTTTACAGTTGTTTTAGTCTGTTTGAGTATTTGTAAAAAAAGAAAAAGGTAATGTGATTCCACTATAAGGCTATAAGAAACCCTTGGGTAGTAGGAGTTAAAGGCTACCACTCTTTCTACTTAATCAACACTCGATGTCAGTCGGGTTGTCAGCCCATTGGCGACGGCCGCTTTTTACCCCTTAAACAAGAGCGTTTGTACTCATTGCCGCTAGAGGCTGAATCGATCCCAGGGTCATGATGCCACCAGAAGGTTTGGGTCAATTTAAGAATCCTAACCCCACCGGACTCGATCCCTCGATCTTCTGACTTGCAGCTTATTGCCTTAACAAACTACGCTACGGCGTGCCACCAGACTACTTGCATCTTACACTATTTTATCTATTCTATAGGATTCTGTCCTTAGGACAGGTCTTTCACTGCAATCATAATATTTTCATGCTATGTTTTGCAGCTTTACTATGGAATTATAGGTGTGGTAGCTTCCTGTTGTTTTCCACACCGGTAAATGATGGTCAAGATAATGATGGTCGGATAAGTCCACCGCTGTGGTCTCGGAGTAGCGTGCTGCCTTGTCACGCAGCGGGCCCGGGTTCGATCCCCGGTCGGGACATTTTTTCTGGGTGACGTTTTTATCGGGGGTTTTCCTCACCTGTAAGATAAATGTCAGGAAAACTTTAAGGCCCAAACGGTCCCTGAAATCATATGGCCATCGCAATCATTCATATTCATGTTAGGTTAAGCTTAGGATTAGGGACTCTCCTGGCGCACCATCATCATCACCCATCATATCATCGCGGCAACGTAACCCCGCCTTCCAGGCGCCCCAACCTCAGAAGTGAGTTACAAGTATGCCACGTCAGGAGAGAAACCAGGAATGTCGAAAGACAAATCTGGGGCATTTGAAAAAAAATGATGGTCGGATGATTTTCCGGGACCGTTGGGCCCTAACCTTTCTGACATTTGTCTTACAGGTGAGGAGAAACCCCGAAAGAAACCTCACCCAGGAGTCTGTCCCGACCTGGAATCAAACCCTGGCCCGCTGCATGACAAGGCATCACGCTACCTCGAGACCACAGCGATGGACGACTTAAACTATAGTAGGACGAACATGGAATTCTTTGCAGTTTTTCAATATATTTTCAGCGAAAATTAGAATCCATCACGTTTATTATGTATTCATACCTCGGTGAACTTGAAATTTAAGAAGATATTCAAACTTAGATATTACTGACAGCTCGCAGAACCAGATGTGACATGTTGCCAATCTCGTGGGACAGAACGACTATTGCCTCGAGGAATCTTATCCATGCTCGACGGGAGATTGCCAATTTTCTCTCACAAAGGTTCGTATTAGAACTCCAATTTAAAGGAAAAGAGCTATAGGGAATATTCTAAGAAGCGTTCTCTCAAATTACGTTTGCCAATTAGCAAGAGGCCATTGTTCTGATGCTCTAACAAATGTAACATAATTCTGTAGGTGGGAGGATGCCCAAACATTATTCATCTACCATCAGGTAATGAACTTCATTAGTTACAATTCTTATCTGTCGTGACAAGTGCCTGGAGCGCCATGGCTCACAGCTCCTATAATCATAAACTCTCTTGTACAGACTTCGCTAAAAATTGCATTTGTTTACAGATATCGTCGGTGCTACGTATTATTACACTGATATTAAATTTAATACATATTTAAAATAACATACATACATCATCATCATCATCCTAATGCGCGACGTCAAAAGTGAAAGTTTTGGCCTTCTTAACAATCCTGCTCCATGCCAATCTGTCTCTTGCCATATTCAAATTAGTCACTTTCATTTCCTTTAGATCGTTCATTGTGTCATCCCCCCATTTGTTCTTCGGTCTTTTTTAACAGCTCTGCCTCCTATAAGTTTCCATTTATAGAGTTTTCTGACCAGTTCTGATCATCCATTCTTATCTTAGATGATCGCCAACTAATATCTTGTACAAAATTGTGATAAAATTTTACTATAAAATATAACTACAACTCCAAGGTCCGAGAGACCTAGAAGGCCCTTGTCTCACATCCACATATGTGACAGAGGTGACCGATCATCTAGTCAATATAGAGGGTGACATGTGGTCAAGTGGGTTAAGGTAAGAAGCCTTGGCGCTCAGTTACGGGACTTGCGCTGGTTCCAATGGGGGAAGATATTTTCTCATTGAATTTCGGCCAGTATGGGACCGATGTCCACCCAGCATCGAGAGGCATTTGGGTAGCTGCAACAAGTAGCGATTCCAGATTGAGAAGACCAGCTATGACGGCTGGGGAACCGAAGATACTGACCACATGTCACCCCTACACTGGCTAGATGATCGTCTACCTCTGTGATTAACACATGCGGATGTGAGGCCAGCAGCCGGTCTATGTTTCGCATGCATATAAACTGGGAGAATAACTGTTATACACACACACACACATATTATATATATATATATATATATAAATGTCCCGACTCAGGCATTTATTTTTCTTCTTCTTCTTCTTCTTCTTTTTCTCCTCCTTCTTCAACACTTCACGGGCTAGGCAAATTGCCTGTTCCGCCTCACAGTTGTTCTGTCCATCTTTTCACTGGCCTTCCTACATTCCTTGAACATCTTGGCTTGTAGTTAAATGCTGTTTTTGGTAATCTTGTTACACCCATTCTTTCTACATGTCTAATCAATTTTTCTCTATATTCTTGAATTTTACCATTCAATGGATATATATATATATATATATATATATATATATATATATATATTTAACTGTGCTCTTACATCTTCATTCTTTATCCGATCCATTCTTGTGCAGCCTTTTGTTCTTTTAAGGAAGTTCATTTCTACTTTTGTATTCTACTTTGTAATTTTTTGGTCACCCAAGTTTCACTCCTATAAATAATGCAGGAACTGCCAATGTTTTATAAAACTTCAATCTAGTATCTCTTCTTGTTTTGTTATTTATTGATCTACGTATAGTTCCACATATCTTTTGAAATTTTGACAGCGTGATATTTATGTCTCTTTTAGTTTTTGTGTTTATGGTAAAATTACAATCCAAATAATTAAAATTTGTTACTTGTTCCAGAGGTTTGTTTTCAATTATGATTTTTGATCTTATATGTTAATTTCCCCAAAATGCCATTATTTTAGTTTTTTCTTTTGGTATTTTAAAATTATGTTTTTGGCATAACTGACTTAATTGATGTAAAAAGTACTGCAAATTATTTTCAATTTCTTGATTAATAACCACATCGTCAGTATCCATTAAAACATTCCATTCTTATACCTACATTAACATTACTTTTCCAATTTTGGATGATGTCATTAATATATAAATTAAAAAGAGTAGGTGATAAACTACACCCTTGTCTTACACCTCTATTTATTAAAATTGCCTCAGTCTTTGATGTGCCTATATTTATTATAATTTGAGATTTTACATATAAACGTTTTATTACATAAATTAATTTTTTATTTTTATTTTCATTTTCATATCATATTTGCCTTCATTGCTAAATGCCAGAAATATAGTTATAACATCTAAATATACAAGCGTTACTGTTATAAAGTAAATATTCTCTTTAAAAATTTGCTTATTTGTTATAATGGTCACTAGATGGCAGTTTTAACGATACCCCGCTATCTCTCGTGTGAATTGAGAATACTACATATATATATAATAAATGTTTGTGTTAGGATTTTTGAGTAGCTCAGATGGTTAGAGCGCTAAATGTACAGAATTTAGAAACTCGGGTTCAAATCCCGACTCAGGTATTTATTTTTCTTTTCATATCATATATATAATTATTATTTTATATTTGAGATTAAATTGAAATACTTTATAACTCACCTCAGAAGTATTTCTTCTGATCGACATAACATCAGTCGACGTGATAGTACTGAAGATGAAGCAGCCAAGTATTTGAAACTGCAGCATAATTAAAAGACTGGATATGAGGTGAGGTATGAAGTATTTCAATTTAATCTTAAATCAAACCTCATAGTGATTTTTTTCCATTAAAGTTCAATTTATATTTATTTATTACGATTATTTCTTGGTGTCTAGTAAGTAGAATCGCTGAAGATTTGTAAATGATTTTTTTAAATCTCAATTTCAGTAATAATATTTATGATCTCTTTCGAAATTCGCTAAAAAGGAATTCCCTTAAGTAATGACATTCAACGGGAAAGACCATATGAGGTGTAAAATCAGTATTAATAACAGTACAATACAACAGGTGAAAAATTTCAATTATTTAGGATGTAATGCATCATACTGCCAGAAGGAAGATATTGATATTATATTAAATAAGTTTTATAGAATGTGTGACATAAAACGGGCACTAAAAAATAAAACTTTGAGGAGTGCACAATTAAAATATTACAAAATTATGGCAGTGCCTTTCTTAACATACGAAAGTGAAAATTTGACTCTTATCCGTTCAGACAGAAGAAACATAGAAACTGTAGAAATTAAGTTCTTACGTTCAGTAGCGGGTGTGACAATTTTGAACAGAAAAAGAAACGAATATATTAGAAGAGACTTAAATATTTTTAATTTAACAAATGGAATTGACAATATGAGAAACAACTGGTATGAACATGTTAAAAAAATACCTGCAGATAGAATCCCCCAGCTGTTATTAAAGTACAAACCAATAGGAAGGATATAGAAGTGTTGGACGTCCATTTACTAGATGGGAAGATTCATTAAATCCCACTTGATGTGAAAACAAGTCAAAAGGCCTAATTTCATGAAGTAGAAGAAGAAGAAGATCATTTCACTGGTAACAAGTCATATAATTTTAACTGTAAATAAAAAGGACGTGAATAAATTGTGGATAAAATTACACTGGTCAATATGATTTTTTGTCTCATAAGTACCAATAGTTGTACTTAATGCAGTTTTTTATTGTGATTTCAAATATGTATTCAGAATTTCTCCATCACCCACAGTTATTTATTTCAATTTCAATTAATGGATTTAAATAATTATTTTTTAATAAACTTTTTTCGTCCATTGGTCCATTGTAAAATGAAACCAAATGAGCTAACTCAAATGATTTCAGCTATGGAAAAGATATATGAAGGCAAATGGAATCCTAATATGCTGGCCGATTATTGTTGGGCCATCAAGAGGGAATTTCCACAGGCGAAATATAGCAGAAAATCGTCATTTCTTACTTTCTAGGTGAGTCCGAATGTTCGAATATTGTGTAGTTACGAATGTAGAAAATATTAAAGTGTTTGAAATTATAAATTCCTGTCTCTCGGAAACCTTGCGTGATGGAGAAGAACCGATATCATATTTTAATTCAGGAGAAAAAATACTATCAGAATCACATATTTTTCTTTCTGAGACAGAAACAAAGTTTCTTTTTGTTACTCAGTGTAATTGGTTAATAAGACAGTAACTCTGCACATCCGTCATAACTGATTGTGGTTAACTCGGCCGTGAGTTATAGCGATGGGGATTGGAGAGGATTCACATACAGGGAGAGCAATTTCTTGGCGCGTGTCTTGCCAAGTCCCTGGAGTGCTATTGGAGGGCACATTTCATACTCTCTCACAGGAGGTCATTTCGGACCTGATGGTCACCGTCTCACAGATGAGTGTCGTGGGAATACACAAGACTCTTGCTATGTCAAAATCCCAAGAGAATAACTTCCACAAACAGAGATCCGAGAGGAAATAGCATTCGTCTCTACAATATCAGGATTAAGGAATTGTCGGATTACAACTAGGATGAAAGAAGAGGAAATGAAGTATATAAAAAAATACAATCGCTCTTTCGTCTCTGATACCAGAGATGCTAGGTTTCCTATCTCTGAGATTTTCTTTTTAATAGATGACTTGCACATTTGTGTAGGGAAAGTTGTAAATGTCAGTGCGCTTTAACGGATACAGTACTAGTAGCCTGTAGAAGCACCTGCTGCATACGTTTAGCTACAATAATAATAATAATAATAATAATAATAATAATAATAATAATAATAATAATAATAATAATAATATCTGGGATGAAAAGGATATCCCCGAAAAATTACTAGTTATAATAAACGTTTGGGAATTATTAATCAAGTTATGAAACCATCCCTTGTAAAAAAAAACACCAGATTACGTTTATACAACACTTTGCCTAGACCAGTGTTGACCTATGGTAGTGAAGCATGGAAACTAAAAAGACAGCATGAAAGCAGAATAACGGCTTGTGAAATGAGATTCATGCGCAGAACAGCGGGTTACACCAGATGGGATCGGAAAAGGAACACCGATATCTTAAAAGAATTTAAGACTACGCCAATTCTTGAATATGTTAAACAGTACCAACTAAATTGGAAACACCATCTTGAAGGAATGAGTTCAAATCGGATCCCTAAAGCTGTTTATAATTAGGCCTATATACCAAGACGACGAAGATCTCTGGGTCGTCCTATGAAACGCTGGAGGGAATATATTTTATAGGATCGTAACAGGCCTTGGCCTAATACTTGGAAGGAAGAAGAAGAAGATAATAATAATAAAAATAATGATAATAATAATAATAATAATAATAATAATAAATTTATTTATGTACAGATTTTAAATGTTTACACATCTTTCTATGCCTAAAGTTTTATTTTCCTTTCCCACTGGTCTCTATCCATCCACTCCATGTCCTCCAGTCCTCTTCTTCTCATTACAATTCTTATTTCTTGCATCCACGGGTTTTACATCAATCCAATGTTTTTCTGGGTAACCTTTCTTCTTGCAGTCGTCGTACATCCCATACTAATTTAATTGTTTGTATCTTGTATAATCTACTAGTGAATATCTAATATTCATTTTTCTTCTATGCCAGTATTTCTTATTTTTTATAATTTTCAACATCTTAATACATTTTTCCTAATTTTACTCCCAGATACTCAAATACTTCACATCCTCTAATATACGTCTTTTGATCTTCTATTATTATATATTCGGTTTATAATAATAATAATAATAATAATAATAATAATAATAATAATAATAATAATAATAATAATAATAATAATAATAATAATAATAATAATAATAATAATAATAAAGATATCGAAAGTATAGTGAAAAAAGAATGCAAAATTATAAGAAAAGTTTTAGGTTCACAATTCATAAGTGAAGCATTTAGACTCATAAGTAAGAAGGAAATAAAAATATATACAGACATTCATTCATAGCGATATTAGAAAACGAAGGTTAAAATTGTATGGCCATATTAAACGAATGAACTCAAATAAGCTTACAAAACAGATAATGGAAATCTACGAAAACAGAAGTAAAGCTCCAGTGGATAATATGAAGTGGATTGATGAAGTCAAAAAGGACTTAAAATTGGCAGGAATTACTAAAGAAGATATCCCAAACAGAGATATATTTAGAATTAAGGTGAATAAGTGGCAAGTTGACCAAGAGGACAAACCGAAAAAAAAACTGGAACAACTTGGACAGATGATAGAAAACAAGCTCATAGCAAAAGAATTAATGAAATTTGGGCTCAAAGGAAACGCCTCTAAGTACTTTGCGTAGTCCTACATGGGCTCATCCGCAATAAAAAAATAATAATAATATGTAGTCATATACTTATTTTCAATGTTTACACATTTTTCTATGCTTAAAGTTTCATTTTTCTTGCCCACTCGTCTCTATCCATCCACTCCATGTCCTCTTGTTTTCATTACAATTCTTATTTCTTGCATCCACGAGTTTTGCATCATTCCAATGTTCTTCTGGGTAACCATACTTCTTGCATTCGTCGTACGTGTCCATACCAATTTAATTGTTTGTATCTTATATAATCAACTATCGAATACCCAATATTCATTTTTCTCATATGCCAGTATTTCTTATTTTTTTAAATTTTGAACATCTTTATCCTCGTTTTCTACTTTTACTCCCAGATACTCAAATTCTTCACATCCTCTAATATACCCCTTCTGATCTTCTAATATTAAATTTTCGGTTGATAATATAATAATAATAATAATAATAATAATAATAATAATAATAATAAAATCTATCTTCGGGTTTTTACAGCCGCTGTCGTCTTCCCGTGCCAAACCTCCATAGCCTGCGATCTTGGGCATCTTCGATGCTTAGCCCTCTAGCTTGCATTACTGTCTTCATGTTTTCCTTCCATGTTAACTTTGGTCTCCCTCTTTTCTTCATTATGGTCGGATGCCATTCATATAGTTTCTTCGGCCATCGCTCATCTTCCGTTCTTAAAACATGTCCTAACCACTTTAATTCCTTCTCCTCAATTCTTTCAATTATGCTTTCTTCTGTTTTCATTATGTTTCTAATTTCCTTATTTGTGATATGTTCTAATTTTAACTTTCTGGCACGTATGCGTAAATAATAATAATAATAATAATAATAATAATAATAATAATAATAATAATAATAATAATAATAATAATAATAATAATAATAATAATAATAATAATAATAATAATAATTGTTATAATATTAATAATAATAATAATAATAATAATAATAATAATAATAATAATATGATGGCATTCCAATGACAAGAACCTATTAGAACTAAAATTGTTATATATGGAAAAATACAGAACAAATGCATTTAATTATTTGTGATACTTTTACGATACAGAAATATCACAAGACGTCATAATAAAATTGAATAAATTCAGGCACTTCTACGGTACAATACAGCGAATATTAAAATACAACATAAAAGGAGAAACACTGATAACATTATGTAAAGTGGCTGTATTGCCACGAAGTCACATACAAATTTATACCAGTGCAGTGAACAGGATGGGGCATAAATACCTGACGATTTTAAAAATAATATTAACACCGTAAGCATGGTGCAATATATACGTCTTGTTGAAATATAAATAAAAAATTACGGAGTTGCATATGACGTGGTTCAGTAGTGGCTAGTTAAATATATTATAAGATAAAAAAATCCGTCATATGACATAAAAAGTTAAGCATATTACCATACCGCATGACCAAGATTTAAAAAATGAAATAAGGGTAGTTAATTCATGAACAAACTGAATTTTGTAGAGTTATCAAGGAGGCTTTGAGAAGTGCTACAGACATGCTTCTTTGCATTTTGTGCAGAATTTCCTTCGCGATATTCCTAGAGGGACCAATGCAACTCTGAAAATCCTGTTGAATAGATAAAACAGAATTAGGTCTCATTGTCTGAATTCGTTCCAGTACCGGCCAGTACTACATTACACTACGTTGTTAGATGATAACCACAACTGTCAACTGTGTTACTAATAGTCTAAGATCCGGCTAAGATTACTACGTTCTTGGTTCAGGTTAAGGGCATGAACATTTTTAAAAATTAGCGACGATCACAATATGCGAATATGTCTAATGTGTGGGAGCTTTGAAGACGAGAGACATATATTAGGACAATGTAACGATTTGGAATATTGGAGGCGTCAATTATTACCAGAAAGAGATTTCTAAATTCAAATCGTGAAAGATTGGCATGCTACGAGTTATTGGTAAGCCCAGAAAATTGGATAAACTTGGGTAGATTTCTGGACCAAAACGCGGAAAATAAGAACAACACTAATTCACAAATAAATAAATATGTTAACAAATTGCAAGACCATTAATTCTTAATAATTCTACATAACTAAGTTAATGTATAATGTAATTGTATTGTTATCTAATTGTAATATTATTATGTTGTATTGTTATCTAATTGTAATATTATTACGTTTTCTTTTTTTGTTTGTTTTAAGTATATTATTACCAAACATCAACTTATTGTAACGGACTGTCAACAGCACGTACGATTTACTGCCCGTGCGACCCATATTTGTAAATAACATTGTATGTATTTTATTTTTAGTCTAATAAAGTCCTTATGTACTATTACGTTCATCGAGTGTATGAATAAAATCAATCTTTTTCATAAAATTGTGAATGACTGAATAGCTACATTTTTGCCCAGTTGCCTATTAAAATTTGGCCGCCAGTATGTATAATTAAAATATAATTAATTCATTAATTTACTCGAAATAATTTGATTCACTTGTTATTAATATAAATTATAATCCAGTTCACAAATCGATGCATTGAGCTTGAAACGTTTTGGTTGCCATTGCAAACTTGGCCATAATCTCCTCGCAGCGGGAAGTAAAACCACTGCCCTTTATGTATACTACGTACAATGTATATACAAAAATATATGCGAAAATTATACGAAACAAATCACAGCGTTTTAAATGAATTTAACTTTGTTTGAAACAATATAAAACAATAAATACGTAATAATAATAATAATAATAATAATAATAATAATAATAATAATAATAGCTTTATTTTACTTACCGCCATTTTAATGATTGGTGTCACAGCCTACTGTAGCCGCAAGGAGATTTACTGCCAAATTTGCAATGGGAACCAAAACGTTTCGAGCTCTATACATAGAATTCTGCGAACTGGATTATAATTTATTTTAATAACAAGTGAATCAAATTATTTCGAATAAATTGATTAACTATATTTTAATTAAACATTGTGACGGCCGAATTTTAATAGGCAACTCGGCAAAAATGTATTCAGTAATTCACAATTTTATGAAAAAAATTGATTTTGTTCATACACTCGATGAACGTAGTAATCTTGCAGCCGGATCTTGGACTATAACTTCTAAAATAAACATAAAACTCAGCGAACAATGTAATTAATCTAAAACTCAATAAAATTTTGTGTGTGTGTATATATATTTTTTTCTTGAGTTGGTGTTTGACTAAATACGGAAGTGAAATTTTCATTTGAAACCGGTATCGTGAAAACACGCAAATTTATAAGGTGAGATATTAAAAATATTTTCTTCAACTTACTTACTTACTTACTTACTCACTGGCACTATCGAACCCGTAGGTTCATAGCCGCGCGGACATAAGCTCTCCATACATCCCTATCCTGAGCTAATGCTTTCCAATCATTTCCTGTATAATCTACTTCCCTCAAATCATAGTTAATGTTGTTCTCCCACCTCATTCTTGGTCTACCAACTGGGCGTTTTCCTTCTGGCTTTGGCATGGGTTCCCTGAAGTAGTCCCCGCCCGGAGAACCGAATGGGGGACTATTTGACCTCCGGAAAATTTTACCCCAGTAGAACCCATGTCCGCATTTCTTGACAGTTGTATTTTTACGGTGAAAGATCGTCACTCTTTCGACCAAGGTACTTATTTCGTCTGGCTTATCACCTTCGACCAGTCCGGCATGGGTAACCCTATCGGCAGCAATGCTACCGCCGGCATAGCTCTCAGGATCATTTAAGCACACAAGCCACTCCACCACGACAAGGTAAAGATACCATGGAGGGAATATTTTCTTCAACTCATTCATAAATTCAAAATACGTAGTGTTACTTCCCATTTTACTTTAGATTAAAAAGATTTTATAAATGAACTTCCATAGAAAAAAACAAAGGGTTCACGAGACTGGATCGGATAAAGAATGAAGATAAAAGAACAGAGTATATCCACTGAATGATAAAATCAAGGAATATAGAGATAAATGGTTTAGACATGTAGAAAGAATGAATATAACAATATTACCAAAAGCAGCATTTAACTACAAGCCAAGAGGTTCAAGGAATGTTGGAAGTCCAGTGGAAAGATGGACAGAACAACTGTGAGGCGGAACAGGCATATTGCCTAGCGCATGAAGTGAAGAAAAAGAAGAAGAAGATTTTATTTATATTTCAACATTACTCAAACACATCTTTGACCTAGCAAACAGTGTTAAAATTATGACCTTTTAGAAGATTTTCGGGCTGTTCGTCGTGGTCTTGAGGCTTGAAGTTCCCCGAAGTTTCGCCAAAAACTATATCCAGCATCAATTTAATTTTCTATAATGTCAGGCCAACACAACCCTTGAGGATGCCGGACAAAGTTTCTGGCGAAACGTCGGGGAATTTCAATCCTCAAGATATCGACCAACAGCCCGGAAATTTTCCACAAGGTCATAATATGAACTGCGGTCGTGAAGGCCTGAGTCAATATATTAGTATTAAAATTAGAAACCATCATGTGTTCATGCCCCACTCTGTATATTGAATATTCTAGAAAAAAAATGTGATTTATAAATGTTTGTGTCCCGCGCCGTAGCCGAGTGGTTAAGGCAGGAAGCCTTGGCGCAGACTACGGGTCATGCGCTGGTTCAAGTCTCCGTTGGGGGAAGAAATTTTCTCATGGTATTTCGGCCAGTATGGGACCGGTGCCCACAAAGCATCGAGAGACATTTGGGTAGCTACAATAAGTAGTGGCTCCAGGTTGAGAAAACCAGCTATAACGGATGGGGGACTCGACATGCTGGCCACATGTCACCCCAACACTGGCTGGATGATCATCTGCCTCTGTGATTGACACATGTGGATGTGAGGCCAGCAGCCGGATGGTAGGCGAAGGGACTTCTAGGCCTGTCGTGGCAGGAGTAATAAATGTTTTGTATCTTTTGTTTAATTTGAATATTAATTAACTATGTTTCTGATCCATTTAATAATACCGATTTGGCGTTTCTTCTGAATATTTTAAGTTTAGTATTTCTTAAAATTCTTTTATTTTTCCAAATATTTCTCAGAGTCATAAAGGCAATATTTGCTCTATTTAATTTCCAAGGTACATAAATTAGAGTACCGGTATCTCCTCTGTCCCAACAATATTAATTACACGATTTTTTACAAAGTAAATTATAACTTTATGATTTTTTGTCTAATGCCACCTGGTTGTGTTTTATGACATATCTGGCTTTCTGGCTTTCTCCCCTAGCATTGGCGGAATTGTAATCCATTTCTTAGGTTGAGGCACCTGGAAGGCGAAGTTACGTTACCCTGCCATGTGATTGGTGAAAAATGACAATGAAGCACCAGGAGAGTTCTTAACCTAAATTCCAGACAATGGGCAACCACTGGAATAATTGCCTTTAAGGAAAAATTCCCATGGTTTACCGGGGATTAAACCCGGGACCTCAAGAACTGTAGTCGGAAACGCTGACCACTAGCCTATGAGGCTGGTACAAATTATACTTTTAAATTAGGAATCTATTAGAACAGTGCCACACATTATCAGAAGTGCGGATCTATTCTGGATTGATGAGCTTGGTATCCTCTCTATAAACAACATCCTATCCGATTGGATCTCATTGACCATGTTACTAATTAACCAATAATCAATCATAATAGCATCGAGATATATCGAAAATCTGATGAGGCATGCAAACCTATAACACAATGGCTTTCACTATATAGGTCTATCTTCACCCTTGCTGGTACAGTCTCAGCTGAAATTAACAATTTATACTCATGTCACATCTAATGTATCATCTCAGATAATTTACAGGAATGAAATATTTTTAAACTTTTAGATAAAATAAAATCGGCCTCGGTGGACTAGTGGTTATGCTCCTTGCCTCTGGTCCCGAGGGTCGCGGGTTCAAACCAGGCCGGGGTCGATGGATTTCTTTAGGATGAAAAAATCAAAGGAGCAAGTTCTCCGGGAGGGACTTTAATCCGTGGGTCCCGAGTCTGAAGATTTTCAGGCTCGTAAAAGATTCTTCAGCCTGAATGAAAAGGCCTCTTAGCAAAATTTACCGAATTTTCCCGTCCTAGTACTACCTTTGTTTCCTAGATGTCAGTATGAGGCGGAACGCTGACCACGGACCACTCAAATGACATATATACGAAAACAAGTGTAATTAAATTAGTATCGTTCAAATTCTGGCACTTTCCGAAAATGATTTGTAACGATCAATTTATAGCCCCTAATTTAAAAAAAAATAGGTGCCAAATTTAATATGGAAATATCAATTAACAAAACTAAAATCATGGCATTCATGGGAAGGACCCCATACAAAGTAAAATCTGTCTCCAGAATAAAATTTTAGAGATTTCTAATCAATTTAAATATCTTGGATATTATCTCTCTATCTGGAATGAAAAGGATATCCCTGAAAAAATTACTAGTTATAATAAAAATTTGGGAATTATTAATCAACCATCCCTTGTTCAAAAAACACCAGATTACACTTATATAACACTTTGGCTAGACCAGTGTTGACCTATGGTAGTGAAGCATGGACACTAAAAAGACAACATGAAAGCAGAATAACGGCTTGTGAAATGAGATTCATGCGCAGAACAGCGGGTTACACCAGATGGGATCGGAAAAGGAACACCGATATCTTAAAAGAATTGAAGACTACGCCAATTTTGGAATATATATCTTGAAAGAATGAGTTCAAATCGGATCCCCAAAGCTGTTTATAATTATATACCAAGAGGACGAAGATCTCTGGGCCGTCCTATGAAACGCTGGAGAGAACATTTTCTGTAGGATCGTAACAGGCCTTGGCCTAATACTTGGAAGGAAGAAGAAGAAGAAGAAGAAGAAGAAGAAGAAGAAGAAGAAGAAGAGGAAGATAAATTACGTAACACCCAAGCTAAAATCGAGAATAAGAGAGAATAAAGATTTAAGAAAGCTGTATCAAGAGTAGGATGTGATAGCAAGACCTTGGCTTACAGGTTTTATGATTTTGTTTTCCTGAAGCAATAAATAAAAACTAATGACGCAAGCACAAGTTACATAACGAGTTATACCAGCTGAAAACGTTTAACGGTAACCTGAAAATGTTAATTTTATCCAATATTGCCTATTTTCTGTTTTTTGCCATAAATTGCTTTTTTTAATTTAACTCTTCCTCAAAATGCTTATTTACCCCTCTTATACCTATTTTGTTCCTTTTGAGCCTAAAATTGCTTTTGAAAATATTTTCATAATTTTTCCTACTTGCCTGTTAGTCTCCCGATACTACGGAAATCCATCAGAACATTGAAATAATATGAACACCTGACACTTTGTTATCAATTGATTTACTTACTTACTCACTTACTCACTAGCACCATCGAACCCGTAGGTTCTTGACCGCTCGGACATAAGCTCTCCATACATCCCTATCCTGAGCCAATGCTTTCCAGTCATTCCTTGTATAATCTACTTCCCTCAAATCATAGTTAATGTTGTTCTCCCACCTCATTCATGGTCTACCAACTGGGCGTTTTCCCTCTGGCTTTCCTACAAGAAGCTTCCATGCACGTCTTTCATTCCCCATACGCGCAACATGTTCTGCCCATCGCAGTCTACGAGACTTAACTGTTCTTATTATATCTGGCTTCCTATAAAGACCATGTAGTTCATTGTTATGTAGTCTTCTCCATTCACCTGTCTGTTCATCTCTCTTTGGTCCAAAAATTTTCCTAAGAACTTTATTCTCAAAAACACTTAATCTCATTTCCTCCGTTAAAGTAAGAGTCCACGTTTCGCACCCATAGGGTAGGGTGGGGCTATTTTGCGCATTTCAAATTTAAATCAGTATTATAATTATCTTTTAAAAAATTGATATGTTTAATTACTCTATAATTAAAGCTTATTTACTTACCTACATAATATAATATTAATCATCCTTAAATACTAGTATAACACTGAATAAAAAAACTTATAAAATTGTCTATACTATACACCTTATGTAAACACAGTGGGGCTAATCCACGCATGTAGAGGGGCTACTTCGCGCACTAAACTTATCATCATAAACAATTATCACATGCAAATTGTTTCTTCCCAACTGCACCCACACACAGTTCGTGGAACGAATTCATACATTTATTGACAGCTGATCCACTCTCCCATTCTTAAAAATTTCTCAGAGAAGTATCTCGGTTCACAAAAAGAGCATGACACATCCTTCGTCCGTCTCGTTATTTGGAGGCAACGGAGTCTGTCCGTAGAACCTGTATAGAAGCTGTTTGAAAAAGGCCATCTACACAGGAGGAAGGCAAAAATCACAGTCAATGAGGCCGCGGAAGGAAGTGCAGGAGGGAGAACAGATCACGTGGCATTACTCATTTCGCTCTTGATCTTCAAGTGAGAATAATATCTAATCGGAAAACTGGAAGACTTCTCTACTCATTTCACCAACAGACTACAGTTTTAGCGCCCTTTTAGCTGTTATTTCCACATTCGAGTCGGACATCAAATGTTTCGAAGTCCGCTTAGGCTGGCGTTTAGCTCTGCAGTCAAATTTATTTATTCGTTTATTATTTTTTGTAAGGGATGTAAATTTATTGTTGGTCCGTTGTCGTAGATTCACAAGTAAAAGAACCTCAAGCCTTAAATGAGAGGCATAAGAGCAAATTTACCGGCCCATTTGTGCCCAGTTTTGAACTTCACGCTAATGACCAGAATTGTTAAAGAGCGTCTGTGAATGAAATATTACGGCTACTAATTTACATTATCTCCTCCTCCAAGGCATGGAGAGCCTAGATGACCCTTTGCCTACCAGCCGACTGCTGAGTTCACATCCACATGTGTTAATCATAGAGAAGAACGATAATCCTGCCATGTGTCACATGTGGTCAGTATGTCAGACACCCCAGTCGTTAAAGCTGGTTTTCTCAATCTGGAACCGCTACTAATTGTAGCTACCCAAATTTGTAAAGATGCTGGATGGGCACTGGCCCTATACTGACCGAAATTCCAATAGCTTTTTTTTTCGTGGGGACTGGAACCGCTTAGCAACGAGGCATAATGCCTTACGACGCTCAGCTACGAGGGGCACATACTACTTCTACTAATTTTAATTAACGTAATGTGTTAGTAACTCAAATTTTATACAGAATGTGTCTTAATTTAGTGAGTAAAGTAGCCCCATCATCGGTGCGCGAAGTAGCCCCATATTACAATACGTTAATAAAATGTTTATTATGCTCAAGTCACTTAAGTATCACTATCTGCTGTTTTTAAATTAATATTCTAAGACCATAACCTACATGCAGCTCTATTTTAAAGCTAAAATAATTTCAAATGCCAATGTTATAGCTTAATAATTGAGACTGTAATGTTATTCAAACAGGTAAGAAGACGGAATACGGTTTACCTCGCACAACAAAAGAATTTTTCTCGGATAAAACGGTTTTATTCACAAACAAAATATTTTCACTACTGAAGGGGTGACAAAACGGGATTTTTATAAATACCTACTTCGACCTTCAATAGACCAAGGTATAGCTGTCAGAGTCAATGACACTATCAGTGCGTGAAAAAGCCCCATGCGTAAGTAGCCCCCTGGTACCCTATAATATAACTGGTACAATAACAGTTTTATATATTTTCAGTTTAATGTTTTTTGAAAGGAGTTGGGACATCAAAAGTCTCTGAAATGCATAATAGCACGCATTTCCAGAATTGAGCCTATGTTTAATTTTTTTGTGCATCTCATTGCTATTTGCGATTATTGTTCCTAGGTATTTGAATTCAGCCATTTCCTCAAAATTTCCCTCATTTGTCATTAGCTGTCCATTTCCATTATATAATGCATTTCTACGTGTGACCATATATTTAGTTTTATTTTTATATATTTTTTTATCAATTGATTTACTGAAGTTAGTTCACTTTATTTATTTATTTACTTATTTATTATGCCATTTTTTGTTTTACACATAGCGTATTATGTTTTATTAAACATCGCTAAAATGTAAAGTAGTATTTTGGAACTCATTGGATGGTTTTAAAACCCTATTTTAGATCCCTAAGTCAACATTTTAGACTCTAAAGGATATCAGAGGTCTAGTGATAGCAACAGCCATGCCTTTGTCACAAGAAAACAAAAGATTAACAAAAATAGTTACAGAGGATATCTGCGAAGTAAAAAATCATTGGATAGACAAAAACAAGTTGGAAAGATCAGGTGTGTCATTACGTCACGCGGATAGCACCATTTGAAAGAAGCGGATAACAGAATGTTGTGGAGGACCTTAGTGAATGAGGAAAGAAACTTGGGAATGAGCCCAATAGTGATTTATTTATTTATTTAAATTGGAATTATTGTCAATATTGAACATTACCGCTGTTTACATATTCTGCGTGATAAATAGGATTCTGCGTGATAAATAGGATTCTGCGTGATAAATAGGATTCTGCGTGATAAATAGGATTCTGATTCAAATTAGTTTATGTCAATGATATAAAAAAAACTCTTATAGGCCTATGAACTTATACAATAAATTTTCTTATGTATTTCACACAAGATAAACCTGAGTAATCTGGAATGTAATGGAGATATAATGGACTTAACACCTAAATTGGCAATGTATTCTATAGGATACATCAATTTGCTTAATTTACTTAATTTTTATCATAAGTAATGTCACGAGTGATTTCTAAATTATAGATAAATTCACGACTCACGAAATAAGGAGTGAATTTATCTAGACTATTTAACTCATGCCCCAAATGGGAGTCAATGACCAATCACGTTTCAATGATTTCTGTTTTACAACCAATCAGAGTCGTGTTTCACCAAATATTTATCAGTGTTATAATTACCATATTAAAGAAAGCTCCTCCTTACAATATTGCGTTCCTTTGGCAATAAATAGTATGATCTGGTTGCAGTGATAAACAAAAGAAGCAGTAGAAGCGTACCTATCGTTTCTCATTTGTTTTCAAACATCGCCGTTTACATTAAATATATAAATATTTTAAAATAACTATAGTTAAATAATGATTTGTGAGTAAACAGCTTAATTTTATTCGTTAAATAGTCCTAACAAATGCCACTCTTGATTTCCAAATTCTCTAGATAAATTCACTCCTCACTTCGTGAGTCGTGAATTTATCGATAATTTGGAAATCACTCGTGGCATTACTTATGACTATTTAACTCATGTCGCAAATGGTAGTCAATGACCAATCATGTTTCAATTAATTCTGTTTTACACCAATGACAGTCGTGTTTCACCTCGCTCTTTATCGATTTCTCTTTATCAACTTCTGCTTTTGTGATAGAGAAAGCTCCTCCTTTTTTAATATTCAGAACAGGTTAGACCATTATTTTCTCCAACAAATACATTGCATATAGCAAATAATGAATAGATTCAGTGATTTTACCGAGTTGTTTATTCAAAATATAAATGATTAACCTATAATGTTGATTATAATAGTTTTATGTGTTTCATTATTTCTCCACTAGAGTGCATTCTTACAATATTGCGATCCTATTTGGCAATAAATAATATGATCGAGTTGCAGTGAATATACATAACCTCACATTTCTAATTTGTTTTCAAACATCGCCGTTTACATTAACTATATAAATATTTTAAAACACCGGTAACTAAATTCAAATAATTATTTTTTAGTAAAGAGCTTAATTTCATTCGTTAAATAGTCCTAACAAATGCCACTTTTGATTTCCAAATTCTCTAGATAATTTGGAAATCATTCGTGGCATTACTATGAGAATTTGGGAATCAAGAGTGGCATTTCTTAGGACTATTTAACGAATAAAATTAAGCTGTTTACTCGCAAATCATTATTTAAATATAGTTATTTACAAATATTTATATATTTAATGTAAACGGCGATGTTTGAAAACAAATGAGAAACGTTATGTTTCATTTGTTCATCACTGCAAGCAGATCATATTTATTGCCAAATAGAATCGCAATATTGTAAGAATGCACCCTAGTGGAGAAAAAAAGAAACACATCATTATAGGTTATTAATAAATTTCTGATGTCCTATGATGTAAATATGTCAATTATATTTTTGTGCAACGTTAATTCCTGAGAAATAATACGTTTATGAAAGTGTAAACAGTGATTTCTTTTTTATGGTATAATCAATTGGTACAAATATTTTTATATAAAATAATATATATTATCTCCCGCAAGCACTTTGTGTTAAAATTAGTGCACTATATATATATATATATATATATATATATATATACGATCTGGTAGCCACGTGCGGTCACTGCAAAATAATGCTATGACCTATTCATAATGTTAAAAAGGAGGAGCTTGAATTTACAATGATAAAATTAAACTGATAAAATCGAGGTGAAAAATGACTGTGGTTGGTTGTAAATCAAAAATCATTGAAATGTGATTGGACATTGACTCCCATTTGGGGCATGAGTTAAATAGTCAAAGGAAAGAAAACTAACGTCTAGAAATTATACAAATATATGTAGAATTATACAACATGCCTAATAACTTATAGTTATGCACGATTTCGTTTTCATTGCAGTCCGTCACATTTAAACAAAGACACAAGTAATTAGAGCTTTGCCAATTTAAGGGTTAAAAACTTTGGAGTGTAATACTGAACAATCACAACTTACTGTCTTGTTTGCTGAATTATTACAGGTTTTCAGTCGTCATAGAGACATTTCAAGAACAAACTGTACCGTACCTAGAAAAAAGAGAAAAATCGTTATATTTCAAGTCAACAGATTTAGATTTTTTTGTAATTATGCCACAATAAAAATGAAATATTCACTTTTATTAAGATAATAGTACTTCAAAAAGGACTATTAATAAGAGTCATAAATTTTATAAATATAAAAATTAATGCAAGTACCTGCTATATTTTGATTTCTGACTGCTGTATAGCTCAGATATTTCAGTTTTATGAAACTACTTTCAAAGTATAATAAAATATGTTATAATAGGGTTTAGGGCAATAACATGATAAGCCACATACTGTTCTGCGATATAATGATTGTAACGTTTCAAAAACATTATAAACACTAATTGGGCAGTCATCATCATATTCAAGGTATGGGCCTGTTGACCCGTTCCGCTCGCCAGTGCACTATATGCTGCAGGTGCAGGTCGTCTTTCCAACGACGTTTTGGTCTTCCTACATTTCTTCGGCCTAGAGGCCTATAATGAAGCAGCTGTTTTGATAAACGATAATTTGACATTCTTTGTATATGTTCAAACCAATTACTTTTACTTATTCAACTAAGACATTATAGAAAAGAAGAGATTACAGTGGTATGGCCATGGCAAAAGAATGCCAGAACAAAGATTGCCTAAAATTGTTATGGAATGGATCCCAATGGAAAGGAGAAAGAAAGGAAGACCGAAGAAAACTTGGATAGAAGGGGTACAAGCAGCTATGAATATCAGAGGAATGGAGGAAGATCAATGGATGTACAGAGAGGAATGGCGTTTGGTTTCCGGAAGACGACGGCAGCTGCCATGATACCGGATGATGATGATGACTTATTCAACTAAATGCAAAAACACGTATCAATTTATTTAGGTGTAGCAGCGCACGCCGGGTATTAGCTAATAAATAAATAATTTCATCGTGTAAAATTGAGGTTTAAGTAGGCCCTATAACTCTTGGTCAGTATAATTTTTATTTTCGTAAAATGGAGATATAGATTAGATTAGATTTATTTATTTAGATTTATTTATTTAGCCTGGTGGAGTTAAGGCCATGTGGCCTTCTCTTCCACTCACCAGGACAAACATATATTACATCAGAATATAACAATCTTAATTAACTCTAATATTAAACACTAAGTAAAAATTTGATCAAAAGATAATATCTAATATACGTATTACGATCTATAATACAACCAGTTAATGTTAGTTAAAATTAAGACTAAAACTAATAATAAAATGTATACAAGCAAGGCATATTAAATTGTCCCTGTCTAGTGTATATAGAAAACAAAGGAAAATAATGAGATATAGAAAACTAATTTCACGATTATATAATATTTAAAACAAAACAAATAAAAATATTTGTTATTCTTAATATTATTTTCATAAATAATTAAATATATTAATATTTCTAAAAGAATATTATCAGTCAGGTATATAAGTTAGTTTGCTATTAAATAATTCTTTAGTTTGTTTTTGAAGGATGTTATAGTTTGACAGTATCTGACATAGGACGGAAGGCAATTCCATGTTTTGGTAAGTGACACCGTAAAAGATAATGAATAATATACAGTGTGATGAGGAGGGATATAAAGGACAATGTGCTGATGAGATCGAGTGTCAAGATTATGTGTGTCGGATAGTCTGATGAAGCGGCGTGATAAATAATTAGGCGATGATGTGTGAAGTATTTTTACAGAGAAGGGATAAGGAATGGACAGTTCTACGATCTCTTAAACGAAGCCACGATAATTGTTCCGGGGACGGTGGGTTTCTAAAACTTTGATACATGAACACTGAATGCGATGGCTTTGAGGCAGCGCAGTGTTGCTTTGGGAACGGTTTTGCGGCCAAACTTAAGCACTCTATAAAATGGAAACAAAACCTCGACGTAAAGCTCTAAATCCAATGTTGTGGTTCCCGACAAATTTGAAGCTTCAAAATCCTTGTTAGCAACACCAGACAGAGAAGTTGGGTTCACATTCCTTTATTTTCTTTAATCCCCAGTTTCCCGTGTCATCGAGATTATCCTGCACGGTACGTGGTTCAAATTCAGATGTGATGCTGCTATTGTTACCTAAGTCCGGGCTTCACATCCTCTCTGCATCCGTTTCCTACATACATAATGCATGCTAACCCCGTGTCTTAGCTTTTGGTTTCTATAACAATAGGGATTATACTCTATATATTCTATGGAACTTACAGTTTTCTCATATGTTTAGGGTAAAAGTTATTTTGAAAATTATCCTCTAATATATGAGATGTTCAGAGTCAACACAATTAACTTCTCTTTTGGTCGTTATCAGAGTAGATTTATCATAAGTAATGTCATGAGTGATTTCCAAATTATCGATAAATTCACGGCTCACGAAGTGAAGAGTGAATTTATCTAGAGAATTTGCAAATCAAGAGTGGCATTTGTTAGGACTATTTAACGAATAAAATTAAGTTGTTTACTCACAAATTATTATTTAAATATAGTTATTTTAAAATATTTATATATTTAATGTAAACGGTGTTTGAAAACAAATGAGAAACGATTGGTACGCTTCATTTGCTTCTTTTGTACATCACTACAACCAGATCATATTATTTATTGCCAAAGGATCACAATATTGTAATAATGCACTCTAGTGGAGATAAAATGAAACACATCAAACTGTATATGAATTCATTTCTGAAGCTATGATGTAAATATGACAATTATATTTTTCTGGAATGTTATTACCTGGGAAAAAAATACATTTAAGAAAGTGCAAACAGTGGTTTGTTTTTTTGGTGCTATAATCAATTGCTAGAAATGCTTTTATATTAACTTCCGCATGCGCTATGTGTTGACATTCATGCACTATATATACAAACTGGTAGCCGTATTTATTAGAGAGTCACTCACTGCAAAATAATGCTATGACCTATTCAGAATGTTAAAAAGGAGGTGCTTTCTTTATTATTATAAACTTTAGTTGGTAAATTCTAGGCGAAACACGACTGTGATTGGTTGTAAATAAAAAATCATTGAAATGTGATTGGTCATTGACTCCCATTTGGGGCATGACTTAAATAGTCAAAAGTAATGTCACGAGTGATTTCCAAATCATCGATAAATTCACGGCTCACGAAGTGATGAGTGAATTTATCTAGAGAATTTGAAAATCAAGAGTGGCATTTGTTACGACTATTTAACGAATAAAATTAAACTGTTTACTCAAATATAATTATATAAACACAGTTATTTTAAAATATTTATATATTTAATGTAAACAGGAATGATTGAAAACAAATAAGAAATGTGTGGTTATGTTTCATTTGTTTATTCACTGCAACTTGATCATATTATTTTTTGTCAAATATGATCGCAATATCGTAAGAATACACCCTAGTGGAGAAAAATTGAAACACATCAAACTGTTTATAACCAACATTATAGATTATATTATTAATTAATTTCTGATGTCATATGATGTAAATGTGTCAATTATATTTTTCTGGAACGTAAAATGCTGGGAACTAATACGTTTAAGAAAGTGCAAACAGAGTTTTTTTGTTGTTGTTGTATAATCAATTGCTACGAATGTTTTTCTATTATATCCCGCAAGCAGTATCTGTTTGCATTCGTGCACTATATATACAATCTGGTAGCCACATGTATTCTAAAATTCTTACATCTAAATATATAGATTGTTATATTCAACGTAATTCTTAGGGAGTCAGTCACTGCAAAATAATGCTCTGACCTATTTAGAATGTTAAGAATGAGGAGTTTGATTTTTAAAGTGATACAATTAAATTGGTAAAATCGAGGTGAAAAAACGACTGTGGTTGGTTGTAAATCAAAATTCAATGAAATGTGATTGGTCATTGACTCCCATTTGGGGCATGAGTTAAATAGTCGTTTAAAATCCCTCTCCCAATAGTTTGAGCGAAGTAGGGCATCTAAATGTACCACTAAGATGAGAGATTAAACTAGGTTGAAGAACAGATGAGAGAATTTTTTTTTTCTTTTAGCAGATTTCACACTGTTAGATAAATCTTCCTGCGCCCAGTTATTCTACTACCATTCTCCTCGATATGTTATAAATTCAAGGAAAGTGGTATAAAATTAATAATAAATAATTGATAATAAATAAAAATAATATAAATGAGAACCAGGAACGAAGAATACAAACGTCAGAAATGACAATAACAGGTAGAAAACAAAATTAAAATGTACGAAGTTAACTGAATATATTCAAACCATTAGATAGAATTGCACAATACAGAGATGAATGGATGGACCACATCAATAGAATGGTTAACAATATAATTCCGAGACAGATTCTTCATTACAAACCACTAGCACGAAGAAATGTTGGAAGACCCAGTAGAAAATGGACAGACCAATTCTAGAATGAGAATGGAACAGACCTTAAGGTATAATCCTTGATGCTGATGATGAAATTAATAATTTTTAACTGTGAACATTTCAATATACGTGAATTTCAGTAAAATTTGATATAACACATGAAAACCAAATTTCCTTCCCTTCTTCTCAAAGTGTTACGTGGATATTAAAAATATTTTCAACTGTAGTATTGTAGAATATGAACAAATTTATATGTAACAAATAATTATTTATTTCAATTAAAACTCTTACACCACGCAAGAGCGTTAGTAGTGACGTCAAGTACCTATATTTTGAATAATTAGTGACTAAAGATTATTAAAACATAAAACTCAAAACATTCCTTAACTCCTGCTGCATATACAACATACACAATTGCTTGTTGAAATGAAGCTGAAAACTTCACAGAGATTATTTTACTCTCACTCTGTAAAAAAAATACAGTTACGTCAGTTACTATTATGAAAACTGTATATTTGTAGTATGATTATTAAAAACAGAAATTCCATATTTTCTTTAAATATTGATATAAAATTATAGAATATTCACCTGAAGGTCCGTCTCCTCAACTTAATTAATCATTTAACTGTAGCGCTTTCGGGACTTGTCCCATCATCGGCAGGATTCAAAACTGCCGATGATGGGACAAGTCCCGAAAGCGCTACAGTTAAATGATTAATTAAGTTAAGGAGACGGACCTTTCAGGTGAATATTCTATAATTTTATATTAATTTTGAATAAACCTCAACGGAACACATCATGAATATTATAAAAGTTGATTCTTTAAATATATTGAAATTATATATATATATATATATATACACACATTCAAACTACATACATAAGGACTTTATTAAACTAAAAGTATGATGCATTCGATGTTATTTACAAATATGGGTCGCACGGGCAATAAGCCGTACGTGCTGTTGACAGTCCGTTACAATAAGTTGATAATTGGTAATAATATACTTAAAACAAAACAAGAAAAAAAGAAAACACAACAATATTACAAATAGATAGCAATACAATTATATTATACATTAACTTAGTTATGTAGAATTATTAAGAACTAATGGTATTGCAATTTGTTGACATATTTATTTATTCCTAAATAAGTGTTGTGTCCCGCGCCGTAGCCGAGCGGTTAAGGTAGGAAGCCTTGGCGCAGAGCTACGGGACTTGCGCTGGTTCGAGTCTCCATGGGGGAAGAAATTTTCTCATGGTATTTCGGCCAGTATGGGACCGGTGCCCACCCAGCATCGTGAGGCAATTGGGTAGCTACAATAAGTAGCGGCTCCAGGCTGAGGAACCAGCTATAACGGCTGGGGGACTCGACATGCTAACCACATGTCACCCCTACACTGGCTGTTGATCATCTACTTCTGTGATTGACACATGTGGATGTGAAGGGCCAGCAGCCGGCTGGTAAAAGGGCAACCGCTGAAAAGTGGAAAGACCCTCAATCGGAATCGGAATAAGTGTTGTTCTTATTTTCCGCATTTTGTTCAGAAATCTACCCAAGTTTATCCAGTTTTCTAGGTTTACCAGTAACTCGTAGCATGCCAATCTTTCACGATTTGAATTTAGAAATCTTTCCGGTAATAACTGATGCCTCCAATATTCTAAATCGTTACATTTTCCTAACATATGTCTCTCGTCTTCAAACCTCCCGCACATTGGACATATTCGCATATCATGATCGTCGCTAATTTTTAAAAATGTCCATGCCCCTAACCTGAACCAAACAAGCCCTGATCTCTCTTTTAAATCCTAGATTGAGTATATAAGATTCTTTTCCCCAAACTTGCTTTAGGTTTGTTTATAAAAACAGTGATCGTTTTCCCGCACATTCGGCCAAAATATTTTGTCGGTTTATATCTAAGTACCTCCTTCTAATTTTTCTCCACACATTCTTGCGATTTTCAAACTATTAGATAGAATTACACAATACAGAGATGGATGGATGGACCACATCAATAGAATGGATAACAATAGAATTCCGAAAAGGATTCTTCATTACAAACCACTAGGACGAAGAAATGTTGGAAGACCCAGTAAAAGATGGACAGACCAATTCTAACATGAGATCGGAACAGACCAGCAGGTCTAATCCTTGATGATGATGATGATAAAAAACATTTTTTTAAAGAGAAAAGGTAGTTCCCTTACTATCTGAAGACTAAAAAAATTAAAATATTCTATTTTGTTGTCTAAGTTACGTCAGTTACCATGTAATTCACATATAATTTTCAAATTCAATTGAATTTTATCATCATATGATCATCGTTAATGATACAGAAAAAAATCATGATTATTTCCTTTGTAATAATTACATTTTTATCTGATACGAGTTTTAATGAGTTAATTTATTCTCATCAAATATTGAAGGCAAATAAAAGCTAATGACTATTATTAACGCCATTGTTATCAACATCGTAAATTCCATTTTCAGTATCATTGTCTGATCAAATAACTTAGTCCGGCTATCAGTAAAACCAGCCGTACATTGTTATCTTCAATATCTATAGGAGATAACTAATTTATCAATACAATATAACTGGAAACAAAATGTACGAAACAAGTGCGTTTGCTGGGACGTTGAAATTATCTGTTGTGCAATTATAATGAATACGAGGGTCAGAAATAAGTTTTCTAATCAGGTGGAGGGCCGTAGACTGAAAATAAAATAAATTCTCCAGCCAAAATTGTAATCAACAAGTACACTTTAACCCATTCGCCTCAAAAGACGAGGTAGACTCGTCGGCAGTTAAATGACCTTCAACTCAGAAGACGACGCACACTCGCATAACTCTGCTATTATATACTTTGCAATATTTTGTACATCCCTTGGCAGGGTAATCTTTTGTTAACATTTATGAATAGTAGAGGAATGTGTCTTAGCATTCACCCGTATTGTGATCTCAAGTACCGTTATCTTTTGTTTGTTTTGTAGGTCTGAAAGTAAACAATATAATTTACGATAACTTAAATTCGGTTTCTAGGAAAATATATTGAACATTTAAACTTGAAGCAAATGGGTTAATTCCTATTTTTGAAAGAAAAATTTAAAATGTTTTATAAATAGCGTACCTATTCAATGTGACTTCGAAAACACAATCGCACTGCAGAGGGATAAAGGAGGGAGAAGTAATTTCATTAACATTGTCATTGGTCACATGGGATGGTGTAATAAATAAACTTTCTCTCGTTACTAGGGTTTGTTCGGTGGATGAACATGTTCATCACAGTGCAGAATCGATAAATAAATTTAAAATGTACCATAACGCTTAACGGTTGTATAGGCCTACATCATGCTATGAAATAAAAAAATGAAGCACCACAAAAGGAATAACAACTGTTAAAAACCTTATAAAAATTTTAACAGAAAAATAATATTAAATTACATTACAATAAGCGAAAATTTCGTGAGCCATTTGAAATGGCTTGGAAGTCCGCATGCGGACCGCAGTCCGGCATTTTGACAGCCTTGATATATACTATTTCAACTAAAAAATTCCTAGGATTATCTTCAATATTAGAATGGCGTAAGATATGTGTATGCAGAGGTAGTTTAATTAAACCGAAGATTTTTTTCTGGTTATAGAGGGGTTACAGACAACTTAAGATTGGGATTCTTAGAACTGATATGAATAAAGCTTCAGTTATCAGTTGTTAAATTTGCTTCCACTTCATAATAACAATGACTTATATAATGAAGTTTACATCTTCAGGTTGTCTATTCCACTTCACAAAGTTGAACTAAATAGATAATAGCACATAAATAATAATATTAATAATAAGCATACTAATATAATCCAGTATAAAATAAAATTGTTACGGTGTATATTGTTTTTTTGATTTTGGGTATACGCAATGCATCTAATATCAGTAAATTAAAAAAAAACGTAACAATTTATATCAACAAATTTTACAGAACAAAGGAAAAATTTAACTGTTTACAGTTAAATTGCAGATCACAAAATAATATTAAGATCGATAGTGTAGTAAATTGACATAGCAATGAACTACATGATCTTTATTGGAAGCCAGATATAATAATAGAGATAAGTCTCGTAGACTGCGATGGGCAGGACATGTTGCACGTATGGGGAATGAAAGACTTGCATGGAAGCTTCTTGTAGGAAAGCCAGAAGGAGAACGCCCAGTTGGTAGACCAAGAATGAGGTGGGAGAATAACATTAACTATGATTTAAGGGAAGTAGATTATACAGGGAATGATTGGAAATCATTAGCTCAGGATACGGATGTATGGAGAGCTTATGTCCGCGCGGCCATGAACTTACGGGTTCGATAGTGCTAGTGAGTGAGTAAGTAAGTAAGTAAATCAGTAAGTATAGTAAATTGAGGTATTACATAAATAGGTGGATGTTAAAATAATTTAAAATAAATCTAAAATTATATGTGCTTTCGGTTAGGTTTAAAAGTTATTTTGGCACTTATATCTGCATGGAAATCACTTCCCATTCATGGCAGGGACTGCCAATCACTATCTAAATCCAAATTAACTAATATCTTAATTTCGACACAATGAAAACATTAATTTCGTAACAACTGTATTTAGCATTTTGTAAGTAATCATCTAGGAAGCTTGACTTACTTAATTTTATTTTATATTATTTTAATTTTATTATGTTCCGCGCCGTAGCCGCGTGGTTAAGGCAGGAAGCTTTGGCGCAGAGCTACGGGACTCGCGCTGGTTCAAGTCTCCATGGAGAAAGAAACTTTCTCATGGTATTTCGGCCAGTATGGGACCGGTGCCCACCCAGCATCGTGAGACATTTGGGTAGCTACAATAAGGAGCGGCTCCAGGTTGAGAATACCAGATATAACGGCGGGCGGACTCCACATGCTGACCACATGTCAACCCTACACTGGCTGGATGATCATCTACCTCTGTGATTGCACATTTGGATGTGAGGCCAGCAGCCGACTGGTAGGGTAAGTGGCTTCTAGGCCTGTCGCGCCAGGAGGAGGAGTTAATTTTATTATATTCCATGTTTTTGTTAGTATTAGCTAGTATTACCGTCTTTTGTTTAGTCTATATTTTTAAAATATCGTAACATTCTAATAAGTAAGCAATGTTTGTATAATTTTACTATTCGCTGGTTGAGTGGAAGAGAAGGCCTTATGGCTTTAACTCTGCTAGCTAAAATATAGCATTAGTATTATTATTATTATTATTATTATTATTATTATGTAACAACATATACTAATTGGTGGTTCTTGTATTATTATTATTATTATTATTATTATTATTATTATTATTATTACCTATCTCTTTTTAGCTTAGCTTAATCCTCCATTTGTAGGTATTTTTATTTGGCCCAATTCAGTCGGATACTATTGGGACACACGCATTACTACTACAGTTAATACTATTATTATTATTATTATTATTATTATTATTACTATTATTATTATTATCATTATTGTTCTTTTCACGTTATAAAATAAGGGATTTATATATTTTTCTACATAATCACCATCATCATCATTCACCGATTAGGCCTTTGCCTGTTCTGATCCTACATTATATTTTTTTGTACATCTTCTTCTTCTTCGTCTACTGCAAGGTTTAGGCTATGCAGCCTGTTCCGGCGAAGTTAAAAGTGGAGTCCATCTTCTACTTGGTCGGCCAACATCTCTTGTTCCTCTGGGATTATACAGGAAGGTTCTTTTTGGTATTCTTTCGTTCTTCATTCTCATTAAGTGTTCTGTCCATTTCTTATTATTTTCGCTGATTTTATCTTCAATTTTATATATATATTTAATTCTTCTCGTATAGTTTCATTCCTTATTCTATCCGCTCTAGTGCATCCTTTCACATTACGTAAAAACAGCATTTCTGCAGTCTGTACATAATATTATTAATCCATGGCTTTATTATTTTTTTATAAATTGTATATTGGATATATAACATTAATCTATAGTTTGTATATTAGTGCGGGTTGAGTTGGAAAGAAGACCTTATGGCCTTAACTCTGCTAAAATAGATAAATAATAATAACAATAATAATAATAATAATAATAATTATTATTATTATTATTATTACTATTACTACAGAGAAGACTACAGAAATAATATACACTAATACAAGAACCCAGCAACAAACATTACAAGTAAATAACGAAATATGTAACAGTCATTATAGAAGATATGCTATTCTATGAATGTAAATTAATCAAATTTACTTAAAATATAGTAGTTAGAATATCTACTGAAAGTTTTTAAGTAATTCTGACTAAGCTCTTCTAAAAATATGATTTTGTAACACGTCCTATATTCTATAACAAATAGGAATACACTTGATATTATAAAGTCTATACTGCACTGTAGGCCTGTGTGTTGTTTTAAAGTTTGTATGAACAGTGAAATGCATGTGTAGAGATTCAAACCATGGAGCATTGTCGATAGCACTGTAGTTGTATTAAAGTATGAAGACGGAAAGGGTTGAAAGGTTTTCTATGTCAAACAAGTGTATCGCATCCACAGAGAGTAATGGACTTTCACGACCGCTTGTCCACAACAACCAACCATTCAACCGGTGACGTTGTTAGCGAAGGCCTACAAGTAATGAGTGGCCACTAACAATGCAATCATCTGTAAATGCGATCAAATCAAGGCATTATGAAATTAATTACGGAATATCTATATGAGTTACCCTTTGTAATTAGAATTTGTAAAAACAATGATCACCTGTATTCAATGGTTCTCATATTTATCATAAGTAATGCCACAAGTGATTTCCAAATTATCGATAAATTCACGACTCACCAAGTGAGGAGTGAATTTATCTAGACTATTTAACTCATGCCCCAAATGGGAGTCCATGACCAATCACGTTTCAATGATTTCTGTTTTACAACCAATCAGAATCGTGTTTCACCAAATATTTATCAGTGTTATGATTACCATATTAAAGAAAGCTCCTCCTTACAATATTGCGTTCCTTTGGCAATAAATAGTATGATCTGGTTGCAGTGATAAACAAATGAAGCAGTAGAAGCGTACCTATCGTTTCTCATTTGTTTTCAAACATCGCCGTTTACATTAAATATAGGCTATAAATATTTTAAAATAACTATAGTTAAATAATGATTTGTGAGTAAACAGCTTAATTTTATTCGTTAAATAGTCCTAACAAATGCCACTCTTGATTTCCAAATTCTCTAGATAAATTCACTCCTCACTTTGTGAGTCGTGAATTTATCGATAATTTGGAAATCACTCGTGGCATTACTTATGATAATTTGGAAATCAAGAGTAGCATTTGTTAGGACTATTTAACGAATAAAATTAAGTTGTTTACTCACAAATCATTATTTAAATATAGTTATTTAAAAATATTTATATATTTAATGTAAACGCGATGCTTGAAAACAAATGAGAAACGTTTGTTATGTTTCATTTGTTCTTTCACTGCAACCAGATCATATTATTTATTGCCAAATAGGATCGCAATATTGTAAGAATGCATCCTAGAGGACAAATAAAGAAACACATTACATTGTATATTATAACAAACATTACAGTTCACCGTTTCCCAACCTGTGGTTTGCGAATCTCCAGGAGGTTCGCAAAATATTTCAAGGGGTTCGCCAAAACTTTTCCGTAATTGCGGGGTTTCGAGGTTAGGTCTATTATTTTTTCCTTTATTTCTGCAGCATTGTAATTTATTATTATTATTATTATTATTATTATTTTAAAATTAAATTAACCCTACAATGCCTCTTGTTGCTTATGTGTAACATCGGGAATTTATCACATTATTTATACAATAAATTAATATTTACCACGAATGCCTAATTTATAGTTATGTAACAACATTAGGAATGCATTTGATTTCCCTACAACTAGGCCTATACTTTGTGTAAGTTTTAAGCCGTAACTAGAGTAACTTTAGGTTTTAACCGTTAAGAGTTAAGTTAATTTAAGGTTATTAAAGCTTTTGCTTGGAATTAAATTTTATGCACATTACTGTATGTATATTTAAAAGTCAGTGGTTCACCGAACTCCGATCGTTGTGGAAGGGGTTTGCGATTCGAAAAAGGTCAACAACCGCTGTTATAAGTTATTAATTTATCTGTTTAGTAAACAACTCGGTAAAATAAAGGAATTTGTTCATTATTTGCTATATTCAATATATTTCTTGGAGAGTCATTCACTGTCAAATAATACTATGACCTGTTTAGAATATTAAAAGGAGGAGTTTTCTTTATCACAAAAGCAGGAGCTGATGAAGAAAAAATGATAAAGAGCGAAGTGAAACTCGACTGTCACTGGTTGTAAAACTACATTCATTGAAATATGATTGGTCATTGACTCCCATTTGGGGTATGAGTTAAATAGTCAATAAAATAAAACGTTTAATATGATCACAAGACATTCCGTAACATATTTTTAGATTAATTAAATATTCCATTACATTAACTTAGTTTAACCTCTCACCTTATAGATACGTTTTACGTACCACACTCCACCCGGGCCTTACAGTGGCACGACCTGCCGGGGAAAACTATGGATCACACACATCCTTTTTTATATACTAGGACATTCGATAAGTAATGGCAACATTGCTATAAGGCAACAAAACATTATTTAGGTTACTTTTGACATTACGAACTTAATTTATGGTCTCCTGCCAAGTTAACTATACGTTGACAAATCAATGGAAGACGATACACTCAATCTGCAGCACCATTTCTAGATATCTCTCTCATATGATTGGTCTGGAGTTTTCTGGATATAAACTCATGATAGAAATCGAATGCCTCGTACAGGTCCTTTGATCTCTGAGAATAGTTACAGTCACAAGAGCTCATGTCTGGTGAAACTGGTGGATGTTCGAGTACTTCCCAATTCCACCATCTAAACAAATTCTGAAAATATATAATTTTAGGGTGGTATTACCTACTAAACTTGAGAAACAGTGAATGTATTCATAAAATATTGTTATTTCGAGATTACAATATTACAGATTTATGCTGTACCGAAATGGACATTTCGATACAGAAATTACGTCTTACTGCGCAAACTATACGTCATCGCGTCTCCATCTCGAGTGTCATAACAGTGCCAAATGCTGTCCTATCTATCCGTTCCCTTCCTAGTGCGCACCCTGTGATATCGCGCACTCCCCCCCTCTCCCTGTGAACTCTCATAAATAGCTGTGTTTTGTAACATCGAATCATCATCTACTCAGTCATCATTGGAGTCTGGTCAGAGCAGCTCAGGAGAGCTGGTTTTGTTTGTTTAGTCCAGTAAGCCAGGGTGGGGACGCTAGGACAGTATTCCCCCCAACCCGAGGCTGGACTAGAGTGAGTGATAATGTATGTATGTATGTATGTATGTATGTTAAATTATTTTCTTTTTGCATAGATGATCTATTATGATTTCGTTTCTTTGTAAATCGAATATTTATTTATTTATCTTTATATTATATCTGACTATATTTTGACTCGCGTTAAAAGCTTTAGTTGTGCTTTTTACTTATGCCTATTCATTCAGTAGTTAGCATAAGTCAGATATCAAAGTCAAATTCCAAAAGCTTGCTCAAGCGTGTGTTAGTTCCTTTATCCCAAAGCTTCCACGATTGTATTTTATAACTCAGAAAACATTACATATTGGGAGAAGTTAGTAAAGAAAGTTGAATTCCTCTTTGCCTCTATGGGCCCGGGCAAAGATGTCAGAATTTGAACAATCTATGCTTTCCAATGAAAATAGTAAGCAACAATATAACGGTTCCAAACGGTAGTAGAAGCGAGGTTAAATATTTATACTACGCCTCAATACAACAAAGACTGGTCAACAATATAGCCTACTACAAGATTACAATGGTCACAACTAGGATAGCTAATTTATATCATTGTTTCCACTACTTACCGAATGGCCTAGTAAATAAGAGAAATTACTTTAGATGTAATTCCGTTAAAACAGTAAACAATCAATCTGGGATGTAAAACTTCGATCTAATCGCTTTGATAATGAACTGTACAAGAGCGAACACCTGTCGGGATCAATTTAGATGTATTTCTTGTCTTGTTGTATCACTTTTGTCTGTAGTATAATTGTATATATTTGCATTCTAGATGGATTGCTGGCTCTTTTAGCGGAATTACTACTAAGGTAAATTGTTATATTTTATATATAATGAATTTCCTCATAGTTAGCCTAACCCCATTGACACTGGTCAACGTGATTTTTGTCTCATGAGTACCAATAGTTGTATTTAAAGCAATTTTTTTTATCGTGTTTTCAAATATGTATTCGGAATTTCTCCATCACCCACAGTTTTTTTTAATTTCAATTTCGATTAATTGATTTAAATAATTACTTTTTTAATAGACGTTTTTTCGTCCATTTTTCCATTGAGCGATGAGCACGGGGGACACTTTCATCAGGACATTTCAGCTATGGAAAAGAGATAACAAGACAAATATAATAATAATGTATAGCGCACAATGTGCAAAGATTAGTTAATCTATATTAGTTTATCTGTCCATACAGAATCCTGTCAGAGATTGTCCTCTGTTTTTTGCTCTTCAGCACATGGTATCTCTCGCATAACATGCCGCATCGCTCGCACACGCATTCTGGTCCCGGGTAATGAAACTGTTTCGTTTTGCACAGTCTGTGATGGAAGCCGTGTACTGCTAGCCGGGTCACTATAACAAGACAAATGGGATCCTAATATGCTGGCCGATTATTATTGGGCCATCAACAGGGATGCTCCACAGGCGAAATATAGCACAAAATCGTCATTTCTTACTTTCTAGGTGAGTCCGAATGTTCGAATATTGTGTAGTTACGAATGTAGAAAATATTAAAGTGTTTGAAATTAAAATTTTTGTCTCTCGAAAACCTTGCGTGATGGAGAAAAACCGATATCATATTTGATTTCAGGAGAAAAGATACTATCAAATCACATATTTTTCTTTCTGAGGCAAAAATAAATATTTTTTGCTCCTCAGTGTTACATACATTTTTGACCACACAATGACATGGAAGGTCTCCCGAACGAGTGATCAACTCAGACAACACAACATGAAGACGAAACACACATTCATACTAATATGGTGAATATGATAATGATAATTATGATGACAAGATGGTATTCAGTGACCGTTTGAGCCTTAACGTTTCCTGACATTTGTCTTACAGGTGAGGAAAAACTCCGAAAAAAAAATTCACCTAGCAAAATTGTTCCGACGTGGATGGAATCAGGACCCTCTGCGAAGAAAGGACGACGTTACCCTAAGACCACATTGGTGGACAAATAAAAGAATTACGTAATTGAGTACAAAACATATTTATGAATATCCCTTGTGTACTTTAGATTCGTCAAAAATAATGATCACCTCTAGGCATACAATTGCAAAAGTTGTCATATTTATCAATAAACAAAAACTTTTAATATCATAACAGTATTTGCCCTAAAAACTTTTAGATTAATTAAAAATAAAATTAGGGATACATTAAAAATAAATAATCAATTACATGTTTTATTAATGTTGCACTTTTTTCATTTCTTTGTTAAACCTCTCTCCTTTAGACACTTTTTTAATAATAATAGTAATAATATTAATTATAAATATTGTTATGAATAAAATTAGCTATTATAATAGTTTATTATTATTATCATTATTATTATTTTATTATTATGATTATTATTATGATTATTATTATATTATTTTATTATTATTATATTATTATTATTATTATTATTATTATTATTATTATTATTATTATTATTATGACATGTCCAGCGAATGGAAGAGGATCGGCTACCAAAATGTGTTTTCGAATGGAAACTTGAGGGAAGACGAGACAGAGGAAGACCTAAAACTTCCTGGAGTGAGGGAATATATTTATACATGAAAGAGAAACATCTACAACCAGGAAATTGGATGGACCGACATAAATGGGTATTAGGAATCGGACGATGTCAACCACATTAATCAACCGATGATCTATGTATCTATCTATATATCTATCTATTATTATTATTATTATTATTATTATTATCTTCCTCTCCTTCCTTTCATGTGATAGACCTAGTGGTCTGTTATGGTCTCAATCCAACATTTGAAGGGTCTGCCCAAAGATCTCCTGCCTGGTGACTGGTAATTTAAGATTTGACGTGGTATTCTTGTTCTGCTCATTCTTCTTACTGAGATTTCCAGTTATTATTATTATTATTATTATTATTATTATTATTATTATTATTACAATGAAAATGGAGAAGAGACGTTTTGAAAATACGCTCATGAAATGGAGATGTGTGCTTGTTCTTGGAAGGAGACTGGAGATGCGCTAATAGAAATGTCTTGTCTGTCATGATAATCAAGCAATAACAATCGGAGCATGGTAATGACGTGTGCTTTGCGGCTTACTCATGTATGTGAATTCTCAGAACCGAACTTGATACTGCAAATCACTGAACTCGACATACGGAGATTAACTCAATTTCCTCAAGCAAAAATGTGATATATCATATTCTGATCAAATTTTCATTATATATTCCCAACATTCAAAAACGTAACAAGTATGTAAACTTTAAAATGTTAAGAGTATATTGGTGCAACATACATATAATTACGAGTACCATCTCTGTGGTCTCGAGGTAGCGTGCGGCCTTATGCAGCGGGCCCGGGTTCGATCTGTGGTCGGGAAAAGTTTCCTGGGTGAGGTTTTTCTTCACTTGTAAGACAAAATGTCAGGAAACTTTAAGGCCCAAACGGTCCCCGAACATCTTATGACCATCATAATCATCATCATTTATATTCGCCTTAGATTAAGGTTAGGATTAAGGACTTTCTTTGAGATGAATCAGTAATAATAAATAGTGTAATGACAACTCTGCTTTTTGCAGACGATCAAGTAATAATGACAGCATCAGAAAATGCTTTACAACAACTCCTTTATACTTTAAATAATATCTCTCTAAAACACAATTTAAGAATATCTACATCTAAAACAAAAATATTAGCTCTGAAAGGAAAATGTGCAATAAGAACAAAAATAATGATAAACAATGTAACTATAGACCAAGTTCAGAATTTTAATTATTTGGGATGTCATTTAGGTAATGACAGAAATTTAGATAAACAAACTAAAATACAACGATTAAATTATCTATGTGGCAAAATTTAACGCACTTTATTGAATAAGACTAGAAAAGAAACTATTTTGAAATTTTACAAAGTATTGGCAGTTCCATCTCTTATCTATGGATGTGAAACCTGGACATTAACAAAGGCAGATAGTAAACAAATAGAGGCTGCTGAAATGAAGATGTTGAGAGCAATAGCAGGATAACAAAGGACCGATAAAAAGAAAAACGAGGATACAAGAACAGATCTTAATATATTTAATCTCTGTGAAAGAATAAAATATTATCAAAATGCTTATCTTCAGCACGTATTACGAATGAATGAACAGCGCATACCAAGAAGAATGCATAATTATAAACCAAAAGGGAGAAGAATGTTGGGAAGACCATTGAAGAGATGGAAGGACCAATTCGACCTATAAAGAGATCGGAACAGGCCATTGGGCTTAATCCTTGTTGTTGATGATAATGATTCAGGACTTTCCTGGCGCACCAATACCATCATCAACAACAATTATATCATCGGGGCAGCCGAACCCCGCCTTCCAAGCACCCCAACCATAGAAGTGGGTTACAAATACGCCAATGACAGGAGAGAACACCACACTTGTCGAAATGACAACCTGGGGTATTGATTAAAAACAAAACTTGCGTATTAAACAATTTATAAGGCGACTCCTTGATACACACCCGGCTCCTCATCTGGGACCCTATATCTTATCCGTTATTAGAGTGACCCTAACATAAACAAACGCCAAATATATCCTTCCGCCATTCGCGCCACAATTACTGTCACATGGATCACGTGTGAAGTATGTAAGACATGTGATCATTGAATGGAGTAGATTACTAGAAAGCTGGTGAGATTTTCCACTGAAATTGTAAAATACATTTAAAATAACTGTTTCTTGTCCAATAGCCAAAGCTTTGCCAGACTTGTGTTTTAAAAATTTAGATGGCGTCACAGCAACAGAGGACTCGACACCTTCAGCCATTTTGTTGTATCAGAATCGACAGAAGCATTACTCAAATGCATTATCCATTTGTAATAAACTATTTTAAGTTGTAATTATTGTATTGTCACGGGTCCTTTACAACTATACGAAGTTTCAAGTCGATCCAATGTTTCTAAGTGGGTGAAAATCGTGTTCAAAGATTCCGTTACATAGATACAAAGACACTTTTTTTTGGTTTTCTGATGATTCTGGCCAGGATTTTAGAAACAAAATATGAAATTATTGCATTGTCACGGGTCCTTTACAAGTATACAAAGTTTCAAGTCGATCCAATGATTTTATGTGGGTAAAAATCACGTTGAAAGATTCCGTTACGTAGATAGATAGATAGATACAGGTCAAGCTAATATAAAGCGTGTAAAAATGAATGTTTGTTTGATGCGATTGTGATGGGGCTTTATGCAAAATGTTCAGGATATTCCCGGGATGCTGTAAGAGAGTTCTGATACCCAACTCCTACAACCTTAAAAATCGCCATTTGTGGTGAAAAACGTGAAAAAAGTAGCTCTTTGGACGGTTAAATGGCTTACGCTGCTGAAACCATAAAAATACTCAAAATTAATCTACACAGAATTGAATATCTCGAAAAGCTCTACAAAATAGTCCGCCACAGCGTATGTTTATCTCTTACGGATAACTCACAATAACTATTTTTCTCTTTCATTGATGCCGAGAAGATCCGGACAAGTACGTAGATTCCTGTATAGGCATAGTAGAACATGGCGGGTATTCTTTTACGGATAACTCACAATAACGAATTTTGTCTTTCAGCTCATTTATGCCAAGAAGATCGAGATAAGTAGGTGCCGGGGCAACACCGGGGTAATCAGTACGGTGAATCTTAAAATAATTACGATATACATTTATAATTATTTTTCATTTCACTTAATCAACTAATCATAAGAAATACATTAATTTTCGTCTTTCAGCTCATTTATGCCAAGAAGATCAGGATGAGTAGATTCCCGGACAACGCCTGTAAACAGCACGGGGTATTTAAAAAAATATACATTTATAATTAAGTTATTTTTCCTTTTACTTATCAACCGATTGTCTAGAAAAAGTGGGAGCCTTAACCTCCTACTACCCCAAGGGCCTCCGGGTCTGTTGTGGGATCACTTTACTTTACTTATCAACTAAACTTAAAAGCATATTAATTTTCATTTATTTAGGCGTAGCAGCACACGCAGAGTATTAGTTAGTTATAAAATTAAAATAATAAAAGGGTGGTCAAGTCGTTATGTTCCTTGCCTCTAAGCCAGGGATTGTGGGTTAAAATCCGGAAGGGTCCATATATTTTTAAGAAGGAAAAAATTCAAGCTACAAGTCCTCCGGGAGAGACTTTTATGAGTAGCTCCCGAATATGAAAATTTTGCGGCCTCTTAAAAGAATCTGAAACCTAAATTACAGGTTCCGAGAACAATTTTACTGACTTTACTCACCCAAGTAACACCGTGGTTCCCTACTAGATGTCTCATTGAGGCTAAATATTGCCAAGGTGTCACGCACAGACATCAATAAGTACATAAAGCATAACTAAATTAGCTTGGTCAAAAAAACTCCCATTATGGGAACATCCATGTCTCCATAAGGGACATGTGGGTTATATACATATACAGGGTGCTTTAGAATAAGTGTTACAGACTTCTAGGGGTTGTAGAGGGGACTTAGTAGATACAATTTTTTTGAGAAGGAACCCATGTCCTGAAACGTACCATTTCGATATAAATAGGTTTGAAGATCGAAACACAATGGGTTGATATGTGTGTCTTGTGTTTCAGAGTAAGTTTTACAGACTTCTAGGGGATGTACTACAAGAGGGGTTCCATGTGGCGACTCTGTTGTTCGTTGCACAAAATGTACATGCGACGCATGTTTTCATACACACGCCTCACAAGACTTGGTGTGTGCTCAATAATATCAGCTGCCGCCAGAATTCATGCAAGATGATCTTCCTCCAGCTCGACACGTGTAGTACAACACCTAGAAGTCTGTAATACTTATTCTAACACAAGATACACTATATCAGCCTAATGTGTTTCGATCATCAAACTCATTTTACATCGAAATGGTACGTTTCGGGACATGGGTTCCTTATTAAAACTGTATCTACCAAGTCCCCTCTACAAGTCCTAGAAGTCTGTAATACTTATTTTGAAGCACCTTGTACAATAAAACAATTTTAGTAATAAAAAAGCTATTCATTTTTAGTTACAGCTTTCTCGATAAATTGTTTTTTTATTGTTAGCAAAGGAAGAGATATCGAAAGAGAATACTATAAACTAAATGATTCGGTTTAGACAAATCTTGTAAGGAAGTGCTAATACGTGTTCACGTCTTAAGAGATAAGCACAAGTCTCGTGCGTGGAAACGTCTGCTGATAAATAAATTACATCACCTTCAACACATTCAACTTTATTACCCAGTGTGAAACTTCTCCACTTATCAAACTCATTTATTGCATCTTAAAATAATGTCCATATTAAAGTGTCGTTTCATTCAACTAGCAGCTCTTAACATTTATTCTAATATGCTACAATGAACGTCCATTAAATTTGTCTTGTCCTATTATCAAACAAGCTTATTAACTAGCACAGCTTTTCAGAAACAAATATACAACAGGTCCCATTCAAACCTTCCACACTTTAATTAATCATAACTCTCAAAGTATGCGGAATTATGAAATGGGGTTGGTATTAAAAGAAAGAGAAACTCAAAGATTTTTTGTTTTCATTATTGCAGTTACTTCATCTGTCACACGTTGAACAAAAATGACATAAAACAAAATGGCGATTCCTCAGCAACGAGCACAAACTGTTTTCTGGAATGCAGAGACTAAGTCAATAATTACAGTGCAAATAAATTACCGGAGAGAATATGGAGGAAATGCACCTGATGGGAAGACCATTATGGCATGGCCTGAGAAGTTTCTGGCGACTGGAAGCGTTAAAAATAATCAGGAGGTGCTCGTACACGTATTTCAGGATTTCAGAGAAGTCCACAAAAATCAATTCGCCAAGCTTCCCGGCAGTTCAATGTGCCGAGATCAACTGTGTATCAAGTGCTTCATAAGCGTATTCGTATGTACCCCTACAAGGATCAAATTGTTCAACAAATAAAGCCAGATGATAGGCCACGACGACAGGCATTCGCTATTGAAATGCTGGATCGTACTGACAAGGACCCTCAATTTCTTGGAAACGTCTTGGTTTCTGACGAGGCAACGTTCCATGTAACAGGATCTGCTAATCGGCACAATGTACGGATCTGGGGTACGCAAAATCCACACATCTACCGTGAACACGTCCGAGATAGCCCAAAAGCAAACGTTTGGTACGGCCTGATGAAGGACTGGATTATAGGTCCTTTTTTCTTCCATGAGAAGTCAATAACTGGCCCGGTATACCAAGACATGTTGGAACAGTTCTTGTACCCCCAAGTAGCTGAACTGCAACCCCAAGTAATCTTTCAACAAGATGGAGTCCCACCACACTGGAGCCTGGGTGTTTGGAATTCACTCAAAGAATCCTTCCCAGATTGGACGCGGCGGGCCAATTTGCTGGTCACCACGTTCGCCAGACATCACTCCATTGGACTTCTTCCTCGGGGGGGGGGGGTATTGAAAAGACCGTGTGTTTGCGACTTTAGTACAAGATCTTCATGATTTACGAACCAGTATCCTTGACACAATTGCAACAATACCAATGGGCATGTTGGACAGAACGTGGCACGAAATCGAATTTAGACTTGATATTGTTCGATCTACTAATGGTGCACATATAGAGGTGTTTTAGTGTGTGGCAATGAAAATCCTTTGAGTTTCTGTTTCGTTTAATACCAACCTCATTTCATAATTCCGCATACTTGGTTAATTATGATTAATTAAAATGTGGGAGGTTTCAATGGAACACTCTGTATAATACCCGGCGTGCGCTGCTACGCTTAAATAGGTTATATATTGAGGGTTGATTAATTATATGGTGTTCACTGCGATGAACGAAACATGGCGGTTGCTAGGGTAAATTTTTTATTTCAAATTTCAGTTAAAGCCCCATTTCTAACGGACTGACTTCCATGATTTTTTTGGATAATACATACCTCGGTTTATTTTAATAGGATATTCCGAGTTTTGTAGTTAAACATCGAAAATTGCGATCACTAGAGCGATTTTTAAATGTTAGTTTCAGGTGAATTCCTACACCTAATGATTTTAGAACACAATAGATTACGGCCAAACACTAGCCGCATCTGAACACCTGTATATACACCTTTTCACGAAGATCAGTTGAACGGTTTAGAAGTCTATAAGGGACAAACAGACAGACAGACATACATTCGTTTTTACATAAATAGATGAGCCCTTAAGTATTAAAATTGAATTAAAATACGTGTCCACAAATACAGTGTCACACTTTAAACTACTACTGCGTCGCTTTGGATAATCGTATCTAAATGAAATTGGTGACAATCAAAAGAGAAACTAAAAAGATTTTGTGTATGTTAACAATGTCAACAATGGAGAATAATGGGACAACAATGGAGAATAATGGGACAACAGTACAGAAACTAAACTAAATTTAATCTTTTTTGTGGTCGATATTTAGCAGACGTCTGCAGCGTCACTCGTGGGGGCAACATTCAATGTCTATGGGGTATAGCAAAAACATTTTGAGTTTATCTTTTTATTGTCACCAATTTTATTTAGATACGATTCCAGAGCGACGTAGTAGTAGTTTAAAGTCATCATCATCATCTGCATTCATGGATTAGGTCTGTTGACCCGTTCCGACTTCAGCCCATCTCTTCCTAGGTCTGCCCACATCTCGGGTGCCTTTAGGTTTGTATTTTGTTATTTGTTTTGGATATTTATCTTCATTCATTCTATGTGTTGCTTCCATTTTTGTCTATATGTATCCATTTTATCAGTTATTGCAAATATTTCAAGTTCCTGTCTTATTTCTGTGTTCTTGATTCTATCTTCCTTAGTGCACCCTTTAACAGATCTCAAAAATTTCATTTCTGCCGCCGTTATCCTACTTAGATCTTGTTTTTTATGTATCCAGGCTTCTGAACCATAGAGCAGTACCGGTACTGCCAACATTTTATAAAATTTCAGTTGGGTCTCTCTTGTTGTTTTGTTATTTAGTGTTCGTTTTATCGTACCACATATTTCCTGGAATTTTGCTATTTTATTATTTATGTAATTATCATAATTAAATGAAATGTCACATCCTAGATAATTGAGATGGTTCACCTGTTCTATGATTTTGTTTCCTATTACTATTTTCGATCTGATTTGATGTTTCCCTTGGAATGCCATTACCTTAGTTTTTTCTATGGATATTTTGAGATTATATTGTTCACATATATTATGTAGTTTAAAGTATGATACTATATTTGTGGACACGGTGTATTAAAATTGGACCAAAGAGAGACGAACAGTACAAGTGGATGGAGAAAACTAAATAACAATAAGCTACATGATTTTTATGGAAAACCATATGTAAAAGAACAGTTACACCTCATAGACTGCGATGTGGCACGAATGATTAAAGAAAGAGAGGCATAGAAATACATTTTAGGAACACCGGAGGAAAGCTGCCAGCAGGTAGTTCAAGAATGAGGTGGAAGAATATCATTAACCACGATTTGACAGCGGATAATTGGAAAATATTAGCTCAGGTTTTATAATATATAGGCCTACATAGAGAAATTATGTTCGCGAGGCCATGCACCTCTGTATTCTATAACGCTAATGAGTTAGTTAGCCGTATTTTTATATCTTGGGTTAAAACAGAAATGAGACGCTGTCATAAAAAATTTCAAGACATGTTTCGATATCAGACCATTTATAGTTAAAAAGTTATAAATAACAAATAAAATAAATGTTTTTAACATTAAGTTTATTTTATTTTGACAAAGTTATTGCAATTTAGTTGTGATAAAACGTTATGCGGCGCCTCCGTTGCTCAAGCGGTTAGACGCTCCTATCTCACCAATTGGGTCTCAAGATCGAGTCTTGGTCACTCCATACGAGTTTCGTGGTGGACGAAACGGAGCTTGGGCCGGTTTTTCTCGGTGTTTCTCCCGTTTTCCCCTGCCACAAATTTTATTACACCATTTCTCCATATTCATCTCATCCATTTCGTCCATCCGCCCCTGTGACGGTGCGTCAGGGATGGTCGATCGACACCCTTGTAGTTCACAGACATCTATAAATATTGGGGCTTCACCTCATCTCATCCCTCGACCAGACCCTAAGTTGGACAAGAGTTGAGGATATTTATTTTAAAATGTAAAAATTTTACAAAAAAAGAAACGAACACACAAATGGATGGAGAAAACCAAATAACAATAACTACATGATTTTTATGGGAAACCGCTGTGGTCTTGAGGTAGCGTGCTGCCTTGTAACGCAGTGAGCCCGGGTTCGATCCCCGGTCGGGACAGTTTTTCTGAGTGAGGTTTTTATCGGGGTTTTTACTTACCTGTAAGACAAAACGTCAGGAAAACTTTAAGGCCCAACCGGTCCCCGAAATCATATGGCCATCGCAATCATCATCATTCATATTCATCTTAGATTAAGCTTAGTATTAGGGACTCTCCTGGCGCACCATTATCATCATCCATCATCACCCATCATATCATCGGGACAACGTAACCCCGTCTTCCAGGCACCCCAACCTCAGAAGTGGGTTACAAGTACGCCATGCCAGGAGAGAACACCAGGAATGTCGAAAGACAACCTGGGACATTTGCAAAAAAAAAAAAAATGCAAAAGAACAGTTACATCTCGCAGACTGCGATGTGGCATGAATGGATAAAAAAGTAGCATTGAAACACCTTCCAGGAACACCAGAGGTAAGCTGCCAGCAGGTAGTTCAAGAATGAGGTGGAAGAACATCATTAACCATGATTTGACAGCGGTTGATTGGAAGATATTAGCTTAGGTTATAGATACCAGTATATGGAGAGATTACATCTGCATTTTATAACGCTAGTGAGTTAGTTAGTTAGTTAGCCAAATTTTAGCTGTTGGTTTAAAGACGAATGAGACCGTGTCATAAAAAATCAAGATATGTTTCAATATCAGACCATTTATAATTCACTCGATAGATGTTAAATTGTCCATAAATAACAACTGAATAAAATAAATGTTTTTAATATATGTATATTTTATTTTGACAAAGTTATTTTTGTTTAGTTGTGAAAAAATGTTATGTCTGTTTTATATAAGCTTTCTCCTCCCTTTACTTTATCTTCTCCCTTTGTAGGTACTTTTACGTGCCTCACGCCTCCTGGGTCTTAGAGGGACAGGACTCTCCAAAGGAAAACAAAGGAAATACACAAAATACCAGAGGAGATCTTTAAGAATACTCTAGAAATATTCTATGTTACAGAAAGCAGATGTAAATACGAACCTTTGTATCCGGGAAAAGCACAATTTCCCAACCTAGTGCCTTACAAGATCTCTTTACGCTTTGTACAAGGTATTCAACCAGTGCAGTGCAGTGAAAAGGTGACCTATATTAACATTCATGTCTATATTGGAAGGCAAAGATAGAGACACGAAACAAGTTAGCAGATCACGTGGAGCTAGGAACGGGAAGAAAATTCCCTCACTCCTCTTCTCGAGAAAACCTGCAGCCCAGCAACACCCACCCTGCAGGCCTAAGTCCCGGAAGGCTTCTCTAAGAAGGCACTTTACATTCACCTCAGAAGCTTGGGTTTCTCAAGTAAGATCTACCCTCCCCGCAACTCAGCTTCCTGCCTATACCCCCGCCCCTGTTACTAACTTCTTCAAGAGTCACGGAAATAGTTTCGAGAGTTCGGAGTTCAAGACCAACCAAGACTATCTTAAGAGGTGCTCTTGAATTTCCAATCCCCAAATCCTAGGAAGATATTTTGCATACAAAATCAGTTCAATGAATACGTTACTTTCCGAATAAAGGTATGTTAGAGAACTACTCGATTTCTGGGAGTATTTCGCTCGTAAATTGGCTCTTATCGTAGAATGTATAACGGATGAGAGAAGTGCTTGAATGCAATGCGTTATGACAACATTCTAGGATTTTTATATTTTAAAATTTCCTACCTTCCTCAAGTTATGGCGACATTAATGGAAGCATAGCACGTACTGTGATATAATGTTACCGTGACCGGGGATACAAAGCGATAGAATACTTGTCGCTAGTGCAAGCACCAGAATTCGTAGCCGGAATTTAGATTTCAAGCTTTATGATAGAACAAGCCACATTTCACACAATAATAACGTACATGATATTGTATTCCAAACACAATGTACAGCTCGCACATGTGTGTCTCCTGGAATCGACAGGAAATAAATGAACTGATTATTTTGCAAATATCTAGCAATCCTCTCTCATGTACAACATACCTATATTCATGCATTAAATTTATACTGCAAAAACCACAGGGGATAATGGAACCGGGACGACCCCGGAAGACATTCATGACTGACATCACTATGTCAATTTCAAAATTAACTAACTCACTGGCACTATCGAACCAGTAGGTTCGTAGCCGTTCAGCCATACATCCCTATCCTGAGTTTGTTTTCCAATCATCGCCTGTATAATTTATTTCCCTCAAATTCTCCTACCTCAATCCTGGTCTACTAACCGGGCGTTTTTTCCTCTGGTTTTCCTATAAGAAGCTTCCATCTTTCATCTCCCATTCGTGCCACATGTCCTGCCCATCGCAGCCTACGACACTTAACTGTTCTTATTATATCTTATTTCCTATAAAGATCATGTAGCTCATCGGCATGTAGTCATCTCCATTCACCTGTCTGTTCATCTCTCTTTGTTCCAAGAATTTTTCTGGGAACTTTATTATCAAATTCTCGTAATCTTTACTCCTCCCTTGAAGTAAGAGACCATGTTTCACATCCATATAATATAATTGAGAGAATAACAGTGTTATATATTTTCAGAGAAGATGTAACGACAAGTGTCCCTGTAATGCATAATAGACTTCATTTCCAGAGTCTAAACACAATCTAGCCATTAAAAAATCTGCACCGACAACCGTCTTGGCTCCCATATTGAAAATTTTATAATCAAATTTAAATTAATCTACACTAGTTGCAGAATACCCTGAAAAAATACAACATGAAAATATCTGAAAATAAAACCAAATCCATGGCAATCATTGGAAAGGGACTTTCGAGAGTAAAAATAATAATAAATAATGAACCAATAGAACAAGTAACATACTTTAAGTATTTAGGTAATAATATATCACAGTTTCATAATCAAAAAGATGTGGAAACAAATTTAGAAAAATATAACAGATTAAATGGTATAATTAGGAGAAAGTTTGGAAAACAAATGAGGAAAGAAATCCAATTGAGATTTCATAATGCCATGGCCAAACCTGCTCTACTATACGGAAGTGAATGCTGGACACTTCGAGCAAAAGATAAATCCCGCATTAATAGTTCACAAATGAGATTCCTCCGATCACTAACTGGAGTAACATTAAGGGATAGAATGAAAAGTGACGAGATAAGGATGCAGTGGAATAGTAGGGAAATGGTTGAACATATACAAAATTATCAGATTAAATGGTTCCAACACGTCCAGAGAATGTCAAATTCCCGTTTACCAAAGATGATTTACCACCTCAACCTTAAAGGCAAAAGAGACCTCGGAAGACCCTTCAACCGATGGAAAGATCAGTTTTTGTAGTCGCAGAACGGGCATCATCACCCAATACTGCATTCGGAAGAAGAAGAAGAAGAAGAAGAAGAGAAGAAGATCTACACTAGTAAAATGCAAGGTAAGTTTCCGTTGAGATGTTAGTTCACAGTAATATAATGTACGGTTAAAAACTATAAAATAGTTATCTTGTAGGTCCGCCTTCTCAACATAAGTTGTTTTAAAACTCTATAGGCCTTTCGGGACTAGTCCCATCATCAGCAGAATGCATTGGGTCCGTACTTTTTTACCCTTGTTGAAGCACAACAAGTACGGACCCAATGTTTTCTGCTGATGATGGGATTAGTCCCGAAAGGCCTACAGAATTTTAAAACAACTTAAGTTGAGGAGACGGACCTACAAGGTAATTATTTTATAGTTTTTAACCGTACATTATATATAAATTAATTTTACAAATATATTAAATTGATTTAATTAACTTTACAAGTATATTCAATTGATTTAATTAATTTTACGATTATTTAAATTAAATTATTTTTACAACGCTGTGGTCTCGAGGTAGCGTGCTGCCTTGTCACGCAGCGGGCCGGTTTCGATTCTTGGTCGGGACAAAGCTTTCTAGATGAGGCTTTTTTGTTTGTTTTTTTTCTCACCTGTAAGACAAATGTCAGGAAGCTTTGAGGTTCAAAAGGTCCCCGGACATAATATAATAATAATAATAATAATAATAATAATAATAATAGCTTTATTTTACCTGGCAGAGTTAAGGCCTTAAGGCCTTGTCTACCACTCAACCAGGTTTAAAAAAATACAAACAAAAAAGAAATAGTCTTAAATCTAAATTACAATAAATATATATAAACGATTACAAGTTATGAATACAATACAATTAATATTTATAACGTAATTTGATTTACTCTAAATTTTACGAATTAAATATATAATATGTACAAGATATATAAAAAACGAGGAAAAGATTAATGACATAGTATAAAATTAAATAAATAGAGAAAAATTAATTATTAGACAACAGGTAACTGTATAAGTGTGACTTAAATGTACCAAGTGTGCGGCAACCCCTGATATCTTGAGGAAGGAGATTCCAGGAGCGGGCAGAGGCTACTGTGAAGGAAGTAGAATAGGAGGATGTGCTATGAAGAGGAATTGTTAGCAGACTGCTATCTTGTGACCTAGTGTCAATATTGTGGTAAGAGGATAACTTCTCAAATCTGGACGCCAGGTAAGTAGGGATGTAGGAATTCAGAAGCTTGAAAAGTAGTGAAAGAGAGTGCAATTTACGTCTGTCAGTAAGACGGAGCCAAGAGAGGTTATTAACGTGTTCGGAAATATGGTCATAACGGCGGATATTGAAAATGAATCGAACGCAAGCATTATGAACACGCTGCAGTCTCTGCGACAAGTCATAGTTTAGATCATTATATATAATGTCACAATAATCGAAGTGTGGTAACACAAGATTCTGCACAAGGATTTGTTTAAACGAAACTGGGAGAAAATTTTTTAAACGTCTAAGATAATGTAAGATGGAGAAAGTCTTTTTACATATGTGTTTCACTTGTGTTTGCCAGGTTAAATTTGCGTCTAGATGTAGTCCAAGATCTATTACTGAAGAAGAATAAGGGATAATTATATTATTTATAGTAATGTTTGGAAGTGTTTATATGTCAAAGGTTGTAAGCAGTCTTTGTTGTCCCATTAGAATTACTTGTGACTTGTTAGGATTCAGATTTAGACCGATACTTGAAGACCAGTTAAAGATGGATTTGAGATCGCCATTCATTTTCGTCAAGCTGTTATAGAGATAATGAGGAGGTGAATGTAGGTAAATTTGGAGATCATCAGCGTAGAGGTGATAACGGCAGTGCTTTAGTACAGTAGGCAAGTCATTTATGTAGATTGAGAAAAGAAGAGGTCCGAGAACACTGCCCTGGGGGACTCCAGCCGGCACGTTGCGCCAAGACGAAGATGGCTATCATCATCATCATCATCATCATCATCCCACGGTGTGGAAAGAAATGGGAAACCACCACACCTATAATTCCCTAGTAAAGCTGCAAAGTATAGCAGTGAAAGACTTGCACTAGAGCAGAACATTTTAGAATAGAATTTTACAAATTTAAAATTTCAATCCTGCCGGGTATCGAACACGAGGTCGCTAGTCAGGAAGCAGGCTTGATACTCCCTGCGTGATCACGTTGAACTCAATTAATTAATGTTGATTACGCAGTTTATTGGTAAACACTACAGTACATTGTCAAGTGTTTCTAACTTAAAAAAGATTGACAATCACTGCACAGAGGTCAGAGTCTGAAATGTTGTTTGTAGAGTGTAACATGACAAGCCTTGTTATCGCGTTGGAAAATTCAAATATGTACAAGTGTACGCTACGGGACTGTGTTTGATAAGAATCGATTGGAAGTGTAATTTGATTAAGAGTGTTAGATTTACAATGCACAATCAATCCCCAAATTACTGATACGTTCAACGAGACTAAATTCACAAGTCACAATCTGACAGGGCCATTAAAATTGCACTCGTCACAACTGAAAGAATTCCAGCAATTTGAAGATTATCGCCATTATCAAGTATACATAAACATTGTTCACATTTGACACGTTTCAATCACTCTTTGCTAGTTAATATCGAAGGGATTTAGCTCTCAAGTGGAATTATGACCGAATAAAATTTTATTTTTATCTTTAATTGATTTTTTGAGAGCAAAGGAATATTTTTTTATTTATGATACAACAATAATAATAATAATAATAATAATAATAATAATAATAATAATAATAATAATAATAATAATAATAATAATAATAATAATAATCTTCTCTTCGTTTTAGGTCCATGACCTGTTCCATCCAGAATTAAGAATTTATCCATCTTTTTTAGGTCTTCCAAGTACCCTTATCCCATCCTCTGGTAACGTATTTCTTGCTATGCTAACAATTCTATCTGGTTTCATGCGGGAATATGTTGATTTCATTAAGATATATTTTTTTCCTACTGTCTGAATTTTCAGCTACCTTTTAATTTCTTCAGTCCCGCGCCGTAGCCGAGTGGTTAAGGCAGGAAGTCTTGGCGCAGAGCTACGGGACTTGCGCTAGTTCGAGTCTCCATGGGGGGAAGATATTTTCTCATGGTATTTCGGCCAGTCTTTATAGGAAGCCAGATATAATAAGAACAGTTAAGTCTCGTAGACTGCGATGGGCAGGACATGTTGCGCGTATGGGGAATGAAAGACGTGCATGGAAACTTCTTGTAGGAAAGCCAGATGGAAAACGCCCAGTTGGTAGACCAAGAATGAGGTGGGAGAACAACATTAACTATGATTTGAGGGAAGTAGATTATACAGGGAATGATTGGAAAGCATTAGCTCAGGATAGGGATGTATCGAGAGCTTATGTCCGCGCGGCCATGAACCTTCGGGTTCGATAGTGCCAGTGAGTTAGTTAGTTAGTTAGTTATTTCGGCCAGTATGGGACCAGTGCCCATCCAGCATCGTGAGGCATTTGGATAGCTACAATAAGTAGCAGTTTCAGATTGAAAAAAACAGCTATAACGGCTGGGGGACTCGAGGTATTGACCACATGTCACTCCTACACGGGCTAGATGAACATGTACCTCTGTGATTAATACATGTGGATGTGAGGCCAGCAGCCAATTGGTAGGCTAAGGGCCTTCTAGGCCTGTCGCACCATGGAATTTAGTATTTATTTATGTCATAGACCGATAATTTTGCCTCTTCCTGTTGATAAAATTGCTTCTTCATTTTTGTTCGTAATGTGAGGTATCTCCGCAAATTAACTCCTTTGACAAGGGTATTGATTCAACAGTGGGCGATCGATGTGGTACAGCAAGAAATGCCAAAAGAAAACAACTTCAAAAATTACAAAAAAAAAGTTAGTTCTATTGCTCTAAAAAATTATTAAAAGTTGTATTTTTTTTGTAGTAGTAGTAGTAGGTCTTTATTAGACAAAAAGTAATATATTTACAATATTATTTACAAATATGGGTCGCACGGGCAGTAAGCCGTACATGCTGTTGACAGTCCGTTACAATAAAGTAATAATTGGTACTAGTGTAAAGAAAAATAAACAACAAAAACAGCAATAACATTACAATTTCATAAAGAAAACACAATAATATTACAATTAAGTAATAACACAATAGCATTATACACTAGAAAAACATTAACATTACAATTACATAAAGAAAACACATTAATATTACAATTAAATAATAACACAATAGCATTATACACTAATTAATTTATATATAATTGTTAATAATTAATTGTATTGCATTTTGATAACATATATTTATTCATGAATGAGTGTTGTCCTTATTTTTCGCGTTTTGTCCAGAAATTTACCGAGGTTTATCCAATTTTCTGGATTTACCAATAACTCGTAGCATGCCAATCTTTCCCGATTTGAATTTAGAAATCTTTCCGGTAATAACTGACGTCTCCAATATTCTAAATCATTACATTTTCCTAATATATGTATCTCATCTTCAAAGTTCCCGCACATTGGACATATTCGCATATCGTGATCGTCGCTAATTTTTAGAAATTTCCATGCCCCTAGCCTAAACCAAGCAAGCCCTGATCTCTCCTTAAATCCTAGGTTGAGTATATACGATTCTTTTCCCCAGACGTGTTTTAGGTCTCTTTGTAAACACAGTGAGCGTTTTCCTGTACATTCGGCGAAAGTATGAAGCTGCATTATTATAAATAGTTATTTCTCATACAATCATGTGTTATTATTTTTCCCAAGCCCAAAGAGATTTAACAGTTAAGATATGCTATTTATAACTATACAGCCGGCTTAAAAATCGCCTGGAAGTAAGAACGGAATACTAACCTCACATTTGGTAAATATTAAACATTATAATTATTTTTAGCTTCTGATGTATTATTCGCTAAATAGTCACTCCAAATCCAACGAGAGGTTGAGTTTCTTATTAGACAAAATCACTCCCGACTTTGTCGCTCCTGACTTTTTTTTTCAGGAAAACACAACCACTTGTTAGATTACTGTTGATGATATAATAACTAACTAACTCACTGGCTCATCGAACCCGCAGATTCATGGCTGCGCGGACATAAGCTCTCCATACATCCCTATCTTGAGCTAATGTTTTGAAATCATCCCCTGTATAATCTACTTCCCTCAAATCTTGGTTGATGTTATTTTCCCACCTGATTCTTGGTCTATCAACTGGACGTTTTCCCTCTGGTTTTCCTACAAGAAGTTTCCATGCAAGTGTTTCATTCCCCATTCATATCACATGTCCTGCCCACAGCATTCTACGAGACTTAACCGTTCGTATTGTATCTGGCTTCCTATAAAGACCATGTAGTTCATTGTTATTACTCTTCTCCATTCACCTGTCTGTTCATCTCTCTTTGGTCCAAAAATTTTTCTAAGAACTTTATTCTCAAATACTCGTAATCTCCTTTCTTCCCTTAAAGTAAGAGTTCATGAGTCTTTGTCATGGATTCCCTGAAGTAGTTCCCGCCCGGAGAACCGAATGGTAGACTATTTTACCTCAGGAAAATTTTACATCAGTGAAACCCACGTCCGCGTTTCTTGACGGTTGTATTTTTACGATGAAAGATCGTCACTCTTTCGACCAAGGTACTTTTTTCGTCTGGCTTTTTGAAAATACAACTATTAAGGGATTCTATACCACCGTGCCACCCGAATATCTATCCGAGAGCAAGTGACGTGTTGGCTAATGTGATAATAGACGTTCCCGCTAGAGCTAAATGCCAACATGTTTGCTCACATATAAGGGGAGTCTTTCTCAAGAGTCCACCTACGTTAGTGGGCCAGTTAGGTTAAGAAAATGAGCAAGTTGGTGTTAATTTGGCATCTTAGAGTGAGAAAATGGGCGAATTAGTACAACAAATTAGTTTAGCTTTCACTTGTTTGTTAGCGGTTTTTATGATACGTTGGCTACACTGTTTGAGCAATGACTAATACATATTTTACATTGGAAATATGCTGATTTTAGTTTACTTTGAACTCAACTTCTCGCTTTATTTTAAGGCATTTTTTATATTTATTTTTTGGAAAAAACAACATACAAATTTATCTCAGCAAATTATTCACATACTGGAGTAATATATTTTTGTTTGTTTTTTATTTGAACTTATGTTGTTTGCATAATGACATAGAATGCCTACTATTTATTTTATTTACAAAGGGAACACGGTGTATATATGATTTAGGTACAGGCCTAAGGTAGCTTGTATTCCTACCTCTGTTACCTAGCAACATGGGTTCATCGATCTTTTCTCAAGTTTCATTATCAAGAAAGAAAGAAGAGATGTAGAGATACACAGGGAATGTGAAAGAGAAAGTCTCTTCTTTTAGTTAAACCCATATGTTAGCATTTATTAATTACTCTTCTGGAATATATCTTACTCTTTTCGTTCAGTTACTGTAAAAAATAGAGATGTAATTCTAATCGACTGCTTCTAAAACTCTTTGATATGTAACTCAAAGGAATAGCTACAGACAGGTTTTAAATAGATGTTTACAACTACAGAAGTCTGAGTAAATGGTCTAACCCAGAAGCACAGGTAGATTACGAAGTTGAATGCGATCCAGCAATATTTATAGCACTTAAAAGGGATTAACAGATTTCTGTAGTTTTAACTACGTAAGAGAACTTCCATTTACACTGATTACACTTTACTTAAATGTGGGCTAATGTTACTAAGTTACTTCGGCATTATTCAAATTAGGCAATTAAGTGAGAAGTTATTTCTATGCATTCTAAAGGCACTTTGAAGTAATCATTGAAACCAATCTAATTAAATTACTTAGGAAGTCGGCCAACCAAATGGTCCTGTGGTCAGAGGTTTTGACTACTGTTCGTGAGGCCCTGAGCTTAATTCCTGGTCAGTAAAAATAACTCTTCCTTCTTATTCTTCTTCTCCATCGTAATTTAATATCTCACCTTGGTATTTTTATATGCTCCAAGCAGTCCAGGCCTTAAATGGTATGTCCTGTCGGGAGAGATATTTTTATTTTGGATCAAATACATTTTTTGAAGACACATGGATACGAAGGGCGTCTCCGAATGAATGATCAGCTCAATCCAGGTTCTTCTTCGAGACATTTATTTCAAGTCGATGTTTCATGTTAATGTAACGGCTACTATAGGGAAGTTCGGGTAGTGTGGACCCTTCTGTTTAAGTGGACCCTGTTACTATCTTCTTTAATTGGTGCTGCCCTCGAACAGAAAATATTTTAACTTCTTCCCTCATCAAATTTGACGGGTTCAACGCCAGTTTCTTTTACTCTTTGTGTGAAGAAGGGTTTATTTGTGATATGTATGAAAATTACCACTTTAAAAGTTTTTCAAGCTAAGAATCAATTCTTAATTTATGCTATTGCATATTACAAATGTTGAAAAAAAAACACTTGTACAGACTCTTATAATGCCACACTTCGACTACTGCGACATATTACTGACTAATCTTACAACTGATCTATCTGACAGACTACAGCGTGCTCATAATGCGTGCATTCGATTTATATTCAATCTCCGTCGTTATGACCACGTGTCTCCTTCATTTCAGGCCTTATCATGGCTACGCCTGAATGACAGAAGAACTTTACATTCACATACCTTACTATTCCAAATTCTGCACACATATTTACCAACTTATTTAACAACACGTTTTCAACATTTATCGGCTCATCACAATTTAGGAACAAGATCACAAGACTCTTCTTTACTTTTGATACCACAACACAGGACCTGTCTGTACTCTGAATCTTACACAATATCTATGGCTAGAGCATGGAACTCACTTCCCAGTCATGTCAGGGACTGTCAATCGCTATCATTATTTAAATCCAAATTAACTGATATCTTAAGTTCGACACAATGAAAACATTAACTACATAACAATTATATAGAGCATTCTATTAATAATCATGTAGGAAGCTACTTACTTTATTTTATATAATTTTAATTTTATTATATTCTATGTTTTTGTTAGCATTAGCTAGTATTAGATCCATCATCATTGTATTTTGTTTAGTCTGTATTTTAATATCTTAAAATTGTAATATGTACGTAATTTTTGTATAATTTTACTATTCGCTGGTTGAGTGGAAGAGAAGGCCTTATGGCCTTAACTCTGTCAGCTAAAATAAATCATTATTATTATTATTATTATTATTATTATTATTATTATTATTATTATTATATTATGTATATGCTGTTTTAATACACTAACGGGTTTGGTTTGGTATTATGTGACATGGTGGCTGTACAAAATAATTAAACATAACAAAGGAATTTGGTTAATGTGGACCCTCCACGAGGATTTAGGTCCACTTTACACAAATATGTATATTTTTTCATTGAGGATGCTATCTGTAAAAACCATTCACTTAATTAATTTTATTTAATATCCTTGTAATTTTACTGAAGCCAGAGACCGTCGCTTTCTGCAGCTGAATGATGTGTGAATGTTATAATCAACAATAATTTTTCAAACATTAAATAAATATCTACCCATTTTAATTATGATCAGTCATAAATATTTTCAGATTAATTTGTGCCTGTCTGTATAAATTAATAGGGTAAATAAACTAAAAGCAAAGGTGGACTCTGTGGTCCAATTTATCCAAATATGTAGGATAAAGTGGACATTTCTTGTGAAGTAAAAAAGTTTATAAATTATGAAGATGTTTTCATATTTGAAATAAACAACAATGTTATTTTATAGATACAATACTGTTTACTTACTCACTGGCACTATCGAACCCGTAGGTTCATGGCCGCGCGGACATAAGCTCTCCATACATCCCTATCCTGAGATAATGTTTTCCAATCATTTACCCCAGGTTGAACCCATGTCCGCATTTCTTGACGGTTGTATTTTTACAGTGAAAGATCGTCACTCTTTCGACCTAGGTACTTTTTCGTCTGGCTTATCACCTTCGACAGGTCCGACATGTGTAACCCTATCGGCAGCAATGCTACCGCCGGCATAGCTCTCAGGATCATTTAAGCACGCAAGCCACTCCGCCACGACAAGGTAAAAATACCATGGAGGGACAATACTGTTTAATCACTGTAATTAAACAAAATTCAAATCCCTTAATTAAATGAAGAAAAACAACAAATTCATGACAGGGATTCAAATTACACGAAGTTCCACTAAACTAATGCTTGACGCGAAGAAAATGAATTCATACTATTTAAACGTTAGATTTCTATGACGTAATGCTCCCCTTACAGTAAGATTTTACTGGGATTCCCAGTAATCACGTGGTTTACTCGTAATTTTGGGAACATTGGTGATATTATGATGATCTTGAAGCAGATTTCTGGGCTGAAGGCCGTGGTCTCGAGGCTTGAAGTTCTCCGACGTTTCGCCAGAGACTGCGTCTTGAGACAACCCTTGAAGATGCCAGACGCAGTCCCTGGCGAAACGTCGGGGAACTTCAAGCCTCGAGACCACGGCCTTACAGCTCGGAAATCTTCTTCAAGATCATCATAGCATGAAAGCCTAAATTAATACATTGTTGTTATTAAGAATTACAAGGTATATTCGGCTCAGTAATTTAGTTTACAGGCTCTTTGCTTTCTGGTAGGTAGATCTCTTTTGCACGCATAAGTATTTAGCACATCAAACGGCATTGCAACGTTTTATTCACTTACTTACTAACTCACTGGCACTATCGAACCCGTAGGTTCATGGCCGCAAGATAAATAAGCTCTCCATGCATTCCTATCCTGAGCTAATGCTTTCCAATCATTCCCTGTATAATCTATTTCCCTCAAATCATAGTTAATGTTATTCTCCCACCTCATTTTTGGTCTACCAACTGGGCGTTTTCCCTCTGGCTTTCCTACAAGAAGCTTCCATGCATGTCTTTCATCCCCATACGTGCAACATGTCCTGCCCATCGCAGTCTACGAGATTTAACTGTTCTTATTATATCTGGCTTCCTATAAAGACCATGTAGTTCATTGTTATGTAGTCTTCTCCATTCATCTGTCTGTTCTTCTCTCTTTGGTCCAAATACGTTCCTAAGTACTTTATTGTCAAATACTTGTAATCTCCTTTCCTCCCTTAAAGTAAGAGTCCATGTTTCACACCCATGTAATACAACTGGTAGAATAATAGTTTTATATATTTTCAGTTTAACATTTTTTGAAAGGAGTTGGGACATCAAGGGTCTCTGCAATGCATAATAGCACACATTTCCAGATTTGAGCCTATATTTAATTTCTTTGTGCATCTCATTCCTATTTGTGATTATTGTTCCTAGGTATTTGAATTCACTAGAATACATTTTTACCAATTAAAGATACTACAAAAGACAGAAATTGCATCACTGTTAAAATAATTATACCCACGTGAAGTAGACATGAAAACGATGTTTAAAAATGCGAAGACGTTGGCAGAGAACTATTTTCAGTTTTTGGTGATTGGAACGGTGTCTTAGAAGTCTCTATCGACAGCTCCCCGGCAGTAACAATGTATTTTTAAACCAGAAGTAAACAGTTGCCTTTGATGCATCCTGCAAACCGAATAACTGGGCCGACTATGTCGTTTGGATGGTTATACATGCTTCAGTTCGAGGGATGCAGGTATTCAGTTAATTGATCAAAAAAAGTGACAAAGTAGAACACCGCTGATAATAATACAGCTCTACAAAAAAAATTTATGCCCTGGATATCTCTGCGAATTTCTTGTTTTCAAGTGCACAGTTTACGAATATATTCATGAAAGTGCTGAATGTGCTCTGAAAATTATAGAAGAAAATCTTATAAAAGGCGTTTCTTTCTATTTACGTCGGTGTACACTAATTTTTGAAAAAAAAAATATTGTTTTCATATTTTCCGATTCTTGTAGTGTAAAACGAAAATAAAGATTAAAAAAACAGAGCAAATCTTCCAAAATCATGGATAGTTTCATGAATTTTGAGCATAAATATATATAAAATTAATCTTATATCAAGGGCAACAAAATCACTGTTGACCAGTGCAATGGGAGATGATCAGTCAAGGTAAGATCTATTGCCATGCATTTTATTGGCTACTAAGCTATAATAACCAAGATCAAATCATGGACTTGAGAGATTCTGTTATTATATAGTGAAGCTTAAAAGTGAATATAATGATTTTTGTAATTAGTTTATTATTTAATGCTTTTTTATGCGAAGAATGAACTGGTCACCGTTTAAGGTCATTTTCTCGTACGTGTGGTCCTGGGTTCGACCTGCGATCGGGAAAAGATTCCTGGGTAAAGTTTTGAGGTTTTTTTTCATCACCTGTAAGACAAATGTCACAAAACGTTAATGTCCGAATGGTCCCCGAATATCGTTTGACAATTACAATATTTCATATTATATTCATTAAGTTTAGTATTAATGTATGAGCGAATGGTATGTCTTGTCTTAAATTGTCGTATTGCCTCGGAGGAGGCCCTCTATTAAGCTGATCACTCATTCGTGGATGCTCTCGTTTCCTTGTGTGGTAAAAAAAGTATCCAAGTTAAAGGTAAACTGCTCTGCGACCAACGTGAGCAGATGGTGAGCAGCTCTTCGACCCACTGTACTCGTATGTGGGCGCCGGGTTCCAAGACAGTTCATTTACCACGGATAATTTGGGTCTATAGAAGATAAAGTGTTGAAACGATTTCACACTTCCAGTATTTGGGCTGCGATATAACTTACGAAGAAGAACAAGATATAAATAAGAAAATACAGGAATTTCAACATATTTGTGGAATGATCAGATGAACGCTGAGGAACAAATTTAGAAAGAAGCAGCATCTAAGATTTTACTCAACGATGACACCACCAGTGGCGTTTTATGGAAGTGAGGCCTGGGTCGTTGAAGGAAAAAGAAAGAAAAAAAAGTAAAATTCAGGCAGCGAAATGAGAATCCTACGGGCTGTGAAAGGTTGTACAAGAGAAGAACATATTAGAAATGAGAATATTAGAGAGGAACTAAAAGTACAACCACTTCTTCAACAATTAGAATAACACAGGAACAATTGGATAGAACATCTACAAAGAATGACAGAGTATAGGATACCAAAGATGGTACTGATGTATAACCCTGGAGGACGAGGATCGGTGGGAAGACCAAGAAAGCGCTGGGCTGAACAGATGTGAGAATGGATCAGGCAAAGACCTAATCTATGAAGGATGATGATGATGATGATGATGATGATGACAATATGGGTTTAAACTTTTTGTGTTTCAATTTTCGAAAATATTTTTCGCAAACTTTATTCTTGTGAGTAACTGTGTTTTTCAAAGTTACTAGGTTAAGTTAAACTTAATATTTAATTTTAGGAAGTGATATTTTGAGGTCATTTTAATTACATTATTTTTAGTCTGATCATCTTACCTCAATATTAACGTTGATTTGTTCTTGGCCATGTTTCAAAACTGTGGACAAGCTGACGATAAAACAGAATTGTTTTGAAACATGTCCAAGAACAAATCAACATTAATATTGAGGTAAGATATCTTCTTCTTCTGCTTCATGAAATTAGGCCTTTTGACCTGTTTTCACATCAAGTGGGATTTAACGAATCCTCCATATTGAGGTAAGATGATCAGACTAAAAATAATATAATTAAGTTAAACTTGTTTGCGTATTGGTGAAGGATGGTTACGCATCCATCAGCCGATGAAATGCAAAGCAGTCTCATACTAAAAAAAAAAAAAAAAAAAAAAAATACACTTTCGCGATCTACCACCAGAGCTTCAATTATTCGGTCAACCAATAGGTTGGAAAAATGAAGCCAAATACCTGGGAGTTATTTTCGACAAAAAACTCTTGTTTAGAAAACATGTAGAATGGACCAGGGCTAAAGCATTTGGTAAATTAATTGATCCTTTACCCTATTCTAACCCACAAAAGTAACAATAATGTATTCTATGTGTGAGATCCAATGTTTAAATCCCTCTGCAGGCAATGTCCCTGTAAGTTTCATAAGGTGTGCGATACGAGAAAGATCCTATAAACGAGAGATAAAACTAAGATAAAGTTAGGAGGCAGATAGATAGATAGATAAAGAGATAGGTAGATAGAGAGACAGGTAGATACAGAGATAGATTGATAGATAGAAATAGAGATAGATAGATAGATAGAGAGAGACAGATAGATAGAGGAGAGAGAATATATAGAGATAAATAGATAGATAGATAGAGAGAAAGAGAGATAGATAGAGAGAGATGGACATATAGATAGATAGATAGATAGATATAGAGATAGATAGATAGGTAGAGACAGATATATAGAGAGATAGATAGAGATAAATAGATAGAGGGATAGAGAGAAAGAGAGATAGATAGAGATGGATGGATAGATAGATAGATAGATAGATAGATAGATAGATAGATAGATAGAGATATTGAGAGAGGAGAGAGAGGGAGAGAGAAAATGAACCATGATATGCGGTTTACTACTATAATTTAGAAATTAATTTTAGTTTTGAAATGAACTGAAATTAAAAAAGTTTTTTCTTTTATTACACGGGCAATGGGTAGCAGACAGAGGTTTGTATTATGACAGCGAGGTCACTAAGAGATTCATTTACGTGTGACAACACAAAAGAGGTCACAAGAGCACTCAGTGGTCTACGCCTTTATGCTAAAACAACACAATGCAGAACAGCATCACAGAGCACAATCTCAGCTTGTCTTCGCCACTTCATTCTTGTTAATCTATTTACAAGCAAAACATCCTCAGACTATTATATTATCTCCCTTCATTATGTTTCTCACAATAGATTGCTGGTAATGTTTATAAAAATTAGTTCAAGCCAGTTTCAAACACAAGATCAATTTCTATGGTTTTTCATATAGAAATTATAAATATCTCACAGTCATTCCTGTTTCCACAAATTATCTCAGTTTATAAAGTCATTTAACATCATTCCATTCCATTAACGCAGTTTAGGGTCGGTTTCACCAACAGAGGTAACTGTATTACGCCAGTTTAAGCTATGCATTATACACGGGGAAAACTAGCGTAACACAGTTACCTCTGTTGGTGAAATTGACCCTTAATCTCTAATTTTTATAGGTACTTTTAGGTTCCATACGCCACGCGGACCTTTCGGAAGAGGGATTTTAAACAATGGGTCATATACACACATTTTTTGACCACACAGGAAACGGATGACCTCCCCGGATGAGTGATCAGCTCAATATCAAGGCCTCTTCCGAGACAATATAATATTAAGACGAAACATACCATTCACACATACATTAATACAAACATAGCGAATATGATACTGTTGATTATGATGGCCAGATAATGTTCGGGGACCGCCTGGTCCTTAAAGTCGCCTCACTATTTAATACCATAAATACTACTACAACTACTACTACTACTACTACTACTACTACTACTACTACTACTACTACTACTACTACTACTACTACTACTACTACTACTAATAATAATAATAATAATAATAAAAGTATTGATATTATGATATTTTTTATTACACTCTAATTCAATCCAGGAAGTTACTACAGACCTTATGGGCTAAGTCAGTGACCCCTACGTACAGGGGGTATATGTTGCCAAACTCATAATAACGGTATTTGTTTGTTTAGGGAGGGTTGGAGGGGCAAGGTTAGCAGTACATTTTTTGCAAATCTAGGTATTATACATTTAAAAGACATATTTTTTCTTTTACGACATGCAGAGTTTTACAGTAAATATGAGAGTCGACACTTTCACACAGGATAGTACAGATCCGCACGAGCTTAGTGACAAATGTAACTTTTTTTTTTCTTTAAGAGGGGGTGACTTGGACGGCCACAACGTACAACTCTGTACCTGCTGCATTGCATACTTCAGTTATATTTAAGGATTTCTCTCAAGAGAATACCGTTAAAATGGTAACCCAATCCCCTATTCCAAACATACAATAACTTCCTGGGTTGAATTTGGCTGTAGGAATATTCCACATTACAGCGGTTCTCCTTCAACGCAAAGTGATTTGTCGCCAGAGGTTTCTATCTAAAGCATCTTCTTCCCTCAAGTCTCTACCTTCCAGTACTTCTTATCACTCCACCTATCCAACGTTGTCTAGGTCTGCGTCTTCGACTTCTTCCATTAGCTTTCCAATCAAGGGTCTTCTTTAGTATTCTATCTTCTTCCATTTTTATGAGGTGTCCATGCCATTTCAAACATTTTTCTTCTATTTTTTCTAACATGTTTATTTAATCTTGCGTAATTTCTCTTATTTTGCTGTTTCTCGCACGGCCGGGACAAGTTTTCTGGGTGACGATTTTTTTCAGGATTTTTCCTCTCCTGTAAGACAAGTGTCATTGAACTTTAAGGCCTAAACATTCCCAGATCATCACCTGTCCACCAAAAGCTTGTTAATGTTATTCTACCACAGCATTCTGGGCTTACTTGGTGCTTTTTCTCTGATTTTCTTATAAGGAGTTTCCAAGTCCCTGTTTCATTCTCCATTCGTGCCACATGTCCTGCTCATCGCAGTCTAGGAGATATTAACTGTTCTTATTAACTCTGAATTAATATGAAGATCGCGTTGGTCTAATAATAGAGAAACGTTTGAAAATTTAACCCCAAAATTATATAGTCTACTGTCGTAAGTAATGCCACGAGTGATTTCCAAATTATCGATATATTCACGACTCACGAATGAGGAGTAAATATATCTAGACAATTTAGAAATCAAGAGTGGTATTCGTTAGGACTATTTAACGAATAAAATTAAGCTGTTTACTCACAAATCATTATTTAAATATAGTTATTTTAAAATATTTATATATTTAATGTAAACGGCGATGTGTGAGAACACAAATGAGAAAAGTTATGTTTCATTTGTTCATGACCGCAACCAGATCATATTTATTGCCAAATAGAATCGCAATATTGTAAGAATGAACCTTAGTGGAGAAAAAAAAAATGAAATATCATTACAGGTTATTAATTAATTTCTGATGTCCTATTATGTAAATATGTCAATTATATTTTTTTCCGCAACGTTTAATTCCTGGGAAATAATAGTTTAAGAAAGTGCAAATAGTGGTTTCTTTTTTCTGTGGTATAATCAATTGCTACGAATATTTTTCTATTATATCTCGCATACAGAATCTGGTTACATCCGTGCACTATATATATATATATATATATTATATATATATATATATATAATACACAATCTGGAAGCCACTCGATAAGATGAGAGTGATAAAATCGAGGTGAAAAACGACTGTGATTGATTGTAAATCAAAATTCGTTGAAATGTGATTGGTTTTTGACTGCCATTTGGGGCATTACGGTAAATATATTATATTTTCTTAAATTATTTTTCACTGAGAGTAATTAATATTATAATTACAAAGAAATAAAAGTTATCTCAGTCAAGGCATAAATTTATTACGTCGACGTTTCAATCTCCTTATGTGACATCATTTTCAAGACATAGTTGTTTATAATTTTATTATACGTAGTTACCATCACCAAGACAATTATAATTTTTTTGTATATATATATATATATATATATATATCAATTGGAATTTTATATGTATTCATTTAAATGTTTATATATATATATATTTAAATGAATACATATAAAATTCCAATTTATAATTAAAAATGTTTTAGCAAGGAATCATTTGTTCCACACCATTCATTTAAATCTTTTAGTTTATTTAATGCTTTATTTTGTTCTTTTTTATATAGGCCATTTCTGCTATTAATCTTTTTTTGTAATTATTTTCTTTGCGTAAAAATTTTATGTCATTCCATTTCTTTTATTAGAAAAAGAATGGAAGAACATATAAAGAAAATCAGTTTCATCAACTGCAGAACTTTCAGTAATCAGTGAACATATAATTAATTAAAATCATAAAATGAAATGGAATGACACAAACATTTTACACAAAGAAAATAATTACCAAAAAAATGTTAATAGCGGAAATGGGCTATATAAGAAAAGAACAAAATAAAGTATTAAATAAACAAAAAGATTTAAATGAATGGCGTGGAACATATGATTCCTTGCTAAAATATTTTTAATTATAAATTGGAATTTTAAATTTATTCATTTAAGTTTATATATATATATATATATATATATTAAAAAATTAAAATTGTCTTGGTGATGGTAACTATGTATAATCAATTTATAAACAGCCATGTCTTGAAAATGATCTCACATAAGAAGATTGAAACGTCGAAGTAATACATTGACGCTTTGACTGAGATAACGTTTATTTCTTTGTAATTATAATGTTAGGGGAAAATAGTTCGAGGAAAAGTGCTTCGCATTCATGGTGTTTCATTACTACTATATTCCACTTTCCTAACATAACTCTCAATAGGTACATGTAAGGATATGATAGAGTGTGATTGATGAAGTGTACCTGGATTCAGTATGAGAAATATGAATCCTGATGAGGCTTCTCAATAAAACGCGCGCTTCTGATTGAGAAACGAGAGAACTTTTAATGAAAGTTGTTGAGTGCCTGAGAGATTGTGTTGCCCTGAGCTTTGAAAGCAAAACTTCTCCCACAGTATCGCCTTTACAAAGGTATGAATGTACGTGGAGCTGTAAGAGCGAGCACCAATAGAGGCCACCAACATCAATAGAAGATACGTGCACACATGACTTGTTGTTTATCTCTAACTTACAAACCATTTAACTTAATTGATTACTTGATAAAACATATCTGAGCAAAATTAATTACCGTGTTAATTTATAGATGCACATTAAGGAGCTTGAGAAAAATTATTATAAGTAATGCCACGAGTGATTTCCAAATTATGGATAAATGAATTTATCTAGAGAATTTGGAAATCAAGAGTGGCATTTGTTAGGACTATTTAACGAATAAAATTAAGCTGTTTACTCACAAATCATTGTTTAACTATAGTTATTTTAAAGCATTAATATATGTAATGTAAACGGCGATGTTTGAAAACAAATCAGAAATGTGAGGTTATGTTCATTCACTGCTGCTTGATCATATTATTTACTGCCAAAAATATCGCAATATTGTAAGAGTGCACCCAAGTGGAGAAATAATGAAACACATCAAACTATATATCATAATCAACATTAAGGGTTATTCATTTATTTTTTTAGTAAACAACTCAGTAAAATCGAGGAATCGTATCATTATTTGCTATATTCAATGTATTTGTTGGAGAAAAATAATGCCTTGACCTGTTCAGAACATTAAAAAGGAGGAGCTTTCTTAATCACAAAAGCAGGAGCTGATAAAAAGAAATCGATAAAGAGCGAAGTGAAACACGACTGTCATTGGTTGTAAAACAACATACATTGAAACGTGATTGATCATTGACTAGCATTTGTGGTATGAGTTAAATAGTCATAAGTAATGCCACGAGTGATTTCCAAATTAGCGAGAGAATTTGGAAATCAAGAGTAGCATTTGTTAGGATTATTTAACGAATAAAATTAAGCTGTTTACTCACAAATCATTATTTAAATATAGTTATTTTAAAATATGTATATATTTAATGTTAACACGATGCTTGAAAACAAATGAGAAACGTTTGTTATGTTTCATTTGTTCGTCCAGTGCAACCAGATCATATTATTTATTGCCAAATAGGATCGCAATATTGTAAGAATGCACCCTAGTGGAGAATAAATGAAACACAACAACTGTATATTGTAACCAACATTATAAGTTATTAATTAATTTCTGACGTCCTATAATGTATATATGTCAATTATATTTTTCTGGAACGTTATTGCATGGGAAATAATACGTTCAACCCTTAAAATAGCAAAACACAAATTTCTTCTGTTAGATATTTCAATGTGGCGGATCGTAGTGAAAACGGAATCTTGTATAACTGTAATTATTAGGTATATTGTATAATTAGACACACATTTAAGTGGTTTATTTTTGTTCGTTTTCTTCTGATTTATTTAAAATATTAAATTAACTGAAATACCTGATACATTACGAACTTAAGGGTTAAGAAAGTGCAAACAGTGTTTATTTTTATTGTGGTATAATCACCATAAAGTAATGCAGGAACTGCCAATGTTTTATAAACCTTCAATCTAGTATTTCTTCTTGTTTTGTTCTTTCATGTTTTATGTATAGTTCCGCATATTATTTGAAATTTTGACACTTTCAAATGTATGTTTCTTTCAGTCTTTGTGTCGATAGTAAAATTACAATCCAATAATTAAAATTTGTTACTTGCTCCAGAGGTTAGCTGTCTATTATGATTTTTGATCTTATATGTTCATTTCACCAAAATGCTATTTTTTTAAATATTTTAAAATTATATTCTTGGCATAACTGATTTAATAAAGATCTAAATAATAAGATAAAAATATAAATTGAGTACCTGATAAATCAGTCGTTCTCAACTTCTGTTTTAAAAACTCCGTCAAGTAGTTAAAAATATGAAGGCATTTCAAAACAATGTTCCATCTTCTGTAGTAGCAGTTGAAATGCACAATATGAAACATGGTTTTGAAAGGCCTTCATATTTTTAACTACCTGACTTAACTATTAACTTGACTTAGCTTTAACTACTTAACTATCATATTTTCAAAATTTTATTATATAACCCGAACGGTGATTTAATATAAGTTTTAGAAGTATTGACCTAAATATAGTCAGATGGATGGTATGGGAAGAAGTATGAGTGAACTGGGACTTACTGTTGAGGATGTTCAAGTCCGCTACAACTGAAGAAGTGTTCTTGAGGGTGACGGAAAAATCACTATATTTTGTATAAATTCCGGAATAATAAAAATATATCTGGTACAATTACAAAACTATCTCTAAATAGATATGAATATCCATCCATCCATCCGTAGTAATTCTGCCCGAGGGCAGGTCTTTCACTGCAATACTATGTTTTGCTGCTTTATTTAGGAATTATAGGTGTGGTAGCTTCCCGTTGCTTTCCACACCGGTGAAGGATGATGATAATGATAATGTTAAGGGTGATGATGATGGTGGCCGGATGATTTTTCGGGACCGTTGGGCTCTAAGCTTTGTCTTACAGGTGAGGAAAAAAAAACGTAAAAAACCTCACTAGGAGCCTGTCCCGATTGCGAATCGAACCCGGGCCCGCTGCGTGACAAGGCAGCACGCTACCTCGCGACCACAACGGTGGAGAGCTCTGAATATTAGGTGGCAATGTTTAAACCGCGCCGTAGCCGAGCGGTTAAGGTAGGAAGCCTTGGCGCATAGCTACGGGACTTGCGCTGGTTCGAGTCTCCATGGGGGAAGACATTTTCTCATGGTATTTCGGCCAGTATGGGACCGGTGCCCACCCAGCATCGTGAGGCAATTGGGTAGCTACAATAAGTAGCGGCTCCAGGTTGAGGAACCAGCTATAACGGCTGGGGGACTCTACATGCTAACCACATGTCACCCCTACACTGGCTGTTGATCATCTACCTCTGTGATTGACACATGTGGATGTGAAGGGCCAGCAGCCGGCTAGTAAAAGGGCAACCGCTGAAAAGTGGAAAGACCCTCAATCGGAAGTTTAAACTTACTTGTCAATTTATAACTCATTCCTTGTAAATATTTAACCGGTAAATAAATAAATTAACAAACGTAACGAAAATAAATATATTTTATCGAGCTAGATAAAGGATATCTCCAAAGGCTGAAAGCAATCTCGTCTTAATCCACAGAAATCAATGATTGAATATTGAAGTGATTGCACTGCAAGCCAGATATTGATGAATGTAGCGCCCCCATCGCATCGCACCTGTTAATACCGTTATCGAGGACTTGAAAGTTTCGGTTGCCATGGAAATGGGATGCCAATAACACTTGGGTCGGGGCGTTACCATGCAATGTACTTTGTTTGTAATAAACTCGGGTAACTACTGCACGTCATAGAACCCTGGCAAAAACATCAACTGCAATTCAATTTGCTCAACTTTCCTCTTTCTATGTAACCCCCCATCCTGTAATTCACTGCAATTCTGATTTGCCAGGAAATGAGTTACGCAACAGTGTCATTATTTTGTAAGCCTGTTAAGTATTTTTCTCCTGCGGCGATGGAGATCCCAGGCCCTCTGACAGAGGGCCTTCATTCGAACCCATGTGCAACCTCCCCTTTTAGAATTAGAGTGGATTAAACGAATTAATTATCCACAGCTATTGTCTCGGAATAATGTTGTTTAGGACGCAGAGGGCCCGGTTTTGATCTCCTGTCGAGACAAGTTTCCCGCGTGAGTTTCCTCACCTATAAGATAAATATGGGGCAACTGTAAGGTCATAATTGTTCTCGAAAAACATGTCTATTATCGCCTTATCATATTCGACCCATGAATCTATGAGTAAATGTGTGCCATCTCTAAATGTTAATTTCCTCTGGAATTCAGTTGCCCAGTCGTCCGGAGAAGTCAGGTATATATAAGTAAAGTATTAAATTTAGATTTCTCTATTATTTTAATTATTTTGACACGAAATATGTTGCTACCTACGTTGTGCCGGTTCGGTCAGGGTATAATATGATAACTCAGGGATGTTTATATTATTTATCTAATTATAAATAAATTTAAACTTTTACTCCAGTTTATTGAATAATTTTGCACTAATAATGTATATAGAATTACAATCTTTTATATCTCACTAATATTCGGAGTGGAGTTGATGATTTTATTTAAGTCCACGTGTATTTTATATCACTTAAAATTCTGAGTTACTAATTATCTTGGATTTTAAAATACTTAAGGTTTAAAATTTACTAAAGGTCGCGGACGGTTGCTGTAGGACTTGTTTCTTGTAGAACGTATGAGTGTGAGTGTATGTGAGAGCGTTTTATCACGTGTCCTTGCCTTATAAGGGCGATGACTCCTCCCATAAAGTCACCTTCCCCACTCCAAATACACATGCTATTCATTATACCTTAGAGGGGTAGGTACCATTCGTTTGGGGTTCCTATGTTGGTAAATAAACTCATGTGCACGATTGTGCGCCTTCCAGTTATTACTATTAATCTTATAATTATATTTTAGTATTTAGAGTCTATTAATTCTTGCTACAACGTCTTATATGTTATAACATTTCGAATGATTGGGATGTTAACAAAGCCTCTTTAAGGACAATAATACAAATTTAAGCAATTCGATTTTTGGGTGTTATAACGACGGGCCAGTTCCCCGTCTTATGGAAAAAAATTAACTATGCTAGCAAAACTTAATGTGGAGAATTTTGGCAGGACTGAGCATGTACGTGACAGAGATGAACTTTTGGAGGAGGGTTTATAGAAATTCAAGAAGAGACAAATTAGAAATACTAAAATCACAGATATAACGGAAGTTCAAAAATATGTTGTACAATGTATTGTAGAAAGAAGACTAAAATGGTTTGGCAACGTAAAGAGGATCTCAGATGACAGGATACCTAAGAGATGTTAAATTTTGAAGAGGAGGGCAAGAGAAGAAAAGGGTAACCAAAAGGACAGTGGATTCAAGGAGTGCATAGGAGCATGGTGTCGAGAAGATAATCAGAGAGTGGTGCAGACAATAGTCATTTTTGGAGGAGTAAAATTTAGAATGGGTTGTATGAAAACTACTGTATTGTAGAAAAATTCCTAATAAAGAAGAAGCAGAAGAAGATTTTTTATATAAGAAATTAGAAAAAAATGCATGTTAAAAAAACAAAATTTAGTAATTATTTGTAAACAGGTTTTAAATAATAATAATAATATTTATTTTATTTAGGAATATTCCACTATACAGTATTTCTCCATCAACCCAAAGTAATTTGGGTTGTTAGTCCCCCATCGGGCGCCTCCCCAGGTGGTGGATAGGGGAATGCTTCCCAGTAACGAGTGGTATCTAGGAAATGAAATACCCAAGGCGTACCAAAACTAACAGTTACTGCCTTGAAGTTCAGTGTTGATTCACTAAAGGCTAAAGGAAGACAATCTTGATTACAAATTACCTGGTCCTCCAGGTTGGGGGTTGTAGCAATAGGCCAGTTCCTCATTCTACTGAAAAAATATACAATGCTAAAAAACCTAATATTGATAATAATAATAATAATAATAATAATAATAATAAATAATATTTATATGTTTGTTAAATATTATTCACTGAAAGTAATTAATAATATAATAAAACAAGAACCAATCGTTATCCCATGGTGTCAAACATATATTATTCCATGTTAAAATATTTTAAATTATAAATCTGAATTTTAAATTTGTTCATTTGAAAATAAATTATTTCGGTGATGGTAACTATGTATTATAAACAACCGTGTCAAATGTCTTGAAAATGATCTCACACAAGGAGATTTAAACGTCGACTTAATAAGTTAATTTTTTGTTGTAATAATTAATAATAATTATTATATTATTATTAATTATTTTATTATATGGGTCAGTAACCTGAACAGTAAGTAGAAAAATAAGCTGTTAGCAGTAGAAATGGATTTTTGGAGGCGATCGACAAGAATTTCAAGAATGGATAAGGTCAGAAACAGCACAATAAGGTAAATTATACAAGTTGAACAATAAAACATTAGAACAAATAGAAGAAAAACGTTTGAAATAGTATGGACACCTCATAAGAATGGGAGAAGAGAGAATACCAAAGAAGATCCTTAATTGGAAAGCTAATGGAAAAAGTTGAAGAGGCAGACCTAGAGAACGTTGGATGGATGGAGTGAGAAGTATGGAAGCTAGAGACCTGATGGAAGATGATGCTCTAGACAGGAACCTCTGGCGACAAATCACTTTGGGTTGAAGGAGAAACACTGTATTGTGGAATAAACCTAATTAAAAAATAATAAAAGAACCGAAATTGGAAGCGGGCAAAATAAATAAAAATAAGGGGCATACAAATGATTCACAATAATTTACAAATAAAATTTTAAAACTTAAAGATATTCTAGAACGAAAAACTTCATTTAACACTGTGGAGTGAATATTAAAAAAAAATTGGAACAAAAACACTGTCGAATTTGGTAATGTTTTCAATAAAAGTCACTGCGAAATGAGTTTTAGACTACAGTAAGCACTTTGAGTTAGCGTAATAGATATTCTTGAAGGTTTCCATTTACGTAAAATCAACCTTCAAAGTTATAAATAAGGGAGTTTTCTTTAAGTCTTTGTTCCAAGCAGCTTCGCCTCTGATAATCTATAATCTCATTTTTTCATAGAACTGCTCACTTTTGACGTCACTGCTTTGCATCCCTCTCTGCTCTGAGGCACTGTATTCTCAGGACAACGTGCGTGTGCAGAATTTCATAACTATATCGACTATCTCACTCTCATGCACGCAGAATAATCCAAGCCTTTGAATTTTTGACACCTTTTTATGTTATTATTAGATCTTTATAAAATCCAATTAAGTACTATGTAAGTCTACTGAGCCATTAAAAAGTTTATAAACTTATATAATATGCCAAGAGAACATTTAATTTTTATAATTATATTTATATCATTATTTATTAAAATTCTATCTGGAAAGTCTATAGTCCCGCGCCGTAGCCGAGCGGTTAAGGTAGGAAGCCTTGGCGCAGAGCTACGGGACTTGCGCTGGTTCGAGTCTCCATGGGGGAAGAAATTTTCTCATGGTATTTCGGCCAGTATGGGACCGGTACCCACCCAGCATCGTGAGGCAATTGGGTAGCTACAATAAGCAGCGGCTCCAGGTTGAAGAACCAGCTATAACGGCTGGGGGACTCGACATGCTAACCACATGTCACCCCTACACTGGCTGTTGATCATCTACCTCTGTGATTGACACATGTGGATGTGAAGGACCAGCAGCCGGCTGGTAAAAGGGCAAACGCTGAAAAGTGGAAAGACCCTCAATCGGATCGGAAAGTCTTTAGCTGTGGGTTCGGGATAGCATCGTTGCGTCGGATTCGATCCCCGGTTGTGACAAGTTTCTTGGGTGAAGGTTTTTTTCCAGAGTTTTTCCTCACCAGTAAGACAATGTTAAGAGACTTTGAGGGGGGGGCAACACCTTTAGCCATTAAAAATAAGGCTTTTTTTTTTCTTAGCAACAATGCTGGTTACAGAAATGAAATTTGTTATGTGATATCAATATTACATTGTGAGCATGTTAAGTACAATCTAACTTCAGTTCTTATGGTCAATTAAATATTTAAAATCTCAGCTGAAAATTTTGTATTGTCTTGCCGTTTCCCTGATAATTTTCTTAAATATCAATATATTTTAATGATTCTTATTTTATTTTACTCATTAAGGGTATAACTACAAAATATACAATTGTTTAATTATATAGGGTGTAACTATTTTATTTTTCATTTCTAATTGATGCATACTCATTTTTGTTTAAATTTGCATTAAAATATATTTTTTTAAATAAAATATAATAGATACATTACTAATTGTGGAATATTTTGTTTATCTCTGTAAACTACATATACATGCAAAATTTCATCTCAATATCTTGAAACATTTGGTAGTTATCAGGGAAATCGTATTGAAAAAATGAAGTCACAGAAAACAAGCGACAAACTTACCGAAGAAGTAGGTACCTTTTAAAATTAAAGGGCTCGCTCGAGTGACAGCATTATACATTTTTAAACATAACTCGAAAAGTAATAGAGATATCAATGAAAATCTGTCACTAATTTAAAGAAGTTTCAATCTATATTTAAAAAAATTGAAAAATGACTTTTTTTGACCCTCAAAGGTGTTGGTCCCCCCCCCCTTAAGGCCCAAAATGGTTCTCGAACATCATATGGCCATCACGATCATCAACATCATATTCGCCTTTTTAGTGTGTGTGTGTGTGTGTGTGTGAATAGTGCTTTTGTAAATGTTGTCTTGTCTCGTAGAAGGTATTGACATTGAGTTAATCCCAGGTCCTCCATGTCCTGTGTGGTCAATAAGTATGTGTATGATCCATAGTTAAATTCCTCTTCAGAACCCGGGTGGCGTGTGGCAAGTAAAAGTACTTATAAGAGACTAGTTTCTTGGGTGAGATTTTTTCTCGTGATTTTTCCTTTCGTCTTTGACAAATATCAGTAAATTTTATAATAGTTCACGAACATCATCTAGCCATCACAATCGTCCATATAATGAATCGATGAGTGAATAGTGTTAACATCTTAAATGTTCGTGTTGTCTTGGAGGTGTTCTTGACACTGATAAGATTACAAATCCCATGAACTTGTGTGTATATGATCTAGAATTTAAAATACTCTCCCGACAAGCCAAGGCACATTAAGGCCCGAGTGATGCAGGGGTTGAAAAAATAATCCGTCGCTCAGGTACTGCGTAAACTAAACGAATTCCTCAACAAGTCAAATTTGTGTTCCCATTTTTCTGATTTACCGTACATATATATTTCTTTTGACTATTTAACTCATGCCCCAAATGGCAGTCAATGACCAATCACATTTCAATGAATTTTGATTTACAACCAGTCACAGTCGTATCTAACCTCGATTTTATCAGTTTAATTTTATCGCTTTCATTTTATCAAGTGGCTCCCAGATTGTATATAACTAATAGTGCATGAATGTAACCAGATTCTGCTTGCGAGATATAATAGAAAAAACTGGTAGCAATTGATTTCACCATAAAAAAATAAACCACTGTTTGCACTTTCTTAAACGTATTATTTCCCAGGAATTACCGTAGCAGAAAAATATAATTGACATATTTACATCGTAGGACATCAGAAATTAATTAATAACCTGTAATGTTGTGTTTAATGTTTTCTCCACTAGGGTGCATTCTTACAATATTGCGATTCTATTTGGCAATAAATATGATCTGGTTGCAATGATGAACAAATGAAACATAACGTTTCTCATTTGTTTTCAAACATCGCAGCTTACATTAAATATATAAATAATTTGAAATAACTATAGTTGGATAATGATTTGTGAGTAAACAGCTTAATTTTATTCGTTAAATAGTCCTAACAAATGCCACTCTTGATTTCCAAATTATCTAGATAAATTGGAAATTACTCGTGGCATTACTTATGACAATACTTTTCTACGTTTATTTTATCCCATATACCGAATTTCAATATTAATAATATGTAAGGTAAAATTTAGTTGAAGTATTAGTATATAAAATTAAAATATACCATAATAAAAGTATGTACCTTTTTTTGCAGTCTCATCAAGTATTAAAATTATTAAAGCATCGTAGGTCTTTCGGGACCAGTCTCATCTCCAACAGAAGGTTTTATGTTACTCCCCACCTACTAAGCATGTACTAGCAGGTTTCTGATGACACGAGTGCGTACTAAGTGCGTTCTCGATTAAAATCAAACTGTTGTCATCTTCTTTTAAAATCTCCAACACCTCCAGTACGTTCATCTTAGCTGCGTTCCATTTTCTGTATAATATTGTGAGGCTGATGTATATACCCTGTATATGATGTGCTTCCTTTACTGTATGTTTCGCGTAACTTGATTTGCCTTCTGCGTTTTACAACATTTAAGATTTCTTTTTTTTAAATCTGATACTAAAATTTCTGTTACTTCTTCCTACATAAAAGTTATTACAATCTTTACACATTACTTTATATATGCCTTTGTTATAGATTTTTTTTCGTCTATGCTATTATTTATTATGTTGTATACTTTGTTTCCAGTTTTGTATATGATTTTAATATTTTTATCAAATAATTTAGTTACAAATATATAATTCAATAGTGAGAAGTACTGTCACATATGGAGCTGAAGTTTGGAAATTCAACAAAAACTTAAAACAAAAACTTATGTCGATGGAAATGGATTTCTTGAGGAGAGCAGCAAGATGTTCAAAATTAGACAAAATAAGAAATACTGTCATAAGAGAAAAAATTAATATTGGTTATTCAATAGTAGATTATATACGGTATAAGCAATTAAATTGGTATGGGCACGTAGGACAAATGCAAGAAGAAAGATTACCCAGGAAAACATTGGAATGGTGTCCACCTGGAAGAAGGAGGAGAGGAAGACCTCGAAACTCGTGGATGCAAGAAATAAGAACTGGAATGAGAGCAAGAAGACTGGAGGACATGGATTGGATGGAGAGAGACGAGTGGAGAAGAAAAATAAAACTTTAAGCACAAAAAGATGTGTAAACATGAAAATTCTGTATATAAATAAAATCAAATCATTTAAGCGTGGAAGATAAAATACAAATATTATGTATCTAATATATTTAGTAGGCTTATATTTAACTTCGAATCAAAACGTTTGTACAGCAGCCCTTAGTGTAATCAATAATGATTAAAATTTAGATATAGTCCAATTAAAATTTTAGTGCAATGAATGTAAGTTTCATATATAAAGAAAATGCTCTTTTATACAAGTACTGGTTGACTAATTTTGTTTTTCTTTTCCTGTATATGTCAGCATGTCGAGCAGTTGCAGCTACGTTTTCTCAACCTATAGCCGATATTTACAGTATTGTAGTTATCCAAATTCCTCACGCTCCTAATCCCATACACTGGCCAAATTCCCATTTGAAACTTTCTTGACTATGGGAAATCGAACCAAAATGCGTTCCGTAGCTCTAGCAGGATATGATGCCACGATGCAGAAATATTTCTAGTAAAAATTACTTGTCTGGGAAGTATGTAAATCTGAAAACTGTTGCTTTATAGAATTTATCGTCTTTAGGTTGTAATGGATTTTTTTATTTCTCTTTATGCCTTGAGCTGAGTGAAATGGGAATTGAGGGGAAGCAATGAACGCGGAAATAACAGAAAAAAAGTTATATTAGAGAAGAGGGGAGATTTTAGAATGAGTTTCTTGATGGGTCGGATGGTCAGTTGCATAAAATAAGAATTTTTACAGCTACTAAATTTTTTCACATTCGTATTAAATAAGAATTTTACGACTCTAAAATTTTTAAATTAAAATTAGCAAATTCCACTTCAGGTATTGTCGAATAAAGTGAGCACTTTTGTGACATTAGCAAGTTTCAGCTGTTTCCAACTTTCGTGATATTAAAATTTTTGTTTCGAGTCAAATAGTTGGTTTATATAAGAGGAACTTTTAAAAGTGAAAATGTAATGGTTAAAAAAGTAGTACGAGAAGAAAAACTGAATAAGAAAACTCTAGTAAACATAGTTACTGAAATGAATCTGTTACGAGATATCTTTTTTTTGTAACTAATGCTCGCTGAATAATAGATACTACTTTTTTTTTTGCCGCCAGTTTGTCATTTCGACATTTCTGGTATTCTCTCCTGACATTGGCGTATTGTAACCACTTCTGAGATAGAGGCGCCTGGAAGGCGGAAATATGCTGACCCAATGATATAATAATAAGATGCTGCCGGACACTGGCATATCTTAAAATAAATCTAAATTTACATTTGCTCTAACCTCAACTTCATTATCCAGTGTAAGGTACATTTATTAATTTGTGCTGCTCGTATAATCTATCATATTTATACTATTATTATTATTATTATTATTATTATTGTTATCGTATAAAATATAATAAGAACAGTTAAGTCTCGTAGACTGGGATGGGCAGGTCATGTGGCCCGAATGGGGAATGAAAGACGTGCATGGAAGCTTCTTGTACTTTTTTATATTTTTTATGTTTTATTTACTTATTTAGCCTGGTGGAGTTAAGGCCATGTGGCCTTCTCTTCCACTCACCAGGACAAACATATATTACATCAGAATATAACAATCATAATTAACTCTAATATTAAATACTAAATGAAGATTTGATCAATAAGATAATATCTATTATATTACGATCTATAATACAACCAGTTAGTTATTGATAGTTAAGATTAAGACTAAAACTAATAATAAAATGTATTCTAGCAATATAAATTAAATTGTTGGTAGATCGTCCCTGTATAATGTAGGGGCCTATATAAAAAGAAAGAAAAATTATGAGACATAGAAAACTAAATTTACGGTTATACAATATTTAAACAAATCAAAATATTTGTTTTAGGGAAACCAGAGGGAAACGCCCAGTTGGTAGACCAAGAATGAGATGGGAGAATAACATTAAATATGATTTGAGGTAAGTATATTATACAGGAAATGAATGGAAAACATTAGCTCAGGATAGGGATGTATGGAGAGCTAATGACCGCGCGGCTGTGAACCTATGAGTTTGATAGTGCCAGTGAGTTAGTTAGTTAATTAGTTATTATCTTATAAAATAATGTTTGCACGTGAAATGTACATAGCAACATTTAATATTATGTTTAATTCTTTGTAATTAGTATAGTGTATATCTATATTTGTCAAATATTTATTTGTACTTGTGCTGGTTGAGTGGAAGAGAAGGCCTTATGACCTTAACTCTGCCAGAATAAATAAAACATTCTTCTTCTTCTTTTATTATTATTATTATTATTATTATTATTATTATTATTATTATTATTATTATTATTATTATTATTATTATTATGGGCGATGGTGATGGTAATGATGCGCCAGAGGAGGCCTTAATCCTAAACTTTATCTGATCAGGTAAATATGGTAATTATGGTAATGATAGCCAGATGATGTTCGGGGACTGTTTGGATCTTACAGATTCTAAAATTTGTCTCACAGCGAGGGAAAACCCTGAAAAAATCTCATCTAGGAATCTTGTCCTGACCGAGGATCGAACTCGAGCCCGTTGCGTCACAAGGTAGCACGCTACCTCGTTATCACAGCGGTGGACTCAAAACGGAATCATATTATATAAAATATTAGGCCTTCTAGTCTGTTCTGTATCAGGTGAACTGGTCTCTCCATCGCTTCTTCAGCCTTTTAAGATCTATCTTCCTAGGTTAATTCCGTAATTAAATAGTATTTAAGGCAACCTGTCACTGGCCATACGTGATATGTGCCCATACCTGTTATCTCTGTAAAGCTTATGGTTTCAGTGATGGTTGCGACGTTTATTATCTCACACAAAACACAACGAGGATATATACCCATCAATAGGAACCTCAAACTCGATGCTATTCTCTTTGCAGACGATTTAACTCTTCTGGCACTTTCCGAAAATGATTTGCAACGATCAAATTATAATTTACAAACAAATTAATATGGAAATATCAATTAACAAAACTAAAATTATGGCATTTCACGGGAAGGACCCCATACAAAGTAAAATCTGTCTCCAGAATAAAATTTTAGAGAGATCTAATCAATTTAAATATCTTGGATATTATCTCTCTATCTGGGATTAAAAGGATATACCTGAAAAAATTACTAGTTATAATAAAAGTTTAGGAATTACTAATCAAGTTATGAAACCATCCCTTGTACAAAAAAAAAACACCAGATTACGTTTATATAACACTTTGGCTAGACCAATGTTGACATATGGTAGTGAAGCATGGACACTAAAAAGACAACATGAAAGCAGAATAACGGCTTGTGAAATGAGATTCATGCGCAGAACAGCAGGTTACACCAGATGGGATCGGAAAAGGAACACCAATATCTTAAAAGAATTGAAGACTACGCCAATTTTGGAATATATTAACCAGTACCAACTAAATTGGAAACACAATCTTGAAAGAATGAGTTCAAATCGGATCCCCAAAGCTGTTTATAATTAGGCATATATACCAAGAGGACGAAGATCTCTGGGCCATCCTATGAAACGCTGTGCTGGAGTAAAAATTTTCTATAGGATCGTAACAGGCCTTGGCCTAATACTTGGAAGGAAGAAGAAGAAGAAGTAGAAGAAGAATCTCAACATCGTTAATCCAGAAATAATTAAAAGAAAAGTTTTTCCTCTTCTTATTCATTATTTGTAGGATTTTCATGCTGTTTATTTCCAAAATCACAAAATCACTCCTCGGAGGAAGACCTATTGGATGTGCATCCACTGTGTATCCATCTCTTGGTTGACCTTCCTCTTGTTTTTCTTCCATCCATTGGATCTTCTGTAGCTCTTTTTGCAAGTCGGTTGTCTTCCATTCTTTCTATATGACCTTTCCAAAATATATATTTCCGGTTTTAACAATGTTATACATTTTTCCGGCATCTATGATTTGTCTTCAATTTCGCTTTATAATTTTCCTCCATTCGTCTCTATTATAACACATTTCTTCCTCTATTATCCAGTCCTTCAAAATTTATCTAATCCCTTGGATCCACGTGAGATTTGGTCGTCCTTTCCTTCTCGTTCCTGATGGTGTGCATTCCATTATTTTCTTGGTAATCTTACATCCTCCATTCGCCTAATATGCCCATACCATTTTAGTTGCTTTTCTTGGATAGATTCTAAAATTGAGGTTTGTAAATTCATGTTCTCTTTTATAACTTCATTTCTAATTTTCTCTCTCCTTGATATCCTAGCAGATCTTCTCCAATAGTCCATTTCTGCTACCATTAATTTTCTTTTCATCTGATAATTTATAGTCCAAACCTCTGAACCATAAGTCATAATACTTCTATTGTTTTAAAACTTTTAAATTTAGTTTCTTTTTTTATATGTTTATCCCATAATATTCCATTCAGGGCAGATATTACATATTTTCCTGAGTTTATCTTATTTCATTTTCCTGCTTCCCATCTTCTATAATTTTTACTCCCAAATATTTGTATTCCCCCATTTCATCTTCCAGTATCAAATCTATATGAATGGCTCCTACGGCCATATAGTAGGTTACCTTTCCAATATAAAGTATTTAATTAATCTAAACCTGATTAATAAATATACTCCTGCAGATGGCATTGGCTGTTGTATTCACGTCATTTTTGTCTTAAAATCCACACAGATGTATAATATTTCACTTAATTTTACTTCATTATACACACTCCCAGTGACAATCACAAATACACTAGATTCAAAGTTCGTTTGTTTCACAATTATTTTACAGTCTCTGATGAGTCCGCTCACTACAATTTGTTTTCTCTCTCTGCTGACTTATCGCTGCCAAAGAAACGACTGATTGACTTCCTGCCTTCGCCACAGATATAGACAGGGGAGGGAAACTTCTAAGTCCACAGTTGAGACACTTCCAGATGGAATCTTTCCCGAAAGGTGAAGCAGAGACTGGAAGAGATCTCCCGAATGAGGGCATAGACATTTAGATGGTCTGCGCGTGTCTTTTGACTCGCAAGTCGGCGACTCACAAATTTATTTCTATCAATGCGAGACCACTATTCTCGCCTTTGTCCGCGAAATTCAAACGTCATTATTACAACTCGACACAATATTCTCAAAACGGAATGTAAATCCGAGAATATTTAAACTTCACAATCATCACTGAAGCAATAAGCTTTATCGAGATAACTGGTACGGACACATATCACGGATGACTAGTGACAAACTGCCTTAGAAACTACTTAATTACAGACTTAACTCGGGAATATAGATCTTAAAAGGCCGAAGAAGCGATGGAGAGACCAGCTTATCTGATATAGAACAGAGCAGAAGGTCTAATACTTGGTAGAACTTGATTATGAAACAAGAAACAACAAGTACGCTTTGAAAGCAAATAAATCCCCCCACGGGATAGACCTTGTCGTGGTGGAGGGGCTCAGTACCTAATGACCCAGACGACTAGATAGGGAAGTCTGGTTTTTAACTAGCTTGCTATCTAGTAAGAGGAGAAGGGAAGCGAACTAGCTCCAACGCGGGATACCTCAACGGCTTCAGAAGCGGATGAAGAAATTTGTTCTCAACGGTAAAGAAGGCGGAAGAGAAAACCTGCAAGCCAAGGGGTAGATGGGACTCCAAAGCTTTGGTTAGCAACCCGTCTAGGAGAAGGAAAATCCTAAATAAATCCCCGATCCACTAGGGAATGTGGTTGTGCGTCTGGGCTGGTAACCCAAATATCCAAACTCATCTCTATCACAGTGTTCAGCCGGACGGATTTAATGGACCTTACCAAGAGCAGCATTCAAATACAAGCCAAGAGGTTCAAAGAATATAGGAAGGCCAGTGAAAAGATGGACAGAACAACTGTGAGGCGGAACAGGCAATTTTTTCTTAGCCCGTGAAGTGAAGAAGAAGAAGAAGACCATTGTAGAAATTATTAATTTGAGATTTTTAAGAACACAAATTGGGGAAGCTGACTTGTCCATTTTGTAAAGTTAAGAACGGAACCATCCATGGTTTGTCAGGAATTGAGTAAAGGGTATGTTAACTTCAAGTAAACTATGAATAATAGAAGCAGCGAGATGAGACTGTTAAAGACCCCAAAAGTTTGCGCTCTTTTTTTTTATCAAAACGGAATGCGAATCTGAGAATATTTAAACATCAAAACCACCAATAAAACCATAAGCTTTACCCAGGTAACTGATACGGGTACACTTCACGGATGCCCAATGAGATGCTACCTTAGAGACTGCTTAATTACAAGAGACCTAACGGGAAGAGAAATCATGAAAGATTGAAGAAGCGATGAAGAGACCAGCTCCTCTGTTACAAAACAGACCAGAAGGTCTAATACTTGACGGAATTTGAAGATGAAAAAAATAACGAACCAGCTTTGAAAGCAAATAAATCCAAATGCCAATGTTGAAATTATTAATCACAGATTTTGAAGAGCACAAATTGGAATGGTGCGACCCTTCACAATCCCTCTGCAGTTATAAATGTAACAGTGCTGGTGAAAGCGTTTGTATTATGGATTATACTTTATTACAAGGAAATTGGTATCACATATGCAAAAGTGAGGCAAGTTCTCACAGAACTGGATGCAGAGGGAGAATATGAATATACAGGGGGAGGGGGTGAAGCAGTGTCCGAATGCCACTCATCCGAATAATCATGAGTTAAAGCACATACATTCAAGGGCTGTGCAAATGTTTTATCTAATTTTTAAAAAGTACGTTTAAATTCTGACCGTCTGCATGGATAAACTTGTTCAACTGTCATTTCAAAGTATCGATTTCAATTTCAAATACAAAAATGGAAAGGTAGTTTGAAGATATAATATTGGATTGAAATGAGGAACATTTCTGAAATTCATAATCGGCTTTCGTAAGAAGTGCACATTAATGGTATATTACGATGCAAGATTGGGAAGTGGTTTTTACAGAAGCGAGGAAAATGTTTAAATTTCCGAGATTCTGTAAAATACTTCACAAACATGCGTTGTACATAATTTTTTTGCACGATAGTGTTTTCGAAATAATAAATAATAGTAAAATAATAACATATTTTTGGAAATATTTGTGTCCATTATAAACAAATGACTAGCGTTAACAGTGTTGGCATTGTTTATTAGTGGAAACTACAGGAGGTCGCGACATCAATCAGTGATAAAATGGCGGCAAGTACGTATTTATTGTTTTATATTGTTTCAAATAAATTTCAGTTCATTTAAAATGCAGTGATTTGTTTCGTATAATGTATATTAACACTACCTTTTGGATATTTTTTGTATATAGGCTACATTGTACGTAGTATACATAGATGACAGTGATTTTACTTACCACACGTGGTTTGTAATATGTAATATTACAGAATAGTTATTTTATTACAGTATAGTTATTTAGGTTGGCAACCCCGAAATGTAGGAAGTTCAACTTTCAATCATCGTCGCCATTTTTGTAAGTAGGCCTACGACAAAACGCACTATCGCGCAAAAAACGTATTTTCAGATATTTCGTTATCATGCAGATGGTAAAGTGATCCCACTACAGGCCTTAAGAGTCCCTTGGGATAGAAGGAGATTAAGGCTTCTACTTTTTAGACAACCCGCACGAGATGTCAGCCGAGTTGTCCGCGTTACGGCTGCCTTTACCCCAGAAAAAATTCTGCTACTCGTTTCTGTTAGTGGTTGAGTCAACCTCAGCCATGGTGCGACGAGAAGATCTGGAATAATTTAAAGATCCTGACTCCCGGGAGTCGAACCCCAAACCTTCCCAAAACCAATTACGCTAATACGTCCCTCCATCAACTTAAGACTTTTTTTAAATCCTAAAATTTACCATTTTGAAAAGTACAAATTAATTTACAACTATAACATAATAATTTTATTTCAAAGGTCCATATTTATTTAAGTACGTGTTCATATACCAAAACAAGAGTACATGAAGAAGTGATACGCCCAATATTGACCTATGCCAGCAGAAAAAAAGAGCAGATACTGTTAAAACAAAACATACTTTAGAAACAATTAAATGAATATTCTGAGGAAGATTGTACGTAAACCAAGTAAAGAACAAATTAGAAATGAAGAAATAACAAGTAAAAGCAAAGTAAAGTAATCCCACTACAGGCCTCGGGAGGCCCTTGGGGTAGTAGGAGGTTAAGGCTCCCACTTTTTCTAGACAATCGGCACTTGGTGTCAGCCGGGTTGTCAGCCCTGCGTGACGGCCGCCTTTACCCCCAGAACAAGCGTCTGGTACTCATTTCCGTTAGAGGCTGAGTCGACCCCAGGGCCATAGTGCCGCCAGAGGGTTTGGGTCAGTTTAAAAATCCTGACCCCAACGGGACTTGAACCTTCGATCCTCCGGCTTCTAGTTCAGTGCCTTAACCACTACACTACGGCGTGCCCCCTACAGTTACGATGTAACTTTATTTATTTTTTTTAATTGGCAGTTTTCATTAAATCAGTATTCACTTGCATATTCCTGTATTTTGAATTGCCCTATAGTTTTGAACAAGCGAATATAATTCGTATAATTATATAAATTCTAAAAAAAATTGATTTCTTGCCTAATTGTTTCACTAGGAATGTGGTCTCTTAGAGTATGTCGTGCAACGTATCTGAGGAACTTCATCTTTGATCTTTCTAGTAATCTTCTATCTGATCTATTCATGACCCAATTCTTTGATCCATATGTCACAATGGGAACTGCCATTACCTTCTAAAACTTTAGCATTGTTTCTTTTGTTGTTTTTGTCCCAGAAGACGATGGGAAGATAAATTCTGTGATCGGAACAGACCGACGGCCTACCATGAAGATGATGATGATAAAAATACTAGGTGAATTCCGTAAAATGTGGCATAAGGCATGAAAATTTAAAAAAAACCTGAATATGAGTTCCTCCGGCAGCGGAGTAAAGCCAAATCATAGATACACGTCAGATAAAAGGAACTGAAGTTGCAATTAAGTGACAAAATTTGTCTGTATTTTCAACCTTACATTTTAATTGCTATGCTAATGATCTGAATAATTAAAGAGCATTTTTAAAGATTATATACTTACCCACTACTCCTTAAGTGTATACGCTTAGTGAAGCGATTTGTTTTATATTTTATACAAACATCAAACATCTTACAGGACAAATAGGAGTCGTGAACAAGCTTTCTGAAGGTTAATACAAATTCGTAGGCATAATAACGTTGAAACCATTAGTAAAATAAACAATCATCTGTGTTTTAGGAACGTTTTATTGACTTAATCACTGTCTTCCTCTAACATCTCCTTTCTTTGGCACTTTCACGTGTCCCACGCCTTTCGGCCCTTAGAGGGACATGACTTGTCGGGAGGAGATATTTTAAGTCTAAATCACCTATTTATATAAATAAAAAAATTTTTATACTTATGGGCTGGCATATATACATAGATTTTTGACCAACAAATAAGTGCATGTCCTTATAAATTATGAATTTTAATATTAATATAGATAATATAATATTTATAATAATAATAATAATAATAATAATAATAATAATAATAATAATAATAATAATAATAACCTTTGGCCAGCAACCAATCGAAGGGACTATTATTATGCTTTCAAGTCTTATACGAGAATTTCCCTCAAACGCTGGAGGGAAAATTTTCTATAGGATCGTAACAGGCCTTGGCCTAATACTTGGAAGGAAGAAGAAGATAATAATAATAATAATAATAATAATAATAATAATAATAATAATGCTTTATTTAAGCTGGCAGAGTTAGGCCATAGAGCCTACTCTTTCACTTAACCAGCGAATAATAAAATCACATAAAAATCAAATTTACTGTATTACTTACTTACTCACTGGCACTATCGAACCCGTAGGTTCATGGCCGCACGGACATACGCTCTCCATACATCCCTATCCTGAGCTAATGCTTTCCAATCATTCCCTGTATAATCTACTTCCCTCAAATCATAGTTAAAGTTATTTTCCTACCTCATTCTTGGTCTACCAACTGGGCCTCTTCCCTCTGGCTTTCCTACAAGAAGCTTCCACGCAAGTCTTTTATTTCCCATAATTTACTGTATTACAATTTTAAAATATTATTAAAATATAGACTAAACAAATCACAATGCAGTGTGGTCTAATATCAGCTAACACCAACAAAAACATGGAATAAAATATAGTAAGGGAAGCTTCCTAGATGGATAGGTTATTTATAGATACATACAAATTACTGAACATATTTTTATACAGGTAATATTTTCATTGTGTGGAACTTATATCAGTTAATTTGGATTTAAATAATGATAGTGATTGATAGTCCCTGACGTGACTGGGAAGTGAGTTCCATGTTCTAGTCATAAATATTGTGTAAGATTCAGAGTATAGACATATCCTGTGCTGTGGTATCGAAAGTAAATAAGTATGTTATGATCTTCTTCCTAAATTGTAATTTTTATTAATATATAAATGAATTAAACTTTTTTTTCAATAAACATTTTGCTCCCTTGAGGTTATTGTTAAATATCTAAAACAATAAAGTTTGTACCTGTTGTGGCAGTCGTCCTCAAGAAATTATATTTGTATAATATATTTGTGTCCACCGCTGTGGTCTCGAGATAGCGTGTTGCCTTGTCACGCAGCGGGCCCGGGTTCGATCCCCGGTCGGGCAGTTTTTCTGGGTGAGGTTTTTATCGGGGTTTTTCCTTACCTGTAAGACAAATGTCAGGAAAACTTTAAGGCCCAAACGGTCCCCGAAATCATATGGCCATCATCATCATCATCATCATCTTTATCATTATCATCATCCTTCACCGGTGTGGAAAGCAACGGGAAGCTACCACACCTTCAATTCCCCAGTAAAGCTGCAAGCATAGCAATGCTATGATGGAATATATTTGTATATATTTGTTAAAAACAACCGTACACAATGAACAGCTTTGAAAATAAAACCGGTTCCAAAAGATCTAGCTGAATATTTTATACAAATATAATTTGTTGAGGACGACTGCCACAGCACGTACAAATTTTGTTTTATATTAAACTTTATAAGCAAAAATTATTGTGGCTGGGGAACCTGTTCAACAAATTAATTGTTTTAACTACCTCTTGTGATATCTGATATTTTAAAAAATAAATTTTAGAGCTAGTATAGTGTTTTTATGAATATACAAAACTAAAGTTTTAGCTATCAAATTATTAAATACTTTACGAGTCAAAATTATTATGGTTGGGGAACCTATTCAACAAGAGACTTGTTTTAATTATTTGTTTTTATAACTGATATTTTAAGGAAGAAATTAATATAGCTAATACATTATTTTTATGAATATATAAAATTAAAGTTTTAGCTATTAAATGGCTATGTGCCTTAGAAGCAAAAATCATTGTGGTTGGGAAACTTATTCGACAAGTGAATAATTCTATTTATATCCTGTGATATTTGATATTTTACGAAATAATACCTTTAATAAACTTAGTAGATTTAATTTTATATGTGACGCAATCAAGAGATCATTAAAACAGACTGAAAGATAAATTAAAATTCTTCAAGGTAATGGCTATCCATATATTGCTATAAGGTTTTGAGTTCTGATCTAACCAAGAAAGTGGGAAGAAAAAAAAACATAGAAGCTGTATAAATGAGGATTTTGAGAATTTTAGTAGGATGCGAGCTTTTAAAAATTTAAAATACCTGGAATGAACTAAATATTTTTAAAATGATTGAAAAAATTGAATATAGAAAAAATGGAGGGAATTTGTTCAAAGGATGAGAGCTGGCTAAAACTAACTAACTAACTCACTGGTATTATCGAACCCGGAGGTTCATGACACGAGCTCTACATACATTCCTATCCTGAGCTAATGTTTTCCAATCTTCTTCCGCATAATTTAATCTACCTCCCTCAAATCATGGTTAATATTATTTTCCCATTTCATTCGGTTTAGGCCAATATTCTGGCGTTTTCCCTCTGATATTCCTACAATAATTGTTCATGCTCATTTTATTCCCCATTCATGCCACATTTTTTGCATAAAAGCAGACTGAATACCTAAATTACAAAATAAAATATTACAATAAATACCTGAAAAAGGCAGTCGCCCTCAACTAGTTTAAAATTGCTTTTAAAACTTTTAAAAGTGTAGGCCTTTTGGAAAGCGGCTTCCATCATCAGCAGAAGATGCGACGCTTTTGACATCATCGGACTTCAGCTTCGTTCTAATAAGTTCTTAAACTTTTATGTTTAATTAACGTAGTTGAGGACGAGGAAATCTGCCGAGTATTTATTTCAATATTTTACTTCGTGACTTTTTACCTCAACAAAATTTTAATATGAAATTTATTAGTATTGACTACAGGGTGTTCCGAAACTATTCGTTCAAATTAATACAGGTGGTAGAGAAATTCAAAATAAATATTTTTCTATGAGGAACATATCTCAGAAGTCAACTTGTAATGTTAGAGAACATTTTCTTAGTGGTGCTGATGTAAGCTGTTGTATTGGCCGAGGTGGTTCTGTGGCCTGACCATCAGGTCACCTGACCTCACGTGTCTGGATTTCTTCTTCTGGAGGCATATGAAGCAGCTGGTGTATGAAACCATTGTGGAAACAGAAGAAAATCTCGTCACTAGAATTGCCGTCGCTGCTGGGACCATTGCGGACATGCCAGGAATATTCGAACGAACAGCACAATCAATGGTTAGACATGCAATGCGTACATACAGGCCAATAGTCGTGTATTTGAACAATTTCTGTGATGTTACTGCTGTTATTAGCATGTTTAACTATCTTCTGTGTAAATCGTTCCTAATTTTACAAGTTGACTTCAGAGACCATATGTTCCTTATCGAAATATGTTAGTTTTCATGTTTTATACATTCTGTATTAATTTTAATTAATAGTTTCGGAACACCCTATATACCTAAATTAGTTTAAATTATACGCGTAAAGGTAGAAATTGTCGGTAGACTGAAAAAGAGTTGGATCCAAATTTTCAATTGAAATGTGTGTCCCCAGAACCTAGAGGTCTTAATACCTGAAATATTGATTTTAATATTTGTTATTTAAGATCTGTTTACCAACAGTAATGTAATAAGAGGTGTTTTTCTGAAAAAATCACGAGTGATAAAGTCGCGAATGATTTTGTCTAATGAAAAACTCAACCTCGCGTTGGATTTGGAGTGACTATTTAGCGAATAATACAACATCAGAAGCTAAACATAATTATAATGTTTAATATTTACCAAATCTTACTTCCGGGCGATTTCTAAACCGGCTGTATAGTTATAAATATCATATCTTTACTGTGAAATCTCTTTGGGCTTGGGAAAAATCAATAACAGATGATTGTATGAGAAATAACTATTAACAATAATGCAGATTCATTTTACAACAATAGTAAATTTTTAGAGCAACATAACTAACCTTTCTTTTTGTAATTTTTAAGTTGTTTTCTTTTGGCATTTCTAGCTGTACCATATCGATCGTACATTGTTGAATTGATATTCTTGTCAAAGAAGTTAATTTCCGGAGATATCTCTCATTACGTACAGGAAGAGGCAATTTTATCAACAGGAAGAAACAAATTTATCAACAGGAAGAGGCAAAATTATCAACAGGAAGAGGCAATTTTATTAACAGGAAGAAGCAATTTTATCAACAGGAAGAGGTAATTTTATCAACCATCCAGAAGTATACATTTTAATTCTTCCTGGTTTTGGAATGATTTCTCATATTATTTGTCACGAATGAGGAAAAAAGGAAGCCTTCGGTAATTTAGGTATAATTCTTGCTATACTAGCTATTGGTCTTCTAGGATTTGTTGAGGAAGAAGCAATTTTATCAACAGGTACAGGAAATTTTATCAACAGGACGAGGCAATTTTATCAACAGGAAGAAGCAATTTTATCAACAGGAAGAGGTAATTTTATCAACAGGAAGAGGAAATTTTATCAACAGGAAGAGGAAATTTTATCAACAGGAAGAAGCAATTTTATCAACAGGTAGAGGAAATTTTATCAACAGGAAGAGGCAATTTTATCAACAGGAAAAAGCAATTTTATCAACAGGAAGAGGAAATTTTATCAACAGGAAGAAGCAATTTTATCAACAGGAAGGTGCAATTTTATCAAGAGTAAGAGGCAATTGTATCAACAGGAAGAGGCAAAATTATCGGTCTATGAGATAAATAGTCGACACAATTCATTCTCTTACAATTCTCAATGTATTATTAACCCACATGTTATTACTTGGACTGTATCTGATGAATATTTTATTATGATCCATTCGTGCGTAAAGGCCAAGATCGCACGTTACATGCGTGGGATATACATATACTTGCCTACTTCATATCGTTTTCCCCTAGGGAATAACTTTAAATTTCTTTCAGAGAAAAGAATAACAATCGACCTAAAAACACACATTGAATTTGAAGGGGGTACTAGGAGTAAGTATGAAATATTTACATAAGGGAAGTTGGCTTTCACAAATTCTCCAGTGGACGCTCTCTCTCTCTCTCTCTCTCTCCCTCTATCTCTCTCTCTCTCTCTCTCTCTCTCTCCTCTCTCTCTCTCTCTCTCTCTCTCTCTCTCTCTCTCTCTCTCGGTCCCTCTGTATAGCACGTGTGACATCTTGGGAAAGCAAACAAACAGAGAAGATGAAATGACTTGGACCGGCATCGTTTGATCCTAGGTTCGCTGAATACTTAGACTGCCTTATCTAATTAGTGCTCAACGCCTTTCTGCTTTTCCTTACGAAAATTCCTATCTACACAACATTAATCTAGTGAGTAAAATTCGATCCTTTACCGAAAGACCATGTGAAAAGCGAGACTAATGCACAAACTTATCTCGAGCTCTTGACAGATATTAATTAAAGATCTTTGATCCACTGTGAAATATTAAATAATCTCATTTGAAACATTTATAAAATTAAAATCTTATAAAATAACTAATAAACCCTTAAAATGGCAATGTATCGTATAGGTTCGATTTATTTAATATATATATATATATATATATATATATATAATGAAAAAAGAAGAAAATGAACGAGTAGTAATAACTTAAATGTGTGCATATTATACAATAGATATATTTATTTTAATGACACACACACACACACACATATATATATATAAAATAAATATAAACGCCTGAACCGATATTTGAATCCGGACCTCTGATTTGAAATTTCAGTGCGTTATCACTTACGCTATCCAGGCAACTTATCACAAACACTTATTTTATATGCAATATATATAAATATAGCGCACTGAAGTATGAAATCAGAGGTCCGGGTTCAAATCCCGGTTCAGGCGTTTATTTTTCTTTTCATGTCATATTAGGCTTGCATTGCTTAATATCAACATTTAATTATAACATCGAAATATATATATATATATATATATATATAATGTCCACAGCTGTGGTCTCGAGGTAGCGTGCTGCCTTGTCACGCAGCGGGCCCGGGTTCGATCCCCGGTCGGGGCAGTTTTTCTGGCTGAGGTTTTTATCGGGGTTTTTCCTCATCTGTAAGACAAATGTCAGGAAAACTTTAAGGCCCAAACGGTCCCCAAAATCATGTGGCCATCCTTATCATTATCATAATCATCATCAACATCCTTCACCGGTGTGGAAAGCAACGGGAAGCTACCACACCTACAATTCCCTAGTAAAGCTGCAAGCGTAGCATGAAAATGCTATGATTGCAGTGAAGGACCTACCTTAGGGCAGAATTACTATGGATAGATATTTATATAAAGTACACCGCTGTGGTGTCGAGGTAGCGTGCTGTCTTGTCACGCAGCGGACCCGGGTTAGATTCCCGGTCGGGACGGGCTCCTGGGTGAGGTTTTTTCGGGGTTTTTCTTCACCTGTAAGACAAATGTCAGGAAGCTTAGGGCCCAACGGTCCACGAAAATCATCCGGCCATCATCATTATCATGTCCATCACCATCCTTCACCGGTGTGGAAATCAACGGGAAGGTACCACACCTATAATTCCCTAGTAAAGCTGCAAAGCATAGCATGAAAATGATATGATTGCAGTGAAAGACCTCGGGCAAAATTACTATGGATGGAGATATATATATCGATTAGTAATTACCGTAATAGCCAATTTTGACGGTCAATCCAATCTCCTGGATGGAGACGTTTCTCCTTCATGTAGGCCTATAAATATATTCCCTGACTCCAGGAAATTTTAGGTCAGCCTCTGCCTCATCTTCCCTCGGGTTTCCATTCCAAAATACATTTTGGTCGTCGTTCCTCTTCCATTCGCTGGACATCTTAATTGCTGAGTTTTAATATAACCTAAAATAGTGTCTTCAATCTTCATTTCCTCCCTTATAACAGAGTTTTCAATATTTTGTCTTCATGAAATTCTTGCTGCCCTTCGTATAAATCCATTTCAGTTGCCGATAGATACTTATTTGTTTTTGTTGTTAATGGCCAAAGTTCTGCTCCATAAATAATAATGTTTTTAACAATTGTATGATATATATTAATTTTATTTTTATTACACAAGTTTTCATCACACAATATTCCATTCAGGCAAGCATTTGCAAATTTTCTTGTTTTATTTCTACTCCTTATTTTCTCTTCATAACTTCCACTTTTATTTATTTTAATTCCTAAATATATATCACTACAAGATTTTATTGTTTCTCTAGTCTCCAAAATTAAATTTTGTTCTGGTTTACCAATTGATAAATATTTTGTTTTGTTCATGTTCAAAACTAATCCCTATTTATTATATTCTTCTATTAATTTTATAGTCATATTGGACTACTCTGTCCCGCGTAGTAGCCGAGTGGTTAAGGCAGGAAGCCTTGGCGCAGAGCTACGGGACTTGCGCTGGTTCGAGTCTCCCTGGGGGAAGAAATTTTCTCATGGTATTTCGGCCAGTATGGGACCAGTGCCCACCCAGCATCGTGAGGCATTTGGGTAGCTACAATAAGTAGCGGCTCCAGGTTGAGGAAACCAGCTATAACGGCTGGGGGACTCGACATGCTGACCACATGTCACCCCAACACTGGCTGATGATCATCTACCTCTGTGATTGACACATGTGGATGTGAGGCCAGCAGCCGGCTGGTAGGCTAAGGGTCCTCTAGGCCTGTCGCGCCAGGAGTTTTTTTATTGGACTACTCTAAATCTTCATATCTTGAGTAACAAATGTAAATTGTATAAAGTTTATTATTTGGCATACGAATTCCCGTGGCTGAACAGTTTCTCCTCCACTTCTTCAAAATATCATGTACGTATATTTTAAACAGAGTTGGCGATAGACAACAACCTTGACGTAGACCTATTTTTACTGTAAAACCATTTGACAATTTATTACCAATTTTAATTTTAGATATGCAGTTATCACATACATTTTGTATAGCTTTAATTATTATAGTCATAATTCCCATATGATTTAAAGAAATCTACAGTTTTTCTATAGGAACATTGTTCTATGATTTCTCAAGTTCTACAAATAGTAAATGCAAAGGTTACCGATATTGAATTTCTAAGTAAAGCAAAATAAATTGTCGATTGTGAACGACCTGCTCTAAATCCTGACTGTTTCTCTAATTTAAATTATGTACCTAATAATAACAGTTATGCATGGTTTTGTTTCCAGTGCGGTACGTCACATTTGAATATGTTTAGAGAAATTGGTGTTTAAGCAATTTAAGGGTAAAAGAAAATAAACATCTACAGAATGAATAACAATAGAATTACGAAACATTTATTACAAACCATTAGGACGAAGAAATGTAGGAAGGCACAGTAAAAGATGAACAGTCTAATTCTAACATGAGATCTAATCATTGATGCCGATGATGATGATGATGTTGATAAAATCTTTAAGGAAGGATAACGTAGTACGAGTATTTGAGAATAAAGTTCACAGGGAAACGTGAGATGAACAGACAGGCGAATGGAGAAGACTACATAACAGTGAGCTATACGATCTTTATAATATACCAGATATAATAAGAGTAGTTAAGTCTCGTGGCCTGCGATGAGCAGGAAATGTGACAAGAACGGGGAATGAAAGAGGGACATTAAAGCTTCTTCAATGAAAACCAAAGGGAAAACGCCCAGTTGGTAGACCAAGAATGAGGTGGGAGAATAACATTAACCATGATTTGAGGGAAGTAGATTATACAGGGGTTGATTGGAAAATATACCTTATGATAGGGATGTGTTGAGAGCATATGTCGGCGCGGAAATGAATATGCGGTTCGATAGTGCCAATGAGTTAGTTATTTATTTATTTATATACAGGATTTTAATGTTTACACATCTTTCTGTGCCTAAAGTTTTATTTTTCTTCTCCACTCGTCTCTCTCCATCCAATCCATGTCCTCCAGTCCCCTTGCTCTCATTCCAGTTATTTCCTGCATCCACGAGTTTCGAGTCTTCCTCTCATCCTTCTTCCAGGTGGACACCATCCCAATGTTTTCCTGGGTAATCTTTCTTCTTGCATTCGTCGTATGTGGCCATACCAATTTAATTGCTTATACTGTATATAATCTACTATCAAATAACCAATATTAGTTATTATTAAATAAAATATTATCTTGCCCATTGAATTTTTCCATCCTGAAAATGTCGATCTGACCGATTTTTGAAACCGAGAATCTCAGTACCAGAGGCAAGAAAGATGATCTTCAGTCACCGAGACCGACTCTACTAAATTTGATCGATGGAGATTTGAAATGTTTTTCAAAAATATTTTCATGGGATTAGCGTCAATATCTTCAATTCTTCGAAATTCGGTAAGAAAGACGCACATAAATTAAGAGCGAATTATTTGTAGAACCATTTTTAGGTTTAAAACTGCTATGCATACTTACATAACAGTTAGATTTTCAACAGATATATCTCTTAGACTACAAATTCACCCACCATTCGTATCCTCATAAGTAATGTAACGAAGTGACGAGTGAATTTATCTAGAGGATTTCGATATCAAGTGTGGCATTTGTTAGGACTATTTAACGAATAACATTAAACTGTGTACTCAAATATCATTATTTACATATAGTTCCCTGTATTTTAAAATATTTTATATTTAATGTAAACTGCGATGTTTGAAAACAAGTCAGAAATGTGTGGTTATGTTTCATTTGTTTATTCACTGCAACTTAATCACATTTTTTATTGCCAAATAGGGTTGCAATCAGCGATAAACCACTGGATCACAATATTTTAAGAATTCACCCTAGTAGAAAAAAATGAAACACATCAAACTGTATATTATAACCAACATTATAGGTTATTAATTTATTTTTAGTGAAAAACACAGTAAAATAGTTATTTAAAAACACATTTCTTTTAATGCCCCAGGTTGTCTTTCGAAATTCCTGGTGTACACTCCTGGCATGGCGTACATGTAACCCACTTCTGAGGTTGGGGCGCCTGGAAGGCGGGGTTACGTTGCCCCGATGATATGACGGGTGATGATGATGATGATAGTGGTGCGCCAGGAGGGTCCCTGATCCTAAGCTTAATCTAAGATGAATATGAATGATGATGATTGCGATGGCCATATGATTTCGGGGACCGTTTGGGCCTTAAAGTTTCCTGACATTTGTCTTATAGGTGAGGAAAAACCCCGACAAAAACCTCACCCAGAAAAACTTTTCCGACCGGGGTTCGAATCCGGGCCCGCTGCGTGACAAGGTATCACGCTACCTCGAGACCACAGCGGTGGACAAAAACACAATTATAGAACACATAATTATCAAATGTGTAGTTCGAAGGAAAATGTTAATTATTTGCTATATTCAATGTATTTGCTGGAGAGTCAGTCACTGCAAAATAATGCTCTGACCAGCTTCAAAATATTATAAAGGAGGAGCTTTCTCTATCACAAAAGCAGGAGCTGGTAAAGTAATTCGATAAAGAGCGAGGTTAAACACGACTGTCATTGGTTGTAAAACAAAATTCATTGAAACGTGATTGGTCAATGACTTCCATTTGGGGCACGAGTTAAATATTCTTCATAATTAATTAAAAATGTTATCAAACAGCAGAATCCAAAATTATTTAAACTTGATTTATAAAGAGAAGTGGTTGAAACATACGATCTCGCCAACAAATAACATTAAATTTAGAGAATCCCATCGTAATTTAAAGGATAGCATCGTAATAATAAATACTAATGCTATATGTTGAGTAAATTATGGACATCTCAGCAGGATATGTGTGGGTTTCTGGGCACAGAAGCATTATAGAGTCAGTTGGGGGTCTCCGAGACATAGTGATAATGAATAATTTAAATAAATCATCACCCCTTCACACCATTAAAATACATCTTTTACATTTGTCATACAAGTTCATAAAATTTTAACTTTCTCTGCCAACACTAACCACAAACTGATTTAAAAAATAACGTTCTGATTGGCCTATTCTAAAACTCGTTATTTTGATGGTTACTTCAATTGTAATAAATTACTTGATAGTTCAGAAGATTAAATCTACTTTCCCCTAGGAAAACTAAGAATACGCAGAGGAATCATAATGACAATATCTAAAATAGTTTATTTCTTTGTTTAGCTTTAACCTCCCAGTTTGTAGGTAACACGGCCTGCTGGGAGAAGATTTTTAAACTCATACTTTTTGACCACACGAGGTCATGAACGGCCTCCCTGAATCATCGGCTCCATGTCAGGCTCACCTCCGAGAAATAATAATAAATTTTATTCAAAAATAAATGTTGTATAAAGTATTGACACTCGAATGAGCAAATGCTCGTGCTCGGGTACAGTTCAGTTACAGAAATAATACATGTAGAATATATAGGGCCTACATTACAAAATTTTAGCTAAAGGTAGGGAGAAAACAAAGTATATAGGCCTAAATTTAGTAGCCAGTTTTAAGACATAAAATAAATTCTGGCACATAGGAAATTTCTTCTTCTTCTTCTTCTTCTACTACAAGGTTTAGGCTATGCAGCCTGTTCCGGTGAAGTTAAAAGTGGAGTCCATCTTCTACGTGGTCGCCAACATCTCTTGTTCCTCTGGGATTATACAGGAAGGTTCTTTTTGGTATTCTTTCGTTGTTCATTCTCATTAAATGTTTTGTCCATTTCTTACTATTTTCGCTGATTTTATCTTCAATTTTATATATATTTAATTCTTCTCGTAGTTTCATTCCTTATTCTATCCGCTCTTGTGCATCCTTTCACATTACGTAAAAATAGCATTTCCGCAGTCTGTATCCTGCTTTTATCCCTTGATTTCATTATCCAATTTTCACTTCCATACAACAACAAAGGAACAGCCATTGTTTCATATAATTTAAGCTTCGTATCTTTCCTTGTTTTGCCGACCTAAGAAAATTTAAAACAAATATTGCGAGGGGAAATAAAATAGATAAAACAATACAGAATAAATTAATACCAGACTAAAGAAGGTAATTAAATACTTTTCTCTATGAGTGACAGGCCAAGAAGGCCCTTAGCCTACCCTTCAGTTGCTGACCTCACATCCACATGTGTTAATCACAGAGGTACACGATCATCTAACCAGTGTAGGTGTGAGATGTGGAAAGCATGTCGGGTCCCCCTGCCGTTATAGCTGGTCTTTTCATCCTGGAGTCTCTACTTATTGTAGCTACCCAAATGCCTCACGATGCTGGGTGGGTACCGGTCCCATATTGGCCGAAATTCCATGAGAAAATTTCTTCCCCCATAGGGACTCAAACGGCGCGGGACAATTTAAGACATTAGGAAATTATATAAAACAAAACAAATTTATGAGAAAATTTAAAAAATATAAAACGCACTCTCACAAACTAAGAGTTAATGCAAAGAATAACCCGAACGTTTAATACAAGACACGCCATTCACTCATGCATACATTTTAAACAAGCAAAATATTACAAATATATTTTTTTTTTCAAATGTCCCAGGTTTCTCTTTCGACATTCCTGGTTTCTCTCCTGGCATGGCGTACTTGTAAACCACTTCTGAGGTTGGGGCGCCTGGAAGGCGGGGTTACGTTGCCCCGATGATATGATGGGTGATGATGATGATGATAGTGATGCGCCAGGAGAGTCCCTAATCCTAAACTTAACCTACGATGAATATGAATGATGATGATTGCGATGGCCATATGATTTCGGAGACTGTTTGGGCCTTAAAGTTTTCCTGACATTTGTCTTACAGGTGAGGAAAAACCCCGATAAAAACCTCACCCAGAAAAACTGTCCCGACCGGGGATCGAACCCGGGCCCGCTGCGTGACAAGGCAGCACGCTACCCCGAGACATATCACAAATATTACATTGATGATTATGATGGTCAGATGATATTCAGCGGCTATTTGGAATCTTAAGCTTTCCTGATTTTTGTCCTACGGGTGATGAGATAAAATACTCACCTATGAAACTTGTCCCGATCGAGGATCGAATCTGGACCTGTGGTGTCTGAGGCAACGGCTTTACCACTAGACTACAGCGGGGAGATGTTAATGTAATACAGTGGTTAAATAATTATGCGTTTCGTCTGCTATCGTGAAGCAGTGGATATTAATTATGAATTAATTAACTCAATCATGAGCACACTCGAACCTGTAGCTTAATGGCCGCGCCGATATAAGCGCTCCAAACAACCCTATTCTGAACTACGATAATATTTCCAAGTCACTTCTTGTATAATTCATCTCCCTCAAATCATGGTAAATTTTATCCTCCCACCGCATTCTTGTTCCACCAACTGGCGCTTTCTCTCTGGTTTTCTTACAAGCACTTTCCATGGCTCTCTTTCATTTCCCATTCGTGCCATATGTTCTGCCCATCGCAGTCTACGAGACTTCACTGTACTTATTACATCTGGTATTCAAAAGATCATATAGTTCACTGTTATATTTTTTTTATTTATTGTCCGTCTGTTCGTCTCTTTTTGGTACAATCATTTCCCTAAGCACTTTATTCTCAAATAGTCGGAATATGACAGCTCCGATGGGCAAGTGCTTAGAGACTCGGTCTCCACCACTGGATCCCGCGTTCGCATCTTGGTCACATAATGAGGGGTTCGTGATGGATGAAAGGGAACCAGGACAGGGTTTCCTTTGGATTTCTCACGTTTTTCCCTTCCAAAACTCTAATTCCAAAATATCTTCAGATAAATTTAAGTTAATTATATATTTTTAATACACAAGTCATCTTCTTGCTGAGATATATATATATATATATATATATATATATATATATATACAGTCAATATGCCCAATTAATGTTTTAAAATGGTCAACACGTTTCCACAGCCAAGCTGTCATTCTCAAGACCAGATATTGACTGAAAACAAAATTGATAATAAATAAATAAACAAATTCAGTTAAAAACAAACTATGTCACATGGCGCAATCAATCACAAGTAAACAGTAAAACATAATAAAACTAATCCTCTTTTCTTTCAATTAAAGAAAAGAGGGCGCTGAACGAAATAGGGCCCTTGTCTTTATTCATGATTTTATCCTTATTTTTATAAATTTCCAAACTTTCAAGGACGTCAAATTTGAAATCAATGACCGAACGAATCAGCCTAAGGTTACTTTTATTGATAGCATGACCGTAATCAGAAATATGCTGGACAACTCCAGATTTTTCAATTCTATTAAGTATAAAATGGGCAATATGTTCGTTAAATCTAGTTAAAATGGATCTTCTGGTTTGCCCAACATATTTCATATCACAGTCATTGCATCCAATTCATAAATACCGGATTTTTTTAACAATTGGGCATTTTGACTGTACATATATTTTAATTAATTTTATCTGATTCTGTGATGGTGCAACAGGCTGCTCAGTCGGAATAATAGTAGGCCTCTATCACAGAACTTCAATAATATGGGCTTCAAAATATCTCATCATTCACTCTTAACTTGGTCTTCAGTCTACTGATGTCTACCGCAGCAGAAGATGAAACGTCAGGTTTAAATGAAATTGGATCATGGCCAATCAGTCCGGAAGAACAACTTAAGAGTCAAGACACCGGCCGCGAATGCCTACGATTTAACATCTCAATCTTCGACCTGGCATTACACCGGACACGAGTAAACAGTTTATTTTACTCACAATCTCATCATCATCATCGTGAATTTATTTAGCTTTAGGTCGTTTGTACCTGTTCCTATGAGATTCCAGGATGTGGTAGATCACTCCATCTTAATTTTCTTCTTCCTCTATCTCGAAGTCCTTTAGGTTGATGCTGCAATGCTAATTTAAGAAAGCGGATGGATCCATTTTGTGGACATGTTGTAACCAATTGCTTTCATAATTAAGAATTTCTTCAGCTATATTTGAACTTTTAATTTATCGCGTATATCTGTACTTCTTTTCTTGTCCATTTTTGTGAAACTTAGGAATGGAAGTAAAAAATCGCATCTGTGCCGCTTGCAATTTTGATTTTATTTTAGAATTTAGTATTCAGTTTTAGGTGCTATATATAAGTAGTCCACCGCTGTGGTCTCAAGGTGGCGTGCTGCCTTGTCACGCAGCGGGCCCGGGTTCGATCTCCGGTCGGCGCAGTTTTTCTGGGTGAGGTTTTTATCGGGGTTTATCACCACCTGTAAGACAAATGTCAGGAAAACTTTAAGGCCCAAACAGTCCCCGAAATCATATGGCCATCATAATCATCATCATCTTCCTTCACCGGTGTTGGAAGCTACCAAACCTACAATTCCCTAGTAAAGCTGCAAGCATAGCGTGAAAATGCTATGATTCCAGTGAAGGACCTGCCTTCGGGCAGAATTACTATGGATGGATATATAAGTATTGATTTTGCAGTTACAATGTGTAATCCCAATTTGGTTGCGGTAAACATTTGTTTATCAAAATTTCTTTTTATGGCTCCAATTATTGCATTGTATTTCTGTAACGTTGTCTCTGTGTCATTTCTTATAACATATATTAGGTCACGGAGATAATTAAATTCAGAGACTTGTTCTATTTTTTTCCATGTAATTCTTTTTTAAATATTCGAAAGTGTTTTCCATACATGCCCATATATTTTTTGGGAAGAAATTTTCAAATGCAACTGTTTGGTTATATTATTTAATTGATGTGCTCACAATATATACAGAGACTTCTTCTATGATTTATCGTAAGTAATGTCACGAGTGATTTCCATCATCATCATCATCATCATAGTACATTCACGAATTTGGGCCATTTGTTGACCTGTTTCGGCCTCAAGAGAAACACCATCCAGAAGTCTTTTGAGTGGACGTCCTGGTCTTCTTCTTCCTGCAGGTTGATATCTTAACATTAGTTTGGGTATTCTGTGATCTTCCATTCGATGAACATGTTGTACCCATCTTGACTTATAATCAGAAATTTTGTTTTCTAAAGATTCCATGTGTAATTCTTCTAAGATGTCTTCATTTTTTTTTGTGATCTAGTAGTGTGTATCCTGCAGTCCTCCGAAGATATCTCATTTCAGCAGATCTAAGTCTCTGTATATCCTTCTGTTTCAACGTCCATACTTCGCTACCATACAAAAGAGTTGGAAGAGCCAGTGTTTTATACACTTTCAGTCTTGAATACTTTTGGACTAACTGTGGCTTGAAGATAGAATTTATTAACCCTAAAATTCTTAAAAATTTAGATATTTTTGCATTTACATCCTTTTTTTCTTCATATGAGATATTGCATCCTAGATATGTAAAATTATTCACCTGCTCCAAAATTTTATTGTCCAGTACAATTTTACTTCTGACAGGATCTACACCTTGAAATGCCATAATTTTTGTTTTTTCTGTAGATATCTTCAATCCATATTCTTCTGTAATTTTGTTAAGTTCATACAGACCTTTCTGTAGATTATCTTCGGAATTTGACATTATTATTTGGTCATCTGCAAACAATAGGGTGTTTAATTTTCTATTTTCTGATATTCTGATTTCCAAATTATCGATAAATTCACGACTCACGAAGTGAGGAGTGAATATTATCTAGAGAATTTAGAAATCAAGAGTGGCATTTGTTAGGACTATTTAACGAATAAAATTAAGTTGTTTACTCACACAATATTATTTAATTACAGTTATTTTAAAAAATATATATATTTAATGTAAACGGCGATGACTGAAAACAAATGAGAAACGATTGGTACACTTCATTTGCTTGTTTTGTTCATCACTGCAACCAGATCATATTATTTATTTCCACAGGATCGCAATGTTGTAAGAATGCACTCTAGCGGAGAAATTTATAACCAACATTATAGGTATTAAATAATTTCTGATGTCCTATGATGAAAATATGTCAATTATATTTTTCTGCAACGTTATTTCCGGGAAAATAATTCGTTTAAGAAAGTGCAAACAGTGGCTTCTTTTTTTGTGGTATAATCAATTGCTACAAAAATATTATCTCCCACATGCGCTATCTGCTGACATTCGCACTATATATACAATCTGCTAGCCGCATTTCTTGGAGTGTCAGTCACTGTAAAATAATGTTATGACCTATTCAGGATGTTAAAAAGGAGGTGCTTTCGTTAATACGATAAACTTATTTGATAAATTCGAGGTGAAACACGACTGTAATTGGTTGTAAATAAAATTTCATTGAAATGAGATTGGTCATTGACTCCCATTTGGGGCATGAGTTAAATAGTCTATTTAATTCTGTTTTCATAAGCTGGAGGGAAAATTTTCTATAGGATCGTAACAGGCCTTGGCCTAATACTTGGAAGGAAGAAGAAGAAGAAGAAGAATTCTGTTTTCATTCTTCGTAAGTGTTTTCCACACAAACCCACATTTTTTTTTTTGGAAAGCCATTGTTGGCTCTATTACTTAATTGATGTACTCACAATCTACACGAATAAAATATATAACCAGGAATCAAACCTGATACTTTTGGGACGCTAGTCAGACATGCTAACTAATCTTTACACCACACGAACAATCAGTTCCTTTATGTTATGTATTATTTTTGATAGTTATGTCGGCCGCGGTGGACTAGCGGTCATGCTCCTTGCCTCTGGTCGCGTGTTCAAAACCGGGCGGGGTCGATGGATTTTTTTAGGATGAAAAAATCCAAGGAGAAAGTCCTCCGGGAGGGACTTTGGATCCCGAGTCTGAAGATTTTCAGACTCGTAAAAGATTCTTAAGCCTGAATGAAAAGGCCTCTAAGCAAAATTTTACCGAATTTTCCCATCCTAGTACTACCTTGGTTTCCTAGATGTCAGTATGAGGCGGAACGCTGACCACGGACCACTCCTATGACATCTATACGAAAACATGTGTAACTAAATTAGTATGGTTCAAATTCTTCTCTGTAGGGGGAGAGCGCCTAAATCTCTGTTAAGGAAAAAAATGGGCTTACAAGATTACAAGAAGATGTATTACATTTCAGTTTAAGACGAAGCTTCAGATTCTAGTTTCACGAGTCTACAGTAAACAGAAAATTAATCTTAGAGCATTAATTAACGATTGTATCTGCTAAACAGTTTAGACAAAGATTGTAATCCTTTATTCACGTGAATTTAAACTAGAAGTCAATATAACAGCAAACATTTGAGAATTGTTTAAGCTATGAGATTAAACATTCAATTGTGCTAATTCTACAGCGCTGTTTGCTGTAAGCCGAAGATACATCAGTCAGTCGTGAAACAGTACAACGAATTCAATTCCGTAAATTGCCTTGCGTGATCAAATCAGTACACAACAAGCCAATTCTATTAGTATTCAACCGCTTTACTATTTCCAGGGTGATTTATACTTGAGGGCACATGTGACTGGTTAGATTTCACTCAACTCGTCCTACAATGCTCACCCGCTGCCTTTTTCTACATCCATCAATGCTACCAATCTCTTTACTAGCGCTTTTAACATTCTTTTTTTTTATCCACTTAATACACTCGCATCTATTTGAAAGTAAATCGCTTTTTGTCTTTTAATTTTTTTTTTCTAAATTTATTTTGTTAGTATTTTGTTTCCGTCTTTGATCCGAGGCTTGATCCTTGGGATCAAGGGCTGATACAACAAAAACTAAACAAATAATAAGCACATGTGAAATGAAGATCTTAAGTACTATTCAGGGGAAAACATTATTTGATAAGATACACAACACAGAAATTACGGACAAATGTCATATTCAAGGCATAAAGGCATAACCAAATTTATTATAGATAGAAGAAAATATAGAAAGAATGGAAGACAACCGACTTGCAAAAAGAGCTAAAGATAATAGACCAATGGACGGAAGAAGAACAAGAGAAAGACCAGTCAAGGGATGGATAGACATGGGATGCACATCCAATACGTCTCCCTCCGAGGAGTGATTTTGGAAATAAACAGAATGAAAATCCTTCAAATTATGAATTAGAAGAAGAAGATATTTTGTTCGTGACAGTTTCTCTTATGGAATTATGGGCAGTGTATGAGAAATTTGGACAGCTTTAAATAGGTTACATGCCAGTGGAAGTTTAGTCCCAAAAAAGGTAACAAAAAGACTAGCAGCAATACAAATATAGTTATGGAAATGATTAGAAAAGATAAATTGGACCACATTTTGAAAAAAAATGAATTAGATCACAAGATAACTGAAGTGACTGAGGAAAATATAATGAAAGTTAAATATCAAGAAGTCACAAATAAATATATACATTCACTTATTAATCCAACTAACATACTATCAAAGAGATTCTATTTTATGAGTAAGATGGCAACTCAAACATTTTTTTTATTCTAAGATTTTATAGATTTTTATTATCTGGTTCGTTCTGAAGAAAGATCCATCCAAAGTAATTCTGCCCGAGGGCAGGTCTTTCACTGCAATCACAGCATTTTCATGCTATGCTTTGCAGTTTTACTAGGGAATTGTAGATGTGGTAGGAAGAAAGATAAATGTGGCATATTCTTTCAAAGAGCTTCTATTTTATGAGTAAGATGGCAACTCAAACATTGTTTTTAATTCTAAGATTTTATAGATTTTTGTTGTCTGGTTCTTTCTGAAGAAAGATAAATGTGGCACATTATTTCAATGTGTTCTTACTTCGTTCGTAGATAACATAAGAATGAGGATGGTGGGTTGGATTTTTTTTTTTGCAGAAAATGGAGCAATACTTAAGGAACAATAATACTGCAATAACTAATATATTTTTAATTTGAGGGTTGGTTTCTTTTTACAGAATGTTGTCTAATTGAACAGTAAGAAAAATTAATTAATACGTATTGGATGAAATAATATAAGATAGGTAATTGATTTTGAAAATAAATTGTATAATAATATCCTTAGAAAAAATAAGAATGTCATACCAGAAAAAAAAACTAATATTAACCCTGGAATCTGATGGTGGGGTCTTGGTGTTCCCATAGATAGTTCTATTCATCTGAACATTCATAATTTCGGACTCACGTTTTCAGAGCTTTGTGAGAATTCAATTCTAACCTTGTTCTTTAAGTGGTGAGAGTTTTGTGAGTTTTAATAAAATAGTTTACAAGAGGGAGAGGGAAATATTTGTTGTGGGAGTAGTTGGGGTCATACAAACCCCACCGTCAGGTAATAATGTGTGTTTTTCTTCAAACTGAATTTCGTGATTAGGCCTATATGCTGTCAGTCTTTCAATTATATAGTAATTATCTATGTTAGTGAAACAGTAATTTCTTACTTTTTATTTTATTTAATTTTTGTAATGGCATTTTCAAGTAAATGGCTCACAAGTGATGACATAAATAAACTCGTAAAGAGAAGTGATAGTAAAGTAAAGTGATCCCACTAGAGGCCTCAAGAGACCCTTGGGGTAGTAGGAGGTTAAGGCTCCCATTATTTCTGGACAATCGGCACTTGATGTCAGCCGGGTTGTCAGCCCTGCATGACGACCGCCTTTACCCCCAGAAGAAGAGTCTGGTACTCATTTCCGTTAGAGACGAGTCGACTCTTGTGCCATAATGCCGCCAGAAGGTTTAGGTCAGTTTAAAAATCCTGGGGTCCAACAGAAACAGGTGCACAACAACATGAGAGATTCTGTAGCTTTCAGTGGAAGAAAAATGTACAATTTCTGCCCTAGAAAAAAGATAAGAAGTTAGTATGGAATGTGTAGACTGTAATAATCCCATGTGGAATAATCACAGGCCAGTTCTTTGTGCTTCATGTATTGAACTGTCAATATAACATTTCATTGGTCTGGCGTGTGTTTACAGTGTGAGATAGTCATATACGTAATTAGTAATATAGTCCCTGCCCGTCAATGGTCTGCTTAATGGCATTAAATATGAAAGTTTAGTTTACTAGAATGCATTATATGATATAATAGAAAACCTTATACAAATGCTATTAAAATAAATACGTTTTAAAACTAAAATTATGTAAGGGGTCAATGTGACCCCAGAATCAGGAATATTGATGCAAAGTTTAACCGTCAGGTTCCAGGGTTAAATATTCAATAGTAAATTAAATCTTTAGAGAATGAGGAAGGCTTACAACTGAATGGTATTAATAAGCTGTTAGTTTATGCTGATGATGTAGTACTACTGGCCGATAGCGAGGAGATACTAAAGGCCAACACGCACACACTATTGAGTAACACTAAGAAATTAGGACTGGAAGTAAATATCAGTAAAACTAAATATATGGTCACACGTAGAAATACATTATATAATGGAAATGGACAGCTAATGACAAATGAGGGAAATTTTGAGGAATTGGCTGAATTCAAATACCTAAGAACAATAATCACAAATAGGAATGAGATGCACAAAGAAATTAAACATAGGCTCAATTCTGGAAATGCATGCTATTATGCATTGCAGAGACTTTTGATGTCCCAACTCCTTTCAAAAAACGTTAAGCTGAAAATATATAAAACTATTATTCTACCAGTTATATTATATGGGTGCGAAACATGGACTCTTACTTTAAGGGAGGAAAGGAGAATAAAGTTCTTAGGAAAATTTTTGGACCAAAGAGAGATGAACAGACAGGTGAATGGAGAAGACTACATAACAATGAACTACATGGTCTTTATAGGAGGCCAGATATAATAAGAACAGTTAAGTCCCGTAGACTGCGATGGGCAGGACATGTTGCGCGTATGGGGAATGAAAGACGTGCATGGAAACTTCTTGTAGGAAAGCCAGAAGGAAAACGCCCAGTTGGTAGACCAAGAATGAGGTGGGAGAACAACATTGACTATGATTTGAGGGAAGTAGATTATACAGGGAATGATTGGAAAACATTAGCACAGGATAGGGATGTATGGAGGGCTTATGTCCGTGCGGCCATGAACCTACGGGTTCGATAGTGCCAGTGAGTAAGTAAGTAAGTAAGTAAGTTGTACCCAATGGGTTTAATTCCTCGAAAAAAAAACAATAGTAGATTATATAAGCTGGGAGCAATTAAATTGGTATGGGCAAGAAGAAAGATTACCCAGAAAAACATTGGAAAGAAGTCTACCTGGAAGAAGAAAGAAAGGAAGCCTTCGAAATTCATGGATGCAAGAAATAAGAACTGAAATGAGAACAACAGGAGTGGAGAACATGGCATGGATGGATAGACGAGTGGAGAAGGAAAATAAAACTTTAGGCACAGACATATATGCAAACGTTGAAAATCTGTATATAAATACAATTATTATTATTATTATTATTATTATTATTATTATTATTATTATTATTATTATTATTATTAGAGTCATCCATGCTAGTGGCCGCAAGTCGAATGAAACTCACTGTATTATATGTTATATGAATATAATTGTTACTGGTTGAATGGAAATCAAGGCCTCATGGCATAATTGTAACCCACGTCTGAGGTTGGGACGCCTGAAAGCTGGGTTACAATATGCCGATGATATGATGGGTGGTGATGATATTGGTGCGCCAGGAGAGTCCTTAATCCTAAACTTAATATAAGGAGAATACTAATGGTAATGTATTGACTTAGGCTTTCACGGCGGAGTTGCTATGATGATCTTGAAGATTTCCGGGAACTTCAAGCCTCGAGACCACGGCCTACAGCCAGGAAATCTTCTTTAAGATCATCATACTAATGATGATGATTTTGATAGGCAAATGATGTTCGGGGACTGATTGAGCTCTGAGTTTCCTGACATTTATCTTACAGGTGAGGAAAAATCCTGAAAAAACCCTCACCCAGGATAGTTCTCCCGACCGGGGAACGAATTCGGTCCCTCTGCGCGACAAGGCAGATCACAGCGATTGACGTATTATAAATTAAAGATAAAAGAAAAATAGAAAATACTATTGTGATAAAATTATGAAAAGGAACTGAGAGAACATAGGGAGTTACACATAAGAGGTCTGAAGAAATATTCTTGTGAGTAGAGAGGTGGACTGGAGAAAGATTTATTGAGCAAATTCTCAACCCTCCTGCGCTCTTAAACAAACGAATCTTTGCTGTGTAGTGGACGAAAGAAAAACAATTCAATGCATTTCATGATTACACACTCATGCCCAGTTCTAAAGGAGTCAACAATGCTGAATATATTCTGCAATTTTCAACTTGCTTTCCAATCTCTGTTTTTTTCTTATATTCTTTCTCTCACTTTATCTCCTCCACCTTCTTAGCTACTTTTACGTGGCACACGCCTTCTGGCAGAACCATCGAGAACCAACCGTCAGACCGATATGGAAAGCTTTCAGCGAGCATTCTCGACTCGTGAGTCCCGACTCCAATCCCTTATGCCTTACAAGGCGAGATTTGAGTCTTGCCGCTGCCGGCGAAATTCAGAACCCGGCCGGCCCATCAATACGTCTCAATACTAAAACGACACCTGAATAGTTTGACCAAGTAACAGGAAATACCGAACTCGTAGGTTCATAGTCGAGCGGACATAAGCTCTCCTTAATCCCTATCCTGGGTTAATGTTTACAAATCACCCCTGTTTAATGTACTTCCTTCAAATCATGGTTAATGTTATTCTCCCACCCAATTCTTGGCTACCTACTGGGCGTTTTCCCTCTGATTGTCCTACAAGGAGTTTCTAGTACCTATTTCATTCCCAATTCGTACCACATGTCCTGCCAATCGTAGCCTATGAGACTTAGCTGTTCTCATTTATAGTTTCCCATACATATCATATAGCTCAATGTTTTGTAGTCTTCTCCATTCGTCTGACTGTTCATATCTCTTTGGTCTAAACTTTTTCCTTATAAATTTATTCTCAAATACTCGCAATATTTACTTCTCCCTTAAATTAACAGTCCATGTTTCACATCCATATAATATAACTGAGAGAATAACAGTTTTATATAATTTCAGTTTAATGCATTTTGAGAGGAGTTGGGACCACAAGAGTCCTTGTAATACATTATAGTATGCATTTCCAGAATTGAACCCATGTTCAATTTCTTTCTGCACTTCATTCCAATTTGTAATTATTGTTCCTATGTATTTTCCTCATTTATCATTGATTGTCCATTTCCATTAGCCTATATAACATTCTTCTGTGTGAACATATTTTTTAGTTGTACTGATGTTTACTTCCAGTATCAATATCTTAATGTTACTCGCTAGTGTGTGTTTTGGCCCTTACTATTTCCTCGCTATCGCCCAATAATATTACATCATTGGCATAAACTAACAGTTATTAAGGGGACCGATTGGCGAATTTCAAATTTATTTTAGTTTTCATCTGATTGTTTTGACATTTTTATCACATTACTTATGTGCTTATAGAAGTATGTATGTGTGTGTGTGTGTGTGTGTGTGTGTGTGTGTGTGTGTGTGTGTGTGTGTGTGTGTGTGTGTGTGTGTGTGTGTGTGAAGTTTGGTGTTTATAAGTAGAATAGTTTCAAAATTACGATTTCTTAAATATTTTCTATAAAATGCTCCTTGCTCCTTACGATGCATTTTTAAATATTCTCTGTTGAAATTTGAAATTCAGAGTCTTTATGATTCCACTAAACATATTTGCTATGCAAACAAATTCATAATGGGATGATATTCCTTATTAATATAAAATTATAGAATATTCACCTGAAAGGTCCGTCTCCTCAACTTAATTAATCATTTAACTGTAGCGCTTTCGGGACTTGTCCCATCATCGGCAGGATTCAAAACTGGTGTTTCACTGAAGATCTGGTAGAGGAGGTTGCATGTATTGGGTTCGTTTTCGTTTATCAGGCTCTCGTTGTTGTGATCTGCTCCTCAACGGAACACATCATGAATCTTATAAAAGTTGCTTTCTAATACTCGTAACTCTGATTCTTTTGGGTAATTTTCATGTAAAAAAAATATTGTAGGAGCAAAATTGACTCCGTGACGTAAGAGTTAAAACACTCTTGCACGTATGGTCAGCATTACTACTTAAAACTTATATGTGTTTTTATCTGTTTCCATTTTTTTGACATTTTCCAAAACTTAAAATGCTCCTTACGATGCAATTGTTTTGCTATGAAAGTGAAATTTTGTGGTTAGACTCCCCAATATATGCTAATTAAAATTTGCTATGCAGTTACTTGTGTAAGATACATGTGTTCTTTTAAATTGAGATGGAAAAAATAATAAGAGTGATAAACTTTTTTTTTTCAAAATATGAAAAATAAGGAGTATCCAACTTTTATAATATTCATGATGTGTTCCGTTGAGGTTTATTCAAAATTAATATAAAATTATAGAATATTCACCTGAAAGGTCCGTCTCCTCAACTTAATTAATCATTTAACTGTAGCGCTTTCGGGACTTGTCCCATCATCGGCAGGATTCAAAACTGGTGTTTCACTGAAGATCTGGTAGAGGAGGTTGCATGTATTGGGTTCGTTTTCGTTTATCAGGCTGTTGTTGTGAGCTGCTTTCATGATTTCCATCTCTTCGAGTACGTTTATCTTCGCTGGATTATTTTCTCTGTGCATTACTGTTAGGGTGTTTTCAATATTTAACAGCATAAACTACTTAGATTTGTCTATAACCAAAAATCTACACAACAATAAACTAGGAATCGGTATCTACCGGAAACCCACAAACAATGCTCTGGCCATAAACAAAAATTCTACACACCCTTTTCAACAGAAAATTAGTACATTTAATAGCTTAGTCAGTATAATGTTGAAACTCCCATTAAGCAAAGACAATTATATCCAAGAACTCAACTACATTAAGTATATGGCAAAAACCAATGGCTATAATGAAGAATTCATAGATAAGCTCGTAAAAAACAAAAAAGGAAGAACAACAAACCAACATAACTAAACTAGAAAAAGAATCTGACAACAACAAGAAAAACATGGATAACACTTACATACACAGGAAAAGAAACGACAAAATTAGCCAATGCACTAAAGAAAGCCGATAAAAACGTAAAAATAGCATACAGAACCAATAACAAATTAAACAACATAATAAACAATAACATTGAAGAAAATAACATTTTCAACAGCAAAGGAGTTTATAAACTGACATGTAAGGACTGCAACAAATTTTATATAGGAAGGACAAACAGGAGTTTTAACATAAGATTCAAAGAACATTTTCGAGACTTCATTCACGCAGAAGGGAAATCAAGCTATGCAAAACACGTTATCCATGAAGGACATCGCATGTTAAATATTGAAAACACCCTAACAGTAATGCACAGAGAAAATAATCCAGCGAAGATAAACGTACTCGAAGAGATGGAAATCATGAAAGCAGCTCACAACAACGACAGCCTGATAAACGAAAACGAACCCAATACATGCAACCCCCTCTACCAGATCTTCAGTGAAACACCAGTTTTGAATCCTGCCGATAATGGGACAAGTCCCGAAAGCGCTACAGTTAAATGATTAATTAAGTTGAGGAGACGGACCTTTCAGGTGAATATTCTATAATTTTATATTAATTTTGAATAAACCTCAACGGAACACATCATGAATATTATAAAAGTTGGATACTCCTTATTTTTCATATTTTTAAAAAAAAAGTTTATCACTCTTATTATTTTTCTTATATGAATTTAAAAGAACACATGTATCTTGCACAAGTAACTGCGTAGAATATTTTAATTAGCATATATTGGAGAGTCTAACCACAAAATTTCACTTTCATAGCAAAACAATTGCATCGTAAGGAGCATTTTAAGTTTTGGAAAATGTCAAAAAAATGGAAACATAAAAACACATATTAAGTTTTAAGTAGTAATGCTGACCATACGTGCAAGGGTGTTTTAACTCTTACGTCACGGAGTCAATTTTGCTCCTACAATATTTTTTTTACATGAAAATTACCCTAAAGAATCAGAGTTACGAGTATTAGAAAGCAACTTTTATAAGATTCATGATGTGTTCCGTTGAGGAGCAGATCACAACAACGACAGCCTGATAAACGAAAACGAACCCAATACATGCAACCCCCTCTACCAGATCTTCAGTTAAACACCAGTTTTGAATCCTGCCGATGATGGGACAAGTCCCGAAAGCGCTACAGTTAAATGATTAATTAAGTTGAGGAGACGGACCTTTCAGGTGAATATTCCATAATTTTATATTAATTAGAAAGCATATAAACAAAAATTCTATATTTTGCAATTTTTTTAAACGTTTTCACCAATCGGTCCCCTTAATACCATTGAGTTGTAGGTCTTGTTCATTCACTACAGTAGAGCTTTCAACAATTTTAAATGTGTTGTTTGAAATCTGCTATTGAACAGTATTATCTAATTTCCACTGATTGTGAATTCCTGTAACGGAAAAGTGAGACAGTGGAAAAGGATAATTAGATGTTCTGTGATGCTTTTAATCAAATTAATAAAAATTATCTCTTTGATTAAATTAATTTGAAAGCTTGAATTTTCCTCGTTAGTCTTTAAAAAGCATTGAATTATATAATTTTACTGACATCATTTTCTGTGTGTCCAGCGAACATCTAGAGTTTTTAATTGCCTCTATCGTTGGTCGCTATAAAAAATGTCATTACATAGCAGTTAAAACTTTTATAGAACACTGGCTTTAATCTAGTGCGCAGTATAATAATTTAAGACTTTAAAAAGTGCATTATTAACTCTCTCATAGAAAATTCTCGCAATATCAACAGTAGTTCAAAACTCTGCTTTTAAACTTCAGTCCTGATTTAATTTTCTCTGACGTAATCACTTTATGGTAGTGAGTGATATTTTATCAATGTAATGTGTTCAACTAACTTAATAACAGAGGGCAATTATTTCGTCAAAATATCATAAGTAATACCACGAGTGATTTCCAAATTATTTGGAGGATTTGGAAATCAAGAGTGGCATTTGTGAGAACCAGTTAACGAATAAAATTAAGCTGTTTACTCACAAATCATTATTTAAATATAGTTATTTTAAAATATTTATATGTATTTAATGTAAACGGCGATGTTTGAAAACAAATGAGACATGTTTGGTTGTTTCATTTGTTCATCACTGTAACTTGATCATATTATTTATTGCCAAATAGGATCGCAATATTGTAAGAATGCATCCTAGTGGGGGAAAAAAAAAATGAAACGCATCAAACTGTATGTTATAACCAACTTTATAATTAATAATTATTAATTAATTTTTAAGGAAATGACCCAGTAAAATCATTATTTAAAAACACAATTATTGAACACACATTTATCAAATGTGCAGGTCAAAGGAATCTGTTCATTATTTGCTATATTCAACGTGTTATTTGTTGGAGAGTCAGTCACTGCAAAATAATGCTCTAACCTGTTCAGAATATTAAAAAAACTAGGAGCTTTCTTTATTTTGGTAAACAGAATTCGATAAACATCGAGGTGGAACACGGTTGTCATTGGTCTTCTTCTTCTTCATTTCAGGGGCTAGGCAAATTGCCTGTTCCGCCTCACAGTTTGTCTGTCATAGGTTATAAAACAAAATTCATTGAAACGTGATTGGTCATTGACTCCCATTTGTGGCATGAGTTAAATAGTATACATTAACATATATTTAATAGTTTACCAAATCTTCAGAATATGGCAATTTTAAATTACTAATTATACGATATTATAATGATATTGTGAAAAGAAAAATAATATTATAATATGATCCATTATTGGAACCGTGTTAAAATAACAATATTGGAAAATATTAAATTAGGCGATAGTTGCTTAATAAACTGTATTTATCATATTAATGATTATTCCGAACATCTTTCATAATCGTCATCATCCGGTATCATGGCAGCTGCCGCCGTCTGCCAAATGCCATTCCTCTCTGCCCATCCAATGATATTCCTCCAATCCTCCGATATTCATAGCCGCTTGTACCCCTTCTATCCAAGTTTTCTTCGGTCTTCCTCTCTTCCTCCTTTCCATTGGGATCCTTTCCGTAACAATTTTAGGCACTCTTTGCTCTGGCATTCTTTTGACATGTTCAACATCTTTCATTAAACAATATATTTTAACTTTGCTATACAAAAAAGTGGATGAAAAATAAATTATACATAGGCTCAAGTTTGGAAATGCATGCTGTTATGCATTACAGGGACTCTTGACATCCTCTCAAAATAGTTGAACTGAAAATACATAAAAATGTTATTCTCCCAGTTATACCGTATTATATGGATGTGAAACATGGACTTTTACTTTAAGGGAAGAAAGGAGTTTACGAGTATTTGAGAATAAAGTTCTTACGTACATTTTTTGACCAAAGAGAGATGAACAGACAGGTGAATGGAGAAGACTGCCAAACAGTGAGCTACGTCATTTTTTTATAGGAAACTAGATATAATATTAATAGTTAAAGTCTCGTAGGGTGCGATACTATTGAAAACTATTAAAACTAAATGCAAAAATACTTATTGAATATAAACAAGGATATTATACAGTCCCATATATAATTTTTCTTCACTACAGATTATCTCTCCTCTCTTCTCTATCCTCTACCTCCTCCCATCTCTCTCTCTCCCCCTCTCTCTCTCTCTCCTCCTCTCTCTCTCTCTCTCTCTCTCTCTCTCTCTCTTCTCAATTATACTAACACAGCAATAGAGCTGTAAGCCTACAGACAATGGACATAACACATAATACATCAATAACTAATACAATATGAAACATGGTTTCAGTTCCCGCGAAATCAATACCACACATGCTTTACACGCCGCTGGCTCGTGATCGATTCCCTGCTGAAACTGCGATACATAGATTATTCCTTCGCCTTAGGCTGGATGCTGTTAAATGCGTGCTATACTAGGAATCATATTCCGGCTTGTTTTGAAATTTAAATTAGATAACATCACAAGGAAATATTTAGATTGTATCTTATTACATGTTGTGGACAATAGTTTTCATTTGTTGTAATACCTTTACATTATCCACTGGCAGATTTTAGAACTCTCTATCAAAATATATTAGAGACTCCCGGATTTTACTTTCTTTTAAAATACATTTAATTGTTTTTCCTTTGTAAGTGGTTCTATCGGCATATTTACTGACGTTACTCTATTCTTTTAGTTTCAGATATATATATATATAATATATATATATATAAAGTAAACGCCTGAACCGTAATTTGAACCCAGGATCTCTAAATTGATACGCTAGTGCGCTATGAGTTACGCTATCCAGGCAACCTAGCATAAACATTTATTTTTCCTTTATATATATATATATATATATATATATATATATATATATATTTTTTTTTTTTTTCAGTCCACCGCTGTGGTGTCGAGGCAGCGGGCCCGGGTGCGATCCCCGGTCGGGGCAGTTCTGGGTGAGGTATTTATCGGGGTTTTTCCTCACCTGTAAGACAAATGTCAGGAAAACTTTAAGGCCCAAACGGTCCCCGAAATCATATGGCCATCAACACCATCTCCACCATTATCATCATCATCCTTCACCGGTGTGGAAAGCAACGGGAAGCTACCACACCTACAATTCCCTAGTAAACTGCAAGCATATCATGAAAATGCTATGATTGCAGTGAAGGACCTGCCTTCGGGCAGAATTACTATGGATGGATGGATATATATTCTCTATCATGAGAGGTAGCGGGAACTCGGTCTCACTGCCCTCGTTGCTCCTATAACAAGTAAGAAAATTAAAAATTTTATTTACTTTATAGCAGTGACGCTTTTTTATTACGACATTAGAATTAAATTTTGACATTTATCAATGAAGGCCTAATATGACATGAAAAGAACAATAAATGCCTGGACCGGAATTTGAACCCAGGACCTCTAATTCGATATGTTAGTGCACTATTATATATATATATAATCTAATGCCCCAGTTTTTCATTTCGACATTTCTGGTGTTCTACCCTGGCATGGGCGTAATTGTAACCCACCTCTCAGGTTGAGGCGCTTGGAGGGGAGGTTATTTTGTCCCGCTGATATGATAGGTGATGATGATGATGGTGGTGGTGCGTAGTAAAGTCATTAATCCTAAACTTAATGATAAGGCGAATATGAATGATGATTATGATGACCAATTGATGTTCTGGGACCGTTTGGGTACTAACTTTTCCTGGCATTTTTCTTACAAGTGAAAAAAAAAACCTCATCTAGGAAACTTATCCCAACCGAGAATCGAACTCTGGCCCATTGCGTGACAAGATAGAACGCTACCTGTTTTAATATTCTTCTTCTTCTACTACAAGGTTTAGGCTATGCAGCCTGTTCCGGCGAAGTTAAAAGTGGAGTCCATCTTCTACGTGGTCGGCCAACATCTCTTGTTCCTCTGGGATTATACAGGAAGGTTCTTTTTGGTATTCTTTCGTTGTTCATTCTCATTAAGTGTTCTGTCCATTTCTTATTATTTTCGCTGATTTTATCTTCAATTTTATATATATTTAATTCTTCTCGTATAGTTTCATTCCTTATTCTATCCGCTCTTGTGCATCCTTTCACATTATGTAAAAATAGCATTTCCGCAGTCTGTATCCTGCTTTTATCCCTTGATTTCATTATCCAATTTTCACTTCCATACAACAACAAAGGAACAGCCATTGTTTTATATAATTTAAGTTTCGTATCTTTCCTTGTTTTCCGACCTAAGGTTCTTTTTATGGTTCCACAAATAGCCTGGAATTTATTTACTTTATTTTCTATATCTTTATTTTCTCTATAAGTTATATCACATCCTAAATATTGGAAATGTGATACTTGTTCTATTTGTTTTAATATTAATTTTATTAATTTTAATTTCATTGTAATTTGCAAAAAAATATTTAAAACATATATATAGCGCCGATTAATCTAGTTATATGCTAAAATATGGGTAGAAAACATTATTTCTTACTTTAAGAGAGGAGAAAAGATTACGAATATTTGAGAATAAAGTCCTAGAAAAAAAGTTGGAGTAAAGAGAGACTAACCGACAGGTGAATGAAGGAAACCACATTCTGTAAGCTGCACGATCATTATGGGAAATCAAATGTAATTAGAATAGTTAAGTCTCCTAGACTGTGATGTGCAGGACATGTGGCACGTATGATGAGTGGAAGAGTGACACAAAAATTTCTTGAAGGGAAATCAGAGGGAAAGCGTCCATCACGTATCCAGGGATAAGGTAAAAAGTATAATATTAACTATAATTTGAGATTAGACAATTAAACAGATCATGATTTGAAAATATTTGCTAAGAATAGGGATGTATCGAGAGCTTACATCTGCGCGATCATAAACATTTGTTTTCGATAGTATCAATGACTTAGATAGTTATATCAAATGGCAGATGTGAGAGCATATCAAATGGTTTACCGCCATCTGAACCAATAAAGAAGTCATATATAACATATATACTAGTCTGCAAACATGAAAGTTTATAGTCAGAAATCTCCTTTGTTCGCAATATCTGCATCAAAATCCGTCTTGCATGAATTTTTGAGGATAAATTTATCAGATTGTGATTCAATCTGTTTTGGATGCTTGGCAACAGCCGGGATTCTGCTCCCTTACATCTCTCTAGTATTGCAGAATTGTGGAACTCATAGTTCAATCATTTATACGCATCAATGGTCCGCACGATATTTCACTGCCAGCAGTTGGGGGAACAAGAATTCTATAATAAGTGAGTCTCTCATATATATTTTTATTTTTCACAAACACAAATCAATAAAATCAAATTGCATCGCAGGATTCTATAGTACATTAGCCATTTTCATGCCGATCAAACATTTGTGAATACAGAGTTTATCGAAAGTTTCAGACAAAATATTACATTAAAATTCCTGAATTATATTTTGTTAGGGAGCTAATCATGAATATTTTATATGTAGTTTGGACTTTGAGACATACTTATGTGATTGGGAATACACCTTATCTTTCAACACTTGTAGCATTTTTTTCTTTAAGATTTGGGTTATAATTCCTTAAAATCAATTGATGGGGGTTGAAATAAATATTTTGGAGGGCAATGATTATATTATATATTGATATTTATGGGGAAAATTATTCAGTGGTGACAGTACAATTTTAAGACTTTTTTATTCTTATCACGTAGTCTTTATTGTAATATATATATATATATATATATATATATGTGTGACATGAAAAGAAAAAGAAATGCTTGGTCGGGGATTTAAACCCGGACCTCTGAATTGATACTTCAGTGCGCTACCACTTACGCTATCCAAGCAATCCTCTCACGAACATTTAATTTTCTTTATATATATTCTCTTTTACGAGAGGTAGCGGGAACTCGGTCTATTGACATAACAATGTCTCAGAGTCTAAATTACATAAAAAGGTTCATGATAATTTATTTAAAAAATGTACACACGTTTTTGAATGAAATATAATGGTAACCTTAAACTGTTGTAAGGTACTGTGGAGAAAAAATGCCCAACTTTTAATTCTGATCAAATGTATGACTTATTGGAAGAAATATATAAACAGAAAGTAACACAAGGTTAGTACTAAAACAAAATAATCGGTGTTTCATTTCTCGACAATAAACCGCTGTAGGACTGACAGAGACTGAACGAAGTACATTAAATCCATAGCTTAAACACGTGGGAACGAAATTTCAAACAACATACAAGTTCCTATTATGTCTAACAACATCAGTAATTCATAAATAATCTTCTATTATTTAACCCTCTAATTGGCAATGTATCCTGTAGGATACATATTAACGAAGAGAAGAACATGAACGAGTATTAATAACTTAAATGTGTATCGAATTACACAAAAAAAAACCAATAATAACAGTCATGCGTGATTGTATTTTCAGTGCGGTCCGCCACATTTAAATAACTAGCACGAGAAATTAATGTTTTGCCAATTAAAGTGCTAAGGGGTCAGATTGAACGATTTGTCATTAAGTTGTGGGATAATTAATTTTTCTCTGACCAAAAGTGGAATTTATTCTGACGTTCGAAGTTATATGACATGAAAAGAAAACCTCACCAGCTCACATTAGCTCAATAACGTATGAAGTTAGAGGTCTCCGGTTCAGATTCCTGTTCAGGTTTTTTTTTGTGATCCCACTACAGGCCTCAGGAGGCCCTTGGGGTAGTGGGAGGTTAAGGCTCCCACTATTTCTGGACAATCGGCACTTGATGTCAGCCGGGTTGTCAGCCCTGCGTGACGGCCGCCTTTACCCCAGAACAAGCGTCTGGTACTCATTTCCGTTAGAGGCTGAGTCGACCCCAGGGCCATAGTGCCGCCAGAAGGTTTGGGTCAGTTTAAAATCCTGACCCACTGGGACTTGAACCCTCGACCTTTCGGCTTGTAGCTCAGTGCCTTAACCACTACGCTACGGCGTGCCCCACCTGTTCAGGTTTACTTTTCTATATTACATTTGGCCTTCATTGCTTATTGCCAAAATTTAATTATATATATATATATATATATATATGTGTGGTATGATAAGAAAAATAAATGCCTGGACGGGATTCGAACCCGGATCTCTGAGTCTGTACCTCAGCGTGATATCTATTACACTACCAGGCGAATCCAATTCAAACACTTATTTTTCTTATATATGTATTATACTCTCCATTATTACTACATGTCGCGAGAACACTGTCTTCACTGCCATCTAGTAGCTGACTATAACAAGTAAGCAAATTAAAGAGAATATTTATTTTACTTTATAGCAGTGACGCTTTATCGATGTTATAATTAAATGTTTAACATTGAGCAATGCAAGCTTAATATGGTATGATAAGAAAAATAAATGCCTGGACGGGATTCGAACCCGGATCTCTGAGTCTGTACCTCAGCGTGATATCCATTACACTACCAGGCGAATCCAATTCAAACACTTATTTTTCTTATATATGTATTATACTCTCCATTATTACTAGATGTCGCGAGAACATATATATATATATATATATATATAATATATATATCATAAAAGGAAAAAATAATGCCTGAACCGAGAATTGAACCAGGGACCACTAACTCTATACTTTAGTGCATTACCGACCATGCTTGTTATTATAAAACTGCTATTCTTCCAGTTATATTACATGGATGCGAAATATGGACTCTTACTTTAAGGGGGAAGAAAATATTACGAGTAGGCCTATTTGAGAATAAAGTTGTTAAGACCGAAGAGAGATGGACTACACAGGCGAATGGAGTGAACTACATGATCTTTATAGGAAACCAGATATAATAAAAACAGTTAAGTCTCGTAGATTGCGATGGTCAGGACATATGGCACGAATGGGAAATCAAAGAAAGCTAAGGAAGCATCTTAAAGGAATACCAGAGGGAAAACTCCCAGTTCGTAGACGAAGAATGAGGTGGGAGAATAATATTAACCATGATTTGAGGGAAGTAGATAATACAGGAGATGATTTGAAAATATTAGGTCAGGATAGGGATACATAGAGAGCTTATATCCGCGCAGCCATGAACCTACGGGTTCGATAGTGCCAGTGAGTTAGTTAGTTACCTGTTTCAACGCCACCGCGAATAGTGACAATATCATTATTATGGAGTCGGGATTTTTTTTCGGTCAACTTTGTTTTTCAGAAACAAAACATCTGTGCTGTATCAGCGAGTGAATAATTCAAAACATTACTGTAATAGTGAAATAATAGTAAATAGTGAGTTGGAAATCAAATCGTGTTATAACTCCCCAGGGATATTTTGAGTAATTTTTATTGTGATTGCAATGTGTATGCGGTAGAGTATTACCACATCACTCGTTGAACAAACAAATTTCAGAAAAAAACACAGAAACACTGGTCTTGTCAATTTCAAATTACAATGAAAAAAATTGTGTGGTTGAAATTCCACAACCGCTGAAATGGAACATATGCTGGTTTCTATAACCTATATGGTAAATCAATAACATAACTTATAACTTGCAACCCAGTGGTATGGGGCCAATATAAAATTTAATTACATGTGTTCGACATTAATCTCTCTAAAACTAAGCGTCTAAGAACAAAAATATAAATGAGAACATTAAGAATCGTCGCAGGCTGTAGTTTACATAACATAAGAACATCCATCCATCCACAGTAATTCTGCCCGAGGGCAGATCTTTCACTGCAATGTGGTATCTTCCCGTTGCTTTCCACACCGGTGAAGGATGATGATAATGGTAAGGAAGATGTTGATGATGATGGCCATATGATTTCGGGGACCGTTTGGGCCTTAAAGTTGTCCTGACATTTGTCTTACAGGCGAGGAAAAACCCCGATAAAAACCTCACCCAGAAAATCTTTCCCGACCGGGGATCGAACCCAGACCCGCTGCGTGACAAGGCAGCACGCTACCTCGAGACCACAGCGGTTGACACATAAGAACATGTGAGATCATAAATAAATGTGGAATATAGGCTGTGGTCAAGTGGGTAAAAGAGAAAATAAAATAATGGTGAAATCATATCTCAAGAATGGCCGTCTGGAAAAAATTACCATGACTGGAAAAATAGACGTCCCAAGATTCTTTGGCACGACTTAAAAATGATGGTAGGAGAGTTAGTTACCTTATTCATAATAAACGAGTACTATAAGACTGGATAATAAAGTGTGCATAAATAATCTTCTATTTGCTGACGATGTAATCATAATATAGAAAAATGAAGACGACTTACAGAAATCAATGCATGCATTAAATGAAATATGTAAATTATATGATCTAAAGATTTCTGTAAGGAAAACGAAGACCATGGCTTTTAGAGGAAGAGATCCAGCGAGATCCAAAATTATTTTAGAAAATCAAAGTATAGAACAGGTGTCTGGTTTCAAATATTTGGGCTGTGATGTTGGATACAATGTGGAAAGAGATATTGACTCCAAAATAAATACATTTCAGACGGTGTGTGGAAAAATACAGAGAACATTCAAAAATAAAATGAGAAAAGAAACCAAGATAAAAATGTATAATGTTATGGCGGTTCCCACAATATTTTATGGGTGTGAAACTTGGACTCCAGTGTAAAAACAGAAGGATAGAATACAGACGGCGGAGATGGGGTTCCTAAGGCAAGTAAAAGGATGTACAAGACTTGATAGAATAAGAAATGAGGATATAAGAGAAGAACTGAAAGTACGGCCTTTATTGGATAAGGTCACGAATTACAGACAGAAAGGGATTGATCATATGGATGGAATGAGTAAGGAGAGATATCCATTGTTAGCAAGAAATTATCAAGCAAGAGGAAGACGTGATGTTGGAAGACCTAGAAGACGTTGGGCTGATGCATTATGAAGCCGGAACGGGCAATTGCCTAATCCCTGGAGTGATGATGATGGTGATGACTATACACACTACGTTCACCCATACGTTTGCAGCACACGCTCAAAGTAGCCTCACATCTACTAAATTATTTTAACATGGGCAATTCATTACACTAAATAAAGCACTTCTTAATAAGCTTCAATTGGAGAATGCTTTGAACTTCTCAACGAGTTCTTTCCACAATTTTCTATTGTGAAAACATTTGTTCCAATTTTTTATCTTCATCAATTTTATATGATTTACAACATCATCTTCCCATTTTTTTTTTGGCCGTCCAATATTTTTAGGGATTAATGGCTTGAAATTGTAGATTTTTTTACCATCCTTTCATCATCAATTCTATATATGTGTCAAATTCTTCTTAATGCTTGTGCTTTAATTAAGTTCATTTTATTTCTGTTTTTGATAATTCTATTTATTTCTTTATTTGTTCAAATCCTCCATGATCCCTCCTGATTCTTTATTGCTCCAAATATTGTTTCTTACTACTTTTCTTTCAATGACTAAAAGCTTCTGTTTTTCTGTGTCCATGTTTCACTAGAATAGGTGACAACGGTCTCATAACTGTATAGTTGTTAAGTGTGGAGTTTTTAGAGACTATTTAACTCATGCCCCAAATGGGAGTCAATGACCAATCACGTTTCAATGATTTCAATCAGAGTCGTGTTTCACGAAATATTTATCAGCGTTATAATTACCATATTAAAGAAAGCTCCTCCTTTTTAATATTCTGAACAGGTCTGACCATTATTTTGCAGTGACTGAGCCCGCGAGAAATACGGCTGCCAGAATGTATGTATAGTGCATGAATGCCGCATGCGGGAGTTAATATAAAAACATTTGTAGCAATTGATTATACCACCAAAAAAAGAAACCACTGTTTGCACTTTCTTAAATGTATTTTTTCCCAGGTAACAAATCCAGAAAAATATAATTGTCATATTTACATCATACGACATCAGAAATGAATTAATATACAGTTTTATGTGTTTCATTTTTTCTCCACTAGAGAGCATTCTTACAATATTGCGTTCCTTTGGCAATAAATAGTATGATCTGGTTGCAGTGATAGACAAAAGAAGCAGATGAAGCGTACCTATCGTTTCTTATTAGTTTTCAAACATCGCCGTTTACATTAAATATATAAATATTTTAAAATAACTATAGTTAAATAATGATTTGTGAGTAAACAGCTTAATTTTATTCGTTAAATAGTCCTAACAAATGCCACTCTTGATTTCCAAATTCTCTAGATAAATTGGAAATCACTCGTGGCATTACTTATGACTATTTAACTCATGCCCCAAATGGGAGTCAATGACCAATCACGTTTCAATGATTTCTGTATTACAACCAATCAGAGACGTGTTTCACGAAATAATTATCAACGTTAGGATTATCATATATTAAGCAAAGCTCCTCCTTTTTAATATTCTGAACAGGTCTGACCGTTATTTTGCAGTGACTGAGCCTATAACAAATACGGCTACCAGATTGTATATAATAGTGCTTACATGTCAACATTTGTAGCAATTGATTATACCACCAAAAAAAGAAACCACTGTTTGCACTTTCTTAAATGTATACGACATCAAAAATGAATTAATATACAGATTGATGTGTTTCATTTTTTCTCCACTAGAGAGCATTCTTACAATATTGCGTTCCTTTGGCAATAAATAGTATGATCTGGTTGCAGTGATAAACAAAAGAAGCAGTAGAAGCGTAGGCTACCTATCGTTTCTCATTAGTTTTCAAACATCACCGTTTACTTTAAATATAAAAATATTTTTAAATAACTGTAGTTAAATAATGATTTGTGAGTAAACAGCTTTATTTTATTCGTTAAATAGTCCTAACAAATGCCACTCTTGATTTCCAAATTCTCTAGATAAATTCACTCCTCACTTCGTGAGTCGTGAATTTATCGATAATTTGGAAATCACTCGTGGCATTACTTATGATAAATAACTCATAATCACCATAGTACATTCACGAAGTTAGGTCATTTGTTGATCTGTTTCGGCCTCAAATGAAACACCATCCAGAAGTCTTATGAGTGGACATCCTGGTCTTCTTCGTCCTGCAGGATGATAGCTTAACATTTGTTTGGATATCCACTGATCTTCCATTCGATGAACATGTTGCATTCATCTTAACTTGTAATCAGAAATTTTGTTTTCTAAAGGTTCCATGTGTAATTCATCTAAGATATCCTCATGTTTTATGATTTAGTAGTGTGTATCCTGCAGTCCTCCGAAGGTATCTCATTTGGATAAATAACTATTAAATTAAAATAATTCAAGAGCCGTCAATATTAATAAAAATGAGTCACTTGATGTTATGTTCCTAAAAAGTCATGGATATGCTACGTTTAAATACTAACACCAATTACTATTACATCTAAAGTAATTATACTTCAATATTAAGCCGGGATAATGTCCTAGACATGAACCCGGACTAGCGATCATTTGTGATCGTCAGCGAAGGAAATAGACCGCCATTTTGCAGTCTGATCCTTCACTTTGAATGCAATCCAATCCAAGTTGGTAAAAGAGAGAAGAAACGGATGGGGAAATCATATCTCAAGAACAGTTGTCCGGAAAAAATCACCATAACTTGGAAAATGGACATCCCAAAACCCTTGGGATGACCTACAAAATTATGGCAGGAGAGTTGCTTACCTACTTAATAATAAACAAGTAGCTACTGTTGAAAAGGAATCAGTCCTTCATTATTAATAACGGAGTATTAATAATTAACAATACTCCTATTTTATATGTTTATAATTATTGATTTTATACTAACTTATTTTGTAGGACTTAAATTCCCTCAAGGCACAAAAACTATCATTGACGAATCGTCTAAGAATGGACAATAATTTCGGAACCACATTATAGATTACGTCTCGGTCTTGTGATTTGCAGCTCACCGCCGAAGACAGCAAAGTACATCATAATACGAGATACTTGCACTGGGATTCAATTCGAGGAAATTTGAAATCTCCTTTTTTCACTTTTTACAACTTTGTTCTGAAATAGTTTGCGCCCGGATATCCGAATACGGGTCTATTTTATCTCCGGAAATTTTACCTAAAATGATATGGTCATGTAAAAATAACTACAAAAGACAGATTCCCAGAAGAATACTAGAATGGGAGCCACTTGGTAGAATAAGAATAGGACGGCCAAAAATAACGTGTATTGATGGTGTTTTGAAAAGCAAGAGGTAAAATATGATTGGACAATGGAGATTGGAATGACAGAGAGATGTGGAGCAGAATGGCAGTAGATTAATTGGGCTCAGGAAGATGTGAAACACTGCGAAAACTGCTAAACAAATAAATAATAAAAATTGTTGAATATAATTAATGAAAATAACTAAATGAAAATAAATGTTCTTCCTGTATTAATTAATATTTTATAACCAATTAATATTTTTAATTCTTTATGAAGGGTAATTAAGATGGAATTTCATAGAATGAAATTTTGCGAGGGGATGAACCAAAATGTTGAAGGGATCATTATTAACCCTAAAAATGTTCTTCGTGGGGACAAATCATCCCTGCATTTCTTGACGGCTCTATCTTTAGAGTGAAAAAGAGTTACTCATTAAATGAAAAATGAAAGGGGGCCACGTAAATTTTTTGTAGGAAAACTTACTGTAGGAAAACCAAAGGGAAAACGCTCAGTAGGTAGGCCAAGAACGAGATGGAAGAATACCATTGTTTGAGAGAAGTGATACATACATGGAATGATTGGAAAACTTTAGCTCCGGATAGGGATGCTTGAACAGTTTATGTCCACGTGCAAATGAACCTCTGAGTTCGATAATTCTAGTATGTTACCTACGTAGTTACTTTAATGTCGAGTCAGGGCAAAGGTTAATATATATTTCTTGGTTCTGACCAAGTCTCAATTATGATGGAACTCATGATTGATGCTTGTGGCAGGTTTCTGTGAACACTTGATGATTTTATCTAATCAAATCCAGTATCCTCACCTTCCCCTTAGCTCATTAAGGTGAGAAGATTGTATTTTTTTTTTACGTTGATCTTTAACATACTAGCAATTTAAATATGGACATGTAAGGGCTGACAAATTTTACTAGACATTCTAAATACAGGGCAATTCTAAATGGTTTGTACAAAAAAGGAAACATTCACTTTGCTAATGCACATATTAATTTGATTGAATTAAATTAATGACATTGATTAAATATTGCCACTCTAAATACAGGGAATTATAAATCTAATATCTAAAAATTAATGCTTGTTTGTTTGTTTGTACTTTATATGCGGCCATACCGTTGATCCGATTGTGATGGGACTTTTTTGCAAAATGTTCAGGAGATTCCCGGGATGAACATAGGCTATAAGAGAGTTGGGATACTCAACTCCTACATCCTTAAAAATCGCCCTTTGTAGTGGAGAACGTGAAAAAAAGTAGCTCTTTGGACGCTTAAATGGCCGCCGCCTAAACTGTAGCAAATACACAAAATTCATGTACGCAGAATTGAATATCTCAAAAAACTCTACAAAAAAGTCGAGGACAGCATGTGTTTATCTCTTACGGGTAACTCACAATAACCATTTTTGTCTTTCATTGATGCCAAGAAGATCGAGATAAGTACGTAAGCATAGCAGCACATGGCGGGTATTCTTTTACGGATAACTCACAATAACGAATTTTGTCTTTTGGCTCATTTATGCCTAGAAGATCGGGATGAGTAGATTCCCGGACAACGCTGGGTAAAAATAATTACAATATAGTTTTTTTTTCTCCCACTTATTTAACTAAACATAAAATACATTAATTTTTATATTTCAGCTCGTTTATGTCAAGAAGATCGGGATAAGTAGATTACCAGGCAACGCCGGCTAATCAGCACAGGGTACGTAAAAAATATAAATTTATAATTATTTTTCCTTTTACTTACTCAACTAAACATAAAAACACATTAATTTTCATTTACTTAGGCGTAGGAGCGCACGCCGGGTATTAGCTAGTGATTAATACAAACTAGAAACTAACTTTAAACTAATTAATGAGAGAATAAATAAGGGCAAATCTGCAATATCAACATTAAATGGTATTTTAGGGACAATAATATAAGATCTAAAACAAAAATAAATATTTTTAATAGAATTCTCAGGAGTACAATGGTATACGGTGCAGAAACTTGGGAATTAAAATCTAGATCAGTAAGTAAATTAAATTCTGCAGAAATGGATTTTTGGAGGCGTTCATTTGGAATTTCTAGAAGAGATAAGAACAACACAATTAAACAAAAGTGGAATATTCAAACTTCAGTTGCGGATTTCAAATTGGGGAAAGGTCGGTGGATCTGCTAGACAGTCCTCCCGGCTAAGTCCAAGGCACTCGTGAACCATTAGTGGGGTCGACAAGAGTTGAGCGCCTTGTCGTACTATTGCTCACCTGTTGGAGCTTGCGAGCTCCGTGCTGGACCACAAGTGCAACAGGACACGTCCTTGGTGGCAAACCAGGGCACGGCTCGGACCAGTGCAGAGGGGAGCAACTGTGCTGGTTCCTGGCTAAACCTACGGGCTCGTGGACAAACTGTGGGGTCACCAGGTGATGAGCACCTGAATGTACTATAGTCTCACACTGCGGGGCTTGAGGATTCAAGCCCTAGCCGGTCGCACAACGGCTACAGGATGCGTCCCTGGAGGTAGAACAGGAGAACGGTCGGTGGATCTGCGATAGCAGTCCTCCCAGCTAGGCTCGAGGAGCCCATGGACCAACTGTGGGGTCGTCAGGAATGAGCTCAGCAATTTCCCTGAAGTTGCGACTCCAACACCTTCTCCCTGAGGTGTTGGTTTTAAGCCGAGAACTCTTGAACGTAGACGCGAATAGATAGGGAGGACAAGATACTGGGACTTGGGGTATGGTCTTTGACCGAGGTATCCCAAGGGGTGGAGGCATGGGCCCAGATGTCCGTCGCAGTGGCTTAGTCGAAAGAGTCCCTACCTTCCAATCCGGCGACCCGGGTTCGATTCCCGGCAAGGTAGCGGATTTTAAATCTCCGCCTTAGGTCTGAGTGTGTGTCCTGTCCTTGTGTCTGTATGTGAGAATAAAATAAAGTTAACAAAAAAAGTAAAACAAGAAGGAAAAACAATGTAAATAAAAAAAACAATTAAAATGGTATGCTCATGTAAAAAGAATGGCAGAAGACAGAATCCCAAGAAGAATACTAGAATGGGTGCCAGTTGGTAGAAGAAGAAGAAGAAGAAGAAGAAGAGGACGGTCAAAAATAACGTGGATTGATGGTGTTTTGAGTAGCATGAGAGAAAAAGATTGGACGATGGAGATTGGAATGACAGAGAGATGTGATGGAGAATGACAGATTAATTGGACGCAGGAAGATGTGAAACCTTGTGAAACTTGCTAAATAAAAAAATAATTATTTAATGGCAATAACTATGTATAATTAAGGTATCACAACTCTATAAATGCATGTAAATTCTAATTGTTTCATACAAAATGGAAACATTTCCTTGTTTCTGTGCTCAGACTGATTTGCTTAATTTAAATTAATATTAATGATTAAGTATAATTCGGGCCGATATCATTCTAAGTACAGAGACATTTTAAATGTTTGTTACAAGAAGGATACATTCTGATGGCAGCTGTAATGTATTTATTTCACAAATACAAATATAACATGAAATGTCAGCTCTCCAAGTTTCCATGGAAATTCACAGATTTTTTATAATTCAGTAAAATATGTCATATAGCAGATACCTACGCGATACTTCATTTTTTTTGCTAGACCCGTGCCACAATAGCCTGATCAACTGTCCACTACCCACTGCATTACCTGCTATAATCCTGTGGGATGCGTATTCGCAGTGCTTTAGTTGAAAAAAAAATGTAGGTGCTTACCTTTATAATAGATTCCATAAAGAAGCAATATAGGCCTACTGTATATAGAACGAGAGTTTTGACAAAAATGTTCATAAGTAATGTCATGAGTGATTTAGAAATCATCGATAAATTATTCACTGGTCACGAAGTGACGAGTGAATTTATCTAGAGGACTTGAAAATCAAGAGTGGCATTTGTTAGAACTATTTAACTAATAAAATTAAGCTGTTTACTCACAAACCATTATGTAAATATTGTTATTTTAAAATACTTATATATTTAATGTAAACAGGTATGTTTGAAAACAAATAAGAATTGTTTGGTTATGTTTCATTTGTTCATCACTGCAACTTGATATTACTTATCGCAAAATAGGATCGCAATATTGTAAGAATGCACCTTAGGGGAAAAAATGAAACGCATAAAACTGTATATTATAACCAACATTATAGGTTATTAATTAATTTTCTTGGAAACAACTTAGTAAGTATTTAAAAACAAAATTATTGAACACACAATTACCAAATGTGTAGGTCGAAGGAATCTGCTCATTATTTACTATATTCAACGTATTTGTTAGAGAGTAGGTCACTGCAAAATAATGATCTGACCTGTTTAGAATATTAACCCTTAAATTCGCAAACACAAATTTCTTCTGTTAGTTATTTGAATGTGGCGGACCGCAGTGAAAACGGAATCTTGTATAACTGTTATTATTATGTATATTGTATAATTAGACACACATTTAAGTGGTTTCTTTTTGTTCGTTTTCTTCTGATTTATTTAAAATATTAAATTAATTGAACCAACGGATGTATCCAAAAGGATACATTACGAATTTAAGGGTTAAAAAGGAGGAGCTTTCTTTATCTTGGTAATCAAAATGAGGTGAAACACGACTGTGATTGGTTGTAAAACAAAATTCATTGAAACGTGATTGGCCACTGACTACCATTTGGGGCACGAGTTAAATAGTCACAAAAAAAATAATTATACATGGTTCCGAGATTAATGTTTGAATTATAAGAAAATAGACTTGAAAAGAGTCGGACGCGGTGGACTAGTAGTTATATATTCTTTGCCTCTGGTCCCGATGGTCGTTGGATCAAATCAGGTCGGGATCGAAGGATCTTTTAGGAGGAAAAAAAGAGCAAGACCTCCGGGAGGGACTTTAAGACGTGGGTTCGGAGTCTGATGTTTCTGAGGGCTCGTATATGAACCTTAAATCTGAATAAAGTGGCCTCAAGAAAAATGTACCGATCATCATCATCATCGCAGTAATACCTTAGTTGTTTAGATGTATAATTGGGTCAGTATGTTGACCGCATACCATTCATGTCATCTGTACGGAAACGAGTGTAACTGAATTAACTTAGTCTAGTAACTCCTAACAAAGTAGAGACAAAGGCCTAAAATTGGATTATCGCGCCATTGTAAAAACTTGAAAAACTCCATCCCAAATATATCCCCAAGCTTCAAAGACTGTCCCAGCCAACGGCGATGGCGCTGTTCCAACTCAAGGTAGCACCAGTGGCAACATGCGGTATTCAGATAGTTTTGACTCACCGAAGAGCGAAAAACCTCAAGAAATTGGAGAATGCCAAAGCCAGATATCTCAAGAGAGCCTTATCACACTCAAAGTACACAATAAATAGCTACGCCTACAGAATAGCACATGAAACCTACTTCATTGAGGACATCAAGCTCCGCTTCAATCTACCAGAAACCCAGGCATATAAAGACGCCATCAAAGGGAGACAAAACAACGCCAATGCAATACCGAAGGAAAATAATGGACACAGAAACGATGAAAACTGATGTGTGGAAAGGCCCGAACTTCCAACTTCGTCACCTATACACATGTTTCGCCGCACATGTTTTCCACGGGAAGATATGCCAGAATCCGTCCCCAAAGGAGGACTATAGATATAAGGTTTGCGACGAGCCATGCTCCAAGTACCATCTAATGAAATGCAAAAGCAGAACTCAGCCTCTCATCACAATTACAAAAGACTGGTGAAATTTCAAAATGTACACATTGTGTTAAATAAAATCTGTAAATATATGGGGGTAAGCCTTTTCCCTGCGTTCCTCCTAACTAAAGCACAGCTCATACCATGCCCTTCATATACCTCAAAAGAAAAAAAAAATCGCTTGGTGTAAGGTTGTTTCTATGCTATATTTGTATTAATTTGTGAAACAAACTCATCACACAAATGTTCCCTTTTTGTAATCAAGATCAGCCTCATGGGCTAGTGTCAGCGTTTCTGACTTACTGTTCATGAGGTTCCGGTATGGATTCCCGGACAGACCATTGACATTTTTCAATATAGGGAATTATTCCTGTGATTTCCCATGGTCTAGAATTTAGTTTAAGTTTAGGTGAAGGACTGTCGCTTCATTATCATTTATCACCGATCATATCATCGATGTAACGTAACTCCACCTTCCAGGTTTCCCAACTTAGGAAATGGTTTACAATTCCGCCAATGCCAAGGTAGAAAGCCAGAGATGTAATAAAAGACAACCTGGTGGTATTGGACAAAAATTAATAGAATCGACCTGTAAACGTAACGTTATTTTTAAATTCAATCAATTCATGCAAAACGTCGACTAATGAAGTCTCTGTAGTGGATTTAGGAATTCAGTTTAGCATCAACTAAAACTCGATGAAGAGACAAGTGAATGGAGAATACTACATAACAGTGAGCTACATGCTCTTTATAGGGAACCAGAATCATAAGAACAGTTAAACCTCGTAGAGTGCGATGGGCAGGGCATGTGGCACGAATGGGGTATGAAAGAAATGCATGGAAACTTCTTGTAGGACAACCAGAGGAAAAACGCCCAGTTGGTAGACCAAGAATGAGGTGTGAGAATAACATCAACCATGATTTGAGGGAAGTAGATTATACAGGGAATGATTGGAACCATCCATTGTACAAAAAACACCAGATTACGTTTATATAACACTTTGTCTAGACCAGTGTTCACCTATGGTAGTGAAGCATGGGCACTAAAAAGACAACACGAAAGCAGAATAACGGCTTGTGAAATGAGATTCATGCGCAAAACAGTGGGTTACACCAGATGGGATCGAAAAAGGAACACTGATATCTTAAAAGAATTAAAGACTACGCAAATTTTGGAATATATTAAACAGTACCAACTAAATTGGAAACTCCATCTTGAAAGAATGACTTCAAATCGGATCCCCAAAGCTGTTTATAATTATATACCAAGAGGACGAAGATCTCTGGGTCGTCCTATGAAACGTTGCGCTGGAGGGAAAATTTTCTATAGGATCGTAACAGGCCTTGGCCTATTACTTGGAAGAAGAAGAAGAAGACGATTGGAAAACATTAGCACAGGATAGGGATGTGTGGAGAGCATATGTCCGCCCTATCATTAACCTACGGGCTCAATAGTGCCAGCGAATTAGTTAGTTATTAGTTATCAACTTAAAACTCTGTCCTAGCGAGAAGCTATGAAAATTACACCGTCTTTTCACAGCCTTATTCTTTTTTTTATACTATAAGAATTTGACATAATAAAAGAATATTTTGTATGGAAGTCTCACTTTCAAGTTTTTTTAATGAGCAACATTCTATCCAGCCAAAGCGTCAATTGTGGATAAAAAAAAGGTGTTAAGTTAATTTAGTGGAAAAATGGCTGCTTTATGTTGAACATATAGAAGGTAGTTCCAGTGAAAGCTGTAACTCTGGCCACTTCCATGAAAGTCGTAAGTCATTTATTCACTTTCATTCTCCGTGGTCACACCCTGGTTAAACTTCTTTTTCCCTGTGTTAAAATGAAAAAATTTGTAGGGTTCGACGCTTGCATTTATATTCCACCAACTGATCCAACCTAAGATAAATTTGACAGAATTCTCTCCAAATTTGTTATCACTTTGCATTGTTCGCTATGAGTTTTGAAAAGATTACTATTAAAATGGCTTTTCGTAAGATGTACAAGAAATAGATAATACGAGCAATAAACAATACAGAGATGAGAAGAATATTGATTGAAATTACAAGAATTCTGCAATATAGGAGAAAATTATTTTGTCTAATTCTTCTATTTAGAATTCTACATACTTTAATTTCAATTTATTTAGTCACTCGTTTACAGTATATGCCCTCCTACCATAATTTTGATACACGATTACATCATAAACTCTTCGTTAACGTACCTAAATATAGACATTTCTTCACCCCACGTCATAAACTATCTGCATTTCCCATAATTGGAGTTCTCTATAACAGGAAATCAGGAACTTTTTAATGCCAGACTCATTTACTGGTAATTAGTGTATTAAAAAATAAGTGCTAGGCACACACACACACACACACACACACATATATATATATATATATATATATATATATATATGTGTGTGTGTGTGTAGGGTAGTGGTTAAGGCACTGAGTTACAAGCCGGAGGGTCGAAGGTTCAAGTCCCGTTGGGGTCAGGATTTTTAAACTGACCCAAACCCTCTGGCGGCACTATGACCCTGGGGTCGACTCAGCCTCTAACGGAAATGAGTACCAGACGCTTGTTCTGGGGGTAAAGGCGGCCGTCACGCAGGGCTGACAACCCGGCTGACATAAAGTGCCGATTGTCAAGAAAAAGTGGGAGCCTTAACCTCCTACTACCCCAAGGGCCTCCCGGCCTGTTGTGGGATCACTTTTATATATGTATATTATATATATATATATATATATATATATATATATATACATAGTATTTTTTATGATTTTCCTATTTATTACAAATTCTATCATGAGCTAATGTTTTCCAATCATCCCTCGAATAATCTACTTCCCTCAAATCATGGTTAAAGTTATTCTCCCACCTCATTCTTGGCCTATCATCTTGGCGTTTTCCCTCTGGGTTTCTGTAAGGAGTTTAAGAGTCCCTCTTTCATTAACAATTCGTGCCACATGTCCTGTACATTGCAATATAAAAGAGTTAACTGTTATTATTATATCTGATTTTCTATAAAGATTATGTAGTCGTTTCCGTTCGTCTGTCTGTTCATCCATCTTTGGTCCAAACATTTTCCTTAGAAGTTTATTCTCAAATATTCGTAATGAATATTAAATAAAGATATAGAAAATAAAGTAAATAAATTCCAGGCTATTTGTGGAAACATAAAAAGAACCTTAGGTCGGAAAACAAGGAAAGATACGAAACTTAAATTATATAAAACAATGGCTGTTCCTTTGTTGTTGTATGGAAGTGAAAATTGGATAATGAAATCAAGGGATAAAAGCAGGATACAGACTGCGGAAATGCTGTTTTTACGTAATGTGAAAGGATGCACAAGAGCGGATAGAATGAGGAATAAAACTATACGAGAAGAATTAAATATATATAAAATTGAAGATAAAATCAGCGAAAATAATAAGAAATGGACAGAACACTTAATGAGAATGAACAACGAAAGAATACCAAAAAGAACCTTCCTGTATAATCCCAGAGGAACAAGAGATGTTGGCCGACCACGTAGAAGATGGACTCCACTTTTAACTTCGCCGGAACAGGCTGCATAGCCTAAACCTTGTAGGAGAAGAAGGAGAAGAATATTAAATAATCAATAAGTAGTTGAATGAGTATGTGCATGCACGACGAATGGAAGACTAAAGGTTACCCTGAAAAACATTTGAATGGTGTCCACCTGGAAGAAGGAAGAAAGGAAGACCTCGAAACTCGTGTAAGTAAGAAATAGAAATGGAATGAAAACAAGAGGACTGGAGAACACGGATTGTATGGATAGGTACGAGTGGAGAAGAAAACAAAACTTTAGGCACAGAAGGAATAGTAAACATTGAAAATCGAAATATAAACAAAAATTATTATTATTATTATTATTATTATTATAATTATTACCATCATCATAGTATATTCACGAATTTAGGCCATTTGTTGACCTGTTTCGACCTCAAGAGAAACACCATCCTGGTCTTCTTCTTCCTGCAGGTTGATATTTTAACATTTGTTTGGGTATTCTGTGATCTTCCATTCGATGAACATGTTGCATCCATATTGACTTATAATCAGAAATTTTGTTTTCTAAAGGTTCCATGTGTAATTCTTCTAACATGTCTTCATTTTTTTGTGATCTAGTAGTATGTATCCTGCAGTCTTCCGAAGGTATCTCATTTCAGCAGATCTAAGTCTCTGTATATCCTTCTTTTTAACGTCCATACTTCGCTACCATACATTTGTCGAATATTTATTTGTATTTGTACTGGTTGAGTGGAAGAGAGGGCCTTATGGCCTTAACTCTGCCAGAATAAATAAAGTATTATTATTATTATTATTATTATTATTATTATAAAAGAGTTGGAAGAGCCAGTGTTTTATACACTTTTAATCTTGAATGTTTTTGGACTAACTGTGGCTTGAAGATAGAATTTATTAACCCTAAAATTCTTAAAAATTTAGATATTTTTGCATTTACATTCTTTTCTTCTTCATATGAGATATTGCATCCTAGATATGTAAAATTATACACCTGCTCCAAAATTTTATTGTCCAATACAATTTTACTTCTGACAGGATCTACACCTTGAAATGTCATTATTTTTGTTTTTTCTGTAGATATCTTCAATCCATATTCTTCTGTAATTTTGTTAAGTTCATACAGACCTTTCTGTAGATTATCTTCTGAATTTGCTATTATTATTGGGTCATCTGCAAACAATAGGGTGTTTTTATTATTGATTTCGTACATCTCAATGATGGATAAATCATATTTGAAGAGAAAAATTATACGCTCAGACCGGGACTTGAACCCGGGACCCTTGGTTCTCTAGACCAAGTGCTCTACCAACTGAGCTACCTGAGCAAGTACCGATCTAAACGCAAATCTTTCTCTATATACATTGTAATTCCCGTCCACCAAATGCTGTGAAGCCATGCTTCTATCTTGCAAATGGCGGCTCCTTTATTAAGAAGACATATTTGGGAATTATACATTACAGCCAGTACGGCTTTTTCCAAGTTTTTATTATTGATTTCGTACATCTCAATGATGGATAAATCATATTTGAAGAGAAAAATTATAACGCTCAGACCGGGACTTGAACCCGGGACCCTTGGTTCTCTAGACCAAGTGCTCTACCAACTGAGCTACCTGAGCAAGTACCGATCTAAACGCAAATCTTTCTCTATATACATTGTAATTCCCGTCCACCAAATGCTGTGAAGCCATGCTTCTATCTTGCAAATGGCGGCTCCTTTATTAAGAAGAACATATTTGGGAATTATACATTAACAGCCAGTACGGCTTTTTCCAAGTTTTTATATTGATTTCGTACATCTCAATGATGGATAAATCATATTTGAAGAGAAAAATTATACGCTCAGACCGGGACTTGAACCGGGACCCTTGGTTCTCTAGACCAAGTGCTCTACCAACTGAGCACCTGAGCAAGTACCGATCTAAAACGCAAATCTTTCTCCCGGGTTCAAGTTCCCGGTCTGAGCGTATAATTTTTCTCTTCAAATATGATTTATCCATCATTGAGATGTACGAAATCAATAATAAAAACTTGGAAAAAGCCGTACTGGCTGTAATGTATAATTCCCAAATATGTCTTCTTAATAAAGGAGCCGCCATTTGCAAGATAGAAGCATGGCTTCACAGCATTTGGTGGACGGGATTACAATGTATATAGAGAAAGATTTGCGTTTAGATCGGTACTTGCTCAGGTAGCTCAGTTGGTAGAGCACTTGGTCTAGAGAACCAAGGGTCCCGGGTTCAAGTCCCGGTCTGAGCGTATAATTTTTCTCTTCAAATATGATTTATCCATCATTGAGATGTACGAAATCAATAATAAAAACTTGGAAAAAGCCGTACTGGCTGTAATGTATAATTCCCAAATATGTCTTCTTAATAAAGGAGCCGCCATTTGCAAGATAGAAGCATGGCTTCACAGCATTTGGTGGACGGGAATTACAATGTATATAGAGAAAGATTTGCGTTTAGATCGGTACTTGCTCAGGTAGCTCAGTTGGTAGAGACTTGGTCTAGAGAACCAAGGGTCCCGGGTTCAAGTCCCGGTCTGAGCGTATAATTTTTCTCTTCAAATATGATTTATCCATCATTGAGATGTACGAAATCAATAATAAAAACTTGGAAAAAGCCGTACTGGCTGTAATGTATAATTCCCAAAATGTCTTCTTAATAAAGGAGCCGCCATTTGCAAGATAGAAGCATGGCTTCACAGCATTTGGTGGACGGGAATTACAATGTATATAGAGAAAGATTTGCGTTTAGATCGGTACTTGCTCAGGTAGCTCAGTTGGTAGAGCACTTGGTCTAGAGAACCAAGGGTCCCGGGTTCAAGTCCCGGTCTGAGCGTATAATTTTTCTCTTCAAATAGGGTGTTTAATTTTCTATTTTCTGATATTCTTATTCCAAATTTATATTTCTTGTTCCAGCAACATATTTTATTATTATTATTATTATTATTATTATTATTATTATTATTATTATTATTATTATTATTATTATATTAAAACGGCAAAACGCATCCGAATATATGAGAGTTTGCATTGAATACTCTGTAATTTCCTGATCGGGATGTTCACCATTTTTCCACTCTCTATATGAAATAATTCTACGAGATGAAGAAGATATAAAATATAAAATTGAAATGAAACTCAGGGATACATCATTATATCCAATGCATCAAGCATAAACATTAAATAAATAGGAAAATCGTTCACAACTGAAGTGTATATTCATTTATTTGTGTGAATAAAAAATACGTTTTGGGTAAAGGGATGCATATTAAACTGACGTAATGATGAGTATTCGCTTCTAAAAGCCTCATTTCAATTCTTCGCCCGAAGGCTTCTCGATTGTGCCTCCTGTGTCGATCAATAGGACGTCTTCAGCGGATGTGAAAAAAGAAAGAGAGACAGAGAAGAACTGCTTCCTGCCAATTCGCTAAGATTTTCACTCAGTAGCGGACGTTTCACGCTCTCCCAGAATTCTGACAGCTGTTATCATGCATGCAATATTACAACGAAATGCAAACAAGAAAACTATACTTTCCATTTTATTTTCAAATGAACTTTATGTGAATACAGCAGCTGAAGAAATTTGAGGCAAAGAATTGTTTGTGAACATTATTTTATGACGTGTTGGGCATATATTATTGTTGTAAGCTTATATTTTCTCTTTACAGAGATTTAGGCGCTCCCCCCTACAGGGAAGAATTTGAACCATACTAATTTAGTTACACTTGTTTTCGTATAGATGTCATTTTAAGGGGTCCGTGGTCAGCGTTCCGCCTCATACTGACATCTAGGAAACCAAGATAGTACTAGGACGGGAAAATTCGGTAAATTTTGCTTAGAGGCCTTTTCATTCAGGCTTAAGGATTTTTTACGAGCCTGAAAATCTTCAGGCTCGGGACCTACGGCTTAAAGTTCCTCCCGGAGGACTTGCTCCTTGGATTTTTCCGTCCTAAAAATTCCATCGACCCCGGCTGGGTTTGAACCCGCGACCCTCGGGACCAGAGGCAAGGAGCATAACCACTAGTCCACCGCGGCCGACGGCATATATTATAATACAGTATTTCCTTCTCTACATTTCTTTCAAGAAACTGTCTTTAACTTGAGGTACCTAACTAACGGGCATTATCGTGCCCTGATGTTCATGGCAGCGCGGCTATAAGAACTCCAAATATCCCTATATCCTGAACTCAATCTTTCTTGTACTAAACTCCCTTAAATAATGGTTAATGTTATTCTCTCACCTCTTTCTTGGCCTACCTTCTGGGCGCTTTCCTTGTGGTTTTCTTACATTTTCCTACAGCTGTCTGTCCGTGCAATTCATATTTGTAAATAACATTGTTTTAAACGTAGGCTCAATTCTGTAAATGCGTGCTATTACGAATTACAGGGACTCTTGTCGTCCCAACTCCTTTAAAAAAACGTTAAAATGATAATATGTAAAACAGTTATTCTCCCAGATACATTACATGGACTCTTACTTTAAGGGAGTAAAGGAGATTACGAATATTTGAGAATAAACTTCTTAGGAAAAAATTTGGAACAAAGAAAGGTGAACAGAGAGGTGAATGGAGAAGATTACATAAAAGTGAACTACGTGGTCTTTACAGGAAACCAATATAATAAGAACAGTTAAGTCACGTAGACTGCGATGGGCAGGGCATATGGCACGAATGGGCAATGAAAGGCGTGCATGGAAGTTTCTTGTAGGTAAACCAGAGGGAAAACGTCCATTTGGTAGACCAAGAATGAAGTGGGAGAATAACATGAACCATGATTTGAGGGAAGTAGATTATACAGGAAATTATTGGAAAACATTAGCTCAGGATAGGGATTTGTGGAGAGCTTATGTCCGCGCGGCCATAAACCTACCACCTCGATAGTGCCAGTGAGTTACTTAGTTAATTAGTTATGTGTCTAATATTAATTCTATTGTATATCTGGCTTAACTTGGCAGAGAGAGAGAGAGAGAGAGAGAGAGAGAGACAGAGAGACAGAGAGAGAGAGAGAGAGAGAGAGAGAGAGACAGAGAGACAGAGAGAGAGAGAGAGAGAGAGAGACAGAGAGACAGAGAGACAGACAGAGAGACAGACTGACAGACAGACAGACAGACAGACAGACAGAGAGACAGAGAGAGAGAGAGATAGAGAGGGAGAGAGAGAGATTGAGTAGAGAGAGAGAGAGACAAGGGGAGAGAGAGAGATGATAGAAATATAGGGAGGAGAGATCATCTTTATCTCTCCTCTCTCTCTTCTTTATTCTTTCTCTCTCGCTATCAGCTTGAACTCCCTCTCGCTCTCTGTCTATCTCTAGCTCTCCTCTCTTCTCTCTATCTTCTCTCTCTCTCTCTTCTCCTCTCTCCTATCTCTTTCGACTCTCTCTCTCTCTCTCTTTCCCTCCCTCTCCTCTTTCTCTTTCCTCTCTCTCTCTCTTCCTCTCGCTCTCTCCTCTCTCTCTCTCTCTCTTTCTCTTTCTCGATGAGACATGGAGATCAAGGGTAGTTCGTTTGACCACTTTAGTCCAGATACAATAGAAATAACCCACCCTATTGTCAGTTTTCCTCTTCCCCCTTTCCCCTATTAACATCTTGTGAAGAAATCCGACAACACAGGTGCGAGTGAGAGAGGTGAGTACAGTTGTCTCATTCTACAAATTTCTCATAGAGTTAAACCAGAGAGACTATAATAAGGTCATACTACTACTTTCCCAGAATCCTGATAGCGTGCGTTTAGTAGTATTCGTTATACAACGAAATACGGACAACAACAAAAACTATTTCCATTTTCAAAGGAAATTTACGTGAATTAGAGTTCGAGTCAATTTTAGGCAAATAATAGTTTGTGATAATTCTTTTAAGACGTGTTAGGCATTCTTAAAATGAAATATTTCTTTCTCTACTCCCTTTCCAGAAAAGGCTTCATACAATCTTAATACAACGCGCTACAGGTAGCAAATGAAAATTAAATAACTCAAATCTTCCTACTGCAAAGCTGACGGTCAATAAAGTCATTCCAACTTCACAGTGGTATAGCCAGATTAATTAAATGGGTTGGCCCAGACATTATAGAGTTTAGAAAGTATCTGTTCCATCTCCTAAGAACGCTGTCAACTCTCATTCTTATAAGTCTCATAACATGCAAAATTATGATAAACTTCACTATAAAGGCCCCTATAGGGATCACTCTACCTTAATGCATTATCATGATTATATTATTATTATTATTAAGTAAAGTAAAGTGATCCCACAACAGACCCGGAGGCCCTTGGGGTAGTAGGAGGTTAAGGCTCCCACTTTTTTCTAGACAATCGGCACTTTTATGTCAGCCGGGTTGTCAGCCCTGCGTGACGGCCGCCTTTACCCCAGAACAAGCGTCTGGTACTCATTTCAGTTAGAGGCTGAGTCGACCCCAGGGCCATAGTGCCGCCAGAGGGTATTATTATTATTATTATTATTATTATTATTATTATTATTAATAGTACGTTTAGTGAATTAAAACAATTATTAAGCCTATATAGCCGCATGTATTTTACATCATCTTGGTTTTTTCACACTTCGTAATGCTAGGAGTTGTATATTGTATGAAGCATTATATTCTGAATTTTCTATATTTGTGCTAACTGAATGGAAGATAAGTTCTTATGGCCTTACGTCAGCCAAAAAATTAATAATTGTAATAATAATAGGTCCTAATAATAATAATTATATATATATATCCGGTTTTAACAATGTTGATATATTTTTCCGGCACCAATGATTTGTCTTCAATTTCGCTTTATAATTTTCCTCCATTCGTCTCTATTATAACACAGGTCAGAGCATTATTTTGCAGTGACTGACTCTCGAACAAATATGTTGAATATAGAAAATAATGAACAGATTCCTTCGACCTACACTTTTGATAATTGTGTGTTCAATAATTGTGTACTAAATAATGATTTTACGGAGTTTTTTCCTAAAAAAAATAATTAATAACCTATAATGTTGGTTTTTCTCCGCTGGGGTGCATTCTTAGAATACTGCGATCCTTTTCGGCAATAAATAATATGATCAAGATGGAGTGGATGAACAAAATAAGCATAACCAAACATTTCTCATTTGTTTTCAAATATCGCCGTTTACATTAAATATATAAATATTTTAAATTAACTATGTTTAAATAACGATTTGTGAGTAAACAGCTTAATTTTATCCGTTAAATAGTCCTAACAAATGCCACTCTTGATTTTCAAATCCTCTAGATAAATTGGAAATCATTCCTGGCATTATTTAAGACTATTTAACTCATGCCCCAAATGGGAGTCAATGGCCAATCACGTTTCAATGATTTCTGTTTTACAACCAATCAGAGTCGTGTTTCACGAAATATTTATCAGTGTTATAATTACCACATTAAAGAAAGCTCTTCCTTTTTAATATTCTGAACAGGTCTGACCATTATTTTGCAGTGACTGAGCCTGTAAGAAATACGGCTACCAGATTGTATATATAGTGCATGAATGTCAACACATGCCGAATGCGGGAGTTAATATAAAAACATTTGTAGCAATTGATTATGCCACCAGAAAAAGAACCACTGTTTGCATTTTCTTAAATGTATTTTTTCCCAGGTAACAATCCAGAAAAATATAATTGTCATATTTACATCATACGACATCAGAAATGAATTAATATACAGTTTGACGTGTTTCATTTTTTCTCCACTAGAGAGCATTCTTACAATATTGCGTTCCTTTGACAATAAAGAGTATGATCTGGTTGCAGTGATAAACAAAAGAAGCAGATGAAGCGTACCTATCGCTTCTCATTTGTTTTCAAACATCGCCGTTTACATTAAATATATAAATATTTTAAAATAACTATAGTTAAATAATGATTTGTGAGTAAACAGCTTAATTTTATTCGTTAAATAGTCCTAACAAATGCCACTCTTGATTTCCATATTCCCTAGATAATTTCACTCCTCACTTCGTGAGTCGTGAATTTATCGATAATTTGGAAATCACTCGTGGCATTACTTATGATAATTTTCATAAAATCGTAATTATTACTGAATCTTGGAGAGGCAATGAAATGTGAATTTAGTGTAAATGATAATTAAATTTACAACCATACTACATACATATATCAGACTTGTGCGAATCAAACAGCTAGACACGTCATTTCAGCAGAAATATGAACGAGAAATATAATTTCTTTCTTGTATCGCTGGAGGTGTATAAGAAAAACAATGGACGTGAAAGACTAGCACGAAGCCTGTCTTGCTAATGTGTTGTAGATTAAAAGACGTACTAGCGGTTGGGCGTGGAAGACTGTAAGCAATGAGATATCCACTTTCTAATCTTTCGCTCCTTCCATCTGCTGGATACCGAAAGAAAATTTAATCCTGGACGTGAACAAAAAGGAGAAAAACCGACAAGAAGTAGATTTTGCTAAGGTAGAACTTAACACCTTATTTAAGGAAGGGAATGAAAATTAATTAAGAGGATTAGCTCACTTATAAAATATATCGTAAACTTGTCACATCAACCATAAACATATAATAAGTTTCCATTGCTAAAATATGAACAAAAAAATATGTTTACTTCTTTAACCCTTAAATTGAGTTGCCCAGTGGAATAGAGGCACATGCCACAAAAAAACTATTTTACAGAAACAAGGAATTTCTGAAAGTTGTTTATCTGTGGAATCATCATCATCATTCGGTATCATGGCAGCTACCGCCGTCTTCCGGAAACCAAACGCCATTCCTCTCTATCCATCCATTGATCTTCCTCCATTCCTCTGATATTCATAGCTGCTTGTACCCCTTCTATCCAAGTTTTCTTCGGTCTTCCTCTCTTCCTCCTTTCCATTAGGATCCATTCCGTGTGGAGTTGCCAGTCTCCCATCGGACGCCTCCCCAGGTGACGGATAGGGGAATGCTCATCAGATATGGCGGGTACTGGGGAAATAAAATACCCAGGGCGGACCAAAACTAGCGCTGCTGCCTTGCAGTAAGATACTGGACTATCAAAGGCTAGAGGAAGAAAACCTTGAACAAAAATTACCCGTCCCCCAGGTTGATGCATCGGGCCAGCTCCTCGTTCATCATAAAAAAAAATGCAAAACCAAACAACATGCCTCGGAAAAACACTCTAGGACGATTAAAGCTAAGAAAAAGGACTTTGAAAATTGGCACATGGAATATTCAAGGCTTCAGAAATAAAATGGAGGAAGTAATTAAAGAAATGGATGCAATGGAACTAGATTTGGCAATTTTAACTGAAACAAAGAAGAAAGACTCAGGAAATGAAACATTAGGTATCCGTGGAATATGGACACTATGTTTTAATTTTTTAAGCAGGATCTTGAATTAGATGATGTATTGAATATCGTATTAAATATTAGTTGAAATATTCCTAGTATTAAGTATTTTTAAGTAATACGATAGGTAATTTGTGCAAATTAAGTAGTGGCATATGCCCCACATAATGCCTCTTCTATCTTCAGTGGGTGTATGGACACACATTTCTGATGTTGATTGACTCTCTTCTTCATCATCACAAACTTCCCTAACACATTCTTCACTTTTCCGAACAGTTCTTAAACATTTTATTGATATTCCATGGACAGCTAGAAATGCACTTCTACAGACTTCAAGTTCGCTAGTATTAGTTACACGAACATAGTATTTGAATGGAACCTTCCTTTGACTTATGTTTCATCTTTTCTCTTCTTTGCATAACCTCTCATACCTTCATTAATCATTAGTGGAGTGAAATCACATGATATTGGTTTCCAACACGGAGTTCCACTATTTACAAACTCCTTTGCTGGCACAATCTTCTTATTATTATACACTATTTCTCAGACTTTTCTTTCATTATCCTCCCACTTATTGTCATGTAGAGTCCTTCTTTTACTATTAACTTGCACCTTTTTCTTCAGAAAACGCCATAAACCTCAACATCTATGTAAGACATATTGGAAATGTTGTAGGTGTCGTAATTGAGAACTACCACTGCCCTCTGGATCTATAAAATTATAGATCCAGAGGGCAATTGAACTATATTCTGATTGGTTAGTTTCATTTCTACCAAACTATCAGGAACATTGACTGAAACCACTTGAGATAAAAGAGAAAGAATGTGGCATGTGCCTTTTTTCCACTAGCTATTTCTATAATTCAGAATATTTAAGTTGTATTATGCTCCTTGTTAAAGAATAGACACATACCACCATGCAAATAGTTATTGTAATTGATGCAAGATAGCAGGATCTACTTAACTATAACAAAAACTCACAATTGGCAGATTTGTGGCATGTGCCTCTTTTCCACTGAGCAACTCAATTGTCAATACAATATTTTCTCGTGATAGTTAAATGTTCCGGACCGTAAGGAAAATAATTTAATGTAAAACTGTGTTATTATTATACATTATTGCGTAATTGGACATAAATTTTAGTAATTTTACTCGTTTGTTCTTCTATTGTTCTAAAAACAATATTAAATTAATTAAATCAATGTATCCAATAGGATACATTTTTAATTTAAGGGTTAAAAAATAAATAAATACATTTTCCAAACTAGATATATTATTCTTGAAAGACGTGCATGGAAACTTCTTGTAGGAAAGCCAGACGGAAAACGCCCAGTTGGTAGACCAAGAATGAGGTGGGAGAACAACATTAACTATGATTTGAGGGAAGTAGATTATACAGGGAATGATTGGAAAGCATTAGCTCAGGATAGGGATATATGGAGAGCTTATGTCCGTGCGGCCATGAACCTACGGGTTCGATATTGCCAGTGAGTAAGTAAGTAAGTAGGATATATTATTCTTATTCTTCATTATGGGGAAAAGTTTGTCAGAAGATACCATCGATCGATGCAGTAGAGATCTTTAATCATGTTATATAATAAGTAGGTCTGATAAGTTGAATAGTCTGATAGTGCACTTAATGTCTGCAGGGACGGGGGGAGGGGGGTATGAGCGTGCGATGTGTATATGTGTGGGTGTATGTGTGTGTGCTTTTTTTTTCTAATTTGTTTTCTAGCATTTTTTTTTAATATTAATGTACGGAATGTGGATGAATGTAGATATGTATTATTTTGATTTAGTGCAGACATAGATTTTACTTATATGTAGCCTGTTATTGTTTTTTGATACAGGTGTATTTGTAGGTATTTGTTTATATTATTAGTTTTATTTTTTTTATTCATGGAAAAATAATGCACGTACGGCCAAGCAGGCCCGTGCGCAATGTAAATGCATATGTATTTTCTTTATTCTGAAAAAAAAGGCAATAAATTCCATATTCTATTCTATTCTAGAAAGCTAGAATTACAGGTAGTTTCAGAATAAGTATTACAGATTTTTAGGGGTTGTAGAGGGGATTTAGTACATTAAGTTTTGTAAGGAACCCATGTCTGGAAACGTACAAATTCGATGTAAAATAAGTTTGAAAATCGAAACACAATAGGCTGATACCGTGTGTATGTGTCAGAGTAAGCATCACAGACTTCTAGTTGTTGTTCTACACCTGTCGAGTCGGAGGAAGATTTCTTACTCGAATTTTGGCGGCAGCAGAAATTATTGAGCACGCACCAGGCCTCGTGGGGCGTGTGTATGGAAACAAGCGTTGCAGGTAGACTTCGTGCAATGAACTACAGGGTCGCCTTGTGGAACCACACTTACAGTATAACCCCTAGAAGTCTGTAATGCTTATTCTTAAACATAAGGCACACATCAGTCCATTGCGTTCTACCTTCAAACTTATTTTACGTCGAAATGGTACGTTTCGGATATGGGTTCCGTATCAAAACTCTATCTATTAAGTACCCTCTACAACTCCTAGAAGTCTTAAAATAAAATAAGTTAAAATACCTTCTTAGGTAAAATCCGTCGTCCTCAACTTGTAAAATATGTTATCTTTATGCCTGTAGGCCTTTCAGGACATCCGTCCCATCTTCAGCAGTTCATTCTTCGCTACAGCATCCAGGTTGATGTTTGGTGTTGCTGGTCCTAATGTGGCTTTGTCGTTACGAGCGGCATCAAACATCAACCTGGATGCTGTAGCGAAGAATGAACTGCTGAAGATGGGACGGATGTCCTGAAAGGCCTACAGGCATAAAGATCACATATTTTAAAAGTTGAGGACGACGGATTTTACCTAATTATGCATTTTATCTTATTTTATTTTATGACTCTCCATCTCAACGGTTAACAATTAATTTTATTAGTATTGATCCTAGAAGTCTGTAATACTATTCTGATACACCCTGTATTTGCCAGCTGCAGCTTATTACACGAATGCATATAACTAAGCAATTTCGGAACTTTATTAAACTCTATACCTTGGCTTGATATCTGATGAATAAAGTCGTTTATATAAATACTAGCTAATACACGGCGTGCGCTGCTAAGCTTAAATAAATGATAATGTATTAACTTATGCTTTCATGTCGGGGAACTTCAAGCCTCGAGACCACGGCCTACAGCCCGGAAATCATCTTCAAGATCATCATAAATGATGTATTTTTACATTTAGTTGAATAAGTGAATGGAAAAATAAATATAAATCGTTATTATTTTTAGATAGCCCGTGCTGATTACCCGGTGTAGCCCAAGAATCTACTTATCCCGATCATCTTGCCATAAATTAGCTGGAAGACGAAAATTGTGTTTTTATGTTTAGTTGAAAATAACAAGCCTATAGGCCTAACACTTGGTTGGATGAAGATGTTCAGTTGAGTAAGTAAAAGAAAAAATAATTATAAATTTTTATTATTGATTTCGTACATCTCAATGATGGATAAATCATATTTGAAGAGAAAAATTATACGCTCAGACCGGGACTTGAACCCGGGACCCTTGGTTCTCTAGACCAAGTGCTCTACCAACTGAGCTACCTGAGCAAGTACCGATCTAAACGCAAATCTCTCTCTATATACATTGTAATTCCCATCCACCAAATGCTGTGAAGCCATGCTTCTATCTTGCAAATGGCGGCTCCTTTATTAAGAAGACATATTTGGGAATTATAAATTACAGCCAGTACGGCTTTTTCCAAGTATAATCTGAGCGTATAATTTTTCTCTTCAAATATGATTTATCCATCATTGAGATGTACGAAATCAATAATAAAAACTTGGAAAAAGCCGTACTGGCTGTAATGTATAATTCCCAAATATGTCTTCTTAATAAAGGAGCCGCCATTTGCAAGATAGAAGCATGGCTTCACAGCATTTGGTGGATGGGAATTACAATGTATATAGAGAGAGATTTGCGTTTAGATCGGTACTTGCTCAGGTAGCTCAGTTGGTAGAGCACTTGGTCTAGAGAACCAAGGGTCCCGGGTTCAAGTCCCGGTCTGAGCGTATAATTTTTCTCTTCAAAATTATAAATTTGTTCTCTTCTTTATTGCAACTAAAACAATCAACAAATTAATTCATCAAATTTCAAAACTACCTTTCATACAATCCAAATAGCAAATACAATTTTATCTTCCAAAATTTAATAATCAAGCAATCACTATTATTATTATATAATATAATAATAATAATAATAATAATAATAATAATAATAATAATAATAAGAATAATAAATAATAATAATAAATAATAAATAATAAATAATAATAATAAATATATAAAAATAAAAATAATAAATAATAAATAATAAATAATAAATAATAAAATAATAATAATAAAATAATAATAAATAATAAATAATAATAAATAATAAATAATAATAATAAGTAATAAATTATAATAATAATAAATAATAAATAATAATAAATAATAATAATAATAAATAATAATAATAATAAATAATAAATAATAATAATAATAATAATAATAATAATAAAGTTGCTCTGACCACAAACTCATCTCTTTCAAAATAGCAGATAATAATGAATACAGAACACCTGGACAGAATAATTATCCACGATACATAATAAAAGAAGAAAACTTCCACAAATTCGATGAAAGCCTGATGGAGACGATCAGAGCCACGTTTAGTTGTACAACAAAAGATACTATAATTGTTGAAAAAGAACTTACAGAGAAACTTAAGAAAACAAATCACACAGATAAGGTCATAGAAGATTTCTTTTCCTGCATTCAAATAGCAAGTAGATTGGCATTCCGACCAAAGAATATATGTAAAAAAAGGAAAGGTAGATCTGTCCCTTGGTGGACAAATGAATTAACGATTCTACGTAAAAAGACAAACGCAATGAGGCGAAGATACCAAAGAACGCAGAACAATTCAAAACTAAGAGAAGAGAGAAAGAACCTCTACCAAGAAGGCAAACGGGCGTATCAAGCTAAGCTCCAAGAGGAAAAAACAAAGTCATGGAGAAGTGCTTGTACAGTTACACCTGGATCCAATCCATGGAACGTAGTTTACAAAGCCTATCTGGAAAAACTAGAAATAAGACTTCCTTGACTACACTTAGGATGCCAGAAGGGCTATATACCAAGGACATGGAAAGTACAGTAAAACATATCATGGATTATTTTGTACCTGAGGACAATGAAGGAAATGATAATAAATATCATTCAGAAATTAGACAACTTATAATAAGACCACCAGAAGAAGCAGATGACAGAGAATTCACAAAGGAGGAAATCCTCGCTGTGCTCAAGAAATTTGATCCTAAAAAAACACCTGGGGTAGATGGCATATCAAGTGACATACTACTACGAGTATTCAAACTTATCCCTAACTTATTTACAGAACTGTACAATACATGCTTGCAAAAAGGTTGCTTCCCAAAAATGTGGAAAAAATCAATAATAGTTCCAATCACTAATCAGGCAAGGAGCATACTAATGAAGTGTCAAAATACAGACCAATAAGCCTCCTCAATGTAGCGGGAAAAGTACTGGAGAAGCTACTCATCGAAAGAATTCTACATCACATGTACAAGAATAAATTACTTAATAACAACCAATTTGGATTTACCCCACAAGTAGGAACAATAGAAGCAGTAATGGAGGTTACAAAAACCATTAAACAGAGCCTGAATATAAAACAAAGTGTAGTTCTGGTAAGTCTAGATGTTAAAGGTGCATTCGACGCGGCATGGTGGCCGAGCATACTATACAATCTAAAACAACTTAAATGTCCAAAAAATCTATACATTTTAGCACAGAATTATTTCAGAGACAGATCTGCAATGTTCTCAGTGAATACGCTTAGAGTTACAAAGGAAGTAACCAAAGGATGCCCACAAGGATCATGTAGCGGACCTGGATTTTGGACTATCATGTACAACTCACTGTTGAATCTTAACTTCTCAAATCACTCTAATGTTATCGCTTTCGCTGACGACCTAATACTTCTCTCAACAGGAAGTAACGACAATGAGGCAGAAAATTACGCAAATACTGACATAAGAAAAATAGAATTATGGGCTAACAATAACAAAATCACATTCAATGAATCCAAGTCCACAGCAATGTTAATATCAAGAAAAAGGACCTCCATTAATAAAAATATCAGTGTATACGTCAACCATGAACGCATCAAGCAAGTTCAAGAAATGAAATATCTAGGAATCCACTTTAATTGCAAACTAAGCTTTGATAAACACATTGAGATAACAACTAACAAGGCTATGAGCCTAATGAACATGTTAAGAAGGGCAGCTAGATTGCAGTGGGGTCTGGGACATAAAGCATTAAGGACTATATACAATGGAGCAATCTTGCCTATGTTAACATATGGGGCCCCAATATGGGAGGAAGAATTAAGAAAACAAAAAAATTAAAAAAAGTTGAAGAGGGTTCAAAGAATTATAAATGTCACCATAGCCAAAGCCTATAAAACATTACCATATGAAGTATCTTGTATCTTAGCTGGAATTAAACCCATAACTATCAGTATACAAGAAACAGCCCAGTTATATAGAGCCATACACGATGACCACACAAACATTGACACACCACTCAAAAAGGAGGAGTGGCCACATCCGGCAGAAAGAATTAATGTGGGCGACATTGAAGAATCGAACAACTACAAAATAAAAATATACACTGATGGCAGTAAATTCCAAGGAATGGTAGGGGCTGCTGCAGTTATCTTGAAAAACGGAAAATTAGAGCATACAATAAAAGCCAAACTGTCCAATCGTTGCTCAAATAATCAAGCTGAACAGATAGGAATTCTTAAAGCTCTAGAAGCAATATCATCAATTGACCAAAAAAGCTCTGAAAAAAGTTTTGTTGCAGTTTATACAGATAGTCAAGTTACTCTCGACCTAATTAAAAACACTTTCAAACAGGGATACAATCATATCAAAAATAAGACAAAACAATAGCAAAACTCAGGGAACAAAATTGGATAGTACATTTCGGCTGGATAAAATCACATGTTGGAATTTATGGGAATGAAATGGCAGATCAATTGGCAAAACAAGCTGCAACAGAAACCAGCGTAACCGTTAGAATATACAAAAATACCTAAATCATCAATAGTTGCCCAAGTAAAAGAAGAAGGAACCATTAAATGGCCAGAAACGGAATGGGACAACGCAGATAAAGGAGGCCACATGTATAAGAAGCTTCTTCCCATCAGTCAGAGACAGATTAAAACTTAAATGTGAAATAACTCCAGAATTTTCTGAAATGGTAACTGGTCATGGAAAAAAATAATCACATCTTTATCGTATTGGAATATTAAACAACTCAACCTGTCCATGTAGAAAAGCAATTCAAAAAGGTAGAACATCTCCTTTATAATTGTGAATTGCAGCAGCATTCTAGAAATAAGTTGAAAAGAGAAAGACATCAGGGCAAGAAGGAGGAACATGGCCTCCTGTGACGGAGGAAAGACCTAATACAACAAATATTTCAGACATTTCAAAAAATATATAAAAACAATAGTGTACGAAAATGAGTGATTAACAAGTGACGAAGATAAAAAAAAAATGTAAACAAAAACCAAAAATGTGATGTTATGTAATGTTATGTAATCTGATTTTATGTTTGTTATGTTATGCATGTAATAATTACTACGGTAATGGGGCATGCGAAAAAAAATAAATGAAAAAAAAAATAAATTAATAATAATAATATATTAATAATAATAATAAGATACTAATACATTTAATATACGAATATTAATAACAATAATAATAATAATACAAAAACAATAATAATAATGCTTTATTTTAGCTGGCAGAGTTAAGGCTATAAGGTCTTCTCTTCCACTTAACCAGCGAATAGTACAATTATAAGTAAAGCCATATCGTAATTATTTTAGATACCCAGTGCTGATTACCCGGCGTTGCCCGGGAATCTACTTATCCTGATGTACTTCGCATAAATGAGTTGAAAGACAAAATTCGTTACTTTGAGTTATCCGTAAAAAGAATACCCGCCGTGCGCTGCTATACTTGCCCGGGAATCTACTTATCCCGATCTTCCTGGTTTTAATGAAAGACAAAAATTGTTATTGTGAGTTATCCGTAAAATATAAACATATGTTGTCGCAGATTTTTTTTTTGTAGAGTGTTTTTGAGATATTGAATTCAGTGTAAATTAATTCGGTGTATTTGTTATGTTCCAGACATAGTAAGCCATTTAAGTGTACAAAAAGCTATTTTTCACGTTTCTCACTACAAAGGGTGATTTTTAAGGGCGAAGGACTTGAGTATTAAAACTATTTTATAGCCTATAATATTTCCGGGAACTCCTGAACATTTTACAAAGAAGCCGATTACAATAGGATGAACTGTATGGCAGCGCATAAAATACGGACAATCAAACCCACATTTTATATATAAAATTTATCAATTAATCAATTGAATTGGTGTTTACTTGATGAAAACCCACAACCTTTTTAATTAAATAAAATAAAACTTAAGAGTTTTATCTGATTTTCATATTTATTAAAATATAAATTAGTTACTGCTGTTTCGGTACTTTGTACCTTCTTCCAACATAACAAATCAATTAATTTTATTATAGTACATAACAACTGTAACTATGCAACAATTTTTTTACAATCTCTCTTAGATTTGGACAGGGTGTATCTTTCTAAAATTGCCATCGCTGTCATTAGAGGAACAATTTAAATTTTAAGAAACCATATTTACAAAATGTCTACATTATAGTATGTATACTTCAATTAGGCTACAATTAGAAATTTTTAAAAATATATTTACAAAATGTATTTCATCAATTCCAAAAATTAATTGTCTGTATCACTTTTTCCTTGAGGCAATCCTCTAATGAGGAAAGTTGTATATAATAAAATAAATTAAAAGAGGCGATTCATTCAAATCTAGTTGGGGATTTAACAGCTTATTACTACTTTTCAATTTACTTATCTCTACAACTTCTAAAAGGTCCAACTTCTTTCCTTTGTCACAAACAAACACTATAATAACAAAATTCATTAATTAGTTATCATGTCTGAAGAAAGTACAAAGTACGGAAACAGCTGTAACTAATTTATATTTTAATAAATATGAAAATCACATGAAACTCTTTAAGTTTTATTTTTAATTTAATTATATAGGATTACAGAAGAATATGGATTAAAGATATCTACAGAAAAAGCAAAAATTATGGCATTTCAAGGTGTAGATCCTGTCAGAAGTAAAATTGTACTGGACAATAAAATTTTGGAGCAGGTGAATAATTTTACATATCTAGGATGCAATATCTCATATGAAGAAGAAAAGGATGTAAATGCAAAAATATCTAAATTTTTAAGAATTTTAGGGTTAATAAATTCTATCTTCAAGCCACAGTTAGTCCAAAAGCATTCAAGACTGAAAGTGTATAAAACACTGGCTCTTCCAACTCTTTTGTATGGTAGCGAAGTATGGACGTTGAAACAGAAGGATATACAGAGACTTAGATCTGCTGAAATGAGATATCTTCGGAGGACTGCAGGATACACACTACTAGATCACAAAAAAATGAAGACATCTTAGAAGAATTACACATGGAATCTTTAGAAAACAAAATTTCTGATTATAAGTCAAGATGGATACAACATGTTCATCGAATGGAAGATCACAGAATACCCAAACTAATGTTAAGATATCAACCTGCAGGAAGAAGACCAGGACGTCCACTCAAAAGATTTCTGGATGGTGTTTCTCTTGAGGCCGAAACAGGTCAACAAATGGCCTAAATTCGTGATTGTACTATGATGATGATGATTATATAGGATTTATATTGAATTATATTTTTACTAGATATATGTGTTTAATATTTTGCTTTTAAAATTAATAAACTTTTATAAGATTCATGATAAGTTCTGTTGAGGTATTATTCAAAATTAAAATATAAAATTATAGAATATTCACCTGAAAGGTCCGTCTTCTCAACTTTTATTTGTTGAGGAGACGGACCTATCAGTTGAATATTCCATAATTTTATATTTTAATTAATAAACTACTAAGGAATTTTCTCTTTACATCCACGCAGGCGAATTTTTTTCTACGGAATAAAACGAGGAATTTTTAGAATGTTAAAGTTTAAAGGATAAAAATAAAGTCATTAAGCAGAATTAGCACTAATGACATAATGCAGGATGAAGGCTTCGTTTTCTCGCATAATCCACTGTTAAATTTAAAGCATATGATGGAGCTTCTAATGACATTTTGCTTGACGTAATTATGAAGACAGAGTAAGCTCCACTAGAACGAGATTATTTAAATCTCTAAAAACTAATCTATGACGAGAGCTTTCATAGTCTTAACAAATCATAATTCTAAAGGATAGAGTACCTGTACTGCAATCAAGCAAAATGCACTTATATCTCTTAAGACCAAAATCCACGCTACTTAATTGTTCGTAACACTGGAATCCTCACGTCCTTTATTAACCCATTCGCCTCAAAAGACGAGGTAGCCTCGCCGGCAGTTAAATGCCCTTCAACTCAGAAGACGAGCTACTGCTGTTATATATTTTGCAATATTTTGTACATCCTTCGCAGGGCAATCTTTTGTTAACATTTATGAATAGTAGAGGAATGTGTTTTGGTCTTCACTCTTATTGCGATCTCAAGTACCGTTATCTTTTGTTTGTTTTAAACGTCTGAAAACAGACAATATAATTTACGGTAACTTAAATCCGGTTTCTACGGGAATGTTTGAGCATTTAAACCTGAAGTGAATGGGTTAAGGAGGAGTTTCCCCTGGATGCTTATATTTTAGAAGATTACATAGTTAAGGTTCTCCCGTTAGTTGGTTAACCCTTAAATTTTCAGTGCATCATATTAAGATACGGTGACGCATTAAAATAGCAGAGTTTCAATTTTTTGGGCGATGGTTGGAGTAGGGATCTTGCATTGTTTAGTACATGGAAAAATCGCGAATTGATGACTCGAGAGTTGAAAAACCCGCGTAGAAATTTCGATATGTGTTTAACGTTCCAATCCGGAAGGTTCTCTACACATCTACTCTTCTTGTCCAGAGTCTTCTATTCCCGAAGCTTCCTTTCTAGAACGATCTCAGTGATTTGACGTGAAATTTCCTTTCCCGACTTTTACAGGATGTCTCTAAAGTCACTCTCCATTTCAATGAAGAAAGACAATGATTGAAAAATCGATGTTATTGTGAAGCCTTTCTACATGACCGCCATCTAAGTGAAAAACACATACTCCATCTTTCAGCTGTAAAACGAAATGTAGGCCTTAATATTTAAACCGTAAAATAGCCTGCTGCTTCTGTGATACTATTTCGTAAATCAAGCAGAGGAGATAAAAACTTTTTGTAGTGTAACGTAGAATGTTCCACACTGTCTTGCTAGGGACATTCGACTCCCTACTGAGGCGTCGGGTTGATGTGTTCAGACTATTACTGGCAATTTGAACCTGTTGCACTCTTTCTGCTGATACGCGTGGTTGTGCCTCATCTCTCACACACATACTGTCGGTATGCTTAAATTTGTTTACAAGCAAACGAATATGTGCCTTTGTTGGGCCTGGTTTACGGAATTTATGGGAAATTCAACTCTGTCGTCTTCATATGGCATTTCGCGTACCCGTGCACAAACAACTGCAACTCATTCTTGCGTGCTAAACATGTTGCACTAAGCTAACTGTGCATGCAAAAAAAAAGTGTTTCGTTGGATATGGATAGTGACTTTAGAAACACCTGTATAAACTGTTGCCAGGGTAGAGAGCGAGATAGTTGTGTTGTGACAGCGATATAGTGAACGGTGAAGAAACTGCACCAGTCTACCATTAAAAGGCCCGAATGGCGTGAGGATCATAAAACTACTTAAGAGGCGTGAGGTTAAACTAAGTTAATAGGATGGAATTGTGTCACTGTAGCAATAGAGTCTTGTATTTTTTTCCGAATTTCAAAAAGTGTACCTCCACTTGTTTCATCATCTTTAACCTAGAATTTTAACATTTTACTATTCAATTTGTATTTCGAAATCCGAGCCGTTTAATTCTGATTAAATCTAACAAAAAAGTATCAAATAGAATAGAAGAAAATCACACTAAAAATAATGTGACCGGAGAAACGATGACTTTCAGGCTTTTTAACAGATAAAAAATTAAGTAGGAGAAAAAAAAATAAAATGAAGATAAAGTAGAAGAAAAAAATTCATTCTCTTACTGTAATATATTCATTCGTTACCGCGATACCACTTTCATCCCTCAGCGGGGGTGGAGAAGGGGGTCAGGCATGAGTAATGAGATGTATTCAATGTTAGATTAAATATGAGGCTAGAATGAAAATTAAACAGCATAGGACACACTTAATATGCATTACATGAAAATTACATATAAATTACCAATTATCTAACTTCAGTTGGTATATCTAGTTATCCACTACCCGAAAAAACACGATTTCAGTGTTTAAATTAGCTGCATTGTAAACAGTTGGAATATCTACATTAAATGTTTATCTATCATCACTTATTTATACACCTCATTAAACAGACATATAAATAATTAATCATTTAATTTAAAATCATTACCAATTAAACATGCAACACTGAGAGTGCTGTTTTTTATACAAAAATTTTAACAGTAATGTTTACACGTTTTATTAAGCGATAAAAAATTTGAAAACGTAGAGTATTGGATAAATAACACAGGAAAGGGAAGTTTGGTAAGTACTAATTAAATCAAATAATAAAGACAAGCGAAAATAAATAATAGTTTAAAAAACTAAAACAACACGCTTTTTTACAAAACCGAACTAAAAAATGAAAAATAATTTTCATTTCCAACACGCTTGGGATAAAATCAAAGTGGTAAAAAAAAATCATCTCCAACATATCTAGAATAAAACTAGAGTTATCTAAAAAAAATTACCATCAAAAGCATGGGGTGCTCTGTATCAATTAATATATTTGATAATAAACAGATATAAGTAAAAGCACCCTACGATTTTCATGGCATTTTTTTTGTAGATAACTCTAGTTTTATTTTTTTGTTGACCACACTAATTTTATCCCAAGCGTGTTGGAAATTAAAGTTATTTTTCATTTTTTAGTTCGGTTTTCTAATAAAGCGTGTTGTTTTAGTTTTTTAAAACTATTATTTATTTATTTATTTATTTATTTATAGTTTAATTGATTGTCATAAACCGGAATTCCATCAAAATTTAATTGCATATGATGTTTTTAGTTCTAAAAAATCCTCCAGTCCGGATTTGAACCAGCGACCTATGGATTATTGAAATAATATACAACTACAGTCCACCGCTCTACCAACTGAACTACCAGAGGATATAATATTAATTTCTTACAACGATGGTCTAAAAAGTCTTATACCGGTCTTTATTCTTTTGATGTGCTGATGATCCTGGCCAGGGTCTTAGAAACATTTAATAAAATTATTGTATTGTCATTGATCCTTTACAAGTATACAAAATTTCAAGTTAATCCAATTTTTTTAAGTGGGTGAAAATCGTGTTGAAAGGTTCTGTTACATAGACAGATACAGGTCAAGCTAATATAAAACGTGTAAAAAAGTATCTTGGTCGAAAAAGTGACGATCTTTCTCCGTAAAAATAAACCGTTAAGAAACACGAACATGGGTTCCACTGCGGTAATTTTTATTATTATTAGGAAAATTCCACAATACAGTGTTTTTCCTTCAACTCAAAGTGATTTATTGCCAGAGGTTCCTGTCTAAAGCATCTTCTTCCTTGAAATCTCTAGCTTCCGTACTTCTCTTCACTCCAGCTATCCAACGTTCGCTAGGTCTGTCCCTTCCACTTCTTCCATTAGCCTTCCAATCAAGGAACTTTTTTTGGTATTCAATCTTCTTCCATTCTTATGAGGTGTCCATACCATTTCAAACGTTTTTTAACTTCTATTTCTTCTAATATGTTTGTTTTCTTTCGACTTGCATAATTTCCCTTATTTTGCTGTTTCTGACTTTATCCCTTCTTGAAATTCTTGTCAACCGCCTCCAAAAATACCTTTCTGCTGTTAACAGCTTGTTGGCATGTTGGGGTAAAATTTTCCGGAATTAAAATAGTCCCAGATCTGTTCTCCGGGCGGGACTACTTCAGGGAATTCATGTCAAAGGCTCAAACACAGGGGCATGTAGGAATATGGAATAGTAGGGCATTATAAAGTAGCGGAGCACTAGAAATATTAACGCGAGAATTAGATAAATCACTCTTGGATACAGTCGCTTTACAGGAAGTTAAATGGCCAGGAGGAGGTAGTCAGGAATCAGGAAGCTTTGCGTTATGAAAGAAGGAGCAGGGAAGCTTCTTGTAGGAAAATCAGAGGGAAAACGCCCAGTTGGAACAGCAAGAATAAGTTGGGAGAATAACATTAACCATGATTTGAGGGAAGTAGATTATACGGGGGATGATTAGAAAACCTCAGGATAGGGATGTATGGTGAGCTTATGTCCGCGCGGCCAAGAACCTACGGGTTAGATAGTGCCAGTGAGTTAGTTAGTTAGTTATAATTTAATAATATTTGTTGCGCACATTGTTAAAATAAAAAAAACTTGCGATAAAACTATCTCAGTTAAACACTAGTTTAATTTAGTTTAATTGTTTTGTGATCTGTTGTGCTAATATAATGAGATGTTGTAACAAGGGAACTCTCAGCCATTGCATGCCGAAACGTGCCTTGAAATTTCTGCCAGAGAAGCGTTGTGATGTATAAATACCCTGTCCGTAAAACTATCTGCCGTTTTTAACTGCAAGGCAATAATATTCAGCGCCAAATATCTCATTTAAACTAGAGGGAAGTAATAGAACTTTTCTTTGGTAGATTGGATATCCTTCACAACCTGCCCTTCCGGCAGCGCCCCGTACTCACTTCACTCCGCTCTATTAAGCAGGGACGTCAATCTACTTCGCACAATGGGTTACCACTGCTGAATTCTCGCTTCGATTCCTGTGCCTTGCAGTTAAAAACGGCAGATAATTTCTTGTACATAGCATTGTTACATCGCAAACCTTCTCTAGGAGAAATTTCAAGATAGGTTTCGACATGCAATGGTTGACGCTTTTCTTGTCAATTCAGTTACCTTGTGGCTTGGTTCCTTTCTGCAAAATACGGTTCAATTAAGAATAGACCTACAAGTCTGTAATGACTAAATTAGCTTCATTTGTTTAATTATACTGAGCAACAAAGAATGCACTTTTTTTTTATCTCAGAAAGAAAAAAATATGTGATTCTGACAGTATTTTTTCTCCTGAATTAAGATATGATATCAGTTTTTCTCCATCACGCAAGGTTTCCGAGAGACGGGAATTTATAATTTCAAACACTTTAATATTTTATACATTCGTAACTACACAATATTCAAACATTCGGACTCACCTAGAAAGTAAGAAATGACGATTTTCTGCTATATTTCGCTTGTGGAGCATCCCTCTTGATGGTCCAACAATAATCGGCCAGCATATTATAATTCCATTTGCCTTGATATCTCTTTTCCATAGCTGAAATCATTTGAGTTAGCACATTTGGTTTTATTTTACAATGGACAAATGGACGAAAAAACGTTTATTAAAAAATAATTATTTAAATCCATTAATTGAAATTGAAACAAAAAAACTGTGGGTGATGGAGAAATTCCGAATACATATTTGAAAACATGATAAAAAACTGCATTTAGTACAACAATTGGTACAAATGAGACAAAAATCATGTTGACCAGTGTTATTACAAGTTATATTGCAAATGGCTAACAGTTTCGTAACGGTGAATTTATGCACTGTTTAATATTATATTGATTTGTTGAATATACTAGTTTTATTGATATTTTATCTCGAATTTATCCTGATAATATCAACATTATATAAGGGCCAATTCATTGAGATATTTTAGGTTTTGAATTTGTTTATTAGATATGTGGGCTACATGTTAATATTTGTTTAAAACATTAAATTCGACATAAAATGCTACAAAATTGTGTACTGTTGAATGATTCAAAGTGAATTGTTTCAAAATTCAACTCATGCATGAAACCTCACTTTCGATGATGGTAATGTAAATGAATATTGCTCTTTTACACATTGTATTTGATCACGTACTAGCTAATACCCGGCGTGCGCTCCATCCAGCCATCCATCCAATGGCTGATTGGCTGAAATTCGAGCTTTGGCCTCCCTAAATATTAAAAAAAATGTGTTTTTATGTTTAGTTGAATAAGTAAGAGGAAAAATAATTTATAAATTCATATCGTAATTATTTTTGGATACCTGGCGTTGTCCTGGAATCTACTTATCCCGATCTTCTTGGCATCAATGAGCTGGAAGACAAAAATGGTTATTGTAAATTATCCGTAAGAGATATAGTCTACTGTCCCGGACATTTTTGTAGAATTTTTTGAGATATTAGTTTCCGTGTACATTAATTTGGTGTATTTGTTATGATGTAGGCAATGTAAACCATTTAAGAGTCCAAAAAGCGACTTTTTTGTGCACCAATGCCCCTTTTTTTAAGTCAGGCCTTATAATGCGTACGGTAATATGTTATATATGTTGATTGTCCGTTCAGTAGCGGGTGTGACAATTTTGGACAAGAAAAGAAGTGAGGATATTAGGAAGGGCTTAAATATTTTTAATTTAACAAATAGAATTGACAACACGAGAAACAACTGGTATGAACATGTCAAGAGATTGCCTACAGATAGAATCCGTCAGCTGTTACTAAAGTACAAACTAATAGGACATAGAAATGTTGGACGCCCACTTACTAGATGGGAGGATTAATTAAATCCCACTTGATGTGAAAACAGATCAAAAGGCCTAATTTCATGAAGTAGAAGAAGAAGAAGATGTTGATTGTCCAACAAAAATTCTCTAAAAACTCCATTCAAATTGATGAAGTAGTGTTTAGGTCCATAAAGGACAGACAGACTCACACTAATTTTTATTTATAAAGGTACGTATATACCCATATGTTCCGTGTGGGTACATTGCTGCTCACTAGCGGGAGTTTCTTAATCAAGCTAATTTAGTTACGCTTATTTACCTGCAGATGTTAAAGAGTGGCAAGTGATTAGCACAGCGCCTCCACGAGACATCTAGTAGGCAACTAAGGTATTACTAGGACTGTTAAATTTTGCACAGAGGTATTTTTATTCAGGCTTGAGGTTCTTTTACCAGTCTGAAAGTCTTCAGACTCAGGATCCACGGCTTAAAATTCTTCCGGAGGACTTGTCCTTTGTATTTTTTCCACTAAAAATTCATTCTCGACCGGGTTTGAAACCCTCGGGACTGGTGGCAGAAAACATGACCACTAGACTACCGTGGAAGAACATGAATTCGTAGTAATAAGATACATTTATTTTATCCAATGTCCACCTCGCTAGCTGACGTAATAGAATGCCTGCTTCCGGATTAGCGGGTCCTGGTTCGATACTTGACGGAATTTGAAATTTCAATTAAGCAATTTTCAATCTCGGGGCTAGGAGGGATGGTAGTGTAGAATTTTTGATCTCTAGAATGTGCCAGATGCTGAAATAAATTCAAAATCCCTCCTTAATACATGCTATGTTGAGAAAACAAGTAGTAATATTAATAGCGATTCGTCCGTCGGATGGAGACGTTAAGCTTGGCGGTCCCCTTGGTGATTTTCGACAAGAATTTCCCGCTCCATAGCCAAATGGTTTAAGGTATCTTGCCGTGGTGCTGAGCTACGGAACTAGCGCTGGTTTGACTCCCTATGGGGAAGAAGTTGTCTCATAGATTTCGGCAGTATGGATCTGTTGCAGTATCGTGAAGAATGTGGGTATATATATATGGTCCACCGCAGTGGTCTCAAGGCAGCATGCTGCCTTGTCACGCAGCGGGGCCGGGTTTAATTCCCGGTCGGGACAGGCTCCTGAGGTAGGTTTTTTCGGGATTTTTCCTCACCTGTAACACAAATGTCAGGAAGATTAGGGCCCAACGATCCACAAAAATCATGCGGCCATCATCATAATCCTTATCATTATCATCATCATCCCTCACCGGCGTGGTAATCAACGGGAAGCTACCACATCTACAATTCCCCAGTAAAGCTGCAAAGCATAGCACGAAAATACTATGATTGATGTCAAAAACCTGCCCTCGGGCATAATTTCAATAGAATAGGACATTATATAATAAATAGACTAAAACTAAACTCCATTGCGCGACAAAGATCCTTGGACTACCAGCCGGCTGCTGGCCTCATTTATACAAGTGTTAATCACAGAGGTACACGATCATCAGTCAGTGTAGGTGTGATATGTGGTCAGCATATCGGATTTTCCAGCCGTTATAGCTGGTTTCCTCAACCTGGAGCCGCTATTCATTATAGCTACCCAAATTCCTCATGATGTTTAGTGGGCACCGGTCCCATACTGGCCGAAATTCCATAAGAAAATTTATTCCCCAATGGTAACCCGAACCTGCTCAAATCCCGTAGCTCTGTGCCAAGGCCTATTGCCTTAACCACTCGACTAAGGCGTGAGACATTTGGTAATAACATAAAGTAAAATAATAATAATAATAATAATAATAATAATAATAATAATAATAAATTCTTCTTCTTCACAGTTTAGGCTTATTTCCTAGCCTGTTCCGGCTCCAAATTGCTGCTCTTTCCATCTTTTCTTTGGTCTTCCCAAACTTCTTCTTCCTCATGGTGAATAGCTGTGTGCTGCTTTTGGTATTCTATTCTCAGTCATCCTTGCCAACTGTTCTTTCCAGTTTGTTCTGTATTTCTCTATTGTTGTGTTTAATTCCTCTATTTTTAGTTGTTTTATTTCTGTGTTATGTTTTTAGTCTGTTCTTTGATATCCTGCTATTGGTCTGAGGAATCTCATTTCAGCAGCTTGTATTCTGGCAGATTGTTGTGTTGCCACTGTCCATGTTTCGGATCCATAAGTAATAATAGGCACTGCCATTGTCATGTATAATTTCATTATATTCTTTCCTGGCTTTATTTTTCAGAGTTCTTTTTAGTGTACCTGTTATCTAATTAAATTAATTTGCAACATGTTCATCGAATGGAAGATCACAGGATACCCAAACAAATGTTAAGATATCAACCTGCAGGAAGAAGAAGACCAGGACGTCCACTCAAAAAACTTTTGGAGGGTGTTTCTCTTGAGGCCGAAACAGGTCAACAAATGGCCTAAATTCGTGAATGTACTATGATGATGATGATGATAGTTTGTCATTTATATCTGTTTCCGCTGTGTATGATATTTCGCAATCCAGGAAGCTATATCTTACCACTTGTTCTATTGATTTATTTTCTAATATTATCTTTGTCCGAACTGGATGAGCGCCCTTGAAGGCCATTGTTTTTTATTTTTATGATGATATTTCCATGTTAATAACAACAACGAGAGAGAGAAAGAGAAAGAGAGAAAGAGAGAAAGAGAAAAAAGAAAAAGAGAAAAAGAAAAAAGGGAAAGAGAAAAAGGGGAAAGAGGAAGAGAAAAAGAGAAAAAAAGAGAAAAAAGAGAAGAAGAGAAAAAAGAGATAAAGAGAGCGAAAAAGACAGAGAAAAAAGAGAGAGAGAGAGAGAAAGAGGGGGAGAGAGAGAGAGAAAGTTTAAAAATATAAAACGCATTCTTTTCGTTTTACACACTGTTTTTAACTCTTGTTTTTTCCTCTTCCCTTTTTGTTAACTTTATTTTATTTACACATATAAACACAAGGACATTACATACACCCAGACCAAAGGTGGAGATTTAAAATCCCCTACCCCGCCGGGAATCGAACCCGGGTCGCCGGAGTGGAAGGTAGGGACTCTACCGACTACGCCACGGCGACGGACTTCTGATACACAAAGAACACAAATTAAATACAGTTACAAAATATTATAGAATACCATCTATAAACTCATTTTTTAACAGGCATACCACGTCAGATTAACTCTTCGCGATCTTTAATGCGATTTTTTCACTATTTCCATCCTAAATCTCCTCGAGATTTCATAATGAAAAATATGAAAAGAGAAAAAGAAAAGCGGGATGTCAATCGTTGGAAGATATAATCTGGTGAGTTGTCTAATAACATGGGGTACTATACGTTCTGATTTCCAGTGCATTAGTATAATCCACTTGAAGAGGTTGAGAAGGGTTGTCTCTGACATGACGCATGTGGAGAAGATTTAACTCCGCTTGTCGGAGCTGACGTATTGAACTTCAGCGCTCTTTACAAATCTGACAGCCAATCCTTGGGATTCTCTCAACATCCAAGCTAATCAATTGTTGTAATATTTGGACTGACTCCAGAGAATTTGATTTCAATCTCCATAAAAAGAACTGAATGAACAGATCAATAGTACATAGACGCGATTATAGTCCATTCACGAATTTAGGCCATTTGTTAAACCTGGATCGGCCTCAAAATAAATACCATCCAAAGGTCTTGTTGTGGATGTCCTGGTGTTCTTGTTCCTGCAGTTTGATAGGTTAACATCTGCTTGGTATATGTCATCCTCCATTCTATGAATATGTTGTATCCATCTTGACTTATAATCAGAAATTTTGTACTTATTGTTATTATCAAAAATTAATTTCTAAGTTTATAGTTTATCACCAATAAAAAAAGGGCTAACATTGTCCTAAATAAAGAGGAAAGCAAGAAAAAATAAACTTTACACTACTCTTGCATTAGAATTATTTGAAAAGTATTGGGTTTTTAGTGTTAAAAACTATAAATCAAACCGATTATAGACTGAAATTTATTTATTTTATACTTTATTGAGAGAAAAGACATAGAAAGAATATAATTACACAACTATTACATTATAATTATTTAGAAATTATTTTTTTTAATGTTACAAACCGTAAATCAAAACGTTTACAGACTAAAATCTATTTACTTTATACTTAATTTCTAAAGAAGGTTATCCTTAAATTAATAAAAAACACAAATTTTTAATCAACGTGTTTATTGCAAAACAATGTTATGGCTCAAATAATTACTCTTTCCATACATATCTATATTGAGTCAATATTTTCCATATGTTTTTAGTAATTCATCTCCCTTAAAATTATGGTTAATATTAATCTCCCATTTGCATTTTCGTCTACATACTACCAGGCGTTTTCCCCATGGTTTTCCTAGACGAAGTTTCCATTCCCTTCTTTTACTCTCCATTTGTGCCACATGATCTGCCCTACGCAGTCTAAGATTTGACTGATTGTATTACATTTGGTTTCCTTTAAAGATCATTTAGCTCACTGTTAGGAACGTTTCTCAATTCTCCTGGTCATTCGTCTCTCTTTGGTTCAACAATTTTCCTGCACTACTTTCTCAAATATTCGTAACCTTTAGTCCTTTCTTAAAGTAAGTGACCTTGTTTCGAATCCAAATAGGGCCTAACTAGAAAAATCCTAGTTTTAAATATTTTTATTTTACCATTTTTTATATAAATTAGAATGGCATAGGCTCTGCAATGCTTAATAACTTGTGTTTCCAGAGTTGAGTCTGTTTAATTTATTTCTGCACCTCATTATTGTATAAAATATTATTTCTTATGTATTTTAATTATGCAGTTTATTCAAAATTTCCCTCATTTGTTGTTCATTTGCCGTTAATTATCCATTCCAATTTAATAATATACTTATACGTGTTACTATATATTTAGTTTTATTGATAATCAATAAAAACTATTTACAATTTTTAATACCCAAATACGCCACCGAGTATACTTATACCGCCTATCCAGTGTTTACATTTTTCGCTGCAACATGGCAGAAGCACAACTTCCTTGGTCACATAAAATATTTAAATTAGTGGTGACAGTCCACCCGTCAAGCTTCTTTTTTCCCCTCTCCTTTTCATTTTACGCTGTTTTTCCTTTTTTTGTTTTGCCCTATTGTTTAACCTTATTGTTTTACCTTTTTGTTAACTTTATTGCATTCTCACATGTAGACACAAGGACAGGACACACATCCAGACCCAAGGTGGAGATTTAAAATCCCCTACGCCGCCGGGAATCGAAACCGGGTCGCCGGAGTGGAAGGTAGGGACTCAACCGACTACGCCACGGCGACGGACAAACTGAGAACTATTTAACCCTCAATCTAATCTTCAATGACGTAACCACTAGACCAATAGGGAACATTTTTATAATACACTAGCTAATACCCGGCGGCACTGCTACGCCTAAATAAATGAAAATTAATGTGCTTTTATGTTTAGTTGAATATGTAAAAGGAAAAATAATTATAAATGTATATTGTTTAGATACCCCGTGCTGGTTACCCGGCGTTGTCCGGGAATCTACTTATCCCGATCTTCTTGACATAAATGAGCTGAAATATGAAAATTAATGTGTTTTATGTTTAGTTAAATAGCAATAAAAAATATCGTAATTATCTTTAGATACGCCGTGCTGTTTACTAGGCGTTGTCCGGAAATCTACTCATCCCGATCTTCTTGGCATAAATGAGCTGAAGGACAAAATGATTAGTTAAATAAGTAAAATGAAAAATAATTATAAATGTATATCTAAATTATTTTATGATTCCCCGTACTGATTACCCGGTGTTGGCCGGGAATCTACTTATCTCGAACTCTTTGGCATAAATGAGCTAAAAGACAAAATTCGTTATTGTGAGTTATCCGTAAAAGTATGTAGGCCTATTTGCACAGGAATCTATTTACTTGTCTCGATCTTCTTGGCATCAAAGAAAGACAAAAATGGTTATTGTGAGTTATCCGTGAGAGGTAAACATATGCCGTCGCGGACCTTTTTGTAGAGCTTTTTTGAGATATCCATTTCTGTGTACATTAATTTGGTGTATTTGTTATGGTTTTAGGCAGCGTAAGCCATTTAAGCGTCCAAAGAGCTACTTTTTCCTGTTTTCCGCCACAAAGGGCAATTTTAAGGGTGTAGGAGTTGAGTAATACAACTCTCTTATAGCCTACGTTCATCCGTGGAATCTCCTGAACATTTTGCAAAAAGCCCCATGACAATCGGATCAACGGTATGGCCGCGAATAAAGTACGAACGAACAAACAAACAAACATTGATTTTTATATATTGGATTATATCTAAATTAGTTTTATTATCACTCCACTATGATGGTTGTGCAGCGGCTCGCTTTGTTTCCCCGCAGCTGTTATATATAATTAAATACAAAGATGCCGACTACCGCCACTATAATAATTCCGCATGTTAATCATTGTCAAGCATTGTCGCGCGGCACCCGCTTTTATATGTATAAACAGACAACCATTATAGTGAGGCGATAATACAAACGCTGGTGGCTAGGTAATTACTTTCGGTTGTACCAGCCTGATGACAACCTTTCAAAAAAATCTTATGGATTTCAACCATATATGCAAAACAGTCTTCTCAATAATACATTCATTAAATCGCGTAAGAAATTGTCTGTCATTCGCTCTTACGACAACGTTAGTAGAAACATTTGCAATGCCCCATTTTGATTATTGTGACACTCATTTTACAGACTTAAATATTATTTTCACTCAAAGACTTCAACGTGTTCATAATTCTTGCGTAGGTTTTATTTGTGGTATTCGCAAATCTGACCATGTTACACCGTCACTGGAACAATTATCGTGGCTTCGTCTAAGAGATCGTAGAACTGTCCGTTCCCTATCCCTTCTCTATAAAATACTTCACACATCATCGCCTAATTATTTATCACGCCGCTTCATCAGACTATACGACACACATAATCTTGACACTCGATCCCATCAGCACATTGTCCTTTATATCCCGCCTCATCACACTGTATATTATTCATTATCTTTTACGGTCTCACTTACCAAAACATGGAATCCCCTTCCGCCCTATGTCAAAGACTGTCAAACTATTACATCCTTCAAAAACAAACTAAATAATTATTTAATAACAAACTAACGTATACACCTCACTGATAGTATTCTTTTAACAATTAATAAATTTAATTATTTGTGAAAATAATATTAAGATTAACAAATATTTTCATTTGTTTTTTTTAAATATTGTAAAATCGTAAAATTAGTTTTCTATATCTTATTATTTTTCTTTGTTTTTTATATACATTAGACAGGGAGAATTTAATATGTCTTGCTTGTATTCATTTTATTATTAGTTTTAGTCTTAATTTTAACTAACATAATTGGTTGCAATATAGATCGTAATATAATAGATTTTAATTTTTGATCAAATTTTTATTTAGAATTTAATATTAGTGTTAATTGAGATTGTTATATTCTGATGTAACATATGTTTGTCCTGATGAGTGGAAGAGAAGGCCACATGGCCTTAACTCCACCAGGCTAAATAAAATAAATCTAAAATCTAAATAATCTTCAACAGTCTAACTAACAAACTAACTCACTGTGACACTGTCGAACGATTAAGTTCGTGTTCGCGCGGATATAAGTTCTCCGTACATCCCTATCCTGAGATAATATTTTCCAATAATCCCTGTATAATTCACCTTCCTCAAATCAAGGTTAATGTCATTCTCTCACCTCAGCCTTGGTCTACCTGCTGAGCGCTTTCCCTCCGGTTACCCTACAAGGAGTTTCTACGCCCCTCTTTCATTTTCACATTCGTACATCCTGTCCATAGCAATTATTAAACTAACTGTTCATATTACATCTGGTTTGTTATAAAGATCATGTAGCTCACTGTTTTGTAGTGTTCTGGATTCACCGTCTGTTCGTCTCTCTCTCTCTCTCTCTCTCTCTCTCTCTCTCTCTCTCTCTCTCTCTCTCTCTCTCTCTCCTCTCTCTCTCTCTCTCTTTGATCAAAAAATTATCATGAGTAATGCCAAGAGTGATTTTCAATTTATCTAGAGAATTTGGAAATCAAGAGTGGCATTTGTTAGGACTATTTAACGAATAAAATTAAGCCGTTTACTCACAAATCATTATCTCAATATAGTTATTTTAAAATATTTATATATTTAATGTAAAAGGCGATGTTTGAAAACAAATGAGAAACGTTTTTTATGTTTCATTTATTCATCACTGCAACCACATAATATTATTTATTGCCAAATAGGATCGCAATATTGTAAGAATGCACCCTGGTAAAGAAAAAAATGAAACACATCAAACTGTTTATAACCAACATTATAGGTTATTAATTAATTTCTGATACCGATGATGTAAGTAAGTCAATTATATTTTTCTGGATCCTAAATACCTGGGAAATAATACGCTTAAGAAAGTGCAAACAGTGGTTCCTTTTTATTGTGGTATAATCAATTACTACAATTTTTTTGTATTATATCTCGCAAGCACTATCTGGTTACATTCATGCACTATATACACAATCTGGGAGCCACGTGTGTTCTAGGATTCTTACATCTTAATATATAAATTGCCATTTTCAACGTATTTCTTAGATAGTCAATCGCTGCAATATAATGCTATGACCTGTTTAGAATATTAAAAAGGAAGAGATTTCTTAATATAATAAACTTAAGTGATAAATAACTTATCAGGGTTAAACACGACTGTGACTGGTTGTAAATCGATATTCATTGAAATGTGATTGGCCATTGACTACCATTTGGAGTATGAGATAAATGGTCCTAATAACTTTATTCTTAAATATGCGCAATCTTTTCTTCTCTCTCTTCAACAGTCTACAAATAATCTTCTTCTTCTTCTTCTTCTTCTTCACGGTTTAGGCTTATTTACTAGCCTGTTCCGGCTCCAAATTGCTGCTCTTTCCATCTTTTATTTGGTCTTCCCAAACTTCTTCTTCCTTGTGGTGAATAGCTGTATGCTGCTTTTGATATTCTATTTTCAGTCATCCTTGCCAAGTGTTCTTTCCAGTTCGTTCTGTATTTTTCTATTGTTGTGTTTAATTCCTCTACTTTTCGTTGTCTTATTTCTGTGTTATGTTTTTTGTCTGTTCTTTGATATCCTACTATTGGTCTGAGGAATCTCATTTCAGCAGCTTGTATTCTGGCAGATTGTTGTGTTCTCACTGTCCATGTTTCGGATTCATAAGTAATAATAGGCACTGCCATTGTCTTGTATAATTTCATTATAGAGTCTTTCCTGGCTTTGTTTTTCAAAGTTCTTTTTAGTGTTCCTGTTATATAATTAAACTTATTTAGTTTGTTATTTATATCTGTTTCCGCTGTGCATGATATTTCGCAACCTAGGAAGTTACATCTTACCAATTGTTCTATTGGTTTATTTTCTAATATTATCTTTGTCCGAACTGGATGAGCGGCCTTGAAGGCCATTATTGTTGATTGTTGTGAGGATATTTCCATGTTGTATTTTTTTGATATTTCATTTAGTTTATATAGCATTCTTTGTAGTTCGTCTTCAAATAACAATAGCCTATAATTAGATGTACGCTTAATGTTGATATTACGAGACGATATATTTGTTTTATCAAAAATTACTCTGCCATCGTAAATTGTTCTACTATGCTACCAATTATCTCGAATAATACAAAAAAGTAACTTTTTAATACGACACTCAAGGTAAAATTACTCGCCCGGGTAATGAAACTTTTTATGAAGAATATCAAAAAACAATTTTTACGACCACATATATATTTTTTGTTTCTATTTTGGTCATTTACTTTAAAGATATTAATTTCTTCATCAACTTAACTCTTGCGCTACATTTCTTCATTACAAGTCCATAACTTCACACTCGCGAGATGGGGAAGTTTTTATAGCTTTCAGAGATGATAGGAATATTTTAACGACATATGACGTACTGCTTTACATTATATACTTTATGAGCGAGGTAGTTAAATTGAAATTTGATACTAGAGAACGTTATTTTTTTGCAATGTCAGCTTCAGCTGTGAAGAATCTTCCCCTATGGATAGGGTTGGAGGCATCATAAAAATAAAAAAAAAGAGGTCGCTAGCCCCAGGAGATGACAATGTAATCAATTCGCTGTATCATTATTAAGATGGTAGTGCATTTTTGTGTGTACTTCCACAGAGTGAATTATCTCTTTAAAATGATGATAGGTTGGGTCATTAATGTCTCCATAGTTTAAAACTCGACCGTCTGCGTGGATTGTGCGTACCCTTCTTAATGCGTTTCAGTATAAAAAAGGTAAAGCCACACAGATGTCTGATTACTTTCTAACGACTGCATGTACCTGTTGTATATATTACGTCTCTTCGCATAATGTTACCTAATTGTAGACAAGCGACAGTGGCGAAGCGAGAGTTTAAATGGAAAGCATCCAGGATTCAATTATAAAGAATTTTATAACCTATTTTAATATTATATTCATCAAAGATTGTATCTTATGGAACGGTCGGTGGTTTGCTTGCACTCCTCCCGGCTAGGTCCAGACCGGACCCGCGGGCCATTTGTGAGGTCGTCAGGACTCGAGCGACCTGATGTACTACATAGCTCGTGCTGCGCCCACTTCAGCAGCAAATCGCGTCCCCTCGGTGGCGTAGTGGGGAAAAGGTCGGTGGATCTGCTAGTCAGTCCTCCCTTCCAAGTCCGATGGACTCGCGGACCATAAGTGGGGTCAACAGGAGACGAGCGCCCTGTTGTACTAAAGCTCAAATATCCCGGCCCACAGCGGGATCAGCGGCCGTCGTGGCGAGGCGGTGGGAGATTGTGGAGATCAGAAGCTCCCTTCTCTTGGTTAAGATCCCGAGGTCCTTTGTGGGGGCACCATGGGCGATGAGCTGCCTGGATGCCTACATTGCTCAGTGGGCTGACTCAAAGCAGCGGCACGACTAGGCTTAGTCTTGCGAACGGGCTGGTTGGGACAATACCGGGCGTAATGCTGGGAATTACCACCAGGTCGACAAGCTCGAGAAAGGAGGAAGCGCGGTCTTTTGGCTTTTGGGACTTAGCGCCGATTCTGGAACCGAGTGACCCAAGGACAATCTGTGAGGTCGTCAGGAGTTGAGCGACCTGACGTACTAATGCTCAGGCTGGACCCACTTCAGCAACCAAACACGTCCCCAGCTGGTGCACTGGGGGAAAGATCGGTGGGTCTGCTAGACAGTCCTCCCGGTTAAGTCCAAGGGACTCGTGAACCATTAGTGGGGTAGGCAAGAGTTGAGCGCCTTGTCGTACTAGTTGCTCATCTGTTGGAGCTTGCGAGCTCCGTGCTGGCCCACAACAGCTGCAGAAGGCGTCCCTGGGGACACACCAGGGCTCGGCTCGGACCAGTCCAGAGGGGAGCTACTGTACTGGTTCCTGGCTCGGCCTACGGGCCCGTCGACAAACTGTGGGGTCGCCAGGAGATGAGCACCTGGATGTACTAAAAGTCTCACACTGTTGGGCTTGTAGCCCTAGCCGGTCTCACAACGGCTGCAGGACACGTCCCTGGAGGCAGAACAGGGGAATGGTCGGTGGATCTGCGACAGCAGTCCTCCCGGCTAGGCTCATGGAGCCCGTGGACCAACTGTGGGGTCGTCAGGATTGAGCGACCTGATGTACTATGTAGCTCAGTTATTCCCAGAACTGCAAACTCCAACACTCTCTCCCTGGGGTGTTGGTTTAAGGACCGTGAACTTGAACGTGGACGTGAAAATAGGATAGGGAGGACTGGAACTAGGGCTTGGGAGTATGGTCATGACGACCGAGGTATCCCAAGGGGTGGACGGATGGGCCTAGATGCCTAGATGTCTTATGATCCGTTCTAGGAAATCATCAATGGAGAGGGGCTGCACCTCTTTTTATCAACAGGGGGATCGATATGATTAATCTAGAAATTATTGAATTATAAGATGAAAATAATATTTCAGTAGTAGATTTTGAGATGACCATAATAAAATATATAAAAAGGGTTAATCAACTTAAGGGTATTATTTGAGGAATAGAAGAATATCATAAAATTATATTTTGGATTGACATCCTAATGTTATGAAATTAACCAATTCTTCACAATCAGAACTCCTTAAAATTGATCACTCTATGTTCCATTATATAAATCTATAAAATGGCCGATTTCAGTATGTGGAAGCAAAACCTGGATTGTATTAAAGAAAAATGGAAATATGTTAAATACACTGTGTTCCAAAATGATGGACGGGGTTTCAAAGTTGTTTAATTTCCCTCACATTATATATATATATATATATATATATATATATATTATATATATATTCGGCTGCGGTGGACTAGTGATTATGCTCCTTGCCTCTGGTCCCGAGGGTCGCGGGTTTAAACCCGGCCGGGGTCGATGGATTTTTTAGGACGGAAAAATCCAAGGAGCAAGTCCTCCGGGAGGGACTTTAAGCCTGAATGAAAAGGCCTCTAAGCAAAATTTACCAAATTTTCCCGTCCTAGTAGTACCTTGGTTTCCTAGATGTCAGTATGAGGCGGAACGCTGACCATGGCCCACTCAAAAATGACATCTATACGAAGACAAGTGTAACTAAATTACTATGGTTCAAATTCTTCCCTGTAGGGGGAGAGCGCCTAAATCTCTGTAAAGGGAAAACATGGGCTTACAATACAATATATATATATATATATATATATATATATATATATATATATATAAGAACAAAACTTGTATGATTAAAGAGAAACTCTTCGAGTTTAATAACAAACTTTATAGGTGTTCGATGTGAACACCATTCGTTACACGACACATCTAGCCGATAGTCAAATTTCTCCCAAACCTTGGCTTGGTAACCATATTTGAGTAATGGATTCAACAGCAGCAACAATCCTTCTTCTCAAGTCTGGAAGGTCGACGGGAAGTGGTGCTATGTACACATGGTCCTTCACATATCCTCACAGGAAGAATATGAGTTGTGAGATCGGGAGACCATGGAGGCCATCAGGAATCAACCATGTCATTCGGACCGGCGCGTCATATCCATTGTGGGGAACATTATCGTTCTACCACTGTCGCACATTATTTCCTTTTACAGATACATCCAGTAGTTTCTGTCTATATCATCGACGGATAATCTTATCTGTCGGAGGAACAATTCCAAATTGCCGTCGGAACGTTCGTTGCACTGCAACAATGGAACCAGACTTTGCAAATTGCAACAACAGAATGGCTTCTGTACAGGAGTCACCATTTTCACAAATTTGACGCTTTGACGTAATAATGACAAGAAACAAATTACTGCGTACAGGATAGGAAACTTTCACAGTTTTTCTTTCGTTATAGCAAATTCTCACACATTCAATTTCGTTTGTAAAGTTATACCAACTACTTAAAATCGTGTCCATCATTTTGGATTATGGTGTATATTTGAAATGTAAAGACTAAGGAGTCTAATTAGAGCTGTCAGTAATCATCATCAATCATATGGCCATGGCAATCATCAGCATTCATATTCATCTTAGGTTAAGCTTAGTATTAGCGACTCTCCTGGCGCGCAATTTATCATCATCATCACCCATCATATCATCGGGGCAACGTAACCCCGCCTTCCAGGCGCCCCAACCTCAGAAGTGGGTTACAAGTACGCCATGCCACCAGGAGAGAAACCAGGAATGTCGAAAGACAAACCTGGGGCATTCGAAAAAAAAAAACATTAGTACAACACTGGGTGAGTCAACACTTCCTTCAGAATATTTCTCCATGCTTCTCTATTTCTGGCAATCTTCCACCAATTCTTGAGTTTTAAAGATTTGACATCCTGTAGTACTTCAACCATCTATCTTAATTTCGGTCTTCCGGTTCTCCGTCTTCTTTCTAGCTTACCATCTATAATTCTTGTAATTACTTCGTTTTTTTATCATCCTCTGCTTATGTCCCGCCTGTATTATCCTTTTTACTTTAATACCTGTATTGATGTCTGATGATTTATACATCTCATATAATTCCCTGTTATAACTCATTCGCCACTCTCCATTTTCTTTAGTAAGTCCATGTATCTATCTGAGAATATTTCTTTTAAGAAAAGTCATTCTAAATTTGTCATGTTTAGCCAGAACCTAGGTTTCACTCCCGTAAGTTAGCATTGGTTTAATTAGCTTTCTACACAGTCCGGTTTTTGTTCCGTGGGTCAGATAATTTTATTTCAAATACCACTGAGCAACAAAAAGAAACATTTTTTTGTCTCAGAAAGAAAAATATGTGATTCTGATAGTAGCCTATTTTTTCTTCTGAATTCAAATATGATATCGGGTTTTCTCCATCACGCAAGGTTTCCGCGAAATTCCATTCTTTTAGCCGGGAACCAAGCATTTCAGACTGGTTTTTGGATAACTTTAATCTCGTATAAGATCGTTAAGATCTTCTTGAGTCAATAAATGAGGCTCAGATGAACAGCTTTGTTCAAAAGTTGTATCATCAAAATCTGTTTCTTCTTCTTCTTCTTCTTCCTTACTTTCATCAGAATCTGAGCTCTCTTTATCTAATGTCATATGTTCTGGAGGCTTTGGTAAATCCATTAATTGAAATTGAAATAAAAAAAAACTGTGGGTGATGGAAAAATTCCGAATACATATTTGAAAACACGATAAAAAAAACTGCATTAAGTACAACTATTGGTACTCATGAGACAAAACTCATGTTGACCAGTGTACTTGGTTTTGCAAAATAACATTTATCAGCATATTCTTTTATTTCTTCCTGAATATTATTTTGTTAGACGTATCAATGAAAGAGGAAAGTATATAATTACAGACTTACATACTTATGTTTTTGAATTGTTTAGAGAACCACAGGTGTCAACAATTATCTTCTTCTTCTTCTTCTTCGGTTTTACCACATATAGGTTTGCGTCTTCAGTTTCCATTTTTTACCATTCCAATCTCCTTCTTCCAGATTCCTATCATCCATTATAGTTCTGACATAAGTTTTCCATTTCTATCTTGGTCTGCCACGTTTATTTCTTCCAGGAGGTGACGAGTGGTATTATATATTTTTTGGCCATCTTTCATCTTCCATTCTCTGTACATGTTCATAAAATTTAAGAGTTTGATTTTCAATCCTCTTAACAACAGATGTGGTGACACTCATTTTTCCCGAAGGAATTAATTTCTTATTTTATTCTGTCTTGTTTTTTGGAGGCATCTTCTAAGAAAATCAAATTCAACTGTTTAATTTTATTCTTTTGTAATTCCGTCAAACACCAAATTTCACATCCATAAACTTCCAACAATTATTATATTTAAAATAATACAATAGGCTGGATATGTATAGAGAATGGACAGACAAAGAATTACAAGATGGTCATGGAAAGGACAAATGTTCGGTAAACAACCTGATGGATAACATAAAGATAGATGGTTGGATGCCTTAAAAGAGAATAGTCAACAGCTGTAGAAGTTGAACAAATGAAAAGAGAAGCTATGAACAAAGAATAATGGAGACAGATGTTGAGGAAGGTCACAACCCGTCTTGTGCTATTGTGACATTGCTAATGATGATAATCTATTCTTGGATCTTCTAAAATATTCTGTTCCTTTTGGTGTGTATTGTTTATTATCACAATTACAAAATAGCATATCCATTTCCATGGTATTATGTCATAAGGCATAATTTTATGGCGCAATTGTTCATTTATATAGACTATTTAACTCATGCCCCAAATGGTAGTCAATAACCCATCACGTTTCAATGAATTTTGTTTTACAATCAATCACCGTCGTGTTTCGCCTCGCTCTTTATCGATTTCCCTTTATCACCTCCTGCTTAAGTGATAAAGAAAGCTTCTCCTTCTTAATATTCTGAACAAGTCAGAGCATTATTTTTCTCCAACAAATACATTGAATATAGCAAATAATGAACAGATTCCTCGATTTTACCGAGTTGGTTACTAAAAAATAAATGAATAACCTATATTGTTGATTATAATATACAGTTTGATGTGTTTCATTATTTCTCCAATAGGGTGCATTCTTAAAATATTGCGATCCTATTTGGCAATAAATAATATGATCAAGTTGCAGTGAATATACATAACCACACATTTCGATTTGTTTTCATATATCGCCGTTTGTATTAAATATATAAATAGTTTAAGTTACCGGTAATTATATTAAAACAACGGCTTTTGAGTAAACAGCTTAACACATTAGCTTCAGATTAAATGCTCGATACATTTCCCCAGAAACCGGATTTAAGTTACCGTAAATAGTACCGTCTATTTTAAAACATTCAAAACAAACAAAAGATAACGGTACTTGAGTTCACAATAAGGGTGAAGGCCAAAACACATTCCTTTACTATTCATAAATGTTAACAAAAGATTACCCTACCAAGGGATGTACAAAATATTGCAAAACATATAACAGGAGATTTAAGCGAGTGTACCTCGTCTTCTGAGTTGAAGGCCGTTTAACTGCCAGCGACTCTACCTCGTCTTTTGAGGCGAATGGGTTAATTGAATTGGTTAAATAGTCCTAACAAATGCCACTCTTGATTACCAAATCCTCTAGATAAATTGGAAATCACTCGTGGCATTACTTATAATAAAGTTTCAAATAGCAAATAAATAAATAAATAAAATAAAACGAAGCTCTCAAGATATGACAAATTCTTGTCTTAATGCAAATTGACCTCTCTTTTATTAGAGTAATAATAGTATCCATCATTAATATTTGTTTACTTGAATTACTTTTCAAACAAAATATTGACAATTACCCAGTAAGAAGAAGAAATACGAATGCAAATTTTTGAAATTACGGCTAAAAAAGTTGTTAAAAAAGTTGTTAAAAAAGTTACCCGCAATTTAAGAGAATCGACTCTAGTTGACTTATTATTAGTCAGAATTTTTATGTAAAAATATTTCAATAAAGATAATATATACATGATTATTCAACAGTTTGTATGTGAAACCAAAAAAAGAGACAGTCATAAGGCTAACTTCTCATTTTACTATATTGCAATTTTACGTTTTAGTACATAAAAATCCTGACTCACTTACTAGCAAATCAATTTACACATAGATAAATATTTTAATATCGATTTAGAAATTGTATTAGAATGTATTTGTATTTATTAAAGTAAACTGGCTCAGGCGTTTGTTTTTCTTTTCATGTGGACTAATGGTTATGCTCCTTGCCTCTGGTCCCGAGGGTCACGGGTTCAAACCCGGCCGGGGTCGATGGATTTTTTTAGGATGGAAAATCCAAGGAGCAAGTCCTCCGGGAGGAACTTTAAGCCGTGGATCCCGAGTCTGAAGATTTTCAGGCTCGTAAAAGACCCTTAAGCCTGAATGTAAAGGCCTCTAACAAAATTTACCGAATTTTACCGTCCTAGTAGCCTACTACCTTGGTTTGCTAGATGTCAGTATGAGGCGGAACGCTGACTACGGACCACTCAAATGACTTCTATACGAAAACAAATTTAACTAAATTGGTATGATTCAAATTCTTCCCTGTAGGGGGAGAACGCCTAAATCTCTGTTAAGGGAAACATGGGCTTACAAGAAGAAGAAGATGCCATATTATGCCTTCATTGTTAAATGTCAAAATGTAATTACGAGGGCGGATCGGAAAGTAACGCACAATAATTTTTTTCTGCCTTGGTATTGCAGCTAGAATGTTGAAATTTCACAGAGATATAGTTTGAAGTTTTCACTACAGATGGTATTTTTTTCTCAGGTGCACCTCTTGCGAGAGAAGCTTGAACTATGCAACAAAGATGGCGCGCATGCTATAGTCGTCCACCTGTGAGGGACGGATCGGATCGGAAAGTAACGCACAATAATTTTTTTTAAAAGTTTAATAGTAAAAAAAAAGAGGAAAAAATCACAAATGAACTTACATCTTTTACCTACTTTTCGACATAGTCACCAACTTTCTCAACACATTTTTCCCATCGTGTTACCAGTTTCAATATGCCCTGTTCGTAGAAGTCCGTTTGGTTGGAGTGTAGCCATCTGCGCACTGCTGATGCCTGCTTTGTTTCGGGCGTGTAGTGGTACGCCCACGACTCATCACCTGTGACGATTCCTTCCAGAAAGTAATGTCCTTGTGCGGTGTACCGCGTTAAGTGGTCCAAGCTTGCCATCATTCGCTGGCCCTTGTGGTCGTCTGTCAGGTTCTTAGGCACCCAGCGAGCACTAACTTTACGGAATTTCAAATTTTCATGAACAATATCGTACACCGCACCATAGGAAATGTTTGGCCCACAAAAATCGAACAACACTTCTCTGTTCCTCACAGGTGGACGACTGTAGCATGCGCGCCATCTTTGTTGCATAGTTCAAGCTTCTCTCGCAAGAGGTGCACCTGAGAAAAAAATACCATCTGTAGTGAAAACTTCAAACTATATCTCTGTGAAATTTCAACATTCTAGCTGCAATACCAAGGCAGAAAAAAAGTATTGTGCGTTACTTTCCGATCCGCCCTCGTATAACATCGAAATAAAGAAGCGCCACTGCTATAAAGTAAACATTCTCTTTGATTTCCTTACGGGAGGACAGTGAGACCGAGTTCCCGTAGCTCTTGTGATAATATATATACATTTATTTTTTCCTTTATATATATATATATATATATATATAGGCCTATAGGCCTATATAAAGGAAAAAATAAATGTTTTTGCTAGGATACCAGATACGAGATAACGTAACTGATAACTCACTAAAGTATCAAATTAGAGGTCCTGGGTTCAAATCCTGCTTCAGGCGTTTATTATTTTTTCATGTCACACACACACACACATATATATATATATATATATATATATAGGCCTATATATAATTTACTTACTTACTTACTCACTGGCACTATCGTAGGTTCATGTCCGCGCGGACATAAGCTCTCCATACATCCCTATCCTGAGCTAATCCTTTGCAATCATTCCCTGTATAACCTACTTCCCTCAAATCATAGTTAATGTTATTCTCCCACCTCATTCTTGGTCTACCAACTGGGCGTTTTCCCTCTGGCTTTCCTACAAGAAGCTTCCATGCAAGTCTTTCATTCCCCATACGTGCAACATGTCCTGCCCATCGCAGTCTACGAGACTTAACTGTTCTTATTATATCTGGCTTCCTATAAAGACCATGTAGTTCATTGTTATGAAGTCTTCTCCATTCACCCGTCTGTTCATCTCTCTTTGGTCCAAAAATTTTCCTAAGTACTTTATTCTCAAATACTTGTAATCTCCTTTCCTCCATTAAAGTAAGAGTCCATGTTTCGCACCCATATAATATAACTGGTAGAATAATAGTTTTATATATTTTCAGTTTAACGTTTTTTGAAAGGAGTTGGGACATCAAGAGTCTCTGCAATGCATATATAAAATTTAAGATTTATAAATTTTATAAGTAAGTTGGGTTGTAGAGTGATGTGGATTTAAAATTGGTTAATATATTTAAGTATGTTAACATTTTATTTTGTAAGATTGTAAATATTCATAACTTTAATTTTCAGATAAATAATTATTATAAATTATTTTATAATTTGTATATTTGTCATTAGGAAACTGTAAGAAATTAGGATGGATGCTAAGGGACATGAGCTTCAGATATATGAACATGATTCAGTTTATAGCGATAGGGACAAATGGAAGACACAGTGCTGGAAGAAAATAAACATGCGGAATTCATAAGCCATAGAGTGAGTGAGTGAGTTAGTTATTGTGAAAATGTTATTTTTTGTAAGTAAGTCAGCAATATCTTTTCAGATAATTTAACAATGGGCGCTGGAATATTGATCTATTAACAACTGAGCTGATTTCAATGACTTCCTATTTGATCGGTTTGATGTGCTTTGCAATATCTAAACTGAATACTTCAATATTCACAAAATTGATCAAATCCCTACAATTACAAAGAATTAAACAAACTGTGTATAATCATGAACGCTTGTGAAAATGGAAGAACGAGATATAAAGATTAGCTGCGAGCTCTGATAACAAAACCTGAGTAACAGCCAAAAACAACAGTTTTTGCTGACTCGTGAAGTTGCTGATTTAGCACTAATTCTGTTATTGACCTTTGTTGAAAGCTGCTTTGTACATATATTTGATTGAACTAATTCCAATCTATAGCAATGTTCCTCTATTATTGAACCCTCATTCTGACTTTGGTCCAGAGAAAGTAAATATATCATTCAACACAGGTGAAAAGACCTCACATATTATTAGAACTACAGTATATTTGCGAGTTAAACATATTGGTATAAAGTGCACACGCCATTAAATATGATATTACTTTTACATAGGCCTAAAATAGGTTAAAGTTAAAGTGAACCAAAAACTAAATAGATTGTGCGAGTTGCTCGCATAGAATGTGATATCAAGTTGCACTACCCAGTGCGACTTGATATCTATATACTGTGTGGACATATCCACAATCTATCATCCAGATACGTAGACTAAAAGAAACCATCTTGTCACAATGGCTAGGATTAAACGAACCACAATCCTAAAACGATAGCCACTACGGAATTAACTGCCAAGACGCACCGTGTGCATCAGTATGCAGAGCCTAGGACGGTGCCAAGTCACCGTCATTCAATTGTTGTTGTTGTTGATAGGCCTAATTTAATATGCTTTCAACCAATAGGATAAATAATACAGTAAAACCTGTCTTAGCCGGAACCTTTATAAGAAGGAAACCTGTAGAAACGGAACAAAATCTTAGAATATAGGCTTTGGTAAAAATATGACATGTCATAGGAATCCGCCCTTTAGTCATAACTAGGATCGCTTATTTACAACAGTGTTGTCATTACTTATCGAATGTCCTAGTATATGATTATGGATGATTTAATTATTCCTGATTGTTATTATCGTTCCTAAATACGTATTTGAATTTAATCACTTCATGTACAGTAAAATCTTCCGATGTTTTAATAACACGTGGGCTACAGAGAAAGTTTAAAGTAATTGGTAATTTTACCACATAGCGCTGTTTCGTCCTGTAAGGACTCACAAATTTTCACTTACAACGGACACGTGTAACACAAAAGCTCTGCTGGGAAATCTCGATCCACCGGATGTAAAAAGTTAGATCACAATGAACTGAAACTTACGGCAACTAAAAAAAAAGTTGCTTTGTGCTTTTTTAAGTAGAACAAAAAAGACGCTTTTCCAGCCATAAAGGACGAGACCTTGACCAAACTTACACAGTTTGCAAAGTTCTTGGCAGGTCACGAAGTCGTCAATTCGACTTTTTATATGAAATATTACGGAATAAAATATATGGTTTGCATTACAGAATTTTTTTATTAGGAAATGTGCACTCAGTTGGGCATTAATGGTGGGACAGGACACACAACCAGACCCAAGGTGGAGATTTAAAATCCCTTACCCCGCCGGGAATCGAACCCGGATAGTCGGAGTGGAAGGTAGGGACTCTATCGACTACGCCACGGCGACGGACTTTGCATTACAGAATTCAATATAGTTATCAAGAAGTCCGTCATATAGGAAGTGCGTGAACTAAACGAATTCCTTTGATAGTCAAATTTTGCTGGTTTCTGAAACATAAACTTTATTTTTACACGCTTTATATTAGCTTGACCTGTACCTATCGATGTAACGGAATCTTTCAACACGATTTTCACCCACTTAAAAACATTGGATCGACTTGAAACATATATAATATGTAATACGTTGCAGACTTATCGACTTTTTAGTCCATCGTTGTAAGAAATTAATGTTATATTCTCTCGTAGTTCAGTTGTTAGAGCGGTTGACTGTAATGGTATATAATTTCAGTAATCCATAGGTCGCTGGTTCAAATCCGGCCCGGAGGATTTTTTAGAAGAGTATAACTTTTAGCTCATACTACAATAGTATCGAATTTACACTTTTGTATTATTCTGTAAAATATTGATGACAATTTTGTAAACTTACCACATAGTAATTTATCCAAAAAAATATGAGAAGGATACGATTAACTGTAACTATTTATGTACGGTATATTAAAATATTGAAAAATATTATAATAATGTTAGATAATAATAATTTAAAAAAATATAATTATATTCGTGCCTAGACACTAAAAACATCGTAAGCAATTAAATTTTCATGGGATTCCGGTTTATGAAAATCAATTAAACCAAAAATTTAAAAAATAATAGTTTAAAAAACTTAAACAACAACACGCTTTATTAGAAAACCAAATTAAAAAATTAACCAAAAAGTCGTCTCCAACACATCTACAATAAAACTAGAGTTACCTACAAAAAAACAATTTTACCATCAAAAGCGTGTGGTGCTTTTTATGGTTTTTACGTTTTCTTCTTAGAGACTTTACTTTTACCAATATCTGTTTATTATCAAATATATTAATTGATAAAGAGCACCCCACGCTTTTGATGGTATTTTTTTTGTAGATAACTCTAGTTTTTATTCTAGATGTATTGGATATGATTTTTTTGTTGACCACTTTAATTTTATCCCAAGCGTGTTGAAAATTAAAATTATTTTTAATTTTTTTAGTTCGGTTTTCAAATAAAGCGTGTTGTTTTAGTTTTTTAAACTATTGTTTATTTAAATTATATTATATCATATACAGTTTTATGGTGACAGGGCAGCTGCTGGAGCGATATTTTAATTTTAGCTTAGGCCTATCTGGTAAGCTTCTTCTTTTAAGGGTTATATTTCACTATTTTCTTTTCAATACTTCCTTCATTTTATTTCAATGGCATGTACTAGTTTCATTCAGAAAAAATAAAATTACGACCGCTACAGCAATTCATAAATCTTCGTTTCAGGTGAACTCCTATTCCTAATGGTCCGATTTTCCTGGTTAACAAATTCGACCTTTCATTTTTAATGGATCGTTATATGCCGATTTTGGGTTCGAAAAAATAAAGGTTCCGGCAACTAGAGGGTTAAAACACACACACACACACACACACACACATATATATATATATATATATATATATATATATATATATATCCACCGCTGTGGTCTCGAGGTAGCGTGCTGCCCTGTCACGCGGGCCCGGGTTCAATCCCCGGTCGGGCAGTTTTTCTGGGTGAGGTTTTTATCTGGGTTTTTCCTCACCTGTGAAACAAATGTCAGGAAAACTTTAAGGCCAAAACGGTCCCCGAAATCATATGGCCATCATCACCATCATCATCCTTATCATTATCATCATCATCATCCTTCACCGGTGTGGAAAGCAACGGGAAGCTACCACACTTACAATTCCCTAGTAAAACTGCAATCATGGCATGAAGATGCCATGATTGCAGTGAAGGACTTGTCTTCGGGCAGAATTACTATGAATGGATATATATATATATATATAGGCCTATATATATATGCTGCCTTGTCACGCAGCGGGCCCGAGTTCGATTCCCGGTCAGGACAGGCTCCTGGGTGAGGTTTTTTTCGGGGTTCTTCCTCACCTCTAAGACAAATGTCAGGAAGCTTTGGGCCCAACGGTCCTCGAAAATCATCCGGTCATCATCATCATTATCATCACCATCATCCTTCACCGGTGTGGAAAGCAACGGGAAGCTACCACACGTATAATTCCCTAGTAAAGCTGCAAAGCATAGCATGAAAATGCTATGCTTGCAGTGAAAGACCTGCCCTCTGGCAGAATTACTATGGATGGATATATATGGACATATTATGAGGAGAAGGGACCACAGAAACAAAGAAGTATTGAATTGGATACCTCCTGGAAAAGCGAAACGTGGTAGACCAAATCCAACGTGGATAAAGGGAATTCAAGAAAACATGAAGAAGAGAAATATGACTGAAACAGACACGCAATACTGGGAAGTATAGAAGAAAAACATGTATATTTTGGTTGAGGATAGCTGCGTAAATTACAGGAACAATCCTGAAATAAATAAATAAATAAATAAATATATAAATATATATATATATATATATATAAGATAAGGAGTAGCCTACAATGGCATACAAAGAAAGTATTTTTGATTTCAGTGTTTAAGTAATGCTATAATTTTGAAACTTCTTGTGTGCCTCTGTTTTGTAACGAATATTTTGGAGAAATTCTCACATGAAATCCTTTAATAGAGGGAGTTAAATTAGCAGCCTCCCTTTATATGAGTCTAGTCGAACACAACTTTGAAGACATGTGCACCCCACTCTATGGAACTAATTCTATTAATCTTGCCTCCTTTTATGTGTGACTAAACTTTCAAGAGCCATACGTCTTGAGACATGCCATAATAAGATACCACCCATCCCAGTTTACGAGATTCACGAACCAAGCATCATTATTCTGCACACCATAACTAATTAATAATTATGCTTGTCATAAACATACCTCCCTTCTGGTTATTCTCCTTCCTCATCAAGGTAACAAAACATCCAACAAGTGAACGAATATCAATGAAACAACTGGGAGGGTTAAGGATGCATATGGATGAGAGAGTTAATTAACAATCGGAACTAATTATATGGGGTTAATTCATGCCAACAGCTATTTAATATTTAATTTTAGGAAGTGATATTTTGAGGTTATTTTAATTATATTGTTTTTAGTCTGATCATCTTACCTCAATATTAATGTTGATTTGTTCTTGAACGTGTTTCAAAACAATTCTGTTTATCGTCAGCTTGTCCAGACTGGTTTTATTTATGCTGCATTATGTTGCACAACCTGGATGTAGATGTCAGCTTTATTTTTCAATAAAGTCTACCGATGTGGTCTCGAGGTAGCGTGCTGCCTTGTCACGCAGCAGGCCCAGGTTCGATCGATCCCCGCTCGGGACAAGTTTCCTGGGTGAGCTTTTTTTCGGGTTTTTTCCTCATCTGTAAGACAAATGTCAGGATACTTTAAGGCCCAAACGGTCCCTGAACATCATCTGGCCATCATTATCAACAATATCATGTTCACCTCATTAGATTAAGTTTAGGTTAAAGGCCTCTCCTGGCACATCATTACCCATCGTAATCACCCATCATATCATTGGGGCAGCGCCCCTTCCAGGCGCCCCAATACACCAATGCCAGGAGAAAATAGCTGGAATGTCGTATGGCAAACAGGCGCATTGAACAAAAAATGTATTTTTTTAATAAATAAAACTATCTATCTATCTTCGGGTTTTTACAGCTGCTGCCGTCTTCCCGTGCCAAACCTCCAAAGCCTACGGTCTTGGGCATCTTCGATGCTTAGCCCTCTAGCTTGCATTACTGTTTTCATGTTTTCCTTCCAAGTTAACCTTGGTCTTCCTCTTTTCTTCTTTCTGTTCGGATGCCATTCATATAGTTGCTTGGGCCATCGCTCATCTTCCATTCTTAAAACATGTCCTAACCACTTTAATTCCTTTTCCTCAATTCTTTCAATTATGCTTTCGTCTGCTTCCATTATGTTTCTAATTTCCTTATTTGTGACACGTTCTAATTTAGATTTTCTGGCACTTCTTCGTAAATAATCCATTTCTAGAGCTATTAGTCTATTCTTGTAGTACTTATTGATTGTCCATACCTCACTTCCGTACATTGCAACAGATTCTACCAATGTTTTACCAATATATTTTTTGTGTCTTTCCAAATATGCTTATCCCACCATATGGAATTTAATGATGATATTATTTTGCTACTCAATTCAATTCTATGTTTTATGTTCTCTTTTCCTATACCTTCGATGTTATCCGTAATTATTCCCAAATATTTAGTTTGTTTCACTTGCTTTATTTGGATTCCTTCTTCCAATATTAAATTTTCTCTTTCATTGCTATTTATTGCCAGATATTCTGTTTTTTGTAAATTTACTGTGAGACCCCATGATTCATATGTGTTTTTCAACCTTTTTATCATGAATTCCATATCAAATTTGTCTTGCGCTAAAACCAGTTGATCATCGGCAAATTGTAATGTCATCAAAAATCTGTTGCCTATTGATAAAACTATCAAAGTTTTATATGATTTTCTTCTTCTCCATCTTCTTCTTCTTCTTCTTCTTACAAGGATTAATCCTTATTGGTTCGTTCGGGCTCCAAATATCATAGGTGCTGTGTCCATCTCTTTTTCCTCCTCTCAGAAGACAATTCAGACTTTTCCTAGGCAATCTGTTGGTATCCATTGGCTCCCGTGAGGGGAGCTGGACCCCATCGGACGCCTCCCCAAGTTTCCTGGGTGACGATTTTTCGGGGTTTTTTCTCACCTCTAAGATAAATGTCAGGATACTTTAAGGCTCGAACGGTCCCCGAACAACATCTGGCCATCATTATCATCAATATCATATTCACCTCATTAGATTAAGTTTAGGTTTAAGGCCTCTCCTGGCGCATCATTACCCATCGTCATCACTCATCATATCATTGGGGTAGCGTAACCCCGCCTTCTAGGCGCCCCAGCCTCAGAAGTGGATTACAATACGCCAATGCCAGGAGAGACTACCTGAAATATCGAGTGACAAACAGGTGGCATTGAAAAAAAAATATTTTAGATAAATAAAACTATCAAAGTTTTATATGATTTTCTTGTTGTTGTTGTTCTTCTTCTTACAAGGATTAAACCTTATCGGTTCGTTCCGACTCCAGATATCATATCTCTTTTTCCTCCTCTCAGAAGACAGTTCAGACTTTTCCTAGACAATCTGTTGGTATTCATTGGCTCCCGTGAGGAGAGCTGGACCCCCATCGGACGCCTCTACGGGAGGCGGAAATTAAAATAATAATGGAATCTAATTTCTTTTTATTTGTAGTTTAAACTCAACTTGAATCTCTTCTTAAAATAATGAAGGATGAATATGAAATTCGTAGGTGGTGGATAGGGGGAAGCCCGGCAGATATGCCAGGTACCAGAGAAATCAAATACTTGGGGCGAACCATCCAGCGAAAAGGAACGGCTGACCAGATTGGATGACTTCTCACGGGCGGACGTAGCTCAAGAGCCGTGGAGAAGGCAATACGTCTAGAGAAGATGACTCGAATCAACTGCCGTAGTCCTGGAAGCGGTAAGATAGCAGCCATATCACCAGTATAGTTCTGCACTGCGCTCGTAACGCAGTCACGGCGAAATTCTAATTACTGGCCAGATATTAAAGCGGACGAAAGATTTTCAAAAATATTTATTTTATTTAGCAGTCGTAATAGCTGTTTTAATATACTACATCTTTATCAGATGGATGTCATAATACAATTATTTTCTAATTATTAATATAGTCAACTACGAATATAGTTACATGACTATAGGTTTATGTGTTATATGACTATACTCATTAATTTTGTATAATAACACATGTAGTATAGTAGTATTACTTTCTTTATAATGGAACATGCTGTATATTAAATGTTAAAAGTTGACTATACTCACAATTAAAAAAAAATATATTTATGACATATTATGTCTAGTGGAAATGGGGTGTAAGAGGTAGTGATGTGCATTCTAGAATCTCTCCTACCTAATTTTCAACCTCACCTGCACGTGGTACACCCTGCTTTTGTTAATGTTTATAGTGTATAATGCTATTGTGTTATTATTTAATTGTAATATTATTATTGTGTTTTCTTTATGTAATTGTAATGTTATTGCTGTTTTTGTTGTTTATTTTTCTTTACACTAGTACCAATTATTACTTTATTGTAACGGACTGTCAACAGCACGTACGGCTTACTGCCCTTGCGACCCATATTTGTAAATAATATTGTAAATATCTTACTTTTTGTCTAATAAAGTCCTACTACTACTACTACTACTAAACTAACGAGGTAATGGGGACCGAGTCACGGCGGTATAACCGTTCCATCAGATATGGAGGAAATTCCATATTTTGAATGCCTGACTAGAGGCTATACGGTAGCAGCCCTACCACTAGTCTTGCTCTGTGGATGGCTGGTAACCAACCCAGGGGACTTCCTACTACTCGAAGAAACTTAAGCAAAGACTGGAATGATCACACTGATGATGACAAAGCTTACCAAAACATCGGTGGAAAGATCAAGACCATCTTCGCTAGGTTTACCGTACAGGCCACATGGCCCAAAACGAATTTGTTCATGATGATGATGATGATGATGATGTCTAGTGGAAATACAGTGTATTGAAACAGCTGTTACGAATATTAAATACAATATTTTTTTATGAAAATCATATACATTTTTATGGTTTTATTTATTGAATACTTCTTGGATTTTCATCATGTAAACACCAAATGAACTGATTACTTAATAAATAATTTTTAAAAAAATATATATAATAATGTAAATAATTTTGAAAACACTACATAACGTATACAGGGTGAATTTTAATTACATCGACAAACTGCAGGGACTGATTCCTGACTGGAAATGGAGGAAAAATGTCCTATCAATAAATGTTCATAAATGCATCGTTGCCACGGTAGATGGGATTGACGAATGACATTATTCTCTCGGCCCTGTTTCATGGCCTGTTAGATCACCGGACTTAAACCCCCTAGATATTTACCGCTGGGGGCATCCGAAAAGCTTTGTCTATGCTGGACCAGTTTCTGATGTACATACCCTTCAACAGCGTGTCCACATTGCCTGTGACCCTATTCGGAGAGAGGCCGGAACATTCGAAAGAGTGAGGCAATCCATGATGCGACCGACGTGTCAACGCGTGCATTGCATCCCGTGGTGGCCACTTTGAATATCTGTTGTGACGTGGATGTTATTATGCTATTTACTGTGTACCGGTAGATTTGTTGTCGTTGCACGCACATCTTTCATTTCCGGTCACATGTTTATAGGGCATTTTTTCCTTCATTTCCAATCAGGAATCAGTACCTGAAGTTTGTCGGTGTAATTACCGTTCACCCTGTATATCGCAAACATTTAGAATAGAAGTAATGTAAGTCTGCAGGTATTAAACATGAGTTTATTGTGGTATACACAAACTATTTTATACACCTTGGGTCGCAAATATATGGCTTTCATCAGAAAAAAAGTACATAAATGTTTGTGCATTACTCTAAAATGATGGAGAGTATTGGTTTGATTTTTAGTATTGGATGGCATTTGGCTGAATACGGCTGTGGATTTTCCTGGGTATTTTCTGATCATATGTTCTATTTTTTAAAATAAAGTGCTTAGGAAGATTTTTGGACCAAAGAGAGATGAACAGACGGGTGAATGGAGGAGACTATATAACAATGAGCTACATGGTTTTTATAGGAAGCCAAATATAAAAAGAACAGTTAAGTTTCGTAGACTGCGATGGGCAGGAAATGTGGCACGTATGGAAAATGAAAGACGTGCATGGAAACTTCTTGTAGGAAAACCAGAGGGAAAGCGCCCAGTTGGTAGACCAAGAATGAGGTGGGAGAATAATATTAACTATGATTTGAGGGAGGTAGATTTTACATGGAATGATTGGAAAGCATTAGCTCAGGATAGGGATGTATGGAGAGCTTATGTCCGTGCGGTCATGAACCTACGGGTTCGATACTGCCAGTGAGTAAGTAAGTAAGTATGTTCTATTTTAACAAACATTAATTTTAAAGGAAACGAAATTATATGAACATTTTTATTCGTATTTAACAACGAGAATTGACAAAATGCAAGAGCGTATTACGTAGCGTTTTACTTTATTTTATTTCAAAATACCAAGGAAAACTTTTATTTATTTTTATGTCTCCTGGTTTTTCCTCACCTGTAAGCCAAATGTCAGGAAAACGTTTAGGCCCAAACGGTCCCCGAAATCATATGGCCATAGCAATCATCGTTAAGCTTAGGATTAGGGACTCTCCTGGCGCACCATTATCATCATCACCCATCATATCATCGAGGCAACGTAACCCCGCCTTCCAGGCGCCCCAACCTCAGAAGTGGGTTACAAGTACGCCATGCCAGGAGAGAGACCAGGAATGTCGAAAGACAAACCTGGGGCATTTGAAAAAAAAAATTATATATTTATAAAGTAATGCATCAATATACGTCGGTATAATTTTCTTTGCTTTCTAAGTAAACCGCATATTTAGACCCAAAGAGTATATCATATTTTCACCCCACTGTCACTAGCAGCGGCGAGGTTAAAGCAAGTAGAATTTTCTTAAATAATTCAACATAGGTTTTCACTAACAATTTCCAATCTTCATCATTTGATTCGCATAAATTTTATTTACAAACACACACGATTATTTGTCGTAAAGTCTTTACCATTTTCAGACAGTTACATCTCTCTAATGTTGGCCTACGTCTCACTAATGTACTGAAGTTCCATAATTATTTACAATTCACTGGTATCCTACTGGACCAATACTCGAGTCTTCTACCACAATTAAGACGACAGCCGAACTATCTGCAAAACCTGGTCTTCATCTTTCTTTAATCGAAACCTCGAGAGACAGATTCTTCTACAAAACGATGCATAGACGAATCTGGAAAGCTATCAGAAACATTTCAGACTTATGATTCACGATCTAAGAATCCCTTATACCTTATAAGGCGTAAATGAGAGTCTCGTTGCAGTTCTCGAAATTCAAATGCCAGGCAAACAATGATAAGCAATTCATACAACAAAAAAGCGTTCTTAAAATAAGCGCACTCATATTATTTCCTTTCAATGTGATCTACAGACGCTCAATATTATTGTACAATGTCGATTATTGTGCAATATATTGACGTAAATATTTATCATGTAGGGGCTTGAAAGATTGCGCAATATATTGAGTCAATCAAAAACAGTTTGATTCTTATTGTGCAATATGGTAAATATTGCGTCGTCTGTTGGCAATATTGCGCAATACTATTCCACTTCTGTGTTCTGTGTTCTTTTTATTCCACATGTTGACTGCACAAGTATCACCCGCGAACTAATTTATTGAGTGATAATATTGCACCGTGTGGGTTGGTCAAGCAATACTATTGTACAAAGTAGTGTGCAATATATTGACGTAAATACTGATAGTGTAGGGGCCGCTTTATAAAACTAGTATTGTAATATAGTAATATGAAGGATGTAATGGGACATTCTAAATACTTCTAATAAAAATGCTGTCATTTACTGGATGTATTATAGGAAACAAAAGAGTTTATTAAATCGATGCTGGGTGTATACCTGTTTGTATTCAATAACCATATTGCACATTATAATATTGTTACTTTGTTTATTTTTATACCCACAATGTGACCATTACAGTTATAAATAGTTGTTTCCCTGTTTATAACGCTATTGTATTCTGTCGCGCTTCTGTTGTTATTACTAAATATAAAAGAGGTCACTAAACAGTGTTTAATTGTACGTTATTGTGGTCAAACAGCCTGTAAAAAATACATTTATTGTTCCTGTCAGAGCAAGCAACTCATTATGAAAATTAGTAACTCTACCGGCTAACACATTATCTAAATTAGCATGCTTACGTTATAATAATAATAATAATAATAATAATAATAATAATAATAATAATAATAATAATATATAATAATAATAATAAAAATGATAATAATTATAATAATGATAATGATAATAATAATGATAACGATGTTAATGCTGATAATAATGATATTAATGATAATAATGATAATGATGATAATAATGATAATGATAATAATGATAATAATATTGATATTAATGATACTAATGATAATGATAATAATGATATAATAATAATAATAATAAAAATAAAATAATAAAAATAAAAATAATAATAATAATAATCCATCCATAGTAATCCTGCCCGAAGGCAGGTCCTTCACTGCAATCATAGCATTTTCATGCTATGCTTGCAGCTTTACTAGGGAATTGTAGGTGTGGTAGCTCCCCGTTGCTTTCCACACCGGTGAAGGATGATGATGATGATGATGGCCATATGATTTCGGGGACCGTTTGGGCCTTAAAGTTTTCGTGACATTTGTCTTACAGGTGAGGAAAAACCCCGATAAAAACCTCACCCAGAAAAACTGCCCCGACCGGGGATCGAACCCGGGCCCGCTGCGTGACAAAGCAGCACGCTACCTCGAGACCATTCTTACGTTATAATAATAACAATAATAATAATAATAATCATACTAATAATAATAATAATAATAATAATAATAATAATGAATCATCTATTCTTCTTCCTTTGGTTCTATGGTCCTCTAGGAACATTGCTCTCATTCATAAAATCTGCCCATTATTCTCCATTCCTAGCTTTCTGAGTCCATCTTTTAACCTTCGGTTGTCTTAAGTCTTCCTCAGCCTTATCCAATCATCTTAGTTTCTGTCTTCCAACCTGTCTTCTCCGTTCAGGTTTCTCTTCGAATAATCCTTCTTGCATCTCTTTCCTGCTCCACTCGTAACACATGTCCTACCTATTCCAGTCTCTTTCTTGTAACATATCCTACCACATCTAAATCCCTAAACCTGGCAAACACAAGTGAAACACATATGTAAAAAGACTTTCTCCATCTTACATTATCTTAGACGTTTAAAGAATTTTCTCCCAGTTTCGTTAAAACAAATCCTAGTGCAGAATCTTGTGTTACCACACTTCGATTATTGTGACATTATATATAATGATCTAAACTATGCCTTGTCGCAGAGACTGCAGCGTGTTCATAATGCTTGCGTTCGATTCATTTTCAATATCAGCCGTTATGACCATATTTCCGAACACTTTAATAACCTCTCTTGGCTCCGTCTTACTGACAGACGTAAATTGCACTCTCTTTCACTACTTTTCAAGCTTCTGAATTCCTACATTCCTACTTACCTGGCGTCCAGATTTGAGAAGTTATCCTCCTACCACAATATTGACACTAGGTCACAAGATAGCAGTCTGCTAACAATTCCTCTTCATAGCACTTCCTCCTATTCTACTTCCTTCACAGTAGCCTCTGTCCGCTCCTGGAATCTCCTTCCTCAAGATATCAGGGGTTGCCGCACACTTGGCACCTTTAAGTCACGCTTATACAGTTACCTGTTGTCTAATAATTAATTTTTCTCTATTTATTTAATTTTATACTATGCCATTAATCTTTTCCTCGTGTTTTATATATCTTGTACATATTATATATTTAATTCGTTAAATTTAGAGTAAATCAAAATACATTATAAATATTAATTGTATTGTATTCATAACTTGTAATCGTTTATATATATATATATATATATATATATTGTAATTTAGATTTAAGACTTTTCTTTTGTATTTTTTTAACCTGGTTGAGTGGTAGACAAGGCCTTAAGGCCTTAACTCTGCCAGGTAAAATAAAGCTATTATTATTATTATTATTATTATTATTATATAAACCTTTTAATTCCTCTGTTTCCACATATCTTGTTCCTGTACTGCTCCATATATCTTCCTTAGTACTTTTCATTCCCATGCATTTCCAACATGTACTTATCTCTTTCTGACAATGTCCATGTTTCGCTTCTAAACGTAACTATTAGTTTTAATATTGTTTTATATCCATCCATGCATCCATAGTAATTCTGCCCGAAGGCAGGTCCTTCACTGCAATCACAGCATTTTCATGCTATGCTTGCAGCTTTACTAGGGAATTATAGGTGTGGTAGCTTCCCGTTGCTTTCCATACCGGTGAAGAATGATGGTGATGATGATGATGATAATGATAAGGATGATTATGATGATGATGACGGCCATATGATTTCGGGGACCGTTTGGGCCTTAAAGTTTTCCTGACATTTGTCTTACAGGTGAGGAAAAACCCCGATAAAAACCTCGCCCAGAAAAACTGCCCCGACCGGGGATCGAACCCGGGCCCGCTGCGTGACAAGGCAGCACGCTACGTCGAGATCACAGCGGTGGACTTGTTTTATATGTAGGCCTATTAATTTTTTCTACCCTATCTAATGTCCTTGAGTTAAAAACTTGTTTTAATATAATAATAATAATAATAATAATAATAATAATAATAATAATAATAATAATAATAATAATAATAATAATAATAATAATAATAATATAATAGCTTTATTTTACCTGGCAGAGTTAAGGCCTTAAGGCCTTGTCTACCACTCAACCAGGTTTAAAAAAATACAAAAGAAAAGTCTTAAATCTAAATTACAATATATATATATATATATATATATGAATAAGAAAGTTTTCTTGGGTTTTCCGCGTCTTGGATTCAAGTTCGGCCCCTGGCCACTGACTCCGACGTTTCGGCATGATCCCACATGCCATTATCATTCCTTGAATCCAAGACGCGGAAAACCCAAGAAAACTTTCTTATTCATACTTATATCCGCGAAAATCTGCAATATAACATATATATATATATAAACGATTACAAGTTATGAATACAATACAATTAATATTTATAATGTATTTTGATTTACTTTAAATTTAACGGATTAAATATATAATATGTACAAGATATATAAAAAAAAATATAGAAGTAAATATTGCCCATTGTGATCCTTGCTCGAACATCTTCATTTAATTCATTTTTAGAGATTATTAGAGAAACCATGTATTTAATACTATCAATTTTTTTTTCAATATCTGACCACCTAGGGCTACATATGAAATTATATTTACTTCTACTCTCGATATTCTCATATTTTTTCTATCTTCATTTATGACTAATCCTGTCTTCCATGACCCTTGCTTGAGTTGTTTTAATGTTTCTTCCACTAATTTTGCAGTACGTCATAACATAACAAGGTCATCTGCATATACTAGGTAATGCATTGACCTATTAAAAATTGTCCCACGGCTTAAACATTACCAAAACGTTTTGAATGATGTTTAGATGATAATAATAACACAGGTCAACATGAGTTTTGTCTCATGAGTACCAATGGTTGTACTTAATGCAATTTTTATCGTGTTTTGAAATATGTATTCGGAATTTCTCCATCACCCACAGTTTTTTAATTTCAATTTAAATACTTATTTTTTAATAAACGTTTTTTCGTCCATTTGTCCATCGTAAAATAAAACCAAATGAGCTAACTCAAATGGTTTCAGCTATGAAAAAGAGATATCAAGGCAAATGGAATCCTAATATGCTGGGCGATTATTGTTGGACCATCAAGAGGGATGCTCCACAGGCGAAATATAGCAGAAAATCGTCAAAATAATTATTTTGTGATACTCTTCAATTCCTCAAATAATACCCTGAAGCTGATTAACTCTATTCCTATTTTTCATTATTATACTCATCTTCTCATTTATAAATTATTATTCCTCCTTGCCCGCCCCTCTTTATTTCGTACCTTTTAGGTATGTTCGAATATTGTGCAGTTACGAATGTACAAAATATTAAAGTGTTTGAAATTATAATAAATGCCTGTCGCTCGGAGACCTTGCGTGATGGAGAAAAACCGATATCATTTTTTTAATTCAGGAGAAAAAATACTATCAGAAACACATATTTTTCTTCCTGTGACAAAAAAAGTTTATTTTTTGTTGCTCAGTGTTATCCATATATACATACAATCTCATAGGTAATTTCTTTCTATAAAAATATTTGGAATGTTTCCTGCCAAAAATATTAAACTATTCGTCATAGTAGGGACTATCAGATTCTACGGTCTAGCGCCATCTTTCAGCGAGGTATATTAGCTCGCTACGGTACCAGTATTTTTTTAATGCGAAGAATTCGTTCAGATCCACTACCACAGCTTCAATATGTTCGATTTTTCGAAATTTCACGCAAAAAAATAGGCCATGGATCGAAACAGATGGTAATCTGAAGGCGCAAGTTCAGGCTATATGCTGGGTGTGGTAGCAGTTTTATTCCTCCCAATTACTGAATTTTTCTCATGGTTATTCATGCAGCATAGGGGTCCAGTCAAATTTAAACCCGCGACCTTAAAAATTTAATGAACCCGTTCCAGGTGTTGAGAATAAAGACCCACATTGACTGCACGACCGTTTGACAAGAAAAAAACTCAGTGAATCACACCTTCAAAATTCCACCAGGCCTTAAAAATCAACATTGCTTATGAGAAAACCTAATAAATATTTAATTATTTAAATGTATATAGCCACATTGAGATCTAATGATCTACCCCGAATGCAGATTAGTTCAAATAATGATAATTATCTACAATCAGATATATATATATATATATATATATGTGTGTGTGTGTGTGTGTGTGTGTGTGTGTTGTGGAAAGTTACAAACTTACATGCAAAACGTAGAGCAGGAAGATTTCTTCTAATCTCTTTAAAATTATTCATACCTGAAACAAATAAAACAAAAACTTGTTATTAATTACGGTTTAATCTACTTAAGTAATAACAACAATATTCTGTTTCGACCAAATTATTATATTCTAACTGCATACGACATAGCTGTATCTTAATAACGTAAAGCGTTTGAAAGAATTGATGGCGCACAGACAATTTTCAAGTCCCAGAACGAAACCATTACACATGGTGAGAGGTCAGCGACTTGGTTCACAAGTGCACAACTATTTGAGAAACTAAAATCCGTTCTATTTCGTTGTGTGTAATGCAAGGAAAAATAATTTCGCGTAAGAAGTAGTGCGATAAATGCTGTAAATAAAACAAAACAAAACAAATAAATGCAAACAAATGAAATGAAATAAGGAACAGACAGAGAAGAAAGAGAGAGAAGAAAGAGAGAGAAGAAAGAGAGAGGAGAAAGAGAGAGGAGAAAGAGAGAGGAGAAAGAGAGAGAAGAAAGAGAGAGGAGAAAGAGAGAGGAGAAAGAGAAAGGAGAGAGAGGAGAAAGAGAGAGGAGAGAGAGAGGAGAAAGAAAAGAGGACGGGAGAGAGAGGAGAAGAGAGAGAGGAGAGAGAGAGAAAGAGAGAGAAAAGAGAGAGATAGAGAAAAGAGAGGGAAGAGAGAAAAGAGAGAGAGAGATAAAAGAGAGAGAAATAGAAGGAGAGGAGAGAGAGAAAGAGAGAGAAAAGAGAGAGGGAGAGATAAATGAAATGCATGACAGCGGGATCAAACACACGACCTCATGCATGGGAAACATACTTTCCCTCCACTAGACCACAACTGTCCCTGTTAGAAACAGTGTGCATGCAGCGATTCAATACTGCAGGTGTTACTTGTATATTGAAATTATATATTCAATTAGTTTAAATTAATCAGACGAGTTTTGCATTTGTTACGCCTTGTGCTTTGTAAACGAAGTAATGAGACTTTACAATCGATATTCAGTTTCTATAGGCTATATGACCTAAGGGAAAGGTAAAGTGATCCCACTGCAGGCCTCAGGAGACCCTTGGGGTAGTAGGAGGTTAAGGCTCCCACTTTTTCTGGACAATCGGCACTTGATGTCAGTAGGGTTGTAAGCTCTGCGTGACGACCGCTTTTACCCCCAGAACAAGTGTCTGGTATTCATTTCAGTTAGAGGGTGAGTCGACCCCAGGGCCATAATGCCACCACAGACCTGTTTTCTTTGATTTATTTATTTTCTTATATATACAAATATGTCCACCGCTGTGGTCTCGAGGTAGCGTGCTGCCTTGTCACGCAGCGGGCCCGGGTTCGATCCCCGGTCGGGGCAGTTTTTCTGGGTGAGGTTTTTATCGGGGGTTTTCCTCACCTGTAAGACAAATGCCAGGAAAACTTTAAGGCCCAAACGGTCCCCAAAATCATATGGCCATCATCATCCTTATCATTATCATCATCATCATCATCATCCTTCACCGGTGTGGAAAGCAACGGGAAGCTACCACACCTACAATTCCCTAGTAAATCTGCAAGCATAGCATGAAAATGCCTATGATTGCAGTGAAGGACCTGCCCTCGGGCAGAATTACTATGGATGGATGTATATAGAAATATATTTATTTAACGAAGCCTGATAACGTGTGGGCATTATGAAAATTAACGATGTTATTAAAAAAATCTTCCTGGCCAAGGTCAAACCTGGACTCACGTCGCCGCAAGAGAGCATCATACCGACTGTTCCACTGAAGCGAACGATACGAATACTGAATGAAGAAGCCTAATTTCGCTCGATTTGAACTTGAAGGAGGCAGCACACAGAACAAGGTAGTGGTGTGAATCGTTCTTCAAAACTTACAATTTTCATCATCAAGAATTACACCAACAATTTTTTCAAAGATTTTACATTAAACAACTTTCATTCATAAAATACTATCAACTATCGAGTTCGAACCGAGCATGCTATTGTGCATTGTAGAGACTCTTGTCATTCCAATTTGTCCCAAAAAAAAATGTTAAAATAAAAATGTATTTATTTATTTATTTTCTTATTTAATCCCCAAGGCACGTAGCTTATGACCACTGGCCTTATTAAGATGTACGAGTATAAAACGGTTATTCTTGAAATTCTACTGTATAGATGTGAAACTTGGTCTCTTACTTTAAGGAAGTAAACGATAACGAGTTTTTGAGTTTAAAGTGGCTAGGAAAATTTTTGGACCAAACCGAGACGAACAGACAGGTGAATTCAGCTACATGAAATTTATGCTAAACCAGATCTTTTAAGAACAATTGGTCTCGTAGAGAAGAATATGTGATACGAATAAGAAATTAAATAGAAATATTGTAACTCCTTGCTGGAAAACCAGAGGGAATACGTCAGTAGGTAAGCCAAGAAGAAGGTGGGAGATTTACATACGTACATAAGGACTTTATTAGACTAAAAGTAAGATACACACAATATTATTTACAAATATGGGTCGCACGAGCAGTAAGCTTTACGTGCTGTTGACAGTCCGTTACAATAAGTTGATGTTTGGTAATAATATACTTAAAACAAAAAAAGAAAACACAATAATATTACAATTAGATAACAATGCAATTACATTATACATTAACTTAGTTATGTAGAATTATTAAGAATTAATGGTATTGCAATTTGTTAACATATTTATTTATTCATGAATGAGTGTTGTGCTTATTTTCCGCGTTTTGTCCAGAAATCTACCCAAGTTTATACAATTTTCTGGGTTTACCAGTAACTCGTAGCATGACAATCTTTCACGATTTGAGTTTAGAAATCTTTCCGGTAATAACTGACGCCTCCAATATTCCAAATCGTTATTTTCCTAATATATGTATCTCGTCTTCAAAGCTCCCGCACATTGGACATATTTGCACATCGTGATAGTCGTTAATTATTAAAAATGTCCATGCCCCTAACCTGAACCAAGCAAGCCCCAATCTCTCTTTAAATCCTAGATTGAGTATATAAGATTATTTTTCCCAACACTAACCATGTTTCGAGTGTAGTGAAATATACAGGATATGACTGGAAAATATTACTTGATGATGGAGGTGTATGGATAGCTTATCTCCGCGGAGTCGTGAACCAGCAGGTTAGATAATTCTAGTGAGTTGTTAATATAATTTATATAATATACACACATACATATTAACTTAATTATATATATATTAGCACGCCGTAGCGTCATGGTTAAGGCACTGCGCTACAAGCCGTAAGGTCAGGATTTTTAAACTGATCCAAACCTTCTGGCGGCACTATGGCCCTGGGGACGACTCAGACTATAACGGAAATGAGTACCAGACGCTTGTTCTGGGGGTAAAGGCGGCCGTCACGCAGGACTGACAACCCGGCTGACATCAAGTGCCGATTATCCAGGCAAAGTGGGAGGCTTAACCTCCCACTTTCCCAAGGGCCTTGTGAGGCCTATAGTGGAATTACTTTAGTTTTACTTTATATATGTATATATATATATACATATATCTAGGACCTAAATAATATAATTAATGAATTAGATCCAATCCAGATCTAAGCAAGTAGTAACATATTTTGTTTTATATTATTATTTCCTAATTATTTAATTTCTGTCTTTAGTTTGGTATTAATCTATTAAATATTATTTTGTTTATATTATTCTCCTTTGCATTAATTCTTTGTGTGTAAGAATGAGTTTTAAACCGTATTTTCAAAAAAAATCCTAAATTTGTTTTCTTTTGTATTGGATCCTTATTTCTTTAATTATACCTTCTTCAGTCTTGTATTAATATTCTATATTGTTTTGTCTAGTTTATCTCCCCTTGTGTTAATTTTAATTGTTTATGTCCCAGAATTTATTTTGTGTCCTGAAACTGACTCCTACATTTATATTAAAATTTTGTAATGTATATATTCTACGTGTATTATTTCCTTAACTGATAAAATAAAATAAGTTAAAATGTACCTTCTTAGATCAGATCCGTCATCCTTAACATATAAAATATGCATTCTTTAAGTCTGAAGGCCTTTCAGAACATCAGTTCCATTTTCAGCAGGTCTTTCTCGCTACATTATTTGATATGGTGGTTGATGGTGCTGGTATATTCTACATATATTATTTCCTTAACTGATAAAATAAAACAATTTAAAATGTACATTTTAGGTCAGATCCGTCGTCCTTAACATATAAAGAATACATATTTTACATGTTAAGGACGACGGATCTGATCTAAGAAGATGCATTTTAACTTATTTTATGACTATCCACTTCAACTGTTTTAAAAATGAATTTTACTAGTATTGATTCCTTAACTGAACTGCACTCGAATACCAGCACCTCCTCAATATAGTGTTAATACTGTATAACATTCGTTTGTGAAAAAATAACATATATATATAATATATATATATATATATATATATAATGTGACAAATGTTAAATATTCTTGCAAAGAACTGAATTGATAAAACTGCGATTTTTTTTTCATTTGGTATATCATCTCCCTTACATTAATTTAGTAATGGACACAGTTTTATTTCCTGAAAGCTGAGTAGGATTCTTAATCCAGCTTTTCGTTGAGAAGTAATGTTTGTGACTGTTTACTTTGCCAGGGTGAACTGGTTGGTAAGAATTCCCTGACATTGCGCCCCCTGGGGCCATCGATCCGAGGGTGCGAGAGACTGGCTCACGCATTTCACTCATCAGATAGCGATACAGCCATTCAGAGTGCAGAAAAGAACGCTACTGGGTCAAATCTACTTCATTCATATGCCACTGTGAGCTGGGAACACTTTCAATTTACATCTACCAGAGCCCGTGAAATTAAACCATTGGATTTCTTATTTCATACTGTCACCTTATTGATAGAGAATTCTCAGATAACTGAATAAAGAGTAAGGAATCATTCAACTTGAAAACAAATTATCGATTTCTCAAACAAATTCTAGGTATATATATATATATTATATATATATATATATATATATATATAATTAAAAATAAATGTTTGAATTGGATTCGCCTGGTGGTGTAATGGATATCACACTGAGGTACAGACTCAGAGATCCGGGTTCGAATCCCGTCCAGGCATTTATTTTTCTTATCTTACCATATTAAGCTTGCATTGCTCAATGTTAAATATTTAATTATAACATCGATAAAGCGTCACTGCTATAAAGTAAAAATGTTCTCTTTAATTTGCTTACTTGTTATAGTCAGCTACTAGATGGCAGTGAAGACCGAGTTCTCGCGACATCTAGTAATAATGGGGAATATAATACATATATAAGAAAAATAAATGTTGAATTGGATTCGCCTGGTGGTGTAATGGATATCACACTGAGGTACAGACTCAGAGATCCGGGTTCGAATCCCGTCCAAGCATTTATTTTTCTTATCATACCATATATATATATATATAGATATATTATATATATATATATATATAACTAACTCACTGGCACTCTCGAACTCGTAGGTTCGCGGACATAAGCTCTCCATACATCCCTATCCTGAGCTAATCTTTTCCAATCATTCCCTGTATAATCTACTTCCCTATCCCAGGTTGAGAAAACCAGCTATAACGACTGAGGGACTCGACATGCTGAGCATATGACACTCTTACACTGGCTAGATGATCATCTACTTCTGTGATTGACACATGTGGATCAGCTGGTAGGCTAAGGGCCTTCTAGGCCTGTCGCGCCATGTAATTTATTTATTATTTATATAAAGCTTAGCATCGCGTTCCTTGTGGATCTGAGATTCATGGATTCGACACTAATCGTGCTCGATAGAATTTCTCGATGAGCAAAAATTTGAGAATTTCACTCTCTCTTTAAAATGCTGCACATTAAGCAAACCTCGGGTAAGAAAAGTATATTTATAACAACATTTCTAGTCGTAGGAGGTCATCCAGTGGCATCCAGAGATTAGCATAATACAAAATATGGTATTAATCTCACCAGACAAGAACTATCAGTTCATAAAAATAACACTCTCCTGTTTGTAATATGTTTCATAAAAAATATCTGTGCATTTCCAGTATATACTGCTGCACTCTTTCATAATATTACCGTTCCAGTAAAATATGTTCTCCGATAAACTGGTTCTGACGGCCGTATTTTACCACTGGAAACTGTGAATTGTTTCATAACAATGCTGTTTGTTAATTTACTAGGTAAATAAACATGTATTTTCCCCAGATGGGTAAATTATTTTCGATGATTTAATTCGTTAATTCTGTAAAGATACAAAAACAATAACCAATTACGATTTTGATCAAATGAAAATGTAAAACATTTGTTATTATTTACTTAAACATCTCCACGTATGCAAATCATAATTTATAATGTTTTATTTTAACCTATCTTCATTCTACTCAATTTTAATTGAAAAGCGCCTCGCGCTCTTTCAACTTTTTTATTTCAAAATACATTGAACAAATGAGAGGTTAAAAAAAAGCAAGTGGGTCCATTTTAGTAGCGAGGAGATACTAAAGGCGAACACGCACACAGTATTGAGTAACACTAATGAATTGGGACTGAAAATAAATATCAATAAAAACTAAATATATGGTCACACATTGAAACACATTATATAATAGAAATGGACGGCTAATGACAGATGAGGGAAGTTTTGAGGAGGTGGCTGAATTCAAATACCTAGGAAGAATAATCACAAATAGGAATGAGTTACTTACTTACTCACTGGCACTATCGAACCCGTAGGTTCATGACCGCGCGGAAATAAGCTCTCCGTACATCCCTATCCTGAGCTAAATGTTTTCCAATCATTCCCTGTATAATCTACTTCCCTCAAATCATAGTTAATGTTATTCTCCCACCTCATTCTTGGTCTACCAACAGGACGTTTTCTCTCTGGCTTTCCTACAAGAAGCTTCCATGCAAGTCTTTCATTCCCCATACGTGCAACATGTCCTGCCCATCGCAGTCTACGAGACTTAACTGTTCTTATTATATCTGGCTTTCTATAAAGACCATGTAGTTCATTGTTATGTAGTCTTCTCCATTCACCTGTTTGTTCATCTCTCTTTGGTCCAAAAATTTTCCTAAGTGTTTTATTCTCAAATACTTGTAAACTCCTTTCCTCCCTTAAAGTAAGAGTCCATGTTTCGCATCCATATAATATAACTGGTAGAATAATACTTTTATATATTTTCAGTTTTACGTTTTTTGAAAGGAGTTGGGACATCAAGAGTCTCTGCAATGCATACTAGCACGCATTATGCATTGCAGAGAATTCAAATACCTAGGAACAATAATCACAAATAGGAATGAGATGCACAAAGAAATTAAAACATAGACTCAATTCTGGAAATGCATGCTATTAAGCATTATAGAGACTCTTGACGTCCCAACTCTTTTGAAAAAAAGTTAAACTGAAAATGTACAAAACTATTATTCTACCAGTTATATTATGTGGATGCGAAACATGGAATCTTACTTTAAGGGAGGAAAGGAGATTACAAGTATTTGAGTATTAGAGGTCTACCGAAAATAGAAAAAATAGCTCATGGTCTACGAAACAACATTTCGAGGACATTGTTTAAACGTACCTTGTGCAGTTAGAAGTGACCTCGAAAGTTTCACAGCGACTTGTTTCACTTTCAGAAGCATTAAATGGATATTGATTTGAAACTATATATTCATTCTGATATGGAAGCAACATATAATATCGAACTCGGGGACCCCTGATAAGGATCAGTAATGTAGTATAACTGGCGAACAAGTGAATTGCTTGTGATTGATGGATCCGCCTGATGGACGCGTGACTACAGAAACCATTTCATGAATGTTATATGGCAACAAACTTTTGAATTTAACAGTACGATAAACCTCGACTCGTAATTTATTAAAAGTGGTGACATTAGTGAGCACGTGCATGCTTTTCACGCGATTCCACAGAACACACACAGTTTGCGAGCCGCTAAGAAAATACACGTGTCACGGACCTAAATATATCACCCACTTATTTTATAGGATCTTCCTTGCCACTTCATTTCGAGGGACATGTCACAATTCATCTTCTCTAAGTTGATTTGCCTGAGTTCGGCAAAAAAGTATAACAGAATTATGTGATAAGAATCCATACTCGAAGCTAAGAGAGATAATCTACATTAATAGTGTATTATCTATAAAATAACTAATTACGGGCTTGCGCTGCTACGCCTAAATTAATTAAATGTTTTTTTTTTAGTTGAATAAGTAAATGGAAAAGTAATTATAAACTTATATTATAATTGTTTTTAGATATTCCGTGCTGACTATCCGGCGTAGCCCGGGAATCTACTCATCCCGATCTTTTTGGCATTAATTAACTAAAATACAAAAATGGTTATTATGAGTTATACATAAAAGATAGACATATGCTGTCGCGGACTTTTTTTTTTTTAGATATTCAATTCCGTCTACATTAATTTGATGTATTTATTATGGTTTAGGCAGCGTAACCCATTTAGGCTTCCAAAAAGCTACTTTTTTAGTGCACCGATGCACTTTTTTTACCACCTGTCCTATAGTATGTAGGGTAATATTTTATAGGCCTATAAGTTAATTGTCCCAGAAAAATGATCTGAATGATAAAAAAACATTCAAACCGGTCTATTATATATCCAACGTAAGAAGCACACTTTGATATTTAACTTCCGAATGTATTACTCCGCGCAGCACGTGTATGAGTGCAGGCGAACTCAGCCAGCTGTTTGTTACAAGCCGATAAATTAATGCACAACAATAGTTTTAATTTTTAATGATGTAGGTTGTAATAATATTTACAATGGTATGTCAAAACTAATTAAATTAAGATTGTTAATATTAAACAAATAATTCAAATCAAACATTTAAATTAAAATAACTGTACTTACAGTAATAAAAAAACCTTTGCACCTTGTAGAGAATTGTACACTTCACATAATTGTCCATCACTTTTAAAACATGTTTAGGCATTTTCCTCGTTTTGTTGGGCGTTTTTGATATTACCTGGTTTTTTTCAATTCCCTGCGAACATGTACAAACTACTCTCCGACACACCAGTATATTCTGCAGTTAATATAACTATATCGTTCACTACAGTGCCAGGATTATGCTCCATAAACTTATAAAATACATTTAACACCGTTTTTAACCACTCTTTAACAATTTCCCTTTGTGCTTCTAATAATTTTGATCACATATTTTATCACCGAGTTAAGTTAACATAAACTACCCGACAGCCGCCATATTTGTTACTGACATTCAACTTCCTCTCAGGAATCGTTCAGTTTCAAACAAATGCGAATATTTAGTTAGTCTCCGACCTTCCAAGAAATATGTAGGTATATACTGTATTCTGATCAATTATAGTTAACATAAATAACTTTAAATACGTAATTATATAAATCGAGCACATTATCTACTTTTTCGTTTCCGCTGAACTGTGCTTTGATCATGAACGAATAGCAGTAACTCCAGCAGTCATGTGCTTGGTGGACTATCCGCCCATTTATTTTCCTGAAGTGTCTTTCTTAGGCTGGACAGAAAATAGTACTTTTCAAGTCCATAAAGGACAAACAGGCGGACAGACGTACTATATATATATATATATATATATATATATATATATATATCAGGAATATGTAACATTTTGGAATATTGTCGTTAGTTTTTGTCGCAAAGGTTTCTAAATTAAAATCGTGATAGATTGGCATGCTATGATTTAGTGGTAAACCCAGAAACGTGGATAAACATAGTTAAATTTCTAGACAAGACGCAGAAAATAAGAACAAAATGCATTCGTGAATAAATAAATATATAAGAAAAATGTAATATTATTACCGTAATACTTGATAACTACATGTAACTTAATCAATATAGGCCTATATTGCAATTATCTTGTTATCCACAACCAGGAGATTGGATGAACCGACAAAATTGGCTATTAGGAATCGGACGATGTCAAAGACATTAATCAACCGATGATCTGTCTATTGTTATCTATTATGTTGTCTTTTTGTTTTGTTTATTTTATAGGCCCGAATATTACTACATATTCATTTATTGATATGCCAACAGCACGTACGGCTTGCTGCTGTGCGATTCATATTTATAAATAATATTGTATGTATCTTAATTTTAGTCTAATAAACACCAACTATTTGTTCATAAATAAAAATTCAGCAGGCGTATGTTTGTACTCGAAAAACTCGAAACTAAATTAACTTGGCCTAGTAATTTCAAATAGTTGGTAGCTAAGGCACAATAATGGGCTGTTACGCCACTGTAGACAGATAGATCAGTACATTAAATTTTATTGGTTTACCTTGTTATATATATATATATATATATATATATATATATTTGATTAGATAGACTGTCAATTGTATCATTAATCTTGGTTTGTGTATATTTTATTATTATTTTTATTATCATTAACAATATTATGTTATAGATAATACTCTTCTTATTATTTTGGCCAAGTTTTGACTTGGTATCTAACATTATCGCAATTATCGTGACTGTTGTATTTTAAATTAGTCCGTCGCCGTGGCATAGTCGGTAGAGTCCCTACCTTCCACTTCGGCGACCCGGGTTCGATTCCCGGCGGGGTCAGGGATTTTAAATCTCCACCTTGGGTCTGGGTGTGTGTCTTGTATGTGTGAATAAGATAAGAAAAAAGTTAACAAAGGTAAAACAACAAGGAACAACAGTGTAAACGAAAGAAAAAAAAAAGAAGGTAATGTTTATGTTTGTTTTGTTTTGTTTATTATATGGGAAGGCCATAGGGTCTTAATTCCAGCAGTCTAAATGAAGTACATATATGAAAATAAATATGCGGTATAAATAAATATGCCACAAATGTTTATGCATTCTTAATTTAACCATGTTTTATTGTATTACTTGCAAAACACTTAGCTCGTCCTCAATTTAAAAACACATGTAAAAGGACCACCGCTATGGTCTCGAGGTAGCGTGCTGCCTTGTCACGCAGCGGGCCCGGGTTCGATCCCCGGTCGGGGCAGTTTTTCTGGGTGACGATTTTATCGGGGTTTTTCGTCACCTGTAAGACAAATGTCAGGAAAACTTTAAGGCACAAACGGTCCCCGAAATCATATGGCCATCATCTTCATCATCATCATACTTATCATTATCATCATCATCATCATCCTTCACCGGTGTGGAAAGCAACGGGAAGCTACCACGCCTATACAATTCCCTAGTAAAGCTGCAAGCATAGCATGAAAATGCTATGATTGCAGTGAAGGACCTGCCTTCGGGCAGAATTACTATGGATGGATGTAAAAGGATGTACACGCATGGATAGATTACACAACGAATCAATAAGAAATGAACTGGAGATATTCTCAATACTCGATAAACTAGACGAGCACAAATACCAATGGAAAGAACATTTAGACAGAATGGACAATACAAGATTACCCAAATAGATCAACGCCTACAAACCACATGGAAAAAAAGATCTTTGGGACGGCCAAGGGAACGATGGACTTGAGACCGGAACAGGTCGCATTGACCTAATCCTGGAAAGGAAGAGGAAGAAGAAGAATATCTCGAAAAGTGCATCGTCTAAAAGTATGGGAATTTCAAGGTATTGCGGTAAATAAGAGCACTTTTTCTAGAATATATCGCCGACTACACTGGTCAACATGATGTTTGACTCTTGAGTACCAATAGTTGTAGTTAATGCAGTTTTTTTATCGTGTTTTCAAATATGTATTCAGAATTTCTCCATCACCCACAGTTTTTTTTATTTCAATTTCAATTAATGGATTTAAATAATTATTTTTAATAAACTTTTTTTTTTCCTCCATTTGTTATCTTGGCTCAGTGAGCGATGAGCAAGGGGAACACTTCCATCAGGAGATTTCAGCTATGGTAAAGATATATCAAGGCAAATGGAATCCTAATATGCTGGCCGATTATTGTTGGACCATCAAGAGGGATGCTCCACAGGCGAAAATTGCAGAAAATCGTCATTTCTTACTTTATAGGTGAGACGAATGTTCGAATATTGTGTAGTTACGAATGTAGAAAATATTATAGTGTTTGAAATTGTAAATGCATGTCTCTCGGAAATCTTGCGTGATGGAGAAAAACCGATATCATATTTGAATTCAGGGGAAAAAATACTATCAGAATCACATATTGTTCTTTCTGAAACAAAAGAAGGTTTTTTTTTGTTACTCAGTGCTATTAAAGAAAGGACCGAAACTGACAGTGGCGTGTTACAAGGTCTTAATTATTAAACGCAAGATCTTAACTGAACAATGCTGCGGGATGGAGAAACTAAGCTATTTTAAGTGCTTGTTCAACAGTCCTGCATGATATATCATGAAATAATCCACTCACTCTAGTGTTAATATCGTTGCAGCAATATTTAAGGCCCAAATACTCTTAAGTCCTTAAACACCATTTAAACTAACTAACTAACTCACTGGCATTATCGAACTCGATGACTCATGGCCGCGAGGACATATACTTCCCTCAAATCATGGTTAATGTTATTCACCCACCTCGTTCTTGGTCTAACGCCATGTTGGCATCATAAACATCAATAGGCTTAACACATTCGTTTTGTGTAGTATGAATGTATGAGTGAATGGTGTGTTTTGTATTTTATGTTCGTTTTGTCTTGTAGATGACCGCGGCATTTAGCAGATCACTAATTAAGGGAGGCCTTCTATGTGCTATTGTGGTCAAAAAGGTATGTAGGTGATGCAGAGTTTAAGATCTTCTACCGACAGATAATGTCCCTCTAAGATAAGATTCAGGTGGCTTGTAGCATGTAAAGATACTAATAAAGAAGGAAGGAATGAAGAAAAAGAGAGGTAGAGAGAGAGAGAGAGAGAGAGAGAGAGAGAGAGAGAGAGAGAGAGAGAGAGAGAGAGAGAGAGAGAGAGAGATGTTAGGATAAATTACGAATCCTGTTTAGTATGAATGTACTGTATGAGTAAATGGTGTGTTTTGTATTATATGTTCGTTTTGTCTTGTAGATGGCCACGACATTTAGCATATTACTAATTCAGGGAGGCATTCTATCCTATTGTGGTCAAAAAGGTATGTAGGTGAAGCAGAGTTTAAAATCTTCTATCGACAGACAATGTCATTCTAAGATTCAGATGGCTTATAGCATGTAAAAATACTAACAAAGAAAGAAAGAGAGAGAGGGAGAGAGAGAGAGAGAGAGAGAGAGAGAGAGAGAGAGAGAGAAGAGAGAGAGAGAGATGTTAGGATAAATGACGAATCTAGTTGCAGAACTCATTGTACACCACTTTACATAATATTATAAATTCCTACTCTTGCATCTATATACAGTACATGTGGATATATGCGTTCACTTGCCAATTTATGTAAAAATGGATTCTTACAAATATACAGGGCGCATATCTCTTCATAACTGTCCTACAAGGAGTAATAACAATATATATTTAAATGAATGCAAATTTAGTATAACCCAAAATAGTTATGAAATGGGATACTTGAAAATATTCAATAGTATTTCAGAGAGAATAAAGAATTTAATGTTACTACATCTGGTTTCCCATAAAGATCATGTAGCTCAGCCTTCTCCACTCACCTATCTGTTTTTCTCTCTTTCATCCAAACATATTTCCTGACAACTTTATTTTTGTATTCTAGTAATATTTTCTCCTTCCTTCTAATAAAAGACCATGTTTCGCAACCATATAACTGAATACATGCGAAGAATGAGGCGTAAGAACAACATTAACAATGATTGCAGGTACAGTAGGTGAATTGTACAGTAAATGACAAACATTTAATGATGAATGGATAACTTATGTCATGGGTCGGAAGTTGACCTATAAAGGACCTTCAAAAATACCTAATAATATCTTAAAAATACCTAAAAACTGAAAAAAGGACGTAAAAATGCAATTAAAATGAACTAATGATTTCAATTTCAACTCCATTTTTAATGAATACAAGAAAATAATGTTTAAAAAGTACAAAATTCTAGTGAAATGCAACATACCCTAAGAAAAAGGGGCACAGCGTATCGTAGTGGTTAAGGTACTACGCTACAAGCCGGAGGGTTCGAGTCCCGGTAGGGTCAGGTTTTTTTTAACTGACCCAAACACTCTGGTGGCACTATGGCCGTGGGGTCGACTCAGCCTGTAACGGAAATGAGTACCAGACGCTTGTTCTGGGGGAAAAGTGGCAGTCACGCAGGGCTGACAACCCCGCTGACATTAAGTGCCGATTGTCTAGAAAAAGTGGGACCATAACCTTCTACTAACCAAGGACCGCCTGTGGCCTGTAGTGAGATCACTTTACCTTCACTGGATATATAATTGAGTTCTTATAATAGACGTGTCATGTTTTGAATGTTTTATCATCAATTGTACTATTTCAACTTTCATTTTTTTATAAAATTGTCTGTTAGAGAAAAAAGAGAGCGATAAAATGAACTGACTATCGATCGAAACAAATGACAAATGTAGTAAAGGAACATACTGTGTGTGTGTGTGGATATAATAGTATAATTTAACTTATCTACCGAGTGCAGCTTGGACAGACGGTCGATGGGGTAGGATATTAAAGCCTAATGGTGGAAGAGTCAGGATTTGAATATTTCAGCGGTCGGGTATGTTATCAAGGCGTAATCCCTAGCATTTGGCTGCAAAGCTTCAGCGAATCAACCACTGACCTCCTCTATAATATACCCAGTGTATCATATCCAAAATATTATTAATATATGTTTTATCAAAATATGTACGTATTATATAAAATATGTTTGAGAATAAAGTACTTGGGGAAAATTTTGGACAAAAGAATAGATAGAATAGATTTATTTAGCCTGGTGAGGTTAAGGCCATGTGGTCTTCTCTTCCACTCACTAGGACAAACATATGTTACATTTAAATACAAAAAAAAACAATAATAGTACATATTATACAATTAATTATTTGGTCAAACTGAACAATAATGAAAATAATGTCTAATAATACAATAAAATTAAATACAATTAAAATTAAACTAATGAAAGAATGTATACAGAAAGGAATAACAGCTCGAATCTACTATACATAAAAAGAAAAGAACAAAAATACAAAGAAAGAAATAAACTATAATGAATTAATCTATCGCTTATACAAGGCATTAGGTAAATATATTGACTAATCTTAAAACTATTTATATTAAATAATGAAAAAATAAATTACTAATTAATAAAAAGTAATATTAGTGAGTTGTTTCTGTTAATAATTTTATTTTCAATTTGTTTCTGAAAGATGGTAAAGTTTGGCACTCTCTGGCATAGGGTGGAAGGGAATTCCATGTTCTAGCAAGAGAAACTGTGAAATATTTCCAGTAATAGGTAGTGTGATGAGGAGGGATATAAAGGACAATGTCGTTAAGGGATCGGGTATCTAATTTATGCAGACAGGCGAATGTAGAAGACTACATAACAGTGAGCTACATAATCTTTATAGGAAACCACATATAATAATAATAATAATAATAATAACAATATTGATAATAATAAAAGTTTAGTCCCGAGACCGCAATGGGCAGGGCATAGAATGAAAGAAGGACATGGAAATTTCTTGTAGGAAAACCAGAAGGAAAACGCCAAGTTGGGAAACCAAGAATGAGGTGGGAGAATAACATCCATGATTTGAAGGAAGTAGATTATACAGGGAATGACTGTAAACATTACTTCAGGATAGGGATGCATGGAGATCTTATGTCCGCGCCGCCATGAATCTACGAGTTCGATAGTGCCTGTGAGTTAGTTAGTGACTTTATAGACATTCTGTATCCATCCATAGTAATTCTGCCCGAAGGCTGGTCCTTCACTGCAATCATAGCATATTCATGCTATTCTTGCAACTTTACTAGGGAATTATAGATGTGGTAGATTCCCGTTGCTTTCCACGCCGGTGAAGGATGATGATGATGATGATGGCCATATGATTTCAGGGACCGTTTGGGCCTTGAAGTTTTCCTGACATTTGTCTTACAGGCGAGGAAAAACCCCGATAAAAACCTCACCCAGAAAAACTGCCCCAACCGGGGATCGAACCCGGGCCCGCTGCGTGTCAAGGCAGCACGATACCTCGAGACCACAGCGGTAGACACATTCTGTATAAGCTAATAAATTTACCGTTATTTTATTGAATTTTAGTTATGTTTTCGTAGTTTAAATTATCCCGAAGGGAATTCAGACAACAAACAATTTAAGTTGGAACAAACGAGTTTTGAGAAGTGGGCGAGTTTCTCGTCAGGAGGAAGAAAACTTTGCCAAAGTGAAACTAGATTTTAAAACTTGCATTAATGTTATTACTGTTAAATCCTTTGTAGACTTGAAGATGATCGCTTTAAAGCGACAGCCATATTTTAATTTGATATAAATTGATTACGGAAACTTCATTGCTTCAAGCGACAGTAAATAGGAATGCATACTGTATGATAAATCATGAACAAAAACCATTGTCTGCACTGTTGAGTTTCTCAGTAAATACGTAACTGGAGGCAACATCGCTACAGAAGAGAAGAATCGGAGTTGCAAAAATCCATTAAATAAATTAACTTGTTTTCGTAAATGTAAAGAGAAATCTTAAATATCTAAATATTTTATTAGTTATTCCAGGAAAATCTTTTCAACCAAGTTCTCTCTTTTAAAAAAGGAAATACATAAATGTTTGCAAAAAGTAATAACAGTAATATAATGTACGGTTAAAAACTATAATATAGTTACCTTGTAGGTCCGTCTCCTCATTAGATTCAAGGAACATTTCAGAGATTTCATTTACCATGGAGGAAAATCAAGTTAGGCAAAACATGTAATTCAAGCTGGACATCATATGCATAACATCGATAACACCTTCACGATATTACATAGAGAAAACATTCCAACGAGAATAAATATACTGGAGGAAATCGGAATCCTAAGAGAAATCAACAACAACCTGATTCTCAATGAATACACACCCAATCCACACAATCCTCTGTACAAAATTCTCACAACCAAGTCAGTGCTTCAACAAGGGTCAACAAGAACGGACCTAATGCATTCTGCTGATGATGGGACTAGTCCCGAAAGGCTTACAGAGTTTTAAAAGAACTTAAGTTGAGGAGACGGACCTACAAGGTAACTATATTATAGTTTTTAACCGTACATTATATTACTGTGAACTAATACCTCAACGGAAAATCACCATGAATTTTAAAAGTAATAAAGATATCATCACTGTTCATTAATATACAGTAATAATAATAAGAAGTGCGCACTAATGTGCATTAGATTTGGTCTCTGCTGTATACTAGCAACGATTGTGTTCTCTTTAAACAGACATTGAAATGGTATCTTGCACACGGTCTATCACAGAGCTTACACACGTAGTCCATTGACGGATCATGATAGCTTGAAATTTTGCAGACTTTGTGGTGATATCTATGTAGTGCCAGTCTTGTTAGTGCACTGCATATCTTGTCGTTTGGTCCAGTCCAGTTTCGATTGATCATTGCATCTGTTGCGTAAAAATCGTCCAGTATTTCTTCTCTTTTTTCATCCTTCAATGTAGCTTCCTGTTTAGTAGCTGGTAAAACTAACTTGTGCATACATCTTCCACGAGGAAAGTTTCCCGTGCTAACTCACATGCAAATCTAGATGGGAGCAAATTTCGAGATCCCCATTGCTCATTCATTTAAAATGTAGTTAGGTTTTTATTCGAACTGGGAGGAAAGATTTCCCTGAGCACCGCAACCTGAAATATATATTGCGTTATCCCAGTATGTTATGTGTTAATTTAATTTAAGCTCGATAAGAATATTAATATATCCTACAGAACTGACAACAAATTAAACAATTTAATAAAAAACAATATCGAAGAAATAGATGAATTCGACAATAAAGGCATCTACAAATTAACATGTACAGACTGCAATAAATTCTACATTGGGAAAACTAACAGAAGCTCTAACATTAGATTCAAGGAACATTTCAGAGATTTCATTTACAATGGAGGAAAATCAAGTTACGCAAAACATGTAATTCAAGCTGGACACCATATGCATAACATCGATAACACCCTCACGCAAGGTTTCCGAGAGATTCCATCCTATTAGCCGGGAACCAAGCATTTCAGACTGGTTTTTGGATAACTTTAAATCTCGTATGAGATCGCTAAGATCTTCTTGAGTCAATAAATGAGGCTCAGATGAACAGCTTTGTTCAAAAGTTGTATCACCAAAATCTGTTTTTTCTTCTTCCTTACTTCCATCAGAATCTTAGCTCTCTTCATCTAATGTCACATGTTCTGGAGGCTTTGATAAGGGGAAATTCTTCGCAGTGTGGAACTGGTCTCATTGCAGATTGCAAGTCAGAGTGCACCACTGTATGTTTTGATTTTGACGTAATCCCTTTAAAGTTTCTTTTATTAAAAAAAATATTATTTAAATCCATTAATTGGAATTGAAATAAGAAAAACTGTGGGTGATGGAGAAATTCCGAATACGTATTTGAAAACACGATAAAAACTGCATGAAGCACAACTATTGGTACTCATGAGACAAAAATTATGTTGACCAGTGTTATATGAAGCTGATGAAGAAGATGATGATTATGAAATCAATATTAATATTTTGTTTTTTTTGAACCCCACATTATATAATTGCATAAAGAAAAGAAAGAGAGAAATGTACAAGTGAAAGAAAAAGTTTTATACAACCTATAGCAAATAGCTGATACAATAAAATTTAAATCACATTAGTTTATAACACAGAAGGTTCAAGGTTCAAGAATGGATTGAAGTCTCAGTCAATTAATGGCAATGAGGTCCTAAATGTTGTCTCTTTGTCTAATCTAGTGCTTCATTTCGGCTCTACACAAACAATGGACTTGGAAGAAACAAAGGCGACATCTGGTACCGCTTTGTGAGTTCTAATTAGAACAGTACAAAGTATGTCTAGTCTGCCTGTTGCCTTGGTCCTCATCAAGGAAAGCAACATCTTTTAGGAATTCAATTCTTCCGTCTTACATTTCAAGCTTAAACCTTTTTATTTGCTTCTTGGAATTCAATAGTCATTATCGGACTGTTTCTCTGTTATATTAATTGGAAACGCGAATGTAAAGACCTACTTAAATTACCAATCTTCATTTAGGGTCGGTTTCACCAACAGAGGTAACTGTATTACGCCAGTTTAAGCTATGCATTATACACGGGGAAAACTGGCGTAATACAGTTACCTCTGTTGGTGAAATTGACCCTTAGACACCGATTCGTCAATCTTTTAAACTCGACACAAAAGTAACTTTTTATGTGAATAAAACATATATTATTCTACTTGCATGAATCACAGTAATGTCAATAATAATAATAATAATAATAATAATAATAATAATAATAATAATAATAATAATAATAATAATAATAATAATAATAATAATAAATAATAATAATAATAATAATGATAATGATAATAATAATAATAAATAATAATAATATCCTTCTTCTTCTTCTTCACGGTTTAGGCTTATTTACTAGCCTGTTCCGGCTCAAAATTGCTGCTCTTTCCATCTTTTCCTTGGTCTTCCCAAGCTTCTTCTTCCTCGTGGTGAATAGTTGTATGCTGCTTTTGGTATTCTATTCTCAGTCATCCTTTCCAAGTGTTCTTTCCAGTTTGTTCTGTATTTCTCTATTATTGAGTTTAATTGCTCTATTTTTAGTTGTCTTATTTCTGTGTTACGTTTTTTGTCTGTTCTTTGATATACTGAATAATAATAATAATAATAATAATAATAATAATAATAATAATCTATCTATCTTCGGGTTTTTACAGCTGCTGCCGTCTTCCCGTGCCAAACCTCCAAAGCCTACGGTCTTGGGCATCTTCGATGCTTAGCCCTCTAGCTTGCATTACTGTCTTCATGTTTTCCTTCCATGTTAACCTTGGTCATCCTCTTTTCTTCTTTCTGTTCGGATGTCATTCATATAGTTGCTTCGGCCATCGCTCATCTTCCATTCTTAAAACATGTCCTAACCACTTTAATTCCTTTTCCTCAATTCTTTCAATTATGCTTTCTTCTGCTTCCATTATGTTTCTAATTTCCTTATTTGTGACACGTTCTAATTTAGACTTTCTGGCACTTCTTCGTGAATAATCCATTTCTAGAGCTATTAGTCTATTTTTGTAGTACTTATTGATTATAATAATAATAATAATAATAATAATAATAATAATATAATAATAATAATAATAATTATAATGATAATAATGCCGATGCCGATGATGAAATGATGGTGATGATGATGATAGTGGTGATATGATAACAATAATAAAATAATAATAATAAATAATAATAATAATAATAATAATAATAATAATAATAATAATAGATTCTTTATTCTGGCAGAGTTTAGGCCATAGGGTTTCTCTTTTACTCAACCAGCACAAACATACTAATAAATATTTACAGTAGAGATTATATATATGCCACAGTATATTAATTATAATGGTTTCAAAAATATATTAACATTTTCATAAGTAATGCCACGAGTGATTTCCAAAATATCGATAAATTCATGACTCACGAAGTGAGGAGTGAATTTATCTAGAGAATTTGGAAAATAAGAGTGGCATTTGTTAGGACTATTTAACGAATAAAATTTAGCTGTTCACTCACAAATCATTATTTAAATATAGTTTGAAAACAAATGAGAAGCGATGTTTGAAAACAAATGAAAAATGATTGTTACGCTTGTTCGTCACTGCAACAGATCATATTATTTGTTGCCAAAGGATCGCAATATTCTATGAAAGCACCCTATGGAGAAATATATAACCAACATTATATGTATTAATTAATTTCTGATGTCCTATGATGTAAATATGTCAATTATATTTTTGTGCAACGTTATTTCCTGGGAAATAATTCATTTTAAAAAATTGCAAACAGTGGTTTATTTTTTGTGGTATAATCAATTGCTACAAATGTTTTTATATTATATCCCGCAAGCACTATCAGCTGATATTCGAGCACTATATATACAATCTGATAGCCGTATTTCTCGTGTAGTCACTAAGTGCAAAATAATGCTATGATCTATTCAGAATGTTAAAAAGGAGGAGTTTTCTTTAATATGATGAACTTATTTGATAAATTCGAGGTGAAACACGACTGTGATTGGTTGCAATTAAAAAATCATTGAAATGTGATCGGTCATTGAATCCCATTTGGGGCATGAGTTAAATAGTCAATTTAAATATGCTGACCATATTTTATACAATCAACATGATAATAATAATAATAATAATAATAATAATAATAGTAGTAACATAATAAATTGAACTGGAAACAACAATCAATATGATCTACTGGTTATGCTCCTTCGTCTCTGGTCCCGAGGGTCGCGGGTTCAAACCGGCCGGGGTCGATGGATTTTTTTAGGGTGGAAAAATCGAAGAAGCAAGTCCTCCGGTGGGGACTGTGGGGTCCCGAGTCTGAAGATTTTCAGGTTCGTAAATGATCCTTAAGCCTGAATAAAAAGGCCTCTAAGCTAAATTTACTGACCTCATCATCCTAATATACCTTATTTGCCAGCTAGATGTCTGATTGGGTATGTACGTTGATCACATACCATTCATGACATTATTATTATTATTATTATTATTATTATTATTATTATTATTATTATTATTATTCTGATGAACAAAATATTGGAAGCGGACAACATCCCAGAAAAAATAAAAGAGGTTACCTAGTGTCAATCTACAAGAAAGGGGATGAAAAACAAGGTACAATTTATAGGGGAATAAATACAACAAATTCTTTCATAAAGCTTTTGGGAAACTTCATAGGAGAATGGATTGAAACGTATTTTAGAGGGACAGAAGAACATAGTGGTTTCACGAAAGGACGTTCTACAATAGACCAAATATTTACAGTTAGAGGAATTTTACAAAAATATGACGATAATCAACGGGATGTGGGACTGATTTTTTACGATTTAGAAAAAGCTTATGATAGTGCACCAAGAAAATTATTATGGCAAGCATTGGAAAAAGCAAAGATTAATGAACAAATTAAACATATAATAAAAAATATCAACTTTAATAACAAATGAAGAATTAAAAGGAACTCAGAACTAATAGAAGAGTTGAGAATTGCAAAGGGGTTACTACAAGGGTGCACAATGCCACCAACTTTATTTAAAATATGCATAGATATTGTATTACAGGAATGGTCAAAGACATGTAAACCAATGGGATTAATAATAATAATAATAATAATAATAATAATAATAATAATAATAATACTTTATTTATTCTGGCAGAGTTAAGGCCACAAGGCCCTCTCTTCCACTCAACCAGCACAAATACAAATAAATATTCGACAAATATAGATATACACTATACTAATTATAAACAGTTAAAGATACAATAAATGTAGCAATGTAAATGTCATGTACAAACAACATTTTATAGGGTAATAATAATGATACGATAATAATAATAATAATAATAATAATATAAATATGATACATTATACGGGAAACACCAATTAATATATATATATATATATATATATATATATATATATATCTTACACTGGATAATAATGAAGTCGAGTTTAGAGCAAATATAAATTTCGATTTCTTTTAAAAGATGCCAATGTCCGGCAGCCCCTTATTTCTTGTGGTAGGGAATTCCAGTTGCGAGAAGTGGAGATGGTATATGACATGGAGTGATGTGATGTCCTATGTTGCGGTATATTAAGTAAGAGACTATGTTGTGATCTTGTGTTTAAGTTATGGTTTGAGGATAGATACTGGAAACGGGATGATAAATAATTGGGAATCGAGGTATGTAAGATCTTAAATAGGAGAATTAGACAGTGCGATTTTCTTCTCTCTTTTAGATGTAGCCATGACAATTCGTGGAATAATGGAGAAATGTGATCATATTTTCGAACATTAAATATGAATCTGATACACATATTATGGACGCGCTGCAGTTTGTCCGACAATCCGTCACTTATGTCAGTTAGTAGAACGTCACAGTAGTCAAAATGTGGCATCACTAAAGTTTGGATTAAAATTCTTTTAAGAGTTGTAGGAAGAAAGTGTTTAAGTCGCTTTAGGGAATGCATTATGGAGAAGATCCTTTTAGATGTTTGTTTTACTTGCACATGCCAATTTAAATTAGAATCTAAGTAAAATCCCAAGTTTTTAACGACGTCGGTATAAGGAATTTGTTCATTATCTAATATGACAGCCGGCATATTGCCATTGTTTATGAGGTGTAATAGCCTTGGATGTCCGATAATTATTGCTTGCGTTTTGTTTACATTTAGTTTCAGCCCATATTGTCTGGACCATAAAGATATATGCCTGAGGTCAGTGTTTACTTTGTCAATATATTCATTAATTTCATCAGTCCTAAAGTGTGTGTAAATCTGTAGGTCGTCGGCGTAAAGATGATTAAAATTAAATGAGAATAAATACATGCATCAATTATTATTCGCAGATGATCAAGTGGTAAATTAGTATATGGTGTATTAATCTATGTTTTATTTGGTGAATTATTTTAAGGAATTACGTCAGGATATGAAGATACAAAGTATATGGTAGGAAACTAGAGAAAGAATACTCTATATGGGGTTTAATAATTAATTATAATAAAACAGAATATGTGAGCACAGATCTTTCCGAGGAATTGGAAATTACAAAATGTAACAAAGTTTAAAACAGTGGAATATTTTAAGTATTTGGGATCAATAATACAAAAAGAAGGATCATCTGAATTAGACATCGAACAAAGAATAAGAGAGACAAAGAAAGTAATTGGCATATTAAATTCTATTTTATGGAATAGGACTATAAACAAGAGGGCTAAATTATTAATATATAACACAACTGTAAATAGTATTTTATTACATGGGGCGGAAACATGGACCTTGAAGCAAAAACACAGAAATAAATTATTAGTCACAGAAATGGACTTTTTAAGAAAATCGGCATGAATATCAAAATTAGACAAAATAAAAAAATAATACAATGAGAGAAATTATGAATGTAGAAAATTATATTGTAAAAGAGATTGAAAAAATCTTACTAAGATGGCATAGGCATCTAAACAGAATAAGGGACACGCAAACAAACAAAGAATTATTGAAATTGATCTATTTATCTATAGTAATTTTGTCCGAAGGTAGGTCTTTGACTGCAGTCATAGCATTTTCATGCTATAAAACATGCCGCTTTACTAAGGAATTATAGGTGTGGTAGCTTCCCGTTGCTTTCCACACCGGTGATGGATGATGATGATAATGATAGGGATGATAATGATGACCGGATGATTTTCGGGGACCATTGGGCCCTTAGCTTCCTGTCATTTGTCTTACAGATGAGGAAAAACCCCGAAAAAACCTCACCCAGGAGCCTGTCCCGACCGGGAATCGAACCCGGGTCCGCTGCGTGACAAAGCAGCACGCTACCTCGAGACCGCAGCGGTGGACTATTGAAATGGATACCCTCTGGAAAAGGGAAACGTGGTAGACCAAAGCCAACATGGATGAAGGGAATTCAAGACAACATGAACGAAGAGGAATATGACAGAAGCAGACACGCAAGACCGGGAAATGTGGATGAAAAAAATGTATATTTTGGTTTTAGGATACCCATGTACATAACAGAAACAATCCTCAATTATTATTATTATTATTATTATTATTATTATTATCATTATTATTATTATTATTATTAAGTCGTAGCGTAGTGGTTAAGGCACTGCGCTACAACTCGGAAGGTCGAGGGTTCAAGTCCCGGTGGGGTCAGGATTTTAAACTGACCCAAACCTTCTGGCGGCACTGTGGCCCTGGGGTCGACTCAGCCTCTAACAGAAATGAGTACCAGACGCTTGTTCTGGGGGTAAAGGCGGCCGTCACGCAGGGCTGACAACCCGGCTGACATCAAGTGCCGATTGTCTAGAAAAAGTGGGAGCCTTAACCTCCTACTACCCCAAGGGCCTCCCGAGGCCTGTAGTGGGACTACTCTACTTTACTTTATTATTATTATTATTATTATTATTATTATTATTATTATTATTATTATTATTATTATTTATTATTATTATTTCAGACACTAAATTTGAAGTTGATTCATAGAATTTATATTTATAGATATTAAACTTAAGTAAAAACCATTACTTTTAATAGCTATCTCCTAATTTGTTTTTACCATAAGCAACATGCTGAATATTTATTACAGCTGTTACTATAAGACATTCTATTTCATGAGGAGATATATCAAGAAACTGAAAAAACTCCTTCATTGGTAATATTTTATATGCAAGTTGCTGACATCAACTAACCCGACTACCAATTATTTCATCTCGCTTTTTGTTAAAGTAATGAATCTAACCTCAGTCTCTCGACACCTGTTCATTATTTAGCAACTAAATACATTTTTTTGCAGTTTTAGATACATGTGAATATTTTTGAAATTATGGTTAAGCCGCTTAATTTAAAAGTAATTAAAATCCATTTTCTAAGATTTGGAGGGTGAAATGTTATAACGAGTAAACTAATTTAATTATTTTTTATAATTTAAACATTTCAAGATGTAGCTGACATAACAAAGAAAATCACAAATTTCACAAAAACACCGGGGATAATTAATAGGATTAGTTTATATCAATAAAACTAAATATATGGTCACACGTAGAAATACATTATATAATGGAAATGGACAGCTAATGACAAATAAGGGAAATTTTGAGGAAGTGGCTGAATTCAAATACCTAGGAACAATAATCACAAATAGGAATGAGATGCACAAAGAAATTAAACATAGGCTCAATTCTGGAAATACATGCTATTATGCATTGCAGAGACTCTTGATGTCCCAACTCCTTTCAAAAAACGTTAAACTGAAAATATATAAAACTATTATTCTACCAGTTATATTATATGGGTGCGAAACATTGACTCTTACTTTAAGGGAGGAAAGGAGGTTAAAAGTATTAGAGAATAAAGTAGTTAGGAAAAATTTTGGCCCAAAGAGAGATGAACCGACAGGTGAATGGAAAAGACTACATAAGAATGAACTACATGGTCTTTATAGGAAACCAGATATAATAAGAACAGTTAAGTCTCGTAGACTGCGATGGGCAGGACATGTTGCACATATGGGGAATGAAAGACTTGCATGGAAGCTTCTTGTAGGAAAGCCAGAGGGAAAACGCCCAGTTGGTAGACCAAGAATGAGGTGGGAGAATAACATTAACTATGATTTGAGGGAAGTAGATTATACAGGAAATGATTGGAAAGCATTAGCTCAGGATAGGGATGTATGGAGAGCTTATGTCCGTGAGGCCATGAACCTACGGGTTCGATAGTGCCAGTGAGTAAGTAAGTAAGTAAATGAAACCATCTTTAGTACAAAAGAACACAAGATTACTACTTCATAAGGATCCTGCAAGACCAGTATTAAGGTATGGTAGTGCAGCATGGACAATACGAAGAAGATATGAATGCCGAAAAACAGCAAATGAGTTGTGATTTATGCGCAGTACAGCAGCCTATACAAAGTGGGACGATAAAAGAAATGAGGAAATTATGGAACAGTTGGATGTAGAACCCATTCTCCTTCATATACAAAACTACCAGACCAACTGGAGAGCCCATCCTCAAGGATCGGAATTCATAAAATTCCAAAAGTCAAGCTTCGTTATTATCCTCAAGGCAAAAGATCGCTGGGACGTCCAAAAAAGCGCTGGATGGAAAATTCCTCTTTGAAACCGTTACAAGCCACATGACCTAATACTTTCATGGATGATGATAATTCCCAAGATATTAAAATCTAAAATTAGGTATAATGTGATGGCTGAAAGAGGAATATGAAAAATGGGATTGAAGTTAAATTTGGGCAAAACGAAGTATATTTTAATAGGAGATAAATCAAACCATCTGGTTTTAGAAGGTGGACTGGTAAAATAAAAGCACGTGGCGAATATATATATTTGAGGACAAAAATTAGTGCAGATGAAAGTCATGATGCTGATATTAATGAGAATATAAATATGGGTAAATCTGCAATATCAAAATCAAGTCTGACCGTGAAATCGCCGATAAATTTTGTCTAGTAAGAGAACTAGATGGACAGCGCATAGTATAAGAATGATGTGAGAGAATAATATTAACTATTAATTGAGGGAAGTGAATTATAGAGCGAATGACTGGAAAAAAGTAGCTCAGGAAAGGGATATTTGGAGAGCTTGTGTCGGCAGTCATGAACTTTCGGGTTCAATAATGCCAATGAGTTATATTATTTTTCCAACAACAATAATTATAATAATAATAATAATAATATTAATAATAATAATAACAATAATAATAATACCACTAATAATAATAATAGGCCCCTAATAATAATAATAATAATAATAATAATAATAATAATAATAATATAATCTTCTTCTTTCACGCATTAGGTCTTTGCCTGTTACGATCTCACTTCTGTTCAGCTCAGCGTTGTTAATAAATAATAATAATAATAATAATAATAATAATAATAATAATAATAATAATAATAATAATAATAATAATAATAATGCTTTATTTAAGCTGGCAGAGTTAATGCCATAAGGCCTTCTCTTCTACTCAACCAGCGAATAATAAAATCATACAAAAATTAATTACCTATTACCATTTTAAAATTATATTAAAATATAGACTAAACAAAGCACAATGAGGATGTGGTCTACTATTAGCTAACACTAACAAAACATGGAATAGAAAAATAAAAAAAATAAAATAAAGGAAGATAAGCTTCCTAGGTGAATCTATCTATAGGCCTACTGTTCTGTCCTAGGGCAGGCCTTTCACTGCAGTTATAGCATTTTCTTGCTATGCTTTGCAGCATTACTCGGGAATTATAGGTGTGGTAGCTTCCCGTTGCTTTCCACACAGGTGAAATATTGAGGATGGTGATGATGATGGCCGGATGATTTTCGGAGACCGTTTGGCCCAAAGCTTCCTGACATTTGTCTTACAGGTGAGGAAAACTCCAAAAAAACTCACCCAGGAGCCTGTCCCGACCCTGGCCCGCTGCGTGACAAGGCAGCACACTAGATTAATATTTGTAGGTATATCCAAAATGCTGAAAATAGTTGTTATACAGGTTAATATTTTCATTGTTTGTATCTTAAGATATTAGTTAATTTTTATTTAAATAATGATAGCGTTTTATAGTCCCAGACAGGATTGTGAAGTGAGTTCCATGCTCTAATCATAGATATTGTGTAAGATTCAGAGCATAAACATGTCCTGTGCTGTGGTATCAAAAGTAAATGAGTATGTTGTGCCTAAATTGTGAAGAGCCGATACTTTTGAAAATCCGATTGAGGGTCTTTCCACTTTTCAGCGGTTGCCCTTTTACCAGCCGGCTGCTGGCCCTTCACATTCACATGTGTCAATCACAGAGGTAGATCATCAACAGCCAGTGTAGGGGTGATATGTGGTTAGCATGTCGAGTCCCCCAGCCGTTATAGCTGGTTCCTCAACCTGGAGCCGCTACTTATTGTAGCTACCCAATTGCCTCACGATGCTGGGTGGGCACCGGTCCCATACTGGCCGAAATACCATGAGAAAATTTCTTCGCCCATGGAGACTCGAACCAGCGCAAGTCCCGTAGCTCTGCGCCAAGGCTTCCTACCTTAACCGCTCGGCTACGGCACTTTTGAAAATGCGTTGAGAATTAATCTATTTAACACATGCCCCAAATGGTAGTCAATGATCAATCACGTTACAATGAATTTTGTTTTACAACCAATGGCAGTCGTGTTTCACCTCGCTCTTTATCTAATTCTCTTTATCAGCTCCTGCCTTTTTGATAAAGAAAGCTCCTCCTTTTTAATATTCTTAACAGGTCAGAGAATTATTTTTGTCCCACAAATACATTGTGTATAGCAAATAATGAACAGATTCCGTGATTTTACTAAGTTGTTTACCACAAAAAAGAAATGAATAATCTATAGTGTTGATTATAATAAACAGTTTGATGTGTTTCAGTATTTCTCCACTACGGTGCATTCTTAGAATACTGCGATCCTATTTGGCAATAAATAATATGATCAAGTTGCAGTGAATATACATAACCTCACATTTCTGATTTGTTTTCAAACATTGCCGTTTACATTAAATATTTAAATATTTTAAAATACCGGTAACTACATTTAAATAATGATTTTTGAGTAAACAGCTTAATTTTATTCGTTATATAGTCCTAACAAATGCCACTCTTGATTTCCAAATCCTCTATATAAATTCATGAGTCACGAAGTGACTCATGAATTTATCGATGATTTGAAAATCACTCGTGACATTACTTATGATTAAGGGGCGGATTTCTATGACCTAAATAATGGAAAATATGCATGCATTTATGACCCAAAAAAAGGTTTAAATATGACCTAAAAAGACAAAAATATGACCTTTTAATTGAATGAATTGTTTACCCATACTATATTAATTGTTCATTCATATACATTTTCAATTGTATCATAAGAAAAAAGAAATCTTCTTCTATTGTCCAGTGCAATCATTTGCTACCTGTTAACAGAAACCTTCCAAACAAGTGTACTGTGAAACTGACGATTTTTATACAGACACAATATTGGTTATTTCCAATCGCCTGATGACTAGGCTACTAAAAAAACTCAAAATATGACCAAAATATGACTTTACCATAGAAATAAGCAGAGGTATGACCAAAGATCTGAAATAGTGAGAAATATGACTTTTAAGACCCAATAAATACCACTTAATCTTAATAATAAGGCATATATAAATGTTTTTGCTTACTTGAAGCTTAGAATATAGGCTTTGGTAAAAATATGACATGTCATAGGAATCCGTCCCTTACTTATGATAATATGTCTGCAGGTTGTGGAATAGCAAAACATGTAAACGTCATTAAATGACCTCAAATTAAGGATACATGTGGTCATAACGACGGAGATTGAGTACAAATCGAATACACGCATTATGAGCACACTGTAATACTCGCTGTCTGTATAGGCCTATACTATTAGTAATGCATTACACGCTGTTTTCATGTTGAACACCTTACAGACGTCGGCCAAGTACTAGGATGCACTGGAACATATAAATTACGTTGCAACGTAATATATTGCTTTAGTTGACCCTCCCCCAGTGACGCAAGAAGCGGTTAATGCTGTCCCTTGCTACTAATGAGGAGTTACCTGCCTCCAGTCATATCTTCTTATTCTTTGTCGCTTTGCAAAGTTAGCTTTTATAGTTTTATTTCTTTTGTATAGACTTTTTATACTTTCTATATGAATCTTATCTTCAATCACGTGGTATTCTGTAAGTTGAAGTTCCTTTGTGCTTGGTCCGAAATTTAAGAATAAAATAAATCTGCAACTTAACCCATTAATGCCAAGAAAAATTAATTAGTAATACTATTTTTGGTACCAAATTAGAATGCAGAAGATGGAATATGATTGTGAGAGTTCTTCATAGTTTTAATCATTTGAAGAAGTTTCTTAACTTACTTACTCACTGGCACTATCGAACCCGTAGGTTCATGGCCGAGCGGACATAAGCTCTCCATATATCCCTATCCTGAGCTAATGCTTTCCAATCATTCCCTGTATAAACTACTTCCCTCAAATCATAGTTAATGTTATTCTCCCACCTCATTCTTGGTCTACCAACTGGGCGTTTTCCTTTTGGCTTTCCTACAAGAAGCTTCCACGAACGGCTTTCATTCCCCATTCGTGCCACATGGCATGCCCATCGCAGTCTACGAGACTTAACGTTTCTTATTACATCTGGTTTCCTATAAAGGCCATGTAGTTCACTGATTTGAGGTCTTCTCCATTCACCTGTCTGTTCATCTCTCTTTGGTACAAACATTTTCCTAAGAACTTTATTCTCAAATACTCGTAATCTCCTTTCCTCCCTTAAAGTAAGACTTCATGTTTCGCATCCATATAATATAACTGGTAGAATAATAGTTTTATATATTTTCAGTTTAACGTTTTTTGAAAGGAGTTGCAACGTCAAGAGTCTCTGCAATGCATAATAGCACGAATTTGCAGAATTGAGCCTATGTTTAATTTATTTGTGCATCTCATTCCTATTTGTGATTATTGTTCCTAAGTATTTGAATTCAGCTACTTCCTGAAAATTTCCCTCATTTGTCATTAGCTGTCCATTTCCATTATATAATGTATTTCTACGTGTGACCATATATTTAGTTTTATTGATATTTACTTCCAGTCCCAGTTTTTTTAGTGTTGCTCAGTAGCGTGTGCGTGTTGTCCTTTAGTATCTCCTCGCTATCGGCCAATAGTACTACATCATCAGCATAAACTAACAACTTATTAATACCATTGAGTTGTAAGCCTTCCTCATTCTCTAAAGATTAAGTTTCTTAAACAGAAATGTATTTAGTTGAGGACGACTGTTATATCAGGTACCTATTTTAATATTTTAACATTTTATTTCTACATGTTTATTTCTGTAAATGCATGACTTGAGCGTTGGAGATCTAATTTAAGTATATGAAAGTTATTCAACATATTCTCTTCGTTAATATTAAGATGTGAACAATTAAAATTCCTGTGTATAGTTAAAAGTAAGTTCTAGGAATATTTTGTGTAATGCTTGTGCAGCGAGAAGCTGGATGGAACTTCGCAGTTTCAAACTTTAATCACAGATAATTACTGGAGGGAATTGAAAAAGTTTAATGTCAGGCGCACGATTCAATGTTCATTCGCTTCTAAAATGTTGCATCCATAGCTTATTATGGAACTTGTATTACATTTGTTTGTATTTAATGATTTTTATTATGTCGAAGAATTAATAATCGTAAAATGTCCTGATATTGTTTGTGAATGTTAAACAATTACCAATAATAATCTGATATTATATTCCAAATTATATAAACTGCAAAAACAAAAGATGCATCACTTTGCAGTTTGCTTTTACATTAAAATTATCTTTTCTGCCTTAGTTTAAAGTTCCGTCTACAGATATTTTTTAATGCTCCGAATTATGCAGACCTTAGAGGAACGTGACCTGTCGGAGAGGATATGTAACTCTCGATCACATACATATTTCTTTGGCCACACACACACACTCACACACACACACACACACACACACACACACACACACACACACACACACACACACACACACACAAGGATACTGAAGGTCTCCCCCGATAAATTGATCAGTTTCCATCCGTACATAGTAAATCTGCCCGAAGGCAGGTCTTTGACTGCAATCATAGCATTTTCATGCTATGCTTTGCAGCTTTACTAGGCAATTGTAGGTGTGGTAGCTTCCCCTTACTTTCCACACCGGTGAAGGATGATGATGGCCACGTGATTTCGGGGGCCGTTTGGGCCTTAAAGTTTTCCTGACTTTCTCTTACAGGTGAGGAAAAACCCCGATAAAAACCTCACCCAGAAAAACTGCCCCGACCGGGGATCGAACCCGGGCCCGCTGCGTGATAAGGCAGCACGCTACCTCGAGACCACAGGGGTGGACTATTTGATATGTTTAATGCTAGGTTTATTACTAACACGTATATTTAAGACAAATATACCATTTACTCACTCATACATTTTTTTATATTTAAAGCCTCAGATTGTCAGTTCGATTTTCTGGTGTTCTCTCCTGGCATTGGCGAAATTATAACCCACTTTTGAGGTAGTGACACCTGAGATGAAAGGTTACGCTGCCCTGATAATATGACGGGTGATGATGATGATGATAATAATAATAATGGAGCGCCAGGAGAGACTTTAATCCTAAACTTAATCTAAGGTGGATATGAATTATGATTAGTGCCCATATGATGTTCGTGGACCGTTTAGGCCTTAAGATTTAAGAAAAAATTCACCCAGGAAACTTGTCCCGACGGAGATTTGAATTCGGGCCCGTTGAGTTACAAGGCAGCACGCTACCTCGATACCACAACGGTAGATACTCATTCATACTAAACAAGGTGAATATGGTGTGGATTATAATTGTGGTGCCTAGATGATATTTGGAGACCAATTTGGCTTTTATGTTTCTAGACACTTTTTTTTACAGATGAAGAAAAAACATATTGAATTGAGTAGCAAAATAATATCATCGTTAAATTCCATATGCTGGGATAAAGCATATTTTGAAAGACACAAAAAAATATATTGGTAAAACATTGGTGGAATCTGTTGCAATGTACGGAAGTGAGGTATGGACAATCAATAAGTACTACAAGAATAGACTAATAGCTCTAGAAATGGATTATTTACGAAGAAGTGCCAGAAAGTCTAGATTAGAACATGTCACAAATAAGGAAATTAGAAACATAATGGAAGCAGAAGAAAGCATAATTGAAAGAATTGAGGAGAAGGAATTAAAGTGGTTAGGGCATGTCTTAAGAATGGAAGATGAGCGATGGCCGAAGCAACTATATGAATGGCTTCCGAACAGAAAGAAGAAAAGAGGGAGACCAAGGTTAACATGGAACGAAAACATGAAGACAATAATGCAAGCTAGAGGACTAAGTATCGAAGATGCCCAAGACCGCAGGCTTTGGAGGTTTGGCACGGGAAGACGGCAGCAGTTGTAAAAACCCGACGATAGATAGATAGAAGAAAAAACATCGGATAATCCTCATCCAGTAAACTTGATCGAACCAATGACCGCTGTATACGAGCCAAATACATCTGAGATCACTAAGTCAAAAGAAATCCTTATAGTTGTTAGCAGTTATTGATAACACTGAGCAACAAATTTTTTTTTTGTCTCAGAAAGAAAAAAATATGTGATTCTGAGAGACAGGCATTTATAATTTCAAACATTTTAATATTTTCTCTACATTCATAACTACACAATATTCGAACATTCGGACTCACCTAGAAAGTAAGAAATGACGATGTTCTACTATATTTCGCCTGGGGATCATCCCTCTTGATGGTCCAACAATAATCGGCCAGGATATTATGATTCCATTTGCCTTGATATCTCTTTTCCATAGCTGAAATCTCCTGAGATAGCTCATTTGGTTTTATTTAACAATGGACAAATGGACGCGAAAAAAACCTTTATTAAAAAAAGTAATTATTTAAATTCTTTAATTGAAATTGAAATAAAAACAAACTGTGGCTGATGGAGACGTTCCGAATACATATTAGAAAGCACGATTAACAACTGCATTAAGTACAACTATTGGTACTCATGAGACAAAAATCATGTTGACCAGTGTTATTAGTGAATTCGGAATACAGTTTAGTTGAAATCACGAAACAGATGTTGCTGCTTTCGTCGTATTTTTTTGGAAAACCGCGAAGCGCAGTTTCAATTTACCTTTATGACTACTTCGACTACTGCGACATATTACTGACTAATCTGACAACTGATCTATCTGACAGACTACAGGGTGCTCATAATGCGTGAATTCGATTTATATTCAATCTCCGTCGTTATGACCACGTGTCTCCTTCATTTCAGGCCTTATCATGGCTACGCCTAAATGACAGAAGAACTTTACATTCACATACCTTACTATTCCAAATTCTGCACACATATTTACCAACTTATTTAACAACACGTTTTCAACATTTATCGGCTCATCACAATTTAGGAACAAGATCACAAGACTCTTCTTTACTTTTGATACCACAACACAGGACCTGTCTGTACTCTGAATCTTACACAATATCTACGGCTAGAGCATGGAACTCGCTTCCCAGTCATGTCAGGGACTGTCATTCGCTATCATTATTTAAATCCAAATTAACTGATATCTTAAGTTCGACACAATGAAAACATTAACTACATAACAACTATATAGAGCATTCTATTAATAATCATGTAGGAAGCTACTTACTTTATTTTATATCATTTTAATTTTATTATATTCTATTAAAATATATATGCAGTCAATATGCCCATTTCACCAATTAATGTTTTAAAATGGTCAACAAGTTTCTACAGCCAAGCTGTCATTCTCAAGACCAGATATTGACTCTGGTCTTGAGAATGACAGCTTGGCTGTAGAAACTTGTTGACCATTTTAAAACATTAATTGGTGAAACGGGCATATTGACTGCATATATATTTTAATATTTTATCACCAAGAAGATCACTTGTGTATTAAAAATTATATTCTATGTTTTTGTTAGCATTAGCTAGTATTAGATCCATCATCATTGTATTTTGTTAGTCTGTATTTTAATATCTTAAAATTGTAATATGTCCCGCGCCGTAGCCGAGCGGTTAAGGTAGGAAGCCTTGGCGCAGAGCTACGGGACTTGCGCTGGTTCGAGTCTCCATGGGGGAAGACATTTTCTCATGGTATTTCGGCCAGTATGGGACCGGTGCCCACCCAGCATCGTGAGGCAATTGGGTAGCTACAATAAGTAGCGACTCCAGGTTGAGGAACCAGCTATAACGGCTGGGGGACTCGACATGCTAACCACATGTCACCCCTACACTGGCTGTTGATCATCTACCTCTGTGATTGACACATGTGGATGTGAAGGGCCAGCAGCCGGCTGGTAAAAGGGCAACCGCTGAAAAGTGGAAAGACCCTCAATCGGAAAATTGTAATATGTACGTAATTTTTGTATAATTTTACTATTCGCTGGTTGAGTGGAAGACAAGGCCGTATGGCCTTAACTCTGCCAGCTAAAATAAATCATTATTATTATTATTATTATTATTATTATTATTATTATTATTATGTGGAACAAAGAATAACCTTGAAGCGCACTAACATACGCAGCGTGTGATACCCTGAAGCGTACTCACTTCATTGTATTATTTATCACCAGTGTATATTTATTTTAAACACACAAATTGCATTACAGAAATTGTACTATTCACAGTGTGAATGGAGATCGTTTTCCTGTCAAGCCTTACGTTAGATTTGGTTAGCATGTTATGAAAGCATAATATGTTTGTGTGTATAAAGATTTCCATTTATTTGCGTTGTGGTGCCGTTAGAATCCCTCAATTCAGGTAAACAATCATGAAGAGTGCATCTGCGATTCTACCCGTATTTTGGAACAGGGCTAACATTAACCTAATTCAGGTTACTAGATAAAAAATATATATTATTCAGGATAATACCTATTTATTAACATTTCATATCTGAAATAATTTGCCACATTATTTTTTAGAAAGCCAGAGGAAGTGGCTGAATTCGGATACCTAGGAACAATAATCACAAATAGGAATGAGATGCACAAAGAAATTAAACATAGGCTCAATTCTGGAAATGCGTGCTATTATGCATTGCAGAGACTTTTGATGCCCCAACTCCTTTCAAAAGACGTTAAGCTGAAAATATATAAAACTATTATTCTACCAGTTATATTATATGGGTGCGAAACATGGACTCTTACTTTAAGGGAGGAAGGGAGATTACGAGTATTTGAGAATAAAGTTCTTAGGAAAATTTTTGGACCAAAGAGAGATGAACAGACAGGTGAATGGAGAAGACTACATAACAATGAACTACATGGTCTTTATAGGAAGCCAGATATAATAAGAACAGCTAAGTCTCGTAGACTGCGATGGGCAGGACATGTTGCACGTATGGGGAATGAAAGACGTGCATGGAAGCTTCTTGTAGGAAAGCCAGAGGGAAAACGCCCAGTTGGTAGACCAAGAATGAGGTGGGAGAACAACATTAACTATGATTTGAGGGAAGTAGATTATACAGGGAATGATTGGAAAGCATTAGCTCAGGATAGGGATGTATGGAGAGCTTATGTCCGCGCGGCCATGAACCTACGGGTTCGATAGTGCCAGTGAGTAAGTAAGTAAGTATTTTTTAGATTTATTTATTTAGCCTGGTGGAGTTAAGGCCATGTGGCCTTCTCTTCCACTCACCAGGGCAAACATATATTACATCAGAATATAACAATCACAATGAACTCTAATATTAAATACTAAATAAAAATTTGATCAAAAAAATAATATCTATTATATTACGATCTATAATGCAACTAGTTAATGTTAGTTAAAATTAAGACTAAAACTAATAATAAAATGTATACAATCAAGACACATTAAATTGTCCCTGTCTAATGTATATATAAAACAAAGAAAAATAATTAGATATAGAAAACTAATTTTACGTTTGTACAATATTTAAAACAAAACAAAAGAAAATATTTGTTAATCTTAATATTATTTTCATAGATAATTAAATTTATTAATTGTTAAAAGAATACTATCAGTGAGGTGTATAAGTTAGTTTGTTATTACATAATTCTTTAATTTGTTTTTGAAGGATGTTATAGTTCGAATGTCTCTGACATAGGGCGAAAGGGAATTCCATGTTTTGGTAAGTGAGACCGTAAAAGATACCGATATACAAAATTCTACCGACAAACCTTAGTTTGTTCAGGAATTCTGTTGAGTGTTTCATATATAGTCCGTCGCCGTGGCGTAGTCGGTAGAATCCCTACCTTCCACTCCGGCGACCCGGGTTCGATTCCCGGCGGGGTAGGGATTTTAAATTTCCACCATGGGTCTGGGTGTGTATCCTGTCCTTATGTTACAATAAAGAAAGTTAACAAAAAAAAAGGTAAAACAATAAAGTAAAATAGTGTAAACGAAAAAGAGGAGAAAAAAAGACACGCCGAAAGTAAACAAACAGTAAAAAAACATAATTAAAAAAAATATATAAGTATATTTCGGAATTCAGGCATCGATCAACGTTAGATATTGCGCACACAGAGTACAGATTGTAAACAGTTAGAAAATGAAAACACATATACCCCGTCAGGCGTCGCTGTTGAAGGCCATTCAGTAGAAAGAAATATAGAATGTAGTTAAGCACAAATGGCCAGATATATTTTTGTTTTTAAACATTTCATTTCTGAGTGACCTTCAATAGCGATGTCTGACGTGGCACATATGTTGAGAAAGTTGGTTAGTTTATGCAGTTTCTTCGTGACAGACCTTTTATAAATTTGTATGCTAATTCCTTCTTTCAGTTTAGCATCACAGAATTTGGGTAATTTTGATTTAAAATACAATCCGTAAGAACGTTTACCCATAGGTTTGACAACATTTTATATTACTCCTGATTTAATATGCAATGGAAGTAAATATATTTTTTCAGGATTCATTAAAAGGACATGTTACAATTTTTCTGGCCACGAATAAGAGAATCACGTTTTGGCCTTGATTTTCTAATTTAGTGAGCCTGACACATCACAATGCAGAATTAATAGGTCTGAGTATATCAAAACATGATTGAACACTCACAGTCTTGTCTTTTGGTGCTTCAGCATGACATTATATAAGTAATTTCCTTAAATACAGCTTGAATAAAATCGCTGCATATAAGCTAAAGGTTCCAGTAACAGGTCAAAGAAAATGCTAAAATCATATTTTAAAAAGTAGCTGTCACAAAAATACTGTGCCTGATAGAGAAAATCTGACTACATTTCTGAATTAAGTATGAAAAAATACACTAAATCCACTAATCAGATTTCTTGTTACCAGTTATTTAACCCTTAAATTGGCTAAATACTTACTTACTCACTGGCACTATCGAACCCGTAGGTTCATGGCCGCACGGACATAAGCTCTCCATACATCCCTATCCTGAGCTAATGCTTTCCAATCATTCCCTGTATAATCTACTTCCCTCAAATCATAGTTAATGTTATTCTCCCACCTCATTCTTGGTCTACCAACTGGGCGTTTTCCCTCTGGCTTTCCTACAAGAAGCTTCCATGCAAGTCTTTCATTCCCCATACGTGCAATATGTCCTGCCCATCGCAGTCTACGAGACTTAACTATTCTTATTATATCTGGCTTCCTGTAAAGATCATAAAGTTCATTGTTATGAGTCTTCTCCATTCACCTGTCTGTTCATCTCTCTTTGGTCCAAAAATTTTCCTAAGTACTTTATTTAAATTGGCTAAATAGTGTGTGTAATGAGATACAGGACAATGTCCTGATCTCCCCGCTTTAGGGTCTTACATATTGCCCTCTTCGGGTTGTTTACTGATAATGGTAATAAGTTGTTTGTGAGTTTAAGTATGACATTAATTTCTCGTATATTATTTATATGTGGCGGACCGTACTGAAAACGAAATTATGTATAAATGTTATATGTGTAATCAGTTGTCAACGATATATCAAAAATGGGGGTTGAAAATCAACAAAAAACATTATTTAACAAATGACTCAGTTGAATTACATATTAATTAGGTAAAGATAAAGAAAATCAATAGTTTCTGTTTATTTGGGACCAATTATAGAGAAAGATGAAACACCAAATAAAGAAATAGCAAAAAAGATCAGTAACGGAAGAACCATAGAAATGTTAATCTCTATATTATCGAGTAAAAACATCATTAACAAAACAATTTATAAATCCATACTGGTCTAATGTTATATGGATCGGAAGTTTGGATAATGACACAGCAACATGTCAACAGAATAACTGCAGTTGAAATGGATTTTTGGAGAAGAGCTGCTAGAAAATCTCGACTGGAAAGAATTAGAAATACAGAAATTAGAACATGGATGAATTCAGAAAGAAGTATAATTAATGATATTGAACACAGAAGGCTAAAAATAGTATGGAAACGTAAGAAAAATGCAGGATGGAAGACTACCAAAGGTCGTTTGTGCATGGAAAATTGAAAGAAGGATCAGAAAACTAAGTCCAAGAACAACCTGAAAGAATAACATTCAGAATTCTATGAGGAAATTTGGTGTAACGGACGGAGACACAGAGGACAGAGAACGATGGAGAACGTTAATTAAGGGAAATTTGTGAATGTGTATTATAAACTGATAGTCTGTTAGTACGTAGTCATTTATGTATTTTTTATAAACTCATGCTAATTATTAAGATTAGTTGGAGAAAACCCTCAATGATGAGGAAAATTCTCAAAATGAATTATGGATTTATATTGTGTAATTTCACGTACATTATTTCAGTAATGTCTTATTGTTGACTTTCTTCTGTTTTATTGAAACTATTAGATACATCAAAACAATTGATGTATCCTACAGGGTACAATTACGAATTTAAGGGTTAAAGAATAAATACGAAGCATGGACACTAAAAAGACAAAATGAAAGCAGAATAATGGCTTGTGAAATCAGATTCATGCGCAGAACACCGGGTTACACCAGATGGGATCGGAGAAGGAACACCGATATCTTAAAAGAATTGAAGACTACACCAATTTTGGGATATATTAAACTGTACCAACTAAATTGGAAACACCATCTTGAAAGAATGATCTGTTTACAATTGTATACCAAGAGGACGATGATCTCTGGGCCGTCATATGAAACGCTGGAGGGAAAATTTTCTATAGGACCGTAACAGGCCTTGGCCTAATACTTGGAAGGAAGAAGAAGAATAAATACGAATTGTCTATTTTCTGATTGTTCCATGTGATCCCATTCAAAGTCAGTAATAAATAAACATTAGAGCTTTGGTTGGATGTGAACTCTAAAGGTGGCGGATAGTTTATTGTCACTTGTGATTAGTGTCACGTAGATTTCCTGACAGCACGCAAGACAGTAAATATAAATTTACAACCATATATTTACATTGTACACATTCAAGTCAATTACCAGTTAACTCTACGCATCTCATTAACTTTGCTTAAACATCTTGCCAATTAAACAGATTTATAGTTAAATAGCTTTATGCACAAACGGCCTCAGTCCACTTTTTTAGCGAATTATGAAGGAATATATATGTTGAGGTGTTTTAATATAAATATTTTGGATTTTTTTTACAATTCTTCATCGATATTACTTACTAGACTGGTTGAGTGGAAGAGAAGTCCTTATGGCCTTAATTCTGCATGCTTAAATGAAGCTTTGTTATCTTATATATAACAATTAATGTTTGTTTGTTTGTATATTTGTTTGTTTGTTCGTACTTTATGCGCGGCCATACCGTTGATCCGATTGTGATGGGGTTTTTTTGCAAAATGTTCAGGAGATTCCCGGGATGAACATAGGCTACAAGAGAGTTGTGATACTCAACTCCTACACCCTTAAAAATCGCCCTTTGTAGTGGAAAACGTGAAAAAAGTAGCTCTTTGGACGCTTAAATGGCTTACGCTGCCTAAACCATAATAAATACACAACATTAATGTACACAGAATTGAATATCTCAAAAAGCTCTACAAAAAAGTCCGCGACAGCATATGTTTATCTCTTATGGATAACTCACAATAACCATTTTTGTCTTTCATTGATACCAAGAGTCCCTTATCTATTACGGATAACTCAGAATAACCATTTTTGTCTTTCATTGATACCAAGAGTCTCGCGCCGTAGCCAAGTGGTTAAGGCAAGAAGTCTTGGCGCAGAACTACGGGGGAAGAAATTTTTCTCATGGAATGTCGGCCAGTATGGGTCAGAAATGAAATCTAGCTGGGGGAAAAAAACTGTTTTGACTAACTCTCATCAATTTATCTTTTTTTTCTTTTTTTTTTTTTCACTCTAATAGAATCGTTATATGACGGTTCTTAACTTATCTGCAGAGGAGGGTACAATTCTAATGTTCATGACTGTGACGTCATCATTCACACTTCTTGAGCCACAACAGAAGGCTGTAAGAGGTTTTCTTGCGAACTTATTTAATAAAGTCCTAATTTCTAAATTTTATGGTAAAAAAGTAACATATTTTTATCGTCCGCCCATGACATGAGAATTGAACGTTCGGGCAGGACAAAGTCTGCCGGGTACGCTAGTTATTAATATTATTAGTATTATTAATATAATAATAATAATAATAATAACTATTATTATTATTGTTGTATATTGGTTTTAATGTATTTGGCATCGTCCGATTCAAAATAGCCAATTTGTCGTTCCACCCAACCTCTACTGGTTGTAGATGTTTCTCCCTCATGTATAAATATATTCCCTGACTCCAGGTGGTTTTTAGGTCTTCCTCTGCCTCACCTTCCTTCAGGTTTCCATTCCAATACATATTTTGATAGTCGATCCTCTTCCATTTCGCTGGACGTGTGCGTACCATCTTAATTACTGAATTTTAATATAACCTAAAATAGTTCTTCAGTCTCCATTTTCTTCCTTATAACTGAATTTCTGTTTTTTTTCTCTGCTTGATATTCTTGCAGCTCTTCGTATAAAATCCATTTCAGTTGCCAAAATATATTTATTTGTTTTTTTTTTGTTAATGGCCAAAGTTCTGCTTCATAAGTAACAATGCTTTTAACAGTTTTATGACAGATATTAATTTTATTTTTATTATTTTTATTTTTATCCCACAATATTCCATTGAGGCAAGCAATTGCAAGTTTTCCTTTGTTATTTCTACTCCTTATTTCCTCTTCATAGCTTCCATTTTTATTTATTTTAATCCATAATTAAGTGATTTGACTGCAAGAGTTTATTTTTTCAGTCTCCACAATTAAATGTTGTTCTGGTTCACCAATTGATAATTTTTTTTTCATGTTCAACTTTATTCCCATTTATTATATCCTTCTATTAACTTTCTGGTCACATATTATAAATCTTAATAATAATAATAATAATAATAATAATAATAATAATAATAATAATAATTGTATTTTACCTGATGGAGTTAAGGCCGTAAGGTCTTCTCTTCTGATTCACCAGTGTTGAATTGTACATATATTGACAATTATAAATTATCTGTACTTATGTAGTAAAATTAGTAACACAAAACAAGCCAACACATTATAAAGTTGAAGGCAAAAGTAAAAAAAATAATAATTAAAAATTGATTAAATTATTGAGTTAATTATGAAAGTTTGGCTGAGGCTAATTGGGATTTCCGGATCTTTGATCTGGTCAAAAACCCTGATGGAATTGATATTTAACCTCTGGGGTGAATTTCGGTGAAGTCCGGAGGGTCTAACTTAGCCAAATCCACCCTCCACACCTCCAAGTTGGGGCCCCTCAGGACCTTCGTAAGATCTTCTAAGATCTTAAGATGCAAAACAGAGAGTGGGTTGTGGAAAGAAACGGGAAGCTACCGCACCTATATAAGCTATCCCTAGTAAAGTTGCAAACATGACATGATTAGTATTTCCACGGTAAAAAAAACTCCGGACGTAAATTATTCCCCCATTCGGATGTCCGGGAGGGGGATACTACGGAAGGAGACATCATGTTAAGGAATGAGTGGAGAATGCTGAGTTTGCAGTGAACGACTGTTCTTGGGCAGAACACTATGAATGAATGAAAGTTTCATCACACTACAGAAATATTCTTACTATATTAGGTGATAAGATGAACATAATAATAATAATAATAATAATAATAATAATAATAATAATAAATATTATTATTATTATTATTTTATTTATTAATATACAGATTTCCAATGTTTACACATTTTACTGTGTCTAAAGTTATATTTTCCTTCTCTACTCGTCCCTATCCATACACTCCATGCCCTCCAGACCTATTGTTCTCATTCCAGTTCTTATTTCTTGCATTGACGAGTTTCGAGGTCTTCCTTTCTTTCTTCTTCCAGGTGAACTCAATTCCAATGTTTTTCTGGGTAACCTTTCTTCTTGCATTCGTCGTAAATGCTCAAACCAATTTAATTGTTTATATATAATATAATTTTATTTAGCAGTTTTCACAATGTTTAACAGTATCTTCCCACACCCAATTAATCTACTGTCAGTCTCCTCCACATCTCTCCGTCATTCTAATCTCCATCGCCCAATCATTTTCACTCATGCTGCTCAAAACATCATCAATCCATGTTATTTTTGGCCGTCCTCTTTTTTCTATCAAGTGGCACCCATTCTAGTATTCTTCTTGGGAATCTGTCTTCTGCCATTTTGTTTACATGACCATACAATTTTGATTGTTTTTTTTTATTAAACCCACAACTGAAGATTGAACATTCGTCTTTTTTATTTAATTACATTGTTTCTTATTCCATCTCTTCTAGAAATTTCAGCTGAACGCCTGCAAAAATCCATTTGTACATAATTTAATTTACTTACTGATCTAGATTTTAATATAAAAATATATTTTTTAATTTTGTTGTTTAATAATGTTCAAGCAAGGGAATTCCTATTTCAAACAACAAAACTTTATACAACTTACATTTTGCAGATGATCAATTGTTAATTGCACAAGATTATGAAGATTTAGAATATATGACTAGAAAAAGTAATAGAAGAATATGAAAAATGGGGTTTAAATTTGAACATGAAAAAAACAAAATATTTATCAATTGGTGAACCAGAACAAAATTTAATTTTGGAGACTGGAGAAACAATAAAATCTTGTAGTTAGATCATATATTTAGCAATTAAAATAAATAAAAATGGGAGTTATGAAGAGGAAATAAGAAATATAAATAATAAAGTACAATTTGCAATTGCTTGCCTCAATGGAATATTGTGGGATAAAAATATAAGTAATAAAAATAAAATGAATATATCCTATACCATACAATTGTTAAAAGCATCATTACATATGGAGCAGAACTTTGGCCATTAACAACAAAAACAAATAAGTACCTTTTGGCAACGGAAATGGATTTTATACGAAGGGTCGCAAGAATTTCAAGAAGAGAAAGAATTAGGAACTCAGTTATAAAGGAGAAAATGAAGATTGAAGACACTATTTTAGATTATATTAAACTCAGCAATTAAGATGGTACGGACATGTCCAGCGAATGGAAGAGGATCGACTACCAAAATCTGTTTTGGAATGGAAACCTGAGGGAAGACGAAGCAGAGGAAGACCTAAAACCTCCTGGAGTCAGGGAATATGTTTATATATGAAGGAGAAACATATACAACCAGGAGATTGGATGGACCGACAAAATTGGCTATTAGGAATCGGACGATATCAAAGACATTAATCAACCGATGATCTATCTATTTTTTAATATATAAATAATCTACTATTGAATATTTAATATTCATTTTTTCTGGCATTACATTAATTCTTTTTTTTCAATTTTGAACATCTTGCTGAACATTAATAATAATAATAATAATAATAATAATAATAATAATAATATAATAATAAATAATAATAATAATTATAACAATAATAGGACTAATAATTATATAAGAATAATAATAAAATAACTGTCTCAAGGAATGTATTTGTTGAATTATTCGTTGTTTATGTAAAAAAAAAAGTAGTAGTGTTTCGGTTCCTCGGCAGCCCCTATGTTTAATTCATGACGCGTGCCCACTTAAACACTTGTCCAACAAACATCCCACGAGTCGTACTGCATTTCAATGCATTATGCATAAACACTAGTATTATTAAATCAACGTCTCTGCTTCCCACTCCGCAGTTTTGTAGCCATGCTTCCCTATTCGATACATTTTCCAACAGCAATTCTTAAATATTACTTTTCAAACCGCCAGAGATAGGAAAAAAAAAAAAAAATTAAATGCTTGTTTCTAATAACAAATTGCAACTTTTACCCATCAATACTTCAATATATATATATATATATATATATATTACTTGAACTCTCTAATTTGTTTTTGTTATGAATATTTTAAGGATGTAGAAAGAAATTAAACAGACTCAATTCTGGAAATGCATGCCACTATGTATTACAGGGAATAATTAACTCATGCCCCAAATAAGAGTCAATAACCAACCACGTTTCAATCAATTTTGTTTTATAACGAATAACAGTCGTGTTTCACCTCGATAATTATCGAATTTTGATTATCAAAATAATGAAAGCTCTCTTGTTTCATTTTTTTTCTCCACTAGGGTGCATTCTTACAATATTGCGATCCTATTTGGCAATAAATAATATGATCAAGTTGCAGTGATGAACAAATAAAACATAACCAAACATTTTCCACTTGATTACAAACATTGCCGTTTTCATTAAATATATAAATATTTTAAAATAACTATATTTAAATAATGATTTGTGAGCAAACAGACTAATTTTATTCGTTAAATAGTCCTAACAACTGCCACTCTTGATTTCCAACTCCTCTAGATAAATTGGAAATCACTCGTAGGCCTTATGACTATTGTCGTCCCAATTTCTCTCAAAAACGTTAAACTGAAAATATATAAAACTGTTAATCCCCCAGTTATATTATATGGAAATGAAACATAGACTCCTACTTTAGAGGAGGATAAAATTTTAAGGACATTTGAGAATAAAGTTCTTAGGAAAATGTTTGGACAAAAAAGACATAAACAGACAGGTAAATGGAGAAGACTACTTAACAGTGAACAACATGATCTTTATGGAAAACTAGATATAATAAGATAAGTCTCGTAGACTGCAATGGGCAGGACATGTGGCACAAATGGGGAATGAAAGAGGGCATGGAAGCTTCTTGCAGGAAAACCAGAGAGAAAACGGCCAGTAGTTAAATCAAGAATGAGGTGGGAAAATGAAAAACGGCCAGTAGTTAATTCTAGAATGAGGTGGGAAAATGAAATTAACCATGAGTTGAGGGAAGTCGATTATACATGAGATGATTTGAAAACATTAGTTGAGGATAGGGATTTGTGGAGAGATTGTATCCGGGCGGCCATGGACGCGTGGGTTCGATGTGCCAGTGAGTTAGTTAGTTATTGATATTTTAGGTCGAATGGAGGAACAAAGCATTAACCAATGTGAAATTGTGAAACAATTTCTTATTTTTTACAGACGGAAATCAGTACGATAGCCGATGAATTTTTTTCCTGGTGAAAAGTAACAAAAATGCTAAAACTTGAACAAAAAAGCCGATGAATTTTATTCCTGGTGAAAAGTAACAAAACATGCTAAAACTTGAACAAAAAATTTGATATACATTAGAATATACTTGTGCCTGGATATACAGAATGTCCAAATTTTCCGTATAATATTTGGTCTAAATAACCCGATATTAAAGTATTTTTCTAGGTAAAAAGTAAAAAGAAGAAGACATTTTGGTAAACAGATGAGGACAGAGACAAAACTAAGATTACATAACATCACATCAAAAGCTGCTCTAAAATACGGAAGTGAAATTTGGATTTTAAATAAAAGAAACTCTCATAAACTTCAAGTAAGCCAAATGCGCTTCTTACGATCATGGTTAGGAGTTAATAGACTGGATCACCAAAGGAACACTATTATCAGAGGAAAACTTGGAGTAACAAGTTTAAATGAAGATATACAAAGATACCAACAAGAATGGAAAAATCGTCTGAGGAGAATAGACTTCCAAAATTGGCATTCCAATATACCCCAACTGGACATAGGGACCAAGGAAGACCAAAACATCGGTGGAAAGATCAAGACCATCTTCGCTAGGTTTACCGTACAGGCCACATGGCCTAAAACGAATTTGTTCATGATGATGATGATGAAGTAAAAAAATCTAGCCCTTAAATGTAGTTTGTATTGAAAACACTCTTTCGATGTCTTCATTCAGTGAGATCATTATTATCAGATGGAGAACATTTACCCATGGAGAACATATTTTGAAAATTTAAATGTTAAAATGTTGTACTCTCAACTATGTACAAAAACAAATGAATACAAGACCGCAAAAATGCAATTAAGAAAGTATTAGAATTATGGTGCCTGGTAGTACCAACCCTGGGCAAAGTCTGCCCATAGCACAAAACTGAATTCTTTTTGTTTAAAATTTACAAACTTTAAAATGGATAAATATAGAATATAGTGTGATATATAAGGTGTATGACAAATATTATTTAATATTTTTCAAGAAAATAAAAACTTATGGGCAATTTTTGCCCATGCTTGGTGATTGTAGGGTTAATGTAGTTATGAAGCGAACAGTAATTTATAATTTACATCGCACGTGTCATTCTATGGAAACTAAAAACAAATCTCTTAATGTAAGTTTGGAATGTGCGGATTTGGAGCATGGCGTTTTCGACAAAACCATAACCATTATCCAGTCCCTTGAAAATTCTCTCTTCAATCTTCTCTAGCACTAGAGAAAAATCCTCCCAGCTGGAAAATAAAAAGAAAAAAGTTCTATCTCTCGCCGAGATACCATTTCACGGCAGATGCGCAGTTTTCATTCAATCAAACACCATCAGAATACGACCCCCTTGGTTTGACTTCCCCCAAAAGCTATTCTCCCAGCAGAAGAGAGAGAGAGAGAGAGAGAGGAGAGGAGAGAGAGAGAGAGGAGAGGAGAGAGAGGAGAGAGAGAGAGGGAGAAGAGAGAGAGGAGAGAGAGAGAGAGAGAGAGAGAGAGAGAGGGAGAGAGAGAGAGAGAGGTGCGGTAGTAGCCATATAGAAATCGATCAGTAGGACGAGTCAGTTTCAAAAAATCCACGGACCCATGAGATACCAGTCATTTTTAACGCAATATGTCGCACCAGGCCTCTGTATTTTTCAAACTACTTCCATTTCCTCTCTCTCTTTCTCTTTATCTCAGAAGTAGGACCTTCATCCATTTCTTACAGTTGGAGAAACTTGTATAGAATTCCCCGCACGCTCTTGGTGCTTAAAAGTGGACGAAATGGACAAAAGTATTGCGAACTTATGTCATTACTTTCTCCCATGGTAATCAGTCATGTTAGAGCGAAGAAAGGTCAGGTAGTTTTTATATTTTGATTGAAAATGAAATCAAATATGACTGTGATTGTAGATATCCAAGTTCTTTAATGGGGTTTTTGTTGTCCGAGTGTTGTCGCGTCAGAGAGTTTTAAATAACGTTTCCGCCATCATGTCGTGGACCTCTTGAGCTCTGAAGGCCACGACACGTTGGTAGAAACCTTAGTTCAGGAACGTTCCAACAAATATCTTCCATCAAATTCTATCTGTCCCCTGCACAACATTCTATGATTATCATAAGTAATGCCACGAGTGATTTCCAAATTATCGATAAATTCACGACTCGCGAAATGAGGAGTGCATTTATCTAGAGAATTTGGAAATCAAGAGTGACATTTGTTAGGACTATTTAACGAATAAAATTAAGCTGTTTACTCACAAATCATTATTTAAATATAGTTATTTTAAAATATTTATATATATATAATGTAAACGGCGATGTTTGAAAACAAATGAGAAACGATTGGTACGATTCATTTGCTTCTTTTGTTCCTCACTGTAACCAGATCATATTATTTATTGCCAAAGGAACGCAATATTGTGAGAATGCACCCTAGTGGAGAAATTTATAACCAACGTTATAGGTATTAATTAATTTGATGTCCTATGATGTAAATATGCCAATTATATTATTCGCAACGTTATTTCCTGGAAAATAATTCGTTTAAGAAAGTGCAAACAGTGTTTTCTTCTTTTGTCGTATAATTAATTGTTGCAAATGTTTTTATATTTATATTATCAATCGCATGCGCTTTCTGCTGACATTCATGCACTATATACACAATCTGGTAGCCGTATTTCTTACGGAGTCAGTCACTGCAAAATAATGCTATTACCTATTCAGAATGTTAAAAAGGAGGTGCTTTCTTTATTACGATAAACTTTAGTTGGTAAATTTTAGGCGAAACACGACTGTGATTTGTTGTAAATAAAAAATCATTGAAATGTGATTGGTCATTCACTCCCATTCGGGGAACGAGTTAAATAGTCATTAATAGATTCATTTCAGCTCATAACACGACAGACAGTGAATGTTCAGTTAGTATATAGAGTATAGATGATATAACGTGACTTTGAGTACTTTGCAGACCACATAACAATAAACTGTTGATGGGTGATCGCTGGAGAAGCTTTAATTTCGGTACTTTACGCAAGGACGTAGTTCTAAATTACGACATAAACTGCAAAATTCGTGTACTCAATTACTGGTTGCATCTACACCAAAGTGAACAAGCAATTCTCAGAGCAATTTGTTACGACCACCAAATTAGGAACGCAAATGTGAAATTCTGGGCAGACGAGGTTTGGAGAGAACTCCAAAAGATTGGGATGGGTTGAGAATGGGAGAAAGGTACTGAAAATCGCAAGAACATGTGGAGAAAAATAAGGAGGAGGTACCTAGATATAAATGAACAAGATATTTTCGCCGAATGTGCGGGAAAACGCTCACTGTTTTTACAAAGAGACCTAAAACATGTTTGGGGAAAAGAATCTTATACACTCAACCTAGGATTTAAAGCTTGGCTTAGGCTAAGGGCATGGAAATTTCTAAAAATTAGCGACGTTTACGATATGCGAAATGTCCAATGTGCGGGAGCTTTGAAGACGAGATACATATATTAGGAAAATGTAAAGATTTAGAATATTGGGGGCGTCAGTTATTACCAGAAGGATTTCTAAATTCAAATAGTGAAAGATTGGCATGCAACGAGTTAATGGTAAATCCAGAAAATCGGATAAACTTGAGTAAATTTCTAGACAAAACACGGGAATAAGAACAACACTCATTCATGAATAAATTACCAGAAGGATTTCTAAATTCAAATAGTGAAAGATTGGCATGCAACGAGTTAATGGTAAATCCAGAAAATCGGATAAACTTGAGTAAATTTCTAGACAAAACACGGGAATAAGAACAACACTCATTCATGAATAAATTACCAGAAGGATTTCTAAATTCAAATAGTGAAAGATTGGCATGCAACGAGTTAATGGTAAATCCAGAAAATCGGATAAACTTGAGTAAATTTCTAGACAAAACACGAGAATAAGAACAACACTCATTCATGAATAAATTACCAGAAGGATTTCTAAATTCAAATAGTGAAAGATTGGCATGCAACGAGTTAATGGTAAATCCAGAAAATCGGATAAACTTGAGTAAATTTCTAGACAAAACACGGGAATAAGAACAACACTCATTCATGAATAAATTACCAGAAGGGATTTCTAAATTCAATAGTGAAAGATTGGCATGCAACGAGTTAATGGTAAATCCAGAAAATCGGATAAAACTTGAGCAAATTTCTAGACAAAACACGGGAATAAGAACAACACTCATTCATGAATAAAATTACCAGAAGGATTTCTAAATTCAAATAGTGAAAGATTGGCATGCAACGAGTTAATGGTAAATCCAGAAAATCGGATAAACTTGAGTAAATTTCTAGACAAAAACACGAGAATAAGAACAACACTCATTCATGAATAAATTACCAGAAGGATTTCTAAATTCAAATAGTGAAAGATTGGCATGCTACGAGTTAATGGTAAATCCAGAAAATCGGATAAACTTGAGTAAATTTCTAGACAAAACACGAGAATAAGAACAACACACTCATTCATGAATAAATTACCAGAAGGATTTCTAAATTCAAATAGTGAAAGATTGGCATGCAACGAGTTAATGGTAAATCCAGAAAATCGGATAAAACTTGAGTAAATTTCTAGACAAAACACGGGAATAAGAAACAACACTCATTCATGAATAAATTACCAAAAGGATTTCTAAATTCAAATAGTGAAAGATTGGCATGCAACGAGTTAATGGTAAATCCAGAATATCGGATAAAACTTGAGTAAATTTCTAGACAAAATACGGGAATAAGAACAACACTCATTCATGAATAAATTACCAGAAGGATTTCTAAATTCAAATAGTGAAAGATTGGCATGAAACGAATTAATGGTAAATCCAGAAAATCGGATAAACTTGAGTAAATTTCTAGACAAAACACGGGAATAAGAACAACACTCATTCGTGAATAAATTACCAGAAGGATTTCTAAATTCAAATAGTGAAAGATTGGCATGCAACGAGTTAATGGTAAATCCAGAAAATCGGATAAACTTGAGTAAATTTCTAGACAAAACACGAGAATAAGAACAACACTCATTCATGAATAAATTACCAGAAGGATTTCTAAATTCAAATAGTGAAAGATTGGCATGCAACGAGTTAATGGTAAATCCAGAAAATCGGATAAACTTGAGTAAATTTCTAGACAAAACACGGGAATAAGAACAACACTCAATCATGAATAAATTACCAAAAGGATTTCTAAATTCAAATAGTGAAAGATTGGCATGCTATGAGTTAATGGTAAATCCAGAAAATCGGATAAACTTGAGTAAATGGGTAAATTTCTAGACAAAACACGGGAATAAGAACAACACTCATTCGTGAATAAATTACCAGAAGGATTTCTAAATTCAAATAGTGAAAGATTGGCATGCAACGAGTTAATGGTAAATCCAGAAAATCGGATAAACTTGAGTAAATTTCTAGACAAAACATGGGAATAAGAACAACACTCATTCGTGAATAAATTACCAGAAGGATTTCTAAATTCAAATAGTGAAAGATTGGCATGCAACGAGTTAATGGTAAATCCAGAAAATCGGATAAACTTGAGTAAATTTCTAGACAAAACACGGGAATAAGAACAACACTCATTCATGAATAATTACCAGAAGGATTTCTAAATTCAAATAGTGAAAGATTGGCATGCAACGAGTTAATGGTAAATCCAGAAAATCGGATAAACTTGAGTAAATTTCTAGACAAAACACGGGGAATAAGAACAACACTCATTCGTGAATAAATTACCAGAAGGATTTCTAAATTCAAATAGTGAAAGATTGGCATGCAACGAGTTAATGGTAAATCCAGAAAATCGGATAAACTTGAGTAAATTTCTAGACAAAACACGAGAATAAGAACAACACTCATTCATGAATAAATTACCAGAAGGATTTCTAAATTCAAATAGTGAAAGATTGGCATGCAACGAGTTAATGGTAAATCCAGAAAATCGGATAAACTTGAGTAAATTTCTAGACAAAACACGGGAATAAGAACAACACTCATTCATGAATAAATTACCAAAAGGATTTCTAAATTCAAATAGTGAAAGATTGGCATGCAACGAGTTAATGGTAAATCCAGAATATCGGATAAACTTGAGTAAATTTCTAGACAAAATACGGGAATAAGAACAACACTCATTCATGAATAAATTACCAGAAGGATTTCTAAATTCAAATAGTGAAAGATTGGCATGAAACGAGTTAATGGTAAATCCAGAAAATCGGATAAACTTGAGTAAATTTCTAGACAAAACACGGGAATAAGACAAACACCTCATTCGTGAATAAAATTACCAGAAGGATTTCTAAATTCAAATAGTGAAAGAGTTGGCATGCAACGAGTTAATGGTAAATCCAGAAAATCGGATAAACTTGAGTAAATTTCTAGACAAAACACGAGAATAAGAACAACACTCATTCATGAATAAATTACCAGAAGGATTTCTAAATTCAAATAGTGAAAGATTGGCATGCAACGAGTTAATGGTAAATCCAGAAAATCGGATAAACTTGAGTAAATTTCTAGACAAAACACGGGAATAAGAACAACACTCATTCATGAATAAATTACCAAAAGGATTTCTAAATTCAAATAGTGAAAGATTGGCATGCTATGAGTTAATGGTAAATCCAGAAAATCGGATAAACTTGAGTAAATTTCTAGACAAAACACGGGAATAAGAACAACACTCATTCGTGAATAAATTACCAGAAGGATTTCTAAATTCAAATAGTGAAAGATTGGCATGCAACGAGTTAATGGTAAATCCAGAAAATCGGATAAACTTGAGTAAATTTCTAGACAAAACATGGGAATAAGAACAACACTCATTCGTGAATAAATTACCAGAAGGATTTCTAAATTCAAATAGTGAAAGATTGGCATGCAACGAGTTAATGGTAAATCCAGAAAATCGGATAAACTTGAGTAAATTTCTAGACAAAACACGAGAATAAGAACAACACTCATTCATGAATAAATTACCAGAAGGATTTCTAAATTCAAATAGTGAAAGATTGGCATGCAACGAGTTAATGGTAAATCCAGAAAATCGGATAAACTTGAGTAAATTTCTAGACAAAACACGGGAATAAGAACAACACTCATACTTACTTACTTACTCACTGGCACTATCGAACCCGAAGGTTCATGGCCGCGCGGACATAAGCTCTCCATACATCCCTATCCTGAGCTAATGCTTTCCAATCATTCCCTGTATAATCTACTTCCCTCAAATCATAGTTAATGTTGTTCTCCCACCTCATTCTTGGCCTACCAACTGGGCGCTTACCCTCTGGCTTTCCTACAAGAAGCTTCCATGCACGTCTTTCATTCCCCATACGTGCAACATGTCCTGCCCATCGCAGTCTATGAGACTTAACTGTTCTTATTATATCTGGCTTCCTATAAAGACCATGTAGTTCATTGTTATGTAGTCTTCTCCATTCACCTGTCTGTTCATCTCTCTTTGGTCCAAAAATTTTCCTAAGAACTTTATTCTCAAATACTCGTAATCTCCTTTCCTCCCTTAAAGTAAGAGTCCATGTTTCGCACCCATATAATATAACTGGTAGAATAATAGTTTTATATATTTCAGCTTAACGTTTTTTGAAAGAAGTTGGGACATCAAAAGTCTCTGCAATGCATAATAGCAAGCATTTCCAGAATTGAGCCTATGTTTAATTTCTTTGTGCATCTCATTCCTATTTGTGATTATTGTTCCTAGGTATTTGAATTCAGCCACTTCCTGAAAATTTCCCTCATTTGTCATTAGCTGTCCATTTCCATTATATACTGAATTTCTACGTGTGACCATATATTTAGTTTTACTGATATTTACTTCCAGTCCTAATTTCTTAGTGTTACTCAATAGTGTGTGCGTGTTGGCCTTTAGTATCTCCTCGCTATCGGCCAGTAGTACTACATCATCAGCATAAACTAACAGCTTATTAATACCATTCAGTTGTAAGCCTTCCTCATTCTCTAAAGATTTAATGGCATGCTCTAGTACAAAATTAAATAGTAGAGGAGATAGTGCATCTCCTTGCTTCAACCCATTGTGGATTTCAAAAGTGTCTGAAAACTGTTTGCCTACACGCACCCTACTCTTTGAGCCATTTAGACACATTCGTATAAGTCTAACCAACTTTTTAGGAATTCCGAACTCCAGCAGGATACTATATAACTGCTCCCTCTTAATTGAATCATATGCTTTTTTGAAGTCTACATATAGTTGATGTACAGTACCATTATATTCCCATTTCTTCTCTAAAATCTGTCTTATACTGAAAATCTGATCTGTTGTAGACCTGTTTCTTCTAAATGCACATTGATGATCTCCTAGAATGTCATCAATATAGGGAGTAAGTCTGCTTACTAATATATTTGTTAGAATTTTGTACGAAGTTGAAAGTAATGAGATGCCCCTGTAGTTGTTGCAATCAGTTTTATCTCCTTTCTTATAAATTGGTAAGATAATTGATTCCTTCCATTCATCTGGAAGAGCTTCTTTTTCCCAAATCATACTAAGCAACCAGCATATCTTGTCCATCAATTTTCTCTCCCCTGATTTTATCAGTTCTGCTGGGATCTCATCTGAACCTGATGCTTTATACATCTTCAATTTTTCAATCGCCATTTCAACCTCTAATGCACTTGGCTCTGCGACTAGCATTTCTGCTGTCTGTAACTTATCCTCCTCAATGTCCTGTTCTGTATGTACATTTAATAGCTGATTAAAGTAACCTTTCCATCTATTTAATATACTCCTAGAATCTGCAATCATATCCCCATTTTCATTCCGAATTATGTTTGTTCTAGCCTGAAACCCCTTCTTCTCTATCCTAATTCCCTGATATAATTCTCTAATGTTCCTATTTTTTGCATTCATTTCAAGATCATTAATCTTCTCTCTCAAATATTCCCTCTTTTTACTCTTTAGTAACTTGGTGGTTTCCCTTATAATACTACCCAATTGCTCTAAATTTACCTCATTTGGCTTGTGTAACCATTTCATTTTTGCTAGCTTTCTTTTCTTTACAATGTCGGCACATTCCTCATCAAACCATTTCTTGTTTTGCCTCTTTTTTAAACAACCAATGCTTTCTGATGCTGACAATTTAATAGTATCTCTTATAGCCTCCCATTCTTTATTTATATCAGTTTCTTCTTCGTTTGCCACATTGTCATCTGAAGATTCCAGTACTTCAAATCTATTAGCTATTTTGATTTGGTATTCTTGCCGCATTTCATCATTTTTCAAGTTTTTTAATTCATATTTTACAGAATCATCTTTAGCGTTCGTTCCTCTCATAAGCGATAGCCGTTGTCTGATTTTCACTCTGACCAGATGATGATCCGAATTGCAGTCTGTCCCTCTAACTGATCTAACATCAATGATGCTACTGTGCCAGCGTTTATCCACTAATACATGAGCTATCTAGTTCCGAGTTTCTCCATCTGGGGACGTCCAGGTGTATTTATGAATATCCTTATGCTGAAATGTTGTGCTCTTAAGAATGAGATTCTTTGATGTGGCAAATGTGACTAATCTAACCCCGTTGTCGTTACTATCTTCATGAAGACTGAATTTGCCTATTGTTGGTTTGAATATATCTTCCCGCCCCACTTTTGCATTAAAATCTCCTAAGACAATTTTCATATGATATCGTGAAAGGGTATCAAATAAGCATTCTAATTCTTCATAGAACTCATCCTTGATCTTGTCATCTTTATCTTCTGTGGGGGCATGTACATTTACAATTATAAAATCATGTCGTTTACCCTTTAGAATTATGTATGATATCCTATCACTAACAAATTTAATATCTCGGATAGCGGATAGGATCCTCCTTCTGACTAAAAAGCCCGTTCCAAATGCAGGTCTTTCTGCACCCCCATAGTATAATGCAAAGCTTCCTGATTCCTGACTACCTTCTCCTGGCCACCTAACTTCCTGTAAAGCGACTATATCCAAGGGCGATTTATCCAATTCCTGCGTTAATATCTCTAGTGCCCCGCTATTGTATAAAGTCCTAACATTCCATGTTCCTAGGAACATGTCCCTGTGTTTGAGCCTTTGGCATGGGTTCCCTGAAGTAGTCCCCGCCCGGAGAACCGAATGGGGGACTATTTGACCTCCGGAAAATTTTACCCCAGATGAACCCATGTCCGCATTTCTTGACGGTTGTATTTTTACGGTGAAAGATCGTCACTCTTTCGCCCAAGGTACTTTTTTCGTCTGGCTTATCACCTTCGACCAGTCCGGCATGGGTAACCCTATCGGCAGCAATGCTACCGCCGGCATAGCTCTCAGGATCATTTAAGCACGCAAGCCACTCCACCACAACAAGGTAAAGATACCATGGAGGGAAGAACAACACTCATTCATGAATAAATTACCAAAAGGATTTCTAAATTCAAATAGTGAAAGATTGGCATGCTATGAGTTAATGGTAAATCCAGAAAATCGGATAAACTTGAGTAAATTTCTAGACAAAACACGGGAATAAGAACAACACTCATTCGTGAATAAATTACCAGAAGGATTTCTAAATTCAAATAGTGAAAGATTGGCATGCAACGAGTTAATGGTAAATCCAGAAAATCGGATAAACTTGAGTAAATTTCTAGACAAAACATGGGAATAAGAACAACACTCATTCGTGAATAAATTACCAGAAGGATTTCTAAATTCAAATAATGAAAGATTGGCATGCAACGAGTTAATGGTAAATCCAGAAAATCGGATAAACTTGAGTAAATTTCTAGACAAAACACGGGAATAAGAACAACACTCATTCATGAATAAATTACCAAAAGGATTTCTAAATTCAAATAGTGAAAGATTGGCATGCTATGAGTTAATGGTAAATCCAGAAAATCGGATAAACTTGAGTAAATTTCTAGACAAAACACGGGAATAAGAACAACACTCATTCATGAATAAATTACCAAAAGGATTTCTAAATTCAAATAGTGAAAGATTGGCATGCTATGAGTTATGGTAAATCCAGAAAATCGGATAAACTTGAGTAAATTTCTAGACAAAACACGAGAATAAGAACAACACTCATTCATGAATAAATTACCAGAAGGATTTCTAAATTCAAATAGTGAAAGATTGGCATGCAACGAGTTAATGGTAAATCCAGAAAATCGGATAAACTTGAGTAAATTTCTAGACAAAACACGGGAATAAGAACAACACTCATTCATGAATAAATTACCAAAAGGATTTCTAAATTCAAATAGTGAAAGATTGGCATGCAACGAGTTAATGGTAAATCCAGAAAATCGGATAAACTTGAGTAAATTTCTAGACAAAACACGGGAATAAGAACAACACTCATTCGTGAATAAATTAACTATGTTATCAAAATGTAATACCATTAATTCTTAATAATTCTACATTACCTAATTAATGTATAATGTTATTGTACTATTATTATGTAATTGTAATAATATTGTTTTCTTTTTTGTTTTTGTTATATTATTACCGAACATTACTTTATTGTAACGGACTGTCAACAGCACGTACGGTTTACTGTTCGTGCGACCCATATATGAACATAACTAAAATGTAAGAGAGATAAAAATGAATGTCTTTGATGCTTCTTGTAGAAAAACCAGAGGGAAGACGCCCAATAGGTAGACGAACAATGAGACGTGAGAATAATAATAACCATGATTTGAGGGAAGATTATACATGGGATGATTTTAAAACATTAACTCAGGATAGGGACGGATGGAGATCTTATGTCCTCGTGTGGATAACTAAAATGTGAGAGGGATAAAAATGAATGCTTTCATGCTTCTTGTAGGAAATCCAGAGGGAAGACTCCCAGTTGGTAGGCCAAGAATGGGGTGTGAGAAAAAAAAACCATGATTTGAGGGAAGGGGATGGTTTGAAACATTAGCTCAGGATAGGGCCATGAACCTACAGGTGCGATAGTACCAGTGAGTTAGTTAATTATCGTCATCCTGGCACCATGTAATTATACCTGGTGGCTTGTTATGATCTTATGTATCTTCTAAGTAGTTTTAGTAGAGATCTCTTTTCTATGGGATGGCAAATTAAAATCTGACCAGGGTGCGGGTTCGATCCACGCGTTAAAGATATTCTGTACGTAGATACATGGACTGTAACAGAAAACAAATTATATTATGATAGGAAGTTGTATTTGTTTCAAAATTGCTCAACCCTTGTCCGACTCAGGGTCGAGTCGAGGGATTTACAGACGTTGAAGCCCCTTACAAAGATGTCGGCCGATTACGCCTGACGCGCCATCACAGAGGCAAATGAAATGAATGAAATGAGTGTGGATAAATTGTGGAATGAAATCTGGAAACAACCGGAGAAATTCCGAGAAAACCTTCCAAGACTCCGTTTCGACCACGACAAAATCCACATGGAGCGACCGAGACGCGATTTCGGGACCTCTACGGTTAGAGGCAAGAGTCTAATCTCTTGCGCCACGGATTTCTGTGGTCCAGAATCCGATTCGTCTTTCCCTTAACAAAGATTTAGGCGCTGTCCCCCTATAGGGAAGAATTTGAACCATACTAATTTAGTTACACTTGTTTTCGTATAAATGTCATTTGAGTGGTCCGTGGTCAGCGTTCCGCCTCATACTGATATCTAGGAAACCAAGGTGGTACTTACTTACTCACTGGCACTATCGAACCCGTAGTTTCATGGCCGCGCGGACATAAGCTCTCCATACATCCCTATCCTGAGCTAATGCTTTCCAATCATTCCCTGTATAATCTACTTCCCTCAAATCATTCTTGGTCTACCAACTGGGCGTTTTCCTTCTGGCTTTCCTACAAGAAGTTTCCATGCACGTCTAAGTAGTACTAGGACGGGAAAACTCGGTAAATTTTGGTTAGAGGCCTTTTCATTCAGGCTTAAGGATCTTTTACGAGCCTGAAAATCTTCAGACTCGGGATCCACGGCTTAAAGTCCCTCCCGGAGGACTTGCTCCTTGGATTTTTCCATCCTAAAAAAATTGATCGACCCCAGCCGGGTTTGAACCCGCGACTCTCGGGACCAGAGGCAAGGAGCATAACCACTAGTCCACCGCGGCCGATCCATAGTCAGATTCTAGGACAAAATTAATTACTAACGTCACAGCAACTTCTTGAAAACGTACTAAAATGGGTGTCTGCTGAGAAGTAAAATAAGAGCCAAACATATTTCAGTGTGCACATTACTCCCAAGACGACTGTCCAGAGCTGCCTTCGGCATTTCTATTTTTGTCTAATGTTGTGTACTCAGCTGTTCTTCTCCGGAATTTCATTTCACCAGCTGTGGTTTTGCTTGTACCTGTTTTTCATTGAGTCCAAGCTTCTACTGCGTTTTACCGAATTTCAAAGGATAAAGCTATTGGGATTGTTCTTATGAAATTATTTTAGAAACCTTTTACAGATCATCACCAACCCTGCCCGACTCAACAGTTCAAAACAAAGCTCATTCATATTTTCTTCCGATTGAGGGTCTTTTCACTTTTCAGCGGTTGCTCTTTTACCAGCCGGCTGCTGGCCCTTCACATCCACATGTGTCAATCACAGAGGTAGATGATCAACAGCCAGTGTAGGGGTGACATGTGGTTAGCATGTCGAGTCCCCCAGCCGTATAGCTGGTTCCTCAACCTGGAGCCGCTACTTATTGCAGCTACCCAATTGCCTCACGATGCTGGGTGGGCACCGGTCCCATACTGACCGAAATACCATGATAAAATGTCTTCCCCCATGCAGACTCGAACCAGCGCAAGTCCCGTAGCTCTGCGCCAAGGCTTCCTACCTTAACCGCTCGGCTACGGCGCGGGACCATATTTTCTTAAAGAATATAATATATAACCGTGTCCCATGTATACTTTTGTTATGTATTCATATTTTAAACGTTTCGTACAAAGCCAACTGCTTATACTAATTACAAGTTACTATTATTGTCATATTATTATTATTTTTATTATTATTCTTTCTTTCTTTCCCTTGTCAACTTTATTTTGTATAGTGGAATGCAGGCTTTCACGGCCGGTAATCATGGTAGTAAAAGATTCCGGGCTATGTGGCCGTGGTCTATAACTGGCGTTTCTTCCAGACGTTTCTCCCTCAACTGCGGAGGGCATCTTCAGTGGCGAGCGCTAGAAGCTGTTGTTTCCCTGTCGTAGACTCGACTGCGAAAGCTTCTAGCGCTCGCCACTGAATATGCCCTCCGCAGTTGAGGGAGAAACGTCTGGAAGAAACGCCAGTTATAGACCACGGCCACATAGCCCGGAATCTTTTACTACTATTTATTTTGTATAGCCTATATATATATATATATAGGCCTATATATTTTATGTATAATTAATTCATAATTGATATTATATCTATATAATTTAACCCGTTGAAGTGGAAGACAAGACTTAACTCCATTAAATGAAATAAATAAATTAAAAAATCCCTATACAGTAAAAGTAAAAGTAAAGTGATCCCACGACAGACCTCAGGAGGCCCTTGGGGTAGTAGGAGGTTAAGGCTCCCACTTTTCTAAACAATCGGCACTTGATGTCAGCCGGGTTGTCAGCCCTGCGTGACGGCCGCCTTTACTCCCAGAACAAGCGTCTGGTACTCATTTCCGTTAGAGGCTGAGTCGACCCCAGGACCATAGTGCCGCCAGAGGGTTTGGGTCAGTTTAAAAATCCTGACCCCCACGGGGCTCGAACCCTCGACCTTCCGGCTTGTAGCGCAGTGCCTTAACCATTACGCTAAACAACGGAAATCACCATGACAAATATATATATATATATATATATATATATATATATATATATATATATAATTTTTGTTTCAGGTGAACTGCTATATCTAATTGTCACATTTATATGTAGGCCTATATAGGCCTAACTAATAGCTATACAAAATGAATGTTTGTTTGTTTGTTCGTATTTTATGCGCGGCCATACCGTTGATCCGATTGTCATATGACTTTTTGCAAAATGTTTAGGACATTCTCGGGATGAACATAGGCTATAAGAGAGCTGTGATACTCAACTCTCACACCCTTAAAAATTACCCTTTATAGTGGAAAACGTGAAAGAAAGTTGCTCTTCGGACGCTTAAATGATTTACGCTGCCTAAACCATAACAAATACACAAAATTAATATACACAAAATTGAATATCTTAAAAAGTTCTATAAAAACGTCCCTGACAGCATATGTTTATCTCTTACGGATAACTCACAATAACCATTGTTGTCTTTCATTGATGCCAAGAGGATCGAGACAAGTACGTAGATTCCTGTACAAGCATAGCAGCACATGGCGGGTATTCTTTTACGGATAACTCACAATAACGAATTTTGTCTTTTAGCTTATTTATGCCAAGAAGATCCAGATAAGTAGATTCCCGGGCAAAACCGGATAATCATTACGGGAAATCTTAAAATAATTACGAGATACATTTATAATTATTTTTCATTTTACTTATTCAACTAATCATAAGAAGTGCATTAATTTTTATCTATCAGTTCATTTATGCCAAGAAGATCGGGATGAGTAGATTCCCGGACCACGCCAGGTAAACAGCACGTGGTATCTAAAAATAATTACGACATAAATTTAACTAAACATAAAACACTTAATTTTCGTATTTCAGCTCATTTATGTCGAGAAGATCGGGATAAGTTGACTCCCGGGCAATGCCGGGTAATCAGCATGGGGTATCTAAAAATATAAATATATAATTATTTTTCCTTTTACTTATTCAACTAAACATAAAATAGACTAAACCTAAACGCACATCAATTTTCATGTATTTAGGCGTAGCAGCGCACGCAGGGTATTAGCTAATATATATATATATATATATATATGTTATAATTAAATGTTTAACATTGAGCAATGCAAGCTTAATATGGTATGATAAGAAAAATAAATGTTTGAATTGGATTCGCCTGGTGGTGTAATGGATATCACACTTAGGTACAGACTCAGAGATCCGGGTTCGAATCCCGTCCAGGCATTTATTTTTCTTATCATAGTGAAAGACCTGCCCTTGGCAGAATTACTATGAATGGACCATATATATATATATATATATTTACAACAGATAAAGTCCGAAATTAAACATTCATCACTGTTTCCTGAGAACTATACTACTACTACTACTACTACTACTACTACTACTACTACTACTACTACTACTAATAATAATAATAATAATAATAATAATGAGGATTGATGGTGTTCTGAGCAGTTGGAGGAAAAAGTATTAGATGATGGAGATTGGAATGACGGAGAAATATGTAGGGGAATGACTGTAGTGTAATTGGGCGCAGAAATATGTTGTTAAACAATGATAAATCTGCTAAACAAATAATAATAATAATAATAATAATAACAAAATACAAGCTTGAAGCTTACCGAGATTTACCGGATAAGGACGTTCATACCATGAATACCAACTGATTAGCGTTGGTGTCCATGTCGAGCTAAGGTATTCAGAATATTCATGTCCTAGTTGAAGGAATCCCTTTACGTGGTGTGCTCGCCTTTAAGGCGATAATATTCCGTGGTCAGTAGAGTAAATATTGTATGAGGATAAACTGACCACTGAGATGCTTTTGAATTCATTTAATAGAAAAGGTACAGCAAGTCTCTCTTAAATGGGTCAATCAAAATTTACCCCACTAGCATACATTGTACTTTCATATTTGAAACCAAAAAACTGCATTATTCTACTAGTTATATTATATGGTGGCGAAACATGGACTCTTACTTCAAGGGAGGAAAGGAGATTACGAGTATTTGAGAATAAAGTTCTTAGAAAAAATTTTGGATCAAAGAGAGATGAACAGACAGATAAATGGAGAAGACTACATAATAATGAACTACATGGTCTTCATAGGAAGCCAGATATAATAACAGTTAAGTCTCGTAGACTGCGATAGGCAGGACATCTGGCACGAATGGAGAATGAAAGACGTGCATGGAAGTTTCTTGTAGGAAAACCAGAGGGAAAACGCCCAGTTTTGTAGACCAAGAATGAGGTGAGAGAATAACATGAAATATGATTTGAGGGAAGTGTATTAAATAAGGAATGATTGGAAAACATTAGCTCAGGATAGGGGTGTATGGAGAGCTCATGTCCGCGCGGCCATTAACCTACGGGTTCGATAGTGCCAGTGAGTAGATAGTTAAAACTGCAGAATGAAGACTTAATTTAGTTCATCATCATCATCATCATCATCAACAATCATGGATTAAGCCCATGTGGTTTGTTCCGGTCTCACAGATTCTCATTTAAAAATTTTAATCCATCTATTTTTCGGTCTACCAACATTCCTGTCTCCTTTTGGTTTGTCGTTTCTGCCCTAGATCTTTGTTCCTGTTTCTAGCTAAGGTTGTCAACGTTGGGGATAGACATGTTTCCATTATCTATGAGATTTTTAGTAATAATAATATTTCCTCTGGATATGTTACTGGCGTTCCGCAGAGTGAGATGTACGATGGGATTGCCATTTTTAGGCTAGACATCATAGCCCCAGTTGTATGAACCCCAAATGGAGGACTGACTCTTCTGCACCTAGGGACCCTTGAGGACTTCTCCCTTGTTACCCCGAGAATGGGACTCCAAATTTTTCCCCTGTCCTTCGAGGTCTTCACACGTTGCCCTGTGCAAGGGACCCTTCGATCAGGCACTACACATCGGGTCAATGTGAACTGAAACTCGCGAGGGAACGGATGCTAGATCCTTTGATGAGGCTGCCTATAGAGGTTTCTCATTCGTTACTCATGTTAATTTAGTTCATATACCTATTATTGCTTGAGGAACATCCATATGAGGGCAGTTTCCAGGTAGTACACAAAAGGTTTTTTTATTACTGTCGTACCATTGAATTATAGAGTATCTTGTATACTTTGGAGACATTCAAATTGGATAAATTAAGAGCTAATTTAGTTTATGAGTAAGCTTATGAATGGTATGAATTGTGGATTTGAGACCAGCAGTCAGAAGTAGACAAAGGATTTTTAGGGTATATCGTTTTATTTAATGACGCGTTTTAACAGCTAAGGTTATATGTGTTGTAATTTAAATCCGCCAGTGAAAGAGCCGAAAATTGATTTGATAAAAGGCACCTTTTTGCAGACTTTCTCTATATATGTAACAAATCTACGATATGGAACCCACGGCTTTTCTGTACTACCGAAAGAATATATAGGGCCTACTCAGGTTTGAAAGGTCTGTCGCGCCTTGGAGTTATACAGCACTATGTACGTGTTGAAATGTAATGGAATCTATTACCTTTTTTCTAAAGAAAGGAAATACATATGCATTTACCTTGCACACGGGCTTGCTTGGCAGTAAGTGCATTATTTTTCATTAAATTATAATTAAAAATAATTATAATATAAAAATATCAAAATGTATCAAAACAATGAAAATGAATATATATATTTTTGACATAAATATATTTATAATATCTATATATACATATACACACACACACACACACACATATATATATATATATATATATATATATATACAAGCGTTACTGCTATAAAGTAAATATTCTCTTTAATAATTTGCTTAACTGTTAGGTTAGTCGCTAGATGGTAGTTGAATGATATTTCCGCTACCTCTTGTGTGAATTGAGAATACTACATGTATAAGAAAATTGGATGTTTGTCTTGGAATTCTTGGGTAGCTCAGTTGGTTAGAGCGCTAAAGGTACAGACTTTAGAGACTCGAGTTCAAATCCCGACTCAAGCATTCTTTTTTCTTTTCATATCATATTATATATATATATATATATATATATATTATATTGCAGATTTTCGCGGATATAAGTATGAATATCAAAGTTTTCTTTGGGTTTCCGCGTCTTGGATTCAATTTCGGTCTCTGGCCACTGATTCCGACGTTTCGGCAAGATCCCACATGCCATTATCAAGGAATGATAATGTCTTCCTTGAAAATGGCTTGTGGGATCATGCCGAAACGCCAAGAAATGATGTCTTCCTTGATAATGGCATGTGGGATCATGCCGAAACTTCGGAATTAGTGGCCAGAGGCCGAAATTGAATCCAAGATGCGGAAAACCCAAGAAAACTTTCATATTTATATATATATATGTATATATGTATATATGTATATATATATATATATATATATATATATATATATATATATATATATACGAGACATAAGGAAAACATTATATACATAACAAAAATGAATCTTTGCTCGGTGCTCGGTAGCGTAATCGGTATCGCACTGGGGTATCAATCCAGAAAACACGAAATTTGAGAAACGAGATATTTGAATATTACTCTGACCATATATTAAGTTTATCAAAAATCTATTAATAATTAATAATAATAGAATTAATAACTGTACACTACTGTGCTTTATCCTTTTAGTATTTACCATGTGTTTTGTTTAATTTGTAAAATTCTTACCCATAACATAATTTAAATAATTTCCTTATAATATCAGTTACTTAATAAAAGCTTCGTATGTTTAATCAACTCTGGTTCCGGACCTCGACTTAATTTACTACTTTGAAAGTGGACTTTCATGAAATCTAATTGGCGACCCCTGTTTTATATTATAATTTTTATATAATAAGGGATAAATAATGTATGTACATCTATTGTATACTAAAATTAAAACATATGTTCTATTGTTGGTAGTTGTACTTGCTACAGATACTTTTCCGTGTATTGAGTTGGGCCTAACATGAAGGAAGTGAACTCAGTATGCTGTATCATAACTTTATAGTAAAGTAGCTCCTCTATTTTACAATTCCTATTCTTTTCTGTCTTCTACCCCAGTTCTTTGTTGCGAAACTAAGCCGTTAAAAACTCTTCTTTCCCTTCATACCTGGCACTTCTAAATGAATATATTTAGAAGCTTAGAGGAGTTAAAAGTAAATCCAAATTCGAATTCCTTTCCCATCCAGTATTCCCCCAAGCAGATAGAAACAAGTCGTTCTCCCTGAAGATTACTCTCTACCTTCCTATCTCACGACAGCAGGAATTTCACATAACAAAAATACAAAATGTTTCCTGAAACATTCCGTGCCGTTTTCTTTAAAAAGCGAAACATAAATCTGTCAACCAACTAAGAAGATTACATTAAAAATCATTAATTGTACTATTTTAGGATTTTTTAAAATTCCATTCACATTTATAGTGACTTCACAATCTAGGGACATATCGTAAGCTAAGATAATATGAAGATAAATATAGATGAGACGAAGATAGACATGAGGATTGAAGATGAGGCCATTGAGCAATTGGAGAGTTTCAAATGCTTGGGTTGTACTATCAGTAGAAACATAAAGTGCTGTCAAGAAGTAAATCAGAGGATAGCAATGACAAAATAAGCTTTTAATAAGAACAGAAGCATTTTCTGCGGACCTTTGGCAAAAGAATTACGGAAAAGGCTAGTGAAGTGCTTTGTATGGAGTGTAGCA